>JARQOD010000006.1:102788156-102829551 GCA_033576555.1 Oophaga sylvatica
TATGGAGCATTATTTGGAGCCAATTCTGTATGGAGCAATATATGGGGCCCATCATATACTGTATGGAGCTTTATATGCGACTCATTATACTGTATGGAGCAATATGTGGGGCTCATTATACTCTATGGGGACCGTCCTATACTGTATGGCACATTATATGGAGACCATCATATACTGTAGCATTATGTGGAGCTCATCATATACTGTATGGAACATTATATGGGACCAATTATGTATGGAGCAATATATGGGGCTCATTATTCTGCATGGCGTACTATGTGGTGGCCATAATACTGTATGGAGGACTATACTATCCGGTTTTTGAGCTATTGTAGAATTTAAAATAGAGTCATGTAATGTAAGAAGTAAAGTATTTGGCATTGTACTATACCTATATTTCTGTGCTGTATCGGAGCATCATGAATTGTGGTAAGTGTTAAAGGGGCCCACTGAGACTCTTTGGCCCTGGGCCCACGAAAACCTGGAGCCAGCCCTGCCCCCCCAACAACTTTAGCCAAATAACCCCCAGTTTTGAATGCGTTACTATTATTATAAAGTAAATTAAGGTTGACAAGCTTAAGTAATAAGAATTGATGTAGTTGGCATTGAAATGAGCACTGTAGGTGTGTTTACTGTCCTCCACTCCCTGCCGACTTCGCTTCCCCATTGTCTTGCATTGAGTTTCGTGTTTCAGTTGGACCTCCGACTTTCACAATAGTCGGCCGATTTAGTTTGACTCGACTTTTGAGAAAGTCGGGTTTCACGAAACCCGACTTGACCCTAAAAAAGGAAAAAGTCGATCATCTCTAGTATCTACATACTGTACTGGGTGTGCTGGATTAAATCCTTCATTTCCTTTAACCTTAAATATATAGGGTGCACTAGTCACAAATTAGAGAAGAGAATATCTGAGCATATCCAGAACATCAATAATAAAAATGCAACTCAGGGGCAGCTAAACACTTTACTGAAATACACGATTAAGTGACTTTTCTTTTTTTTGTTTGAATAAGGTTTCTCCACCAATTAGGAGGGCGGGTGACTGTAAAAAAAAGCTGCCTTCGTGAAGTTTACTGGATTATCCAGCTAGATACAAAACAGCCAAAGGGGTTAAACTTTCGAAAGGACACCATGTTTATTTATTAAAACAACAGGTATACATTTACTTAAGACTTTCCAATAATTTTTCATCAAAATAATAAATTTTAGTCTTCATCAAATATTTTTCCATGGGTCTAATTGTTTGACAGTTTTTCTTCTATTTATTTTTATATTTATTTTACAGCTCTGGCAACAACTAAGAGACCACTGCATAGTTTTATAAAAATCAGATTCTCTACAAATCTGACAGCCATTCCATTCCAGTGTCAGTTGAATTCCAACCAGAGTACACCTCATTCTACTTGATGTGCTTCTGATTAGGTGATCACCTGAAACAAATCTTATCTAACAAAGGAAAGTATAAAAAACACTGCTGTGTGTTGTTCACAATCCTCTTGCAATAATATATGCCGGATAACAAAACAAGCGCTAGTAATATCCCAAAAGTATTCGGAATGAAAAATAACTTTTAACCATGCCAAAGGAGTTGAAAAGAAAAGTCTTGAGTGAGGAAAAGAAGGGCTCAATTTTGGCATTACTAGCAGAGGTATACAGTGAGCGTCATGTTGCTTCCATCCTTAAAATTTTTAAGACGGCAGTCCATTACAACAAGGTCAAGCAGCAGACTTTATGGACAACAAATCTACAGTCCCGCACAGGGCAAAAACCACTCTCCACTGACTGGGATGACCATTATCTTATTCGAATAACAATCTGCAACCGCAGGATGACATGAAATTACCAACAAAACGACTGGCAAATGGCAGCTGGGGTGAAATTCATGGCAAGAACAGTTCGTAACAGGCTCCTAGAGGCAGGGCTCAAGTCATTTAAAGCTAGAAAAAAAGCCTTTCATCAATGAGAAGCAAAGAAGAGCCACAGTGTATTGCACCCACTGTGAAATTTGGTGGAGGATCGGTGATGATCAGGGGATGTTTCAGCAAGGCTGGAATTGAGCAGGTTAATCTTTGCGAAGGACGTATGAATCAGCCGCATACCAGGTTATCCTGGAAAAACAGTTGATTCCTTCTGCTTAGATAATGTTCCCCAACTCTGAGGACTGTTTTTTCTAGCAGGACAATGCGCCATGCAACACAACTAGGTCAATCAATGTGTGGATGAAGGACCACCACATCAAATCCCTGTCATGGCCAGCCCAATCTCCAGACCTGAACCCCATTGAAAACCTCTGGAATGTAATCAAGAGGAAGATGGATAATCACAAGCCATCAAACAAAGAACTGCTTACATTTTTGTACCAGGAGTGGCATAAGGGCACCCAAAATCAGTGTGAAAGCCTTGTGGAAAGCATGCCAAAACATATGAAAACATTAGTATTGTTGTTTCTAAATGATTATGAACTTGTTTTCCTAGCATTACTTGAGGTCTGCAAGCACTGTATTGTTTTGTTATTTTGACCATTTCTCATTTTTTAGAAAATAAATACAAAATTTATTGCTTGGAAATTCAGAGACATGTTGTCAGTAGTTTATAGAATAAAAGAGCAATATACATTTTACTCAAAAATATACCTATAAAGAGAAAAATCAAACAAACTGAAAATTTTGCAGTGGTCTCTTAATTTTTTCCAGAGCTGTACATTTATATATTATTTTTTTTTTACGCTGCAGTTTCTAAGTATATGCCTTTTTATCATTATGGCTGGTTAAATATCACATGGTGTCTCATCTTGATGATGAAGTTCTTGTGTGGCGCCCCAGAGGGTCCAGGCACCACAGAGGTATTGCACCTCATCCAGAGGTGTGATACCCCACTCTCAGGTGAGGAGGGAGCACCACCCAGGACTCTAACACCTGCACCCAACACATATAACAGCCGGGCACCCTGGACGTACCCTACGGGAGGATGGTCTTTTCCCAGGCTGGGTAGGAAAGAGTGTTTGGGAGGTGGGTGGAGTAAGAAGTAGGAGGGAAGTGAAGCTTAGAGAGCGAGAAAGAGATGATAGAGTCAGAATAGGAGGGGAGCTGATGCTGGTAGCAGCTTGTCCCCAGATGGAGAAAGCTAGACTAAGAACGGAGCAGAAGAAGCTTCTGGAAGGAAAGAAGGGATCCTAGGGGCATGGAGAATGAGTAGTCCATCCATGGGGCCCAATCCAATAGTGGAGGGACCAGGTCACAGAAGGGACATCGGCCCCTAGCCCAGTGGAGAACTTCAAGACTCAGCTAGCAAGCCGGAGGCAGTTGCATCTTTAGGTGCCTCAGCTACAATTCACAGCTATCTTCTCTGAAAAGGTAGCTATAAGGGAGCAAGGAGACACAGAAGGGAGGTCATCTGCCAATGTCCGCTGCTACTGGCTTGGGACACTGACTGTGAGGTGTTGGACAGGAAGGAAAGGTGGAAAGTGTTATGAATGTTTTAGAAATGAATTCTTAGCAGAAGCTCCCTCTGGTGGTTACAAACACTACTGAACCATTCAGTGAGGATTGGCAATCAGGAATTACAGACTGGCTGGATATAAGGGAGGTTCCCCCCATCATGGTTGCCGGTGATCAATTGTTCTTGTCTCAACTGTGGTTCCTGGTTCACTTGGAAGCTTGCTGAGTCTTGCCTCTTCTCCTGCTCTCAGATAAGATATTTTCTGGTTTTTGTTTTTGTGCTTGCCATTTGCATTTTTCTCTGCATTTCTGTGAGGTTGGCCAGGTTCCCCTCCTTGGGGGGCTTGGTCTCCTCTCGGTTCCTCTGGAGCCACTGTTTGTTCATTTGCCTTTTCCAGTTTTTTCTGTGGCTGCGGCTTAGTTTTGTTACACCAGAGAACTAATTTAGGTGGTAGAGGTCGTGTGATCTCAGGTGTTTTTGCAATTAGTAGCGTTGGCTTTTTTTAGGGTTTTTTGGAATTGCAGTAAGTATCCTTCCTATCCTTTTCTGTCTAGGCAGATTGGGCCCCAGCGTTTGCTCATACTATTTTCTGTCTGTGTCTGTATTTCCTCTTGTCTAACCGCCATTACATGTTTGGGGGCTTCCTTTGTTCTTTGGGGATCTGCTCCGGGGCAGATAGCTTTCCTCTTTCTATCTTTAGGTGTAGTTAGCCTCTCAGGCTGTGACGAGGCGTCTAGGACCAACGTAGGAACGCTCCACGGCTGCCTTTAGTTGTGGTGGTTAGTCAGGGTACTGCAATCCAGTAGATTCCAACCTCTCTGGGTATTGCCGTTTTTGCCTGCTCTCCTCAGCTACCAAAACATAATAGTATCACCGGCCCTAACTGCAAATTATATGGTACTCACAGAAGGGAAAAATAGTGTGGAAAGAAAAAAGTTGTCAGAGTTGTCAGAGATTTTTTTTTTTTTTTCTGCATTTTTTTTTTCTTTCCCTCTTTTTCTCTGGGTGCTGAGGAGGATTTTTTTTCTCTCTCAATGGAGTTTGCACAGTTGTCTGGCCGTGTGGATCAGCTTGCCACTGAAGGTCGGAGTATTGCTACCTATCTTGCAGGGTTGCCGGTTGTGGAACCTAGGATCCCCATGCCAGATTTGTTTTGGGGGGATCGAGCTAAATTTCTGAATTTCAAAAATAACTGTAAGTTGTTTTTTGCCTTAAAACCTAAGTCCTCAGGGAACGCAGCACAACAGGTTCAAATTGTCATCTCTCTCCTGCGCGGCGATCCTCAGGATTGGGATTTTTCCCTGACACCTGGGGACCCTGTTTTGAGTAATATTGATGCATTTTTTCTGGCTCTGGGGTTATTGTACAATGAACCTAATGTCACTGATCAAGCTGAAAAAACCTTGTTGGCATTAAATCAGGGGCTTGAGGACGCTGAGTTGTACTGTCAGAAATTCCGAAAGTGAGCAGTTCTGACCAAATGGAATGATGATGCTTTGGCAGCCCTTTTTTGGAAGGGTCTGTCAGAGAATGTAAAAGATGTTATGGTGGGTTTCCCTGCTCCCTCTGGTCTCAATGATTCTATGTCATTGGCGATTCAAATTGACAGACGTTTGCGTGAGCGTAGAGGTATGCGTGGAATGGTGTTGCTGTTGCCTTGTGAACCAGCTTCTGAAACCATGCAGTGTGATAGAGTGGCTTCTGGGGCACAGCATCATGAGTTTCGAAAGTGCAATGGGTTATGTTTCTACTGTGGTGATGCCTCTTATGCTATTTCAGTCTGCCCTAAGCGGGGAAGACGTTTTGCACTCTCAGTTGTCTTGGGTAGTGTTCAGACTAAATTTCTGTTGACCGTTACCCTGATTTGCTCCCTGTCCACATTTTCTGCTCAGGCTTTTGTTGATTCGGGAGCAGCTATTAACCTGATGGATTTTGATTTTGCTAAACGTTGTGGGTTTCCCTTGATACCCCTACAGAAGTCTATTCCCCTACTGGGGATTGATTCTACCCCTTTGGCTGAGAATAAACCCCAGTTCTCTACTCAGGTGATAACGAGGGTTGAACCTGATCATCAGGAGAGTTGCAAATTTTTGGTGCTGTATAATCTGCATGACATTATTGTATCTTCAACACAATACCTCTTTAGGAATGGCAAAAGAGGCAAGAGAGTGTAAAACAACCATTTCTTTATTGCAAAACATACAAAACATTGATTAAAAGGAATGCTTCATATCCAGGATTGACAAAACTGATACAACCCCACCCTAATTAATCAACAACATGTGTGCTTTTAAGCAGAAAAATCTCTATAATGAAATTCACTATACAGGCGATTTAATATTCACTTTTTTAGATAGCTTAGACATGTGTCCATCAACTTTCTTAGTAGCTTTCAGAATTATTTGTCAATCTGAAAGCTACTAAGAAAGTTGATGGACACATGTCTAAGCTATCTAAAAAAGTGAATATTAAATCGCCTGTATGGTGAATTTCATTATAGAGATTTTTCTGCTTAAAAGCACACATGTTGTTGATTAATTAGGGTGGGGTTGTATCAGCTTTGTCAATCCTGGATATGAGGCATTCCTTTTAATCAATGTTTTGTATGTTTTGCAATAAAGAAATGGTTGTTTTACACTCTCTTGCCTCTTTTGCCATTCCTAAAGAGGTATTGTGTTGAAGATGTCTTGACGGAGTGTGACCTCTTGTAAAGGTTTTTTGTGGACTAATATGTATGCATGACATTATTGTACTAGGTTTCCCTTGGTTGCAGTCTCATAATCCTGTTTTGGATTGGAAATCTGTGTCTGTTAACAGTTGGGGCTGCCAATGTGTTAATTCCAACACTCCAGTTTTTTCTGCCTCTCCCCAGGCTCAAGATGTGCCTGACTTTTTGACTGATTTTTCTGATGTGTTTAGCGAAAGTAAATCTGCATCCTTGCCCCCCCATAGGAGCTATGACTGCGCTATTGAATTAGTGCCTGGTAGTAAATTCCCTAAAGGTCGCCTTTTTAACTTGTCTGTACCTGAACATGACGCTATGCGGTCTTATATCAAGGAGTCATTGGAGAAGGGTCATATCAGACCATCCTCTTCACCCTTGGGTGCTGGTTTTTTCTTTGTGGCCAAAAAGGATGGTTCATTAAGGCCGTGTATTGATTATCGTCTCTTGAACAATATCACTGTGAAA
Source organism: Oophaga sylvatica (assembly GCA_033576555.1). Taxonomy (NCBI): domain Eukaryota; kingdom Metazoa; phylum Chordata; class Amphibia; order Anura; family Dendrobatidae; genus Oophaga; species Oophaga sylvatica. Next base: position 102,794,785 of record JARQOD010000006.1, read on the forward strand.
TATCAATATCCGTTACTCTTGATTTCTGACCTGTTTTCCAGGGTGAAAGTGCTACTTGGTTTACCATGCTTGACCTCAGGGGGGCGTATAACCTTATTCGCATTAAGCACGGGGATGAATGGAAGACGGCGTTTAATACCCAGAGGGGCATTTTGAGTACCTAGTGATGCCCTTTGGGCTCACTAATGCTCCTTCCGTCTTCCAGTTCTTCATGAATGACATTTTCAGGGATTTTGTGGATAAATTTCTGATTGTTTATTTGGATGATATCTTGATTTTTTCCAGTGACTGGGACTCTCATGTGAAACATGTTCAGACTGTGTTCCAGATTTTGAGAGAGAATGCTCTGTATGTGAAGGGATCAAAGTGTCTTTTTGGCGTACAGAGGATCTCATTTCTGGGATTCATTTTGTCTCCATCTGTTATTGAAATGGACCCGGTCAAGGTTCAGGCCATCTGTGATTGGGTCCAACCTACTTCATTAAAGGCTCTTCAGAGATTCTTGGGTTTTGCCAATTTTTATCGTAAATTTATTGGTAATTTCTCTGTTATTGTTAAACCATTGACTGATTTGACCAAAAAGGGTTCTGATGTGGTGAATTGGCCTCCTGAGGCAGTCTCTGCGTTTCAGGAACTTAAACAGAGATTCACTTCTGCTCCTGTTCTACGGCAGCCTGATGTTTCTCTGCCATTTCAGGTGGAGGTTGATGCCTCTGAAATTGGGGCAAGTGCCGTTTTGTCCCAAAGAGATCCTGAGACCTCTAAAAGTAACCCTTGTGCTTTGTTCTCTCGAAAATTTTCTCCAACTGAACGTAATTATGACGTGGGTAATCGGGAGTTATTGGCCATGAAGTGGGCTTTTAAGAGTGGAGACATTGGCTGGAGGGAGCCAAACATCAGGTGATGGTCCTCACGGACCATAAGAATCTGGTTTATCTCGAATCAGCCAAGCGACTTAATCCTAGACAGGCCAGGTGGGCCTTGTTTTTCACACGTTTTAATTTTGTGGTTTCCTTTCTTCCTGGCACTAAGAATGTTAAGGCGGATGCCCTCTCGAGGAGTTTCCTTGCGGACTCTCCTGAGTTATCTGATCCTGCTGTTATTTTGAAAGAGGGTGTAGCTCTTTCCGCCATCTCGCCCAATTTGAGACTGGCTCTGGAGGGGTGTCAGGAGGATAAACTCGAGCGCTGCCCTGTTGGGAAATTGTTTGTCCCAGACCAGTGGAAGAAGAGTGTGATGTCTGAGATTCATTGTTCCGCGTTGGCCGGTTATCCCGGAATTTTTGCTACCAGAGACTTGGTGAGTCGGTCCTTTTGGTGGCTTACTTTTTCTCGTGACGTCAGGGAGTTTGTGCAGTCCTGTGGGACTTGTTCTCGCTCCAAGCCTTGCTCTCGCTCTAGTGGTTTGTTGATGCCATTGCCTGTGACCAAGAGACCATGGACCCATATCTCTATGTATTTTATTTCCGACCTCCCTGTTTCTCAGAGAATGACCATTATCTGGGTGATTTGTGATAGGTTTTACAAGATGATACATCTTGTGCCATTACCTAAGTTGCCTTCCTCCTCCGAATTAGTGCCTTTGTTCCTTCAGCACGTGGTTCGGTTACACGGCATTCCTGAGAACATTGTGTCTGACAGAGGAGTCCAGTTTGTTTCCAGATTTTGGAGGACTTTTTGTTCTAAACTTGTTGTTCATTGTTCTTTCTCCTCTGCTTTTCATCCTCAGACCAATGGACAAACTGAGAGAACAAACCAGACATTGGAGACTTATCTGAGATGCTTTGTGTCTGCTGATCAAGATGACTGGGTCTCTTTTTTGCCTTTGGCTGAGTTTGCTCTTAATAATAGGGCAAGCTCTGCCACTTTGATGTCTCCATTTTTCTGCAATTTTGGGTTTCACCCTCGATTTTCTTTGGGACAGACGGAGGCTTCTGTCTGTCCGGGTGTTGACTCTGTTGTGGAGCGTATGCAGCAGATTTGGGACCAGGTAGTGGAGAGGTTGTCCCTCTCTCAAGAGAAGGCCGAGCGGTTTGCCAACCGGCATAGGACTGATGGTCCTCGGTTTCAAGTGGGGGACTTGGTCTGGTTGTCCTCAAGAAATATCCCTATGAGAGTTGCATCTCCTAAGCTTAAGCCTAGGTTCATTGGACCTTATAAGATCATGGAGATTCTTAATCCTGTTTCCTTTCGTTTACTTCTTCCAGGGACATTTAAGATCCATAACGTGTTCCACAAGTCCTTATTGAAGAGGTTTGTCGAGCCAGTGGTTCCTATGACTGCGCCTTCTGACCCTGTTTTGGTTGAGGGCAATCTGGAGTATGTGGTTGAGAAAATATTGGATTCTCGTTTGTTTAGACGGAAACTCCAGTATTTGGTTAAGTGGAGAGGTTATGGTCAGGAGGACAATTCTTGGGTGTTTGCTTCGGAAATCCATGCTAGGAGACTGATCCATGCGTATCACAGAGCTCATCCTGACCGACCTGGTTACACAAATGAGGGTTCGGTGACCCCTCCTCAAGGGGGGGTACTGTTATGAATGTTTTAGAAATGAATTCTGAGCAGAAGCTCCCTCTGGTGGTTACAAACAGTACTGAACCATTCAATGAGGATTGGCAATCAGGAATTACAGACTGGCTGGATATAAGGGAGGTTTCCCCCATCATGGTTGCCGGTGATCAATTGTTCTTGTCTCAACTGTGGTTCCTGGTTCACTTTGAAGCTTGCTGAGTCTTGCCTCTTCTCCTGCTCTCAGATAAGATATTTTCTGTTTTTTGTTTTTGTGCTTCCCATTTGCATTTTTCCCTGCATTTCTGTGAGGTTGGCCAGGTTCCCCTCCTTGGGTGGCTTGGTCTCCTCTCGGTTCATCAGGAGCCACTGTTTGTTCATTTTCCTTTTCCAGTTTTTTCTGTGGCTGAGGCTTAGTTTTGTTACACCAGAGAACTAATTTAGGTGGTAGAGGTCGTGTGATCTCAGGTGTTTTTGCAATTAGTAGCGTTGGCTGTTTTTAGGGTTTTTTGGAATTGCAGTAAGTATCCTTCCTATCCTTTTCTGTCTAGGCAGATTGGGCCTCAGCATTTGCTCATACTATTTTCTGTCTGTGTCTGTATTTCCTCTTGTCTAACCGCCATTATATGTTTGGGGGCTTCCTATGTTCTTTGGGGATCTGCTCCGGGGCAGATAGCTTTCCTCTTTCTATCTTTAGGTGTAGTTAGCCTCTCAGGCTGTGACGAGGCGTCTAGGACCAACGTAGGAACGCTCCACGGCTGCCTTTAGTTGTGGTGGTTAGTCAGGGTACTGCAATCCAGTAGATTCCAACCTCTCTGGTGTATTGCCGTTTTTGCCTGCTCTCCTCAGCTACCAAAACATAACAGGAAAGTCAGCACAGTGAGACGACCAAGAAAGGAACATATTGAAGGTAGTCCTGGAAAGGTGTATCCTGAACTACCTGGGAGTTTGCTGATCCCCTCACCTGGAGGACACGGCACCAAGCGGGCATCTGTACTGCAGCCAGAACTGTGAGTAAAGCTTTGGAAACTGCACTCAGCTGTGTCCTCTAATCTTTCCTGCGTCACTCATCCAACTCTGCTACATCTACCAACATTACCCTCTTCAACATCCTACATCGGCCCTGGGACTAAGCTCTGCTTGTGGAGAGCTATACCAACTCTGCTGCATCACCAACTGTCCCAGAGGACTGCATCTGCAGCGTTGGCTAACATTTTCATTGCCAAGTACCACAGGTGGCATCACGAACACTTTATTATAAACTATTTTTCCCTTGTAAACATTACCCCTTTGATTGGACGCCCAGGGCCACGGACCAGTTCACTGCCGCTGTGACACTGCCCGTTAAGAAGGGGCCCGGTATCGAGTATCTCCACTACCCTGGCGGGTGATCCACTTGTTGCACTGCTGTAATAATGGCTTTTCTATTAGCCAATTAGCCATTTTTCAGACATAGTGTTCTCTTTATATTTTCGTTTTATATATTCTTCTCATAACTTTTTATGCTTTTTGGCCTGTTTTCATTACACTTTATCATAAACTTGATGTTCAATTCAAATTGTGATATTTATATTATTGATGATTAATAATTTATTTTTCCCATTTATAAAAATGTATTTTTTTGCTGCAGTTTCTAGGAATACTCCCTTTTATAATCATGGCTGGTTAAATTTTGCATGGTGTCTTACCTTGATAAAGAAGTTTCTGCTGCATTGCTCTAATCATGGCTTTTCCATTAGCCATCGATCAGACATCATGTTTTCTCTTTATATATTTTTCTCACAATTTGTTATGCTTTTTTGCCTTTTTTCATTATACTTTATCATGACCTTGATATTCATATCAAATCGTGATATTTATATTATTGATGATTAATAACTTCTAAAATTGTGTTATTATTTTTTTTGAAAATTCATTTATGTTCATTTTCTTTCTCTTTTATATTGCTCCAAAGGCCGCAATTGCCAGCTATATGCTTTGCCACAGTTATGGTTGGTTGAATATCTCAAGTGGTCTCATTCTGCTTTTGTGATATAGAAATATATCTTACTTTTGAGAATTTCACTCACCTGCATTCCCCATTGTCGCTTGCATGCTATTTCCCTTGTCTTCTTGGAATAACTTCCATGTGTCTTTTTGTAAATGTGTTGTTCTGTATATATTCTGTTTTTTCAGTTGTTTTTTTCATGAAAATACACTGCTCAAAAAAATAAAGGGAACACTCAAATAACACATCCTAGATCTGAATGAATAAAATGTTCTCATTGAATACTTTGTTCTGTACAAAGTTGAATGTGCTGACAACAAAATCACACAAAAATCATCAATGGGAATCAAATTTATTAACCAATGGAGGCCTGGATTTGGAGTCACCCACAAAATTAAAGTTGAATGTATTGTACTTAAAACAATTCAAAATGATGCTCAGTAGTGTGTGTGGCCTCCACATGCCTGTATGACCTCCTTACAACGCCTGGGTATGCTCCTGATGAGGCGGCGGAAGGTCTCCTGAGGAATCTTCTCGCAGATCTGGAGTAAAGCATCCACCAACTCCTGGACAGTCTGTGGTGCAACGTGGTGGATGGAGCGAGACATGATGTCCCAGATGTGCTCAAGCGGATTCAGGTCTGGGGAACCGACGGGCCAGTCCATAACTTCAATGCCTTCATCTTGCTGGAACTGCTGACACACTCTAGCTACATGAGGTCTGGCATTGTCCTGCATTAGGAGGAACCCAGGGCCAACCGCACCAGCATATGGTCTCACAAGGGGTCTGAGGATCTCATCTTGGTACCTAATGGCAGTCAGGCTACCTCTGGCGAGCACATGGAGGGCCTTGCGGCCCTCCAAAGAAATGTCACCCCACACCATTACTGACCCACTGCCAAACCGATCATGCTGAAGGATGTTGCAGGCAGCAGATCGCTCTCCATGGCGTCTCCAGATACTGTCATGTCTGTCACATGTGCTCAGTGTGAACATGCTGTCATCTGTGAAGAGCACAGGGCGCCAGTGGCGAACTTGCCAATCCTGGTGTTCTGTGGCAAATGCCAAGCGTCCTGCATGGTGTTGGGCTGTGAGCACAACCCCCATCTGTGGACATCGGGCACTCAGTCCATCCTCATGGAGTCAGTTTCTAACCGTTTTTGCAGACACATGCACATTTGTGGCCTGCTGGAGGTCATTTTGCAGGGCTCTGGCAGCACTCCTCCTTGCACAAAGGCGGAGGTAGCGGTCCTGCTGCTGGGTTGTTGTCTTCCTACGGCCCCCTCCATGTCTCCTTGTGTACTGGCCTGCCTCCTGGTAGCGCCTCCAGCCTCTGCACACTGCGCTGACTGACACATCAAACCTTCTTGCCACAGCTCGCATTGATGTGCCATCCTGGATAAGCTGCACTATCTGAGAGACTTGTGTGGGTTGTAGAGTCCGTCTCATGCTACCACAAGTGTGAAAGCACAACCAACATTCAAAAGTGACCAAAACATCAGCCAGAACGCATTGGTACTGAGATGTGGTCTGTAGTCCCCACCTGCAGAACCACTCCTTTATTGAGTGTGTCTTGATAATTACCATCTGTTGTCTATTCCATTTGCACAACAGCATGTGAAATTGTCAATCAGTGTTGCTTCCTAAGTGGACAGTTTGATTTCACAGAAGTTTGATTTACTTGGAGTTATATTCTGTTGTTTAAGTGTTCCCTTTATTTTTTTGAGCAGTGTATATTAAATGCTAATGCATGCTGTGATGTCACATAAGGTCAACCTTTTATATAGTGCTTCCGCTGGCATCATGTCACATTCTATGACTAAGGGCTTTGGCCAAAAATGTATTCCAAGAATAGGCAATGTTTTTTAATTGTCTGTACAACTTTTTTAACCTTGTGAAATAAAGTTACAGATTTTTTCTCCTTACTGCCATTGGATCCTTTTCTTCCTTTTTTGTCAATTTTCTCCTGTGGTCAACGGTATTGGATCCATGCTGTTTAAGAAGGAGCAACGCTACATTTACCACACTGTGAGGCTTTTCACAAATTTTCCTTTTGTGCTTCTTCCATAATAAACACAGTATGCAAAGAAAAACAACTGACCTTAGCAATAATTTGCTTGGACACCAATACTGCTTACTGCCTTCTGTTCAGTCCTACGTGGCTCTTTTTCTGCTGTATGTCTTCACTCAAGGCTGGGACTTCCTGACGAGTCCAAGCCTTAGATGTGATGGTGCACCATTTCATATACATTGCAACCTTATGACACACAGTACCCTCCAAGGCCTGGTTGCTACTAGAAGTCCTGGCTTGGAGTGAAGAAACTGAAGATGCGGCACACAATGGTAGAAGGAAGAGTCTCAAAGGACACTCAAATAAATTTGCCTGAATCTAATAATAATATGTATTATTTGACTAGAAAAATATATTTAAAGGGAACATGTTAGCTGATACATACTGCACAAACCGTGGGCAGCATGTATCATCTTCTGACTGTGCGACCACAGCCATGTTTGTTACACTTAGAAAAGCTGCGGTGTTTCAGAGAAAAACATACTTTTAATCACCCCGGGGACCAAGCCACATATATGTGCACATATAGGCAGAGGCTTGCCAGTCACTGTCAGTGGAAGGTAAGAAACCGCTGGGGATCTGCCTGTGTGGCAAATCACCCATGTGTCTCGGTCCCCGGCAGTGATAAAAAGTATGTTTTTCTCTGAAATGCTGCAGCGTCTCAGAGTAAAACATACATGGCTATGATCGCACAGCCAGGAGCTAATACATGCTGCCCACTGCATTTATCAGAAGACAGGTTACTTTTAAAATCAATTGAATATTTTTTTATTGTTTTAAAGTTGTTAAATAAGAAAACTATAGCTTAGGCCACTTTTACTATATTTATTGTCATTATTTGTAAGGAAAAAGTAAGAATAGAGTAGAAACAGTAGCAAAAAATAATGGGAAAAATTGCACCTTTTTAGACCAGCTACTAGTTTTGGCTTACAAATGCTGATGCAAAATACATCCCCTATTACTACATATACTACCCCTTCGCCACCTTGTGGTTTGCGTTTTTTTCTCCCCTTCTTCATAAAGCCATAACTTTTTTATTTGTCATTCAATATACTGTATATACTCATGTAGAAGCTGACCCGTGTATAAGCCGACCCCCCTAATTTTGCCACAAAAAACTGGGAAAACTTATTGACTCGCGTATAAGCCTAGGGTGAAAAATGATTATGCCCCATATGCTCCATATTATGCCCCCATATGTTCCACAGCTTATGCCCCCATATACTCCATATTATGCCCCCATATGCTCCATATTATGCCTCCATATGCTCCATATTATGCCCCCATATGTTCCACAGCTTATGCCCCCATATGCTCCATATTATGCCCCCAGATGTTCCACAGCTTATGCCCCCATATGCTCCATATTATGCCCCCATATGCTCCATATTATGCCCCCATATGCTCCATATTATGCCCCCATATGCTCCAGATTATGCCCCATATGTTCCACAGCTTATGCCCCATATGCTCCTTATTATGCCCCCATATGCTCCAGATTATGCCCCCATATGTTCCACAGCTTATGCCCCATATGCTCCATATTATGCCCCCATATGCTCCATATTATGCCCCCATATGTTCCACAGCTTATGCCCCCATATGCTCCATATTATGCCCCCATATGATCCAGATTATGCCCAATATGCTGCTGCAAAAAAAAAATGACATACTCACCTCTCGTCGCTGGGGACCAGGTGCCGGGGTCCTGAGCAGGCGGTGACACCGGCGCGCTATGGGGGACAGGTGCCAGTGTCACCGCTCGCTCAGGACCCCGGCACCTGAGATATTTACCTGTCCTCTCTGCACCGCAGCACTGCTCCCTCTTCCTGGTTCTCGGCAGTGAATGATCTGGCAGGGGGCGCGGCGCTCACTAACGACATCATCGCGCCCTCTGCTGATCATTCACAGCCAGAGGAGTCAGACGAGGACGCAGCACAGCGGTGGAGAGAGGACAGGTAAATATCGCTGTACTCACCCCTCCGCCGCGCGTCCCTGCAGCCTCTCCTCTTCTCCTGGCGCTCTCCACAGCTCTTCCTTCCTACAGCGGTCACATGGTACCGCTCATTAAAGTCATGAATATGTGCATATTCATGATTTTAATGAGCGGTGCCATGTGACCGCTGCAGGAAGGAGCCGGAGATAGTGAGAGAAGAAGGGGGGCTGCAGAGACCGCGATGGCGGAGAGGTGAGTATAATCCGACACCCCCGCTCCCCCTCCCCCGCCGACCCCTTATATGACCCGCATATAAGCCGAGAGGGGGACTTTCAGCCCTAATAAATGGGCTGAAAATCTCGGCTTATACACGAGTATATACGGTAAGCCAAATGAGGGCTTTTTTTTGGTGGCACGAGAAAAAAAATTCAAAGTACGGAGAAATTGCCAAAAATTGCAATTCCACAATTGTTTTTTGGATTTTTTATTTACCATGTTTACTGTGTTAAAATTGACTTGCAAATGTGATTTCCCAGGTCAGTACAAGTACGCAGATACAAAACATGTATAGCTTCTTTTCTATTAAAGTGGTGAAAAAAAGTCACAGTTTGTAAGAAAATAAAAAAGACACCATTTTCCAAGACCCGTAGCGTCTCCATTTTTCATGATCTGGGGCTGTGTGAGGGCTTTTTTTTGCGAGCTGAGGTAACGGTTTTATTCTTACCATTTATGGGAATATGCAATGTTTTGATTGCCTGTTATAGCAGTTTATTGCAATGTTGTTGCACTGGCAACCAAAAAACGTAATTCTGGCATTTTGATTTTTTTCTCTCTTTCACTGTTAGGGTTAATTCACTTTATATTTTGATAGATTTAGATAAGACATTCCTGAACACAGCAAAATGGGGCAAAAGGGAAGTGATATGAACTTTTCATTTTTTTTAAAACATTTTTTTGGGTTTTTCCTTGCTTCAATAGTCCCCTTAGAAGATTTAAAGCTGCGATCGGCTGATCGCCTGTGCTACATATAGCATGGCTTCAGCCCTACTTTGTGTAGCATAAATCACAATCTCCTAAAAAAGCCAGCAACGGGCCAGCATTCATAGGAGATCTCCAATTACAGGCACGGGGATCTTCTGCAGACCCCAGAATGTCATGACAATCCACGTGACAGGGGTGCCAATGGGCTTGTCTTATGAAGCGCTTCTGGTTCATGAAAGTTAAATGCTGTTGCCAGAGATTGACAGCAACATTTAACATGTTAACAGCCATGGGGAGGCACATGAGAGCTGATCAGATCAAATGCAGGGAGACGACCTTGGATGTACCTATATGTCCAAGGTCATAAAGGGGTTAAACACTGCAAAGGCATTAATCCTAAGTAATTGGAAAGTCATACATATTCCTACTATAAAATATTGGTATAGTGAGATTTTCTTAAAAGTAACCTTTCACCAGAAAAATCACTATTAACTTGCAGATATGGGAAAATTTGCAGAATAATAGTCACCGCTGTTCTGCCTTCATACACGTTGACACGGTGTGCAATCTAGCATACAGCCTAAACCACGATTTTGTACTCCAAATAAGCAGACTGTCCTCTGTAGTCTAACTTGTTTATCGGTGAACAGTATAGAACATGAGCGGTAAAACTATAAAAATACAAATGACATAGATAAGTATTTGGCACACAGCTGGCACTTTACAATTAACAGGAAAGTATACAGTATGATGCAAACTTTACACAGGATTCTAATAACATCTCCTATGCACTGGCTGCTATACAGTTAATAACCTCTTAAACACTGCATTGCTAGAGAAGATATTGATCTTACCAGATATGCTTTACCAGGATAGCAAACTCAAGTTGAAGAGGTTACAGGAGAGCACATGAACACGTGTATTCCCTGAATTACATGGAAGAAAATGGAGCTTTTTCTTCCCAACATACCTTTCTTCAATCCCGCAATGCAATACTCTATCTGCTTGTTAAAGGCACAGGCTATAAATTCAGCCACCACTGGATGGTGCTATAACAAACAAACCAGCACACAGTACAAAACATACTGCCCTGTACTCAGATGGGCAGAACACTCCCCGCTTGGCATCAACTGATGCCACATCCTCGACCTTGCGCACCTTCCCATCTTTGCTTGGGAATACCTTGGTGATGAGGCCTAGTGGCCACTCATTTCTGTGTGACTGGCTGTCCTTCATGAGCACAATATCACCTGGTTTGATGTTCGGCTTGTCGATCTGCCACTTCTTCCTAGGCTGTAAGGTAGAGAGATATTGTTTTCTCCATCTGTCCCAGAAAGTATTGGAGAGACTTTGAACTTGTCTCCATTGACGTCTGTAGAGGTCCTTGTTGCTGAATTTTTCCAGTGGAGCACTGGGAGTGTTGGTTTTCTGAGTGAGTAGCATGGCGGGAGTGAGGACTGTCGGGTCTCCGGAATCACTGGAAAGTGCTGTGAGTGGCCTAATCGGAGTGAGCTTCTTCAGCATGTTGTCTCCAGGAATGGGTTTTCCTTTGTTGAGGTTCTCTATTCCTCTGGTTTAGGTTTCCTTTTGTACAACACAAAGTATCGTTATCTTGGCTCTTTCCAGGTTAAGGGCGGTGTTGTGAATGTTTTAGAAATGAATTCTGAGCAGAAGCTCCCTCTGGTGGTTACAAACAGTACTGAACCATTCAATGAGGATTGGCAATCAGGAATTACAGACTGGCTGGATATAAGGGAGGTTCCCTCCCATCATGGTTGCCGGTGATCAATTGTTCTTGTCTCAACGTTGTTTCCTGGTTCGCTTTGAAGCTTGCTGAGTCTTGCCTCTTCTCCTGCTCTCAGATAAGATATTTTCTGCTTTTTGTTTTTGTGCTTACCATTTGCATATTTCTCTGCATTTCTGTGAAGTTAGCCAGGTCCCCCTCCCCGGGGCGCTTGGGCTCCTCTCAGTTCCTCTGGAGCCACTGTTATTTGTTCATTTGCCTTTTCCAGTTTTTTCAGTGGCTGCGGCTTAGTTTTGTTACACCAGAGAACTAATTTAGGTGGTAGAGGTCGTGTGATCTCAGGTGTTTTTGCAATTAGTAGCGTTGTTTTTTTTTTTAAGGGTTTTTTTGGATTGCAGTAAGTATCCTTCCTATCCTTTTCTGTCTAGGCAGATTGGGCCCCAACGTTTGCTCATACTATTTTCTGTCTGTGTCTGTATTTCCTCTTGTCTAACCGCCATTACATGTTTGGGAGCTTCCTATGTTCTTTGGGGATCTGCTCCGGGGCAGATAGCTTTCCTCTTTCTATCTTTAGGTGTAGTTAACCTCTCAGGCTGTGACGAGGCGTCTAGAACCAACGTAGGAACGCTCCACGGCTGCCTTTAGTTGTGGTGGTTAGTCAGGGTACTGCAATCCAGTAGATTCCAACCTCTCTGGTGTATTGCCGTTTTTGCCTGCTCTCCTCAGCTACCAAAACATAACAGTATCACCGGCCAAACTGAAAATTATATGGTACTCACAGAAGGGAAAAATAGTGTGGAAAGAAAAAAGGTTGTCAGAGTTGTCAGAGATTTTTTTTTTTCTGTTTCTTGCATTTTTTCCCTCTTTTTCTCTGGGTGCTGAGGAGGATTTTTTTTTTTCTCTCAATGGAGTTTGCACAGTTGTCTGGCCGTGTGGATCAGCTTGCCACTGAGGTTCGGAGTATTGCTACCTATCTTGATAGGTTGCCAGTTGTGGAACCGTGGAACCCAGGATTCCCATGCCAGATTTGTTTTTGGGGGATCGAGCTAAATTTCTGAATTTCAAAAATAACTGTAAGTTGTTTTTTGCCTTAAATCCTAAGTCCTCAGGGAACTCAGCACAGCAGGTTCAAATTGTCATCTCTCTCCTGCGCGGCGATCCTCAGGATTGGACTTTTTCCCTGACACCTGGGGACCCTATTTTGAGTAATGTTGATGCATTTTTTCTGGCTCTGGGGTTATTGTACGATGAACCTAATGTCACTGATCAAGCTGAAAAAACCTTGTTGGCATTAAATCAGGGGCTTGAGGACGCTGAGTTGTACTGTCAGAAATTCCGAAAGTGGGCAGTCCTGACCAAATGGAATGATGATGCTTTGGCAGCCCTTTTTCGGAATGGTCTGTCAGAGAATGTAAAAGATGTTATGGTGGGTTTCCCTGCTCCCTCTGGTCTCAATGATGCTATGTCATTAGCGATTCAAATTGACAGACGTTTGCGTGAGCGTAGAAGTATGCGTGGAATAGTGTTGCCTTGTGAACCAGCTTCTGAACCCATGCAGTGTGATAGAGTGGCTTTTGGGGCACAGCGTCATGAGTTTCGAAAACGCAATGGGTTATGTTTCTACTGTGGTGATGCCTCTCATGCTATTTCAGTCTGCCCTAAGCGGGGAAGACGTTTTGCACGCTCAGTTGTCTTGGGTAGTGTTCAGACTAAATTTCTGTTGACTGCTACCCTGATTTGCTCCCTGTCTACATTTTCTGCTCAGGCTTTTGTTGATTCGGGAGCAGCTATTAACCTGATGGATTTTGATTTTGCTAAACGTTGTGGGTTTCCCTTGATACCCCTACAGAAGTCTATTCCTCTACTGGGGATTGATTCTACCCCTTTGGCTGAGAATAAACCCCAGTTCTCTACTCAGGTGATAATGAGGGTTGAACCTGATCATCAGGAGTGTTGCAAATTTTTGGTGCTGTATAATCTGCATGACATTATTGTACTAGATTTCCCTTGGTTACAGTCTCATAATCCTGTTTTGGATTGGAAATCTGTGTCTGTAACCAGTTGGGGCTGCCAATGTGTTAATGCCAACACTCCTGTTTTTTCTGCCTCTCCCCAGGCTCAGGATGTTCCTGACTTTTTGACTGATTTTTCTGATGTGTTTAGTTAAAGTAAATCTGTATCCTTGCCCCCCCATAGGAGCTATGACTGCGCTATTGAATTAGTGCCTGGTAGTAAATTCCCTAAAGGTCGCCTTTTTAACTTGTCTGTACCTGAACATGACGCTATGCGGTCTTATATCAAGGAGTCATTGGAGAAGGGTCATATCAGATCATCCTCTTCACCCTTAGGTGCCGGTTTTTTCTTTGTGGCCAAAAAGGATGGTTCATTAAGGCCGTGTATTGATTATCGTCTCTTGAACAATATCACTGTGAAATATCAATATCCGTTACCCTTGATTTCTGACCTGTTTTCCAGGGTGAAAAGTGCTACTTGGTTTACCATGCTTGACCTCAGGGGGGCGTATAACCTTATTTGCATTAAGCACGGGGATGAATGGAAGACGGCATTTAATACCCCAGAGGGGCATTTTGAGTACCTAGTGATGCCCTTTGGGCTCACTAATGCTCCTTCCGTCTTCCAGTCCTTCATGAATGACATTTTCAGGGATTTTGTGGATAAATTTCTGATTGTTTATTTGGATGATATCTTGATTTTTTCCAATGACTGGGACTCTCATGTGAAACATGTTCGGACTGTGTTCCAGATTTTGAGAGAGAATGCTCTGTATGTGAAGGGATCAAAGTGTCTTTTTGGCGTACAGAGGATCTCATTTCTGGGATTCATTTTGTCTCCATCTGTTATTGAAATGGACCCGGTAAAGGTTCAGGCCATCTGTGATTGGGTCCAACCTACTTCATTAAAGGCTCTTCAGAGATTCTTGGGTTTTGCCAATTTTTATCGTAAATTTATTGGTAATTTCTCTGTTATTGTTAAACCATTGACTGATTTGACCAAAAAGGGTTCTGATGTGGTGAATTGGCCTCCTGAGGCAGTCTCTGCGCTTCAGGAACTTAAGCAGAGATTCACTTCTGCTCCTATTCTACGGCAGCCTGATGTTTCACTGCCATTTCAGGTGGAGGTTGATGCCTCTGAAATTGGGGCAGGTGCCGTTTTGTACCAAAGAGATCCTGAGACCTCTAAAAGTAACCCTTGTGCTCTTTTTTCTCTCGAAAATTTTCTCCAACTGAACGTAATTATGACGTGGGTAATCGGGAGTTATTGGCCATGAAGTGGGCTTTTGAAGAGTGGAGACATTGGCTGGAGGGAGCCAAACATCAGGTGGTGGTCCTCACGAACCATAAGAATCTGGTTTATCTGGAATCAGCCAAGCGACTTAATCCTAGACAGGCCAGGTGGGCCTTGTTTTTCACACGTTTTAATTTTGTGGTTTCCTTTCTTCCTGGCACTAAGAATGTTAAGTCGGATGCCCTCTCGAGGAGTTTCCTTGCGGACTCTCCTGAGTTATCTGATCCTGCTGTTATTTTGAAAGAGGGTGTAGTTCTTTCCGCCATCTCGCCCAATTTGAGACTGGCTCTGGAAGGGTGTCAGGAGGATAAACCTGAGCGCTGCCCTATTGGGAAATTGTTTGTCCCAGACCAGTGGAAGAAGAGTGTGATGTCTGAGATTCATTGTTCCACGTTGGCCAGTCATCCCGGAATTTTTGGTACCAGAGACTTGGTGAGTCGGTCCTTTTGGTGGCCTACTTTGTCTCGTGACGTCAGGGAATTTGTGCAGTCCTGTGGGACTTGCTCTCGCTCCAAGCCTTGCTCTCGCTCTAGTGGTTTGTTGATGCCATTGCCTGTGCCCAAGAGACCATGGACCCATATCTCTATGGATTTTATTTCCGACCTCCCTGTTTCTCAGAGAATGACCATTATCTGGGTGATTTGTGACAGGTTTTCCAAGATGATACATCTTGTCCCATTACCTAAGTTGCCTTCCTCCTCTGAATTGGTGCCGTTGTTCCTTCAGCACGTGGTTCGGTTACACGGCATTCCTGAGAACATTGTGTCTGACAGAGGAGTCCAGTTTGTTTCCAGATTTTGGAGGAATTTTTGTTCTAAACTTGGTGTTCAATTGTCTTTCTCCTCTGCTTTTCATCCTCAGACCAATAGACAAACTGAGAGAACAAACCAGACATTGGAGACTTATCTGAGATGCTTTGTGTCTGCCGATCAAGATGACTGGGTCTCTTTTTTGCCTTTGGCTGAGTTTGCTCTTAATAATAGGGCAAGCTCTGCCACTTTGATGTCTCCATTTTTCTGCAATTTTGGGTTTCACCCTCGATTTTCTTCGGGACAGACGGAGGCTTCTGTCTGTCCGGGTGTTGACTCTGTTGTATAGCGTATGCAGCAGATTTGGGACCTGGTAGTGGAGAGGTTGTCCCTCTATCAGGAGAAGGCCCAGCGGTTTGCCAACCGGCATAGGACTGATGGTCCTCGGTTTAAAGTGGGGGACTTGGTCTGGTTGTCCTCAAGAAATATCCCTATGAGAGTTGCATCTCCTAAGTTTAAGCCTAGGTTCATTGGACCTTATAAGATCATGGAGATTCTTAATCCTGTTTCCTTTCGTTTACTTCTTCCAGGGACATTTAAGATCATAACGTGTTCCACAAGTCCTTATTGAAGAGGTTTGTCGAGCCAGTAGTTCCTATGGCTGCGCCTCCTGACCCTGTTTTGGTTGAGGGCAATCTGGAGTATGTGGTTGAGAAAATATTGGATTCTCGTTTTTCTAGACAGAAACTCCAGTATTTGGTTAAGTGGAGAGGTTATGGTCAGGAGGACAATTCTTGGGTGTTTGCTTCGGACATCCATGCTAGGAGACTGATCTGTGCGTATCACAGAGCTCATCCTGACCGACCTGGTTGCACAAGTGAGGGTTCGGTGACCCCTCCTCAAGGGGGGGTACTGTTGTGAATGTTTTAGAAATGAATTCTGAGCAGAAGCTCCCTCTGGTGGTTACAAACAGTACTGAACCATTCAATGAGGATTGGCAATCAGGAATTACAGACTGGCTGGATATAAGGGAGGTTCCCTCCCATCATGGTTGCCGGTGATCAATTGTTCTTGTCTCAACGTTGTTTCCTGGTTCGCTTGGAAGCTTGCTGAGTCTTGCCTCTTCTCCTGCTCTCAGATAAGATATTTTCTGTTTTTTGTTTTTGTGCTTACCATTTGCATATTTCTCTGCATTTCTGTGAAGTTAGCCAGGTCCCCCTCCCCGGGGGGCTTGGGCTCCTCTCAATTCCTCTGGAGCCACTGTTATTTGTTCATTTGCCTTTTCCAGTTTTTTCAGTGGCTGCGGCTTAGTTTTGTTACACCAGAGAACTAATTTAGGTGGTAGAGGTCGTGTGATCTCAGGTGTTTTTGCAATTAGTAGCGTTGGCTTTTTTTAGGGTTTTTTTTGGATTGCAGTAAGTATCCTTCCTATCCTTTTCTGTCTAGGCAGATTGGGCCCCAAAGTTTGCTCATACTATTTTCTGTCTGTGTCTGTATTTCCTGTTGTCTAACCGCGATTACATGTTTGGGGGCTTCCTATGTTCTTTGGGGATCTGCTCCGGGGCAGATAGCTTTCCTCTTTCTATCTTTAGGTGTAGTTAACCTCTCAGGCTGTGACAAGGCGTCTAGGACCAACGTAGGAACGCTCCACGGCTGCCTTTAGTTGTGGTGGTTAGTCAGGGTACTGCAATCCAGTAGATTCCAACCTCTCTGGTATATTGCCGTTTTTGCCTGCTCTCCTCAGCTACCAAAACATAACAGGGCGGTAAAAGCATGCTTGCAGTGATGCCAACTTTTACAAGATCTCTGGCTTGAAGGTAATGCTGACTTTTAGGACTGGGCCACATGAAGTAGTCAAGCAACGGCTTGAACAAGTGACTTCCAGGTTGAGAACCTGCTGAACCGATGAGATTCCAGGTAATGACTTGAAATAACTGTATGCAGAGCAGACACTCGAGGACGGAGCTCCCCGTCGGCATCTGGATCCACCAGTTCGAATGTTTCAGGCCTGTTGATGTGGGGCATCGAACAGTACAAGGAAGCAGGGCCTGTGAACCAGGTAGTGTTCTTAAGATGACTTGAAGCAACGGATCTAGTTGCATGGTCCGCAGGATTGAGGTGAGGTACATAGTGCCACTGACTAGGGCAGGTAGATCTTCTTATCCTCAGTATCCGGTTGCTGACAGACATAAAAGCGTTGCGTTTCATTGCAGATGTATCCCAGTACCACCTTGCTATCAGTGTAGAACTCTGCTTTTTTGGTCTCCAGATTCATCACACCTGAGATAAGCTCGGCCAATTCAACTTCGAGGACAGCAGCGCAGAGCTCCAGTCTGGGTACCGTGTGTTCGCTGAGTGGTGCCAGTTTAGTCCGGCTCATCACAAACCTGATGTGGCTCTGTTCATTGACATCTATGGTATTGAGGTATGCTACTGCTGCGATTGCTTTGACTGATGCATCGCAGAAGATACAAAGTTTTTGTGTCTTGACTTCTGTGGATGGCACAGGAGCATACGGTTGTTTCACACGAAGGTCGGTCAAGGCCTCGTGAGACCTCTTCCACTCTGCCCACAGGTCTGCCTTTTCTGTTGGCAGTGGATCATCCCAATAATAATAATAATAATCTTTATTTATATACCGCCATCATATTCCACAGCGCTTTACAGTTTAACAGTTTCAAAACACAAGTCATAAGTAACAATGTTAACAATACAATACTTAAAGCAAAATAAGACGACCCTGCTCGTGAGAGCTTACAATCTACAATGAGGTGGGGAGATACAAAGTACAGGTGTGTATATACAATGGTGCATTTACAATGATGGTCCAGCCATCTGGGGGGAGTGAGGGATGGATGGAGATAGTGAATGGGCTAAACACACACACACTTTTTTACACATAGAATGACTTTGATTAGTGAATGTGATAGGCCGCTCTGAACAGATGTGTTTTGAGGGAGCGCCTGAAACCATGCAAATAGTGGATAGTCCTAATTTCCTGGGGTAGAGCAGCAATCAGATGTGTCTTGGCTGAAGTCTCTTAGCATCATTTTCCCTTTGACAGTAACTGGAGCTACGAATCCCAGGGGGTCGTATAAACTATTCACGAAAGAAAGAACTCCTCTGCGCATGAAGGGTTTCTCATCTTTACTGATCTGAAAGGTCAAGGCATCCGTCTTCAGATCCCAAAGCAATCCAAGACTCTGCTGCATGGGAAGAGTGTCGATGCTTAGGTTGAGGTCCTTTAGATCGCTGGAATAGTCTTGAGAGGGAAATGCTTCCATCAACTCTCGACTGTTGGAGGAAATCTTGTGTAACCTTAGGTTAGACTGAGCGAGCATTTCTTGAGCCCTTTTTAGTAGACTCATTGCAGCCTCATTTGTTGGTGTGGACTTCAACAGTCGTCTACGTAGAAGTCCTTTTCTATGAAGGATCTGACGTGTGACCCATACCTTTCTTCGCCTTCTTTGGCAGAATTACGGAGGCCGTAGTTCGTGACTGCTGGGGAAGGGCTGTTCCCAAAGATGTGTACCCTCATCCGATACTCTGTGATGTCTTTGTCTGGGTCATTGTCACGGTACCAGAAGAACCTCAAGTAGTTTCTGTGTTCCTCTTTGACGAGAAAACAGTGGAACAGCTGTTGTATGTCAGCCATAAATGCCACCGTATCTCTGCGGAAAGAGAGTAGTACTTCCAGAAGTCTGTTGTTGAGGTCTGGGTCCGATAGTAGGACATCATTTAATGAGACATCGTCACATTTGGCACTTGAGTCGAATACCACTCTTATTTGACCTGGCTTCTTGGGATGGTATATTCCGAAGATGGGCAGGTACCAACACTCCTCTGAGGGCTGAAGTGCAGGTGCAATCTCTGCGTGGTTGTTCTGGAATATCTTTCCCATGAAGGTAAAGAAGTGTTCCTTCGTCTCAGGTGACTTCTTAAGCTTGTGTCTGAGGGAGATGAATCGGCTGTAGACAAGTTCCCTGTTGTTGGGTAGGCGCCTTCTCTGAGGTCAAAATGGTAAGGGTGCGACCCAACTGTTCGATTTGTCTTTGACTTTTTGTCTACCCATGATGTCCAGGAACATCCTATTTTCTATGGACATCGCTACCTTGTCATCTTCCTTTGTCCTGTGGAAGACTGTACATCCCATGTGGTCTTGTTCAGCTTCACAGGCGTGGTCTTCGTTGGTAGGTACTGAGAAAGGGCAAGGTAGGGGAGCGCTGTTTGTTAATTCCTTTACCAGCAGACTATTGTGACATGGCCGGAAGAGAGACGGACGCCCATTTTCTAGTGTGCAGGTGAGCATACTGATGACTGAGGCTGGCTTGTGTGCTCCCCCTAGACAGACGTCTCCTATGATGACCCATCCAAGGTCGAGCCTCTGAGCGTATGGAGCATTTTTGGAGCTGTTTATATATTCTCTAGTCTTGTGGACTCGTAGTATATCTCTTCCCAGGAGTAGTGTTATTGGGGCTTCTGGATACAACTCAGGTATCAGGTAGGCTATACTCTTCAGATGGGGGTGATATGTCGCCACCTCCGGTGATGGTATCTCTGACCTGTTGTCGGGAATCTGGTTGCATTCCAGGATGGTTGTTAGCGCTAGGCAGGTTTGACCATCTATGGACTCCACCTTGTATCCGGTCGCTTTTCTCTCCGCCGTCTCAACGGTACCTGAACATGTCCTCAGGGAGTAGGGAGAACCAGGGCATACAATGCTGAAGTTGTCAAAGAAGACGGACCTGGCTAAAGACCTGTTACTTTGGTCATCCAGGATTACATATATCTTGAGGACTTTGTCCTTGCGGCTTGCAGGGTAGACTTGGACAAGGCAGATTTTTGAAAAGGACCTTCCTCCTGTGAGTCCCTTACAGATCTCCGTACACTGAGAGCTGACCACAGGGGTATCTTCATCAGTGTTCTTCTCCTTCCCATCATGCTCATCTGCTTGTGACAACACTCATGGAGGTGGTCCAGGGTGCAAGGCTGTATTGTGATCCATGCTGCTGCATTCTGCACATTTCACGCTAGCTTCACAGTTCCTGGCGAGGTGAGAGGTTGTGGCACAACATTTGAAGCAGATGTTGTTTTCTTTGAGGAAACCTTTGCGATCCTCCAAAGACTTCTCCCTGAAGGCTCTGCATTTTAGTAGAGGATGTGGTTTCTTGTGTAGAGGACAATATTTACTGACATCCTGAGGCTTGTTCTTGTCTGGAGTGGGTTTACTCGCATTGTGAGAAGGGCCTGTGGAAACAATGTTAGTTTTGGGGACTGCCACGGGTGTCCTACTGGGTTTGTCACTGGGGGCAGTGGAACATGACAGAGTGAAGTCAAAACTAGGGTCATTTCTGATCTTAACTTGTTGGGTGACAAATTCTACGAATACAGTGAAAGGAGGGAATGGTACATTATGATTTTGTATTATCGGATTGACACCCCTAGCGGTGTCTAAGAATGCCAAACCGGGCAAGTCTCCTTCCTCCTGGGCAACCTGTAACTCTATCAATAAATCACTCATTTCTCTAAGCTTTTGATAACCTTTAGGTCCTATCTTAGGAAAATCATCAATTCTTTTTGTATAAAGCATTCTCTATGACTTCTACTGTCCCATAGCATTCATCAAGTCTTTCCCATACTTTGCGTAGACCTGTGCGTGGATGCTTTATATTGATGTCTCTTAGTCTTTTGGCATGCTCGACTGACTCACTTCCGAGCCACTTTACTAGGAGATCTAACTCCTCACTACTAGAAAGGTCCAGACCATGAATGGCGTTCCGGAACGAGGCTCGCCATGACCTATAGTTCTCGGGTTTATCAGTGAACTTTAGAAGTCCTTTTGTAACCAGTTCTTGGCAGGCAAGGAACTTTGCAAAGTCTATGGTGGCTTGGTCAGTGCTGGCATGAGCTGGTGTGTTATCGTCATGTCTAGTGTGTGGTGTATCACCATACCTGTGAGACGCTTCTGACTTCGTATAGTCTGTGCAGTACCTTCTCGGTGAAGGAGGTGTCTCTTTAAGGCGGGTTGGGAGCTGTACCTTCTGCTCAGTGGAACAGCCGCTGTGGTCGACATCTGTGCGCTGGACGACTCCTTGTTTGTGGTAACGAAGTTCGGGGTTGGATCGCTGGTAGCCAGCATAGGCTGGTCGATGTGGTGCATCAGGGCTGTCATCCATGCTGGAATGCTGACGGACGTACTCTGCGACACGCTGCACTGGATTTTGCTGTCCTAGATCTGGTCCACGAATGTTGCTGCGTCTCTCACAATCAGGATCCTTCATAGCTTCCAAATACTCTGCTTTAGCAATTGCAGCTGATGTCTCTTTGTCTTTCGCAAGTCTTTCTAGCTCTGCTTGCAAACGTGCAGTTTCGGCTTGCAGGCGTGCAGATTCGGCCTCTCTCTCTGCCTACAGACGTGCGGTCTCGGCTTCTCTCTCTGCCTGCGGACATGAGCTTTCGGCCTGCAGATGTGCGGTATCTGCATCTTGCTCCGCCTGTCTCAGCTTTAGGCTCATCTCTCTTTCGGAGAAGGAGGATCTTGCTTTGGCTGCCTTGGCTTCGGCACGGGTGACAGCAGCGAGCTCTGCTAATGACGACCTGCTGGAGCTTGCTCGTGACCTTGTTTTGAGTGAGGATGTGCTGTTTTGAGACATTGTGCGCTTAGCTGCATACTGCTGAGTATATTAGCGGGAAACAGTCTATGCGCGGCGGCTTCCGAGTGGCGGGAATGATGAAGCGCTTGATGGCGGGTTGTACTCTCGGTACTTGTGACTGTATGGCGGCCGCTGCAGTATCCGCAGGCAGTGCGGTGTGGGTACAAGCGGCTCCTTAAGTCGTATTCACTATCGCAGGCGTCTAGCATCTGTTTTACTGTTCTGCTTTCATACACGTTGACACGGTGTGCAATCTAGCATACAGCCTAAACCACGATTTTGTACTCCAAATAAGCAGACTGTCCTCTGTAGTCTAACTTGTTTATTGGTGAACAGTATAGAACATGCGCAGTAAAACTATAAAAATACAAATGACATAGATAAGTATTGGGCACACAGCTGACACTTTACACTTAACAGGAAAGTATACAGTATGATGCAAACTTTACACAGGATTCTAATAATATCTCCTATGCACTGGCTGCTATACAGTTAATAACCTGCTAAACACTGCATTGCTAGAGAAGATATTGATCTTACCAGATATGCTTTACCAGGATAGCAAACTCAAGTTAAAGAGGTTACAGGAGAGCACATGAACACGTGTATTCCCTGAAGTACATGGAAGAAAATGGAGCTTCTTCTTCCCAGCATACCTTGCTTCAATCCCGCAATGCAATAGTCTATCTGCTTGTTAAAGGCACAGGCTATAAATTCAGCCACCACTGGATGGTGCTATAACAAACAAACCAGCACACAGTACAAAACATACTGCCATGTACTCAGATGGGCAGAACAACCGCTATGAGAATACTTAGTGGTGGCTGTAACCGCGCCCCCAGCCCAGACTGACACTGGCTCTGCATTGGGGCAGGCTGTCAGATATACAGAACTGAAAGAGTCTAAATGATATACACTTGCAGAACCTACCGAAGAGTTATATGTTAGAGGTGTTATAATTATAATGTACGATTCATCTTTCTGATCTTAACTTTCAAATAATTCTTTACAATTACAGTTTGCTTACTTACAATTACAGTTTTAAAAGTAAAGACACTATAATCTTGAAAACTGAATAGCCTAGGAATATTTGGTAGGAGTTTGAATTACCCCCTTTAAAATCCCCTATAATGTTTTATACAATGGCATTCTTTATATTATTGTTTTTTAATTTTGATAGCAAACAAAAGCTGATTTTATCATCCTCTTTATCCTTTCTATTTTGTTTGATCATTATGTTTGAGCTAAAGTACTAAGTTATATCTAAAAACAAAATAATGAATTTACAAAAAAAGATACTGCCATGTTTTCTTGTAAAACAGATTACAATATGTCTTTCTCACTGATATTTGTTTAGGTTTCTTTGATTTTTAAAATAACTAAAATATATGGATCCTCGGGTGCTACTGTGATCTGAGCTAATAACTTTACAAAAATTCAAGCCATTAAAAGTACCAAAACAAAATTGGATATGGTGCAGTGTAACATGATGACAGATACAATAACACAATACTCTTTTTAAGTAGAAAATATTTTCATAAAAACTGAGATTTTCTTCATTGAAAACCATAAAAGGTGTCTTCTGCTGTCAAACGGCAATTTCCTACACACTGTGTTTGCAAGAAGAGCATGTTCTCTGTTATTTGAATGATTTTCTGAATATCACAATGTTTACACCTTTATATTTCTATACTGCTATATAAACAAAATCAATTGCAGCTTGCTGGAAGTCAGAAGACAAGCAGACCTTTGGAATTTTCGTGTCTGTTTTGATCAGCAGAACAAGAGGAATGAAAGTCTAATGTTGACAATATAAAAGTTTTTTTTACATGTAAATGTCTTGCACTGCCACAATCCAAAATTTATACTACACAAACTGAAATTCAGTAAGTAGGACCAAAATATAATGAAATGTCTACATGAAGCCAAACATTAAGAAAACATAGAGGTTAATTTTGGAGATGGTTTCACAATAGCAAAGTTGGTGGTAAAGTTTTAAAATTAAATTTATATTATTCATATGGACAATCTTCATAGGATATTCCAAACATCTTGGAGAAGTAACCACAAATTATCTTTGCATGTACGTTCACTTAAAAACTTCTGTCTCTTTATATAATTCTAGACAGACTTGGGGATATACAGATTACAGCTCTGTGAGGGTCATTGTGATGTTCCACTAGAATTTTCTGTGTAAATATTCAGATTTGTTATGTGGTATAACAGCACCATCTAGTGGTCGTTTTATAGAATGTCTTTGGTTGTTGATATTGAGGTTTTTTGACATATCTACCACACCGTAGTTCATGAGTCATAGCTTTGATGACTCATCAGCCAGCCCCAGCAGCCATGTTTTTTTGCTCAGTATACAACTAAGACAGTTCATTCCTGAGTACCTCCTGACATCAGTATCCAATAGTGATCTCTTACATCCAGATCTGTAGCCGCACAATCGGTAGGTCCTAAACACATTCACCATGAACTTGACAGCCGTATAAATATTGGGATGTTTACATCATGCTGTTATGAAAATGTGAGAGTTGTAGTCCACGCTTTTCCGACTGGTCAGTAAGCATGGGATATACCGCATGTTATATGTAACTACATGTTATGCATATAGTGTGTTCCCTCACCACTGTATATTGTGTATATATTGTATGCTTGCCACATGTTTGTGAGCACATAGTAAAATACTGTTATTTGTTCCACAGTTTTTTACCATATTCGATTCCTGCAATAAACTTGGTAACAGACATCACGTGTCTATCAAATCACTGTTGGGATCAAGGTTATGCTGTCTGCAAGGATTATGTACACATACACATAAGACGGGCAGAACAGTCATACTATCACTTCCAGAACTCCTTGTTCTTCTTTACGCTTAATTAAGTTCTTATAGGTACCATTTAAT
Organism: Oophaga sylvatica; assembly: GCA_033576555.1. NCBI lineage: Eukaryota > Metazoa > Chordata > Amphibia > Anura > Dendrobatidae > Oophaga > Oophaga sylvatica. The sequence continues at coordinate 102,819,629 of JARQOD010000006.1, forward strand.
TTAATTAATTGTTGCCTAAACCACGGTTGCAGTTAGGTATATTTCATTCTAAAATGGTCTTGCATTCAGGCCGACTTCTCCCAGCGTGGTAAGGCATGGGCGTACTCTGGCACGGTATTCCTCCCCTGGCATCTGGCAGAACGGGAGAGCGCTGGAGCACAGGAAGAAAGGTGAGTATAAATGTTTTTTTTTTGTATGTGTGCAGTTTAATAGGGGTGAGGGGGACCATACATATCAGGATAGGGGGGTGAAAGGTAGCATGCATACAAGGATAGGAGGTGAGGGACCATACATATCAGCATTGGGGGTGAGGGGACCATGCATATCAGGATAGTGGGGAGAGGGGTAGCATGTATACTAGGATAGGGGGGTGAGAGGACCATGCATACCAGGATAGGGGCTTGAGAGGACCATGTATACCAGGATAGGGGGTTGAGAGGACCATGCATACCAGGATTGGGGGGTGAGAGGACATACATACCAGGGTTGGCGGGTGAGGAGACCACACATATCTGGATTGAGGGTGAGGGGACCATGCATTTCACAATAGGGGATGAGGGGTAGCATGCATACCAGGATAGGGGGTGAGAGGACCATTCATACCAGGATAGTGGGGTGAGGGGTACCATGCATACCAGGATAGGGGGTGAGGGGTACCATACATACCAGGATAGGGGGATGAGGGGTAGCATGCATACTAGTATTCTGGTTGAGGGGACCATGCATACCAGAATTGAGAGGTAAGGCATGCCATGTATACCAGGATTGGGGATGATGGGACCATGCACAACAGGATAGGGGTGCGAGGAGTACCATGCATACCAGGATTGGGGATGAGGGATACCATGCATACCAGAATTGAGAGGTAAGGCGTGCCATGTATACCAGGATTGGGGATGAGGGGACCATGCATACCAGGATTGGGGGGTGAAGGGGTACCATACATCCTAGGATAGGGATGAGGGGGACCATGCATACCAGGATTGGGGGGTGAGGGGACCATGCATGCCAGGATTGGGGATGAGGGGAAAATGCATACCAGAATTGGGGGATGAGGTGTACCATGCATACCAGGATAGGGGGTGAGGCGTACCATGCATACAAGGATAGGGGGGTGAGTGGTACCATGCATACCAGGATTGGGGATGAGGGGACCATGCATATGAGGATTTGGGGGTGAGGGGGTACCATACATCCTAGGATAGGGGTGAGGGGACCATGCATACCAGGATTGGGTATGAGGGGTACCATGCATACCAGGATTGGGAATGAGGGGACCAAGCATACCAGAATTGGGAAGTAAGGGGTGCCATGTACACTAGGATTGGGGATGAAGGGACCATGCACACCAGGATTGGGGGGTGAGGGGGTACCATACATCCTAGGATAGGGATGAGGAGGGACTATGCATACCAGGATTGGGAGTGAGAAGGCCATTCAGATCAGGGTTGGGGGTGAGGGGACCATGCATACGAGGATAGGGGGTGAGAGGGCCGTGCATACCAAGATTTGGCGATGAGGGATACTGTTATGTTTCGGTAGCTGAGGAGGACAGGAACAACAGCAGGGCAGCCTGAGATGTTGGTAACTGATGGGTTGCAGATTCCTAAACTAACGACACAACTAGAGGTAGCCATGGAGCGTTCCTACGTTGATCCTAGACGCCTCGTCACAGCCTGAGAGATAACTACACCTAAAGGCAGAAAGATGAAAGCTATCTGCCCTGGAGCAGATCACCAAAGAAAATAGGAAGCCCCTAAACATATAATGGCGGTTAGACAAGATGAAAATACAAACATAGGCAGAAAAAGACTGAGCAAAAGCTGGGGCCACAAGCTGACTAAATAGGATAGGACAGGAGAGATTACTTTCTGCAACCCAGAAAACCATACAAAAATCCAACAATTCTGATTACAAAAATACTGAGATCACACGATCTCGCCACCCACTAAATCAGGTCTCAGTGTGAACAAAAACCAAGCCGCAACCGCTGAAAAAACAGGAAAGAGAAAATGAGCAAATAACAGTGGCTGCAGATAAACTGTGAAGAGCTCAGGCCCCAGGAGGGGACCTGGCTGACCTCCACAAAAGTGCAGAAAACAATGCAAAAAGCAAGCACAAAAAGAAAAGCAAAAAATATCTTATCTGAAAGCAGGAGATGCAGGGATGACTCCAGCAAACTTCCAAATGAACCAGAGACCACAATTGAGACAAGAACAATTGATCACCGGCAACCATCATGGGAGGGAACCTCCCTTATATCAGACCAGTCAGTGAACCCAGATTGCCACACCTCGCTGAAAGGTTCAGTACTGTCTGTAACCACCAGAGGGAGCCTCTGCTCAGAAACCATTTCTAACACATTCACAACAGGTGGCCACGTATGGTCCGTGATGTCAGGGAATACGTTCAGGCATGTGTCTCCTGCGCCAAGAATAAGTCCCCTCGACAACGGCCAGCTGGGCTACTTTTCCTTTTACTGGTGGCAGACAGGCCTTGGGAGATGGTCGGGATGGATTTTGTGGTGGGCTTACCCAATTTTCGGGGTTGCACCATCATCTGGGTGATAACCGACCACTTCTCTAAAATGGTGCACTTGGTGCCCTTACCACGGTTACTGTCTGCATGGGCCTTGGCAGCATTATTTATTAGGCACATATTCCGTTTACACGGAATGCCAGACAGAATCGTCAGTGATCGAGGTCCCCAATTTGCGTCTCGGTTCTGGAGAGAGCTGTGTCGTCTACTCAGCATTGAGTTCAATCTCTCCTCTGCATATCATCCCGAGACGAATGGGTTGGTAGAGAGGGCCAACCAGACCTTGGTCACCTACTTGCGACATTTTGTCTCTGCCAGGCAGGATGACTGGGCATCCTTGCTCCCGTGGGCGGAGTTCGCGCTAAACAATGCTGTGGCTGACTCCACCGGACAGACCTCATTCCTCCTAAACTAGGTTCAGCATCCGCGGGTACCGGTGCACATGCCCGTGTCTTCCGCCGACTCCAGGGTGGCAGACTGGGCCGTGGAGGCACGGGACATTTGGGACCGCACTCAGGATGCCATTCAGGCTTCCAAGGAGAGGATGAGGTCTTCTGCCGATGCCCATCGCGTCCCGCTCCGACATTTGCTCCTGGCGACCTAGGGTGGCTCTCCGCCCGAAACATCAGGCTGCGGGTGGAGTCCACTAACTTGGCACCCTGCTATTTGGGTCCCTTCAAGGTCCTCGAGCAGGTGAACCCTGTGGTTTATCGTTTAGCCCTTCGGCCTCGCCTTGGTTTCTCTGACACCTTCCATGTGTCCCTCCTAAAACCCGTGGTCATCTCCCGGTTGCCTGAGTCATCTGCCGGGACGTCGGGTTCGTCTACGGATGATCACGAGGTGAACGCCATTGTAGGGTGCAAGGTGGTACGGGGCAAAAAAATTTTTTGGGTGGATTGGATGGGTTATGGGCCTGAGGATACGTCCTGGGAGCCTGCAGAGCATATTCATGCTCCGCAGCTCATCTCTGCCTTTGAACGTAGCGAGGCCCAGAGAAGGGGGGCCCTAGGAGGGGGGATAATGTTAGGGGTCGAGCTCCCACTTCTGCACAAGGGGAATCTCGAACCATCCCTGCTGCAGTCTCACATCCATTTCCGGCCGCAGTGGACTCTGCTCAGCAGAGATGTGGGTCCCAGCGTCTCGCCCAGTCTAACATTGTGCAGAGGATTACTGCTGCCTTTCCAGGTTCTGCTATTGTAGCCAGTACTGGTCAGCGGCGAGCAGACGTCTTTAGGACTAAGTTCTGCGTTTCCTCTTTGTGCATGCCCAGGGTAGGAACTCTCATTGGAGGTCTGCCAGGAAGGTTCTGAAACTACATGTGTTCTGGTCTGGAACAGTTTCTCATTGGTCCTTTTCTGGCAGGTCCTGTAGTTGCTACTATAAAAGGGTTGCATGGCCCTGCGGCCATGCGCTAGTATCAATTGCATTATGTGCTTTGCGCCAGTGTGATCATGCATGCATGTGGTTAGGGCTCGGCTGAAATAAGCCCCTAGAATACCGGCACCTCCGGTGAGGAGATTTGTATGCACGTGTTCAGGGCCTGGCTGAAATAAGCCCCTAGAATACGGCTTCTCCGGTGAGGAGTTGCTTGTTTGCGTTGCTGAATGCATGATCACGGACTGCTATCCGCACAGCAGTTATCTGAGTATCTCTGTGATGTTAACAGGACACAGTCTCTATTTCTGCGTCTCTACCTCAGCGACTCTGTGGTGTAACAGAGTTCGCTTATACTGCCATATAGTGCAACAGCATCTATGTCTGCGACTCTGTAAAGTAACAGAGTTCGCTAATACCGCCTTCTTACTAGCAGCAGGCTCTGCCTGCACGGTGGACCCCGGTGTTATGTTTAGGTAGCTGAGGAGAAAAAGCAAAAGTGGCAATACACCAGAGAGGCTGGAACCTATTGGATTGCAGTAACCTGAACTAACCACACAACTAGAGGTAGCCGTGGAGAGTTCCTACGTTGATCCTAGACGCCTCGTCACAGCCTGAGAGATAACTACACCTAAAGGCAGAAAGAGGAAAGCTATCTGCCCCGGAGCAGATCCCCAAAGAAAATAGGAAGCCCCCAAACATGTAATGGCGGTTAGACAAGAAGAAGCACAGACACAGACAGAAAATACCAGAGAAGGTGGAAAAAGATCCACAAACACCACGACCAGAGATCAAAATTAATGCAAAAGAGTATTATTTTATTGAGTGAACATGGTACAAACAGGTAAAATGTGAATGGGAACCAGACGGCAAAATGCAGAAAATCATGCAATACTGGACAAAGGCGCACTGGGACCATCAGATATTAAACCACGCTAACACTGCTAATGCTAATGTCAAGAAAACATAGTGCCAATAACCATAATTCTTTATGTGCCAACACAGAAAAATATACAAGAAAGCACTATATAATACGATGTCATTAGTGTGGTTACATGCTGACAGGAGAATCACAACCTACACCATAGGGCTAATACAAAATTCATCACGTATGTGTGCAACTATGGACAGGCACACAACTTGCCCAGCTGTGTATAAGAAGTACCTAGTGGTCAATTAGCTACAGCATGGCAATAGCAGATACAGTATATGCCTCAAATACAAATGTACCTGATCCAGTGATCTAGGGCAAGTGTGGGGGGCGCCGATGGTCAGTGCGTCTGCCCCAACGCACGTTTCGGATCAAATCCTTTGTCAGAGGGTGTGTATGGGAAGGAAAAAGTGAAGTGTTATGTTTCGGTAGCTGAGGAGTGCAGGTAAAAAAGGAAATACACCAGAGAAGTTGGAATCTATGAGATTGCAGTACCCTGACTAACCACCGCAACTAGAGGCAGCCGTGGAGCGTTCCTACGTTGGTCCTAGACGCCTCGTCACAGCCTGAGAAACTAACTACACCTAAAGATAGAAATAGGAAAGCTATCTGCCCCGGAGCAGAACCCCAAAGATAATAGAAAGCCCCCAAACATGTAATGGCGGTTAGACAAGAGGAAATACAGACACAGAAAGAAAATAGTATGAGCAAACGCTGGGGCCCAAACTATCTAAATAGAAAAGGACAGGAAGGGTACTTACTGCAATCTCAGAAAACCCTGAAAAACACCAACTCTACTAATTTCAAAATCACCTGAGATCACACGACCTCTACCACCTAAATTAGTTCTCTGGTGTAACAAAATCAAAACAGCAGCCACTGAAAAAAAACTGGAAAAAGCAAAAGTACAAAACACAGTGGCTGGACTAAACTGAGAGGGCAAAAGCCCCCGGAGGGGACCCTGAAGGCCCCCACAGAAGTGCAGGACAAAATGCAAAAATATAGCAAAAACACAAAAGAGGAAATTGTCTTATCTGATAGCAGGAGATGCAGACACGACACAGCAGGCTACAAGGGAAACTGGAAAGAAGGATTCAGACCAGAACAATTGATCACCGGCAACCCTGATGGGAAAATGACTCCCTTATATAAGACCAGTCAGTAACACCTGATTCCCAGTCCTCACAATCCTCACTAGTACCGCTTGTAACCACCAGAGGGAGCCTCTGCTCAGAACTCATCTCAAACCCATTCACAACAGTACCCCCCCCTTGAGGAGGGGTCACCGAACCCTCATTTGAGCAACCAGGTCGGTCAGGATGAGTTCTATGATACGCACGGATAAGTCTCCTAGCATGGATGTCCGAAGCAAACACCCAAGAATTGTCTTCCTGACCATAACCTCTCCATTTAACCAAATACTGGAGTCTTCGTCTAGAAAAACGAGAATCCAATATTTTCTCAACCACATACTCCAGATTGCCCTCAACCAAAACAGGGTCAGGAGGCACAGCAGCAGGAACCATGGCTCAACAAACCTCTTCAACAAGGACTTGTGGAACACGTTATGGATCTTAAATGTCCCTGGAAGAAGCAAACGAAAAGAAACAGGATTAATAATCTCCATGATCTTATAAGGTCAATGAACCTAGGCTTAAATTTAGGAGATGCTACTCTCATAGGAATATTCTTTGAGGACAACCAGACCAAGTCCCCCACTTTAAACCGAGGACCATCAGTCCTATGCCGGTTAGCAAACCGCTGGGCCTTCTCCTGAGAGAGGGACAACCTCTCCACTACCTGGTCCCAAATCTGCTGCATACGCTCAATAACAGAGTCAACACCTGGACAGACAGAAGCCCCCGTCTGTCCTGAAGAAAATCGAGGGTGAAACCCAGAATTACAGAAAAAAGGAGACATCAAAGTGGCAGAGCTAGCCCTATTATTAAGAGCAAACTCAGCCAAAGGCAAAAAGAGACCCAGTCATCCTGATCAGCAGACACAAAGCATCTTAGATAAGTCTCCAATGTCTGGTTTGTTCTCTCAGTTTGACCATTGGTCTGAGGATGAATGCCGAGGAGAAAGACAATTGAACACCCAGTTTAGAACAAAAAGTCCTCCAAAATCTGGAAACAAACTGGACTCCTCTGTCAGACACAATGTTCTCAGGAATCCCGTGTAAACGAACCACGTGCTGAAGGAACAACGGCACCAATTCAGAGGAGGAAGGCAACTTAGGTAATGGCACAAGATGTATCATTTTGGAAAACCTATCACAAATTACCCAGATGGTGGTCATTCTTTGAGAAACAGGAAGATCGGAAATGAAATCCATAGAGATATGGGTCCATGGTCTCTTGGGCACAGGCAATGGCATCAACAAACCACTAGAGCGAGAGCAAGGCTTGGAGCGAGAGCAAGTCCCACAGGACTGCACAAATTCCCTGACATCGCGAGACAAGGTAGGCCACCAAAAGGACCGACTAACCAAGTCTCTGGTACCAAAAATTCCGGGATGCCCAGCCAATGCGGAACAATGAATCTCAGACATCACACTCTTTTTCCATTGGTCTGGGACAAACAATTTTCCAACAGGGCAGCGCTCGGGCCTATCCTCCTGACACCCCTCCAGAGCAAGTCTCAAATTGGGCGAGATGGCGGAAAGAACTACATCCTCCTTCAAAATAACAGAGGGATCAGATAGCTCAGGAGAGTCCGCAAGGAAACTCCTCGAGAGGGCATCCGCCTTAACATTCTTAGTGCCAGGAAGAAAGGAAACCACAAATTAAAACGTGTGAAAAAAAAGGCCACCTGGCCTGTCTAGGATTGAGTCGCTTGGCAGATTCCAGATAGACCAGATTCTTATGGTCCGTAAGGACCACCACCTGATGTTTGGCTCCTCCAGCCAATGTCTCCACTCTTCAAAAGCCCACTTCATGGCCAATAACTCCCGATTACCCACGTCATAATTACGTTCAGTAGGAGAAAATTTTCGAGAGAAAAAGGCACAAGGGTTACTTTTAGAGGTCTCTGGATCTTTTTGGGACAAACGGCACCTGCCCCAATTTCAGAGGCATCAACCTCCACTTGAAATGGCAGAGAAACATCAGGCTGCCGTAGAACAGGAGCAGAAGTGAATCTCTGCTTAAGTTCCTGAAACGCAGAGACTGCCTCAGGAGGCCAATTCACCACATCAGAACCTTTCTGGTCAAATCAGTTAATGGTTTAACAATAACCGAGAAATTACCAATAAATTTACGATAAAAATTGGCAAAACCCAAAAATCTCTGAAGAGCCTTTAATGAAGTAGGTTGGACCCAATCACAGATGGCCTGAACCTTGACCGGGTCCATTTCAATAACAGATGGGGACAAAATGAATCCCAGAAATGAGATCTTCTGTACGCCAAAAAGACACTTTGATCCCTTCACATACAGAGCATTCTCTCTCAAAATCTGGAATACAGTTCGAACATGTTTCACATGAGAGTCCCAGTCATTAGAAAAATCAAGATATCATCCAAATAAACAATCAGAAACTTGTCCACAAAATCCCTGAAAATGTCATTCATGAAGGATGGAAGACGGAAGGAGCATTAGTGAGCCCAAAGGGCGTCACAAGGTACTCAAAATGCCCTTCAGGGGTGTTAAATGCCGTCTTCCATTCATCCCCGTGCTTAATGCGAATAAGGTTATACGCCCCCCTGAGGTCAAGCTTGGTAAACCAAGTAGCGTTTTTCACCCTGGAAAACAGGTCAGAAATCAAGGGTAACGGGTATTGATATTTCACAGTAATATTGTTCAAGAGACGATAATCAATACACGGCCTTAATGAACCATCTTTTTTGGCCAACAAAGAAAAAACCGGCACCTAAGGGTGAAAGAGGATGGTCTGATATGACCTTCTCCAATGATTCCTTGATATAAGACCGCATAGCGTCATGTTCAGGTACAGACAAGTTAAAAAGGCGACCTTTAGGGAATTTACTACCTGGCACTAATTCAATAGCGCAGTCATAGCTCCTATGGGGAGGTAGGATGCAGATTTACTTTCGCTAAACACATCAGAAAAATCAAACAAAAAGTCAGGAACATCCTCAGCCTGGGGGAGGCGGAAAAAAACAGGAGTGTTGACATTAACACATTGGCAGCCCCAATGGTTACAGACACAGATTTCCAATCCAAAACAGGATTATGAGACTGTAACCAAGGGAAAACCCCGCACTATAATGTCATGCAGATTATATAGAACCAAAAAATTTGCAGCACTCTGGTGATCAGGTTCAACCCTCATTATCACCTGAGTAGAAAACTGGGGTTTATTCTCAGCCAAAGGGGTAGAATCGATCCCCAGTAGAGGAATAGACTTCTGTAGGGGTATCAAGGGAAACCCACAACGTTTAGCAAAATCATAATCCATCAGGTTAATAGCTGTCCAGAATCAACGAAAGCCTGAGAGAAAATGAGGACAGAGAGCATATCAGAGTGACAGTTAATAAAACTTAGTCTGAACACTACCCAAGACAACTGAGCGTGCAAAATGTCTTCCCCGCTTAGGGCAGACTGAAATAGCATGAGAGGCATCACCCCCAAATAGAAACATACCCATTGCGCTTTCGAAACTCATGACGCTGTGCCCAGACACCACTCCATCACACTGCATGGGTCAGCAGTGGGCTCACAGGCAACCCACTCCACGCATACTTCTCCGCTCACGCAAACGTCTGTCAATTTGAATCGCTAATGACATAGAATCATGAGAACCAGAGGGGACAGGGAATCCCACCATAACATCCTTTACATTATCCGACAGACCCTTCCGGAAAAGGGCCGCCAAAGCATCGTCATTCCATTTGGTCAGGACTGCCACTACGGAATCTCTGACAGTATAACTCAGCGTCATCAAGCCCCTGATTTAATGCCAACAAGGCTTTTTCAGCTTGATCATTGACATTAGGCTCATCGTACAATAACCCAAAGCCTGAAAAAATGCATCAACATACACTCAAACAGGATCCCCAGTATCTGGGAAAAAGCCCAATCCTGAGGATCGCGCGCAGGAGGAGATGATAATTTGAACC
>JARQOD010000006.1:102829651-102994114 GCA_033576555.1 Oophaga sylvatica
TGCGGGGGGCAAAATGTACATTGCGGGGCCCCGGGACAAACGCTGCATGTAACGTTTTTTTTTTTCCCCCCGGAGGTTTCTGATGTCTCCGGGTCAAAAAACCCCGGAAAAAACCGCATGCGGGCCAGCGGCATCGGTTTTTGTGCGGGCTGGGCAAACCCCGGGGGGCGAAAGGGCCGCCGGAAGTGTAAAAACAGTTTTTGGGAAGGGTTAAAAATTGCGTTAGGGTTAGGCTGGGTTCAATGCGTTTGGAGTCCTTAGAGGGCTGCGTTACACCCGGTTAACGCGGGTAACCAGCCCCTTTAAGCTCCCCTTCACCCCCATTTGAGGGCGCATCGGGGCGCATGCGTAAAGGGCAGCTTTTTCGACGTGCCATTTCGTGACGGGCCCCGGACGCGGCTGCAGCTTTTGGGCCCCCCCTCACCCCTAGCGAGATGAATATTGTGATTCCTCTGCGCTAGCGGGGGAAAGCAAAAACGATCGCGTTATGCTATCCCCTTTCCACCGTCAAGCTTGTGTTTAAGGGCTGGTAAAACCAAAATAACCTAGCCTTTTGGGGTTGGGGGTTTTTAAATTAGGGTTTGAATTAGGGTTGGGTTTTAAATTTTGGGGGGGGTTAAAATTAAGGTTATAAAAAGGTTAGGGTTCAATTTTTGGGTTGGATTAGGGTTGGGTTTTTGGTTAGGTTGGGTTTGGGGTTAGTTTAGGGGTGTGTTGGGATTAGGGTTGGAGCTAGAATTTAGGATTTCCCTTTTTGGACTTTGGGGGGGCCCAACCCCGATGGGGCGTTCAAAAAGTAAAAAAGGCGCCCCCCCTTCGAGCCCTGCCGTGCGCCAAACAGGGTTTTTCCCCAACATATGGGCTATACTTCGGGGAAAAAATTTTCCCCCCAATTTTGGGGGTTCTAATTTCTCCCTTACCTTTGGGAAATAAAAAAAAAACTGGCTAAAAAAACATTTTTGAGAAAAAAAATGATTTTTTTTTTTCCGGTCTGGTTTATAAAAAATTTTTGTGAAAACACTGGGGGTTTAAAGGTCACCACAATCTAGATAAGCCCTTAAGGGGTCTAGTTTCCCAAAATGGGGTCATTGTGGGGGGTTTCACTGTTTGGCTCATTGGGGGGGCCGCAAAAAGGAAAAAGACCCCCCCAAGCTGCATTCCAAAAGTTATTTTCCTTTTTCCAAAAACCCCGTGTGCGCCAAAAACCCCTTCCCCCCCCCATATTGGTTAGCTTATCAGGAAAAATTGGACAACAATTTTTTGGGGCCAATTTCCCCTTTTGAAAAATCAAAAAAATTTGGGACTAAAAAACATTTTTGTGGAAAATTATTTTTTTTTTTCACAAGGCATTATAAACTTTTGTGAAACCTTTTGGAGGTTCAAATGCTCCCACAGATCTAGTAAGTTCCTTAGGGTCTAGCCCAAAAAAAAATGTCACTTTTTGGGGGGTTTTCCACGTTTTTGGTCATCGGGGGCCCGCAAAGGAAAAAGACCCCCACAAGTCTGCATTCCAAACTTATTACCCCCCCCCTTTTTCCGCCCTGCTGTGTGCCAAAAAAAATTTCCCCCCCCCCTATTTGGATCGCGTATCAGGACAAATTGGACAACAATTTTGGGGCCAAAATTTCCTTTGAAAAAAAAAAAAAATTTGGGACTAAAAAATCATTTTTTGGAAAAATTTTTTTTTTTTTTTTCACACCAGGCTTATAAACTTTTGTGAAAAATTGGGGGTTCAAGGCTCAAGGGATTAGATAAGTTCATAGTGGTCTTTTCCAAAAGGTGTTACTTGTGGGGGGTTTCACTGTTTGGGCTCGGGGCTTCCCCAAAAGGACATGGGTCCCTTCAATTCCGCCATTTGGTTGAAAAGTCAAACGGTGTTGCTTATTTTCCCAAGCCCCGCCGGCGCCCAAAAAAGGGCCCCCCCCTTTTTGGGGTATCAGCATACCCCGGGCTTGTACACAACTTTTTTGCCAATTCTCCGTTCCCCGTGAAAAAAAAAATTGGGGCTAAAAAATCGGTTTTTTGAAAAAAAAAAAATTTTTTTTTTTTTCACGCCCGGGGGTTATTAACTTTGTGAACACTTGGGGCTTAAAGTGCTACCACACATCTAGATAAAATTTCCCTTTGGGGGTCTAGTTTCCAAAAGGGGTCACTTTTGGGGGGGTTTCCATTTTAGACACATCGGGCCCCTTCAAAAGCACATGGGCCGCCAAATTTCCCGTTGAAAAAGTCAAAGGAGCTCCTTCCCTTGCACCCTGCCGTGCGCCCAAAAAGTGGTTTTCCCCCCAAATTGGGGGATCGGCATGTCGGACAAATTACAAAAACTTTTGGGGTCTTGTTACCCTTGGGGAAAAAAAAATTGGGGTGAAAAGATCTTTTTGTGGAAAAAAATGATTTTTTTTTTTCAGGCTCTACGTTATAAAAATTTTGGGGAACACTTGGAGGTTCTTTTCTCACCACACATTGATAGTTCCTTGGGGTCTAGTTTCCCAAAGGGGGGGCATTGTTTGGGGGTTTTTCCCTGTTTAGGCACATCAGGGGCTCTTAAAGCGACATGGGGTCCAGCCAATTCTGCGTTGAAAAAGCAAAGCGCTCCTTCCCCCTTCGACCTCTGCCCCGCGCCCAAAAAAAGGTTTCCCCCTATGGGGGGTTCAGCATGCTCGGGGAATTGCACAAAAAACTTTTGGGTTTATTACCTTGGAAATTAAATATTGGGGTGAAAAGTCATTTTTGTGGAAAAATTTTTTTTTTTTTTTTTACGGCCTGGTTATAAACTTGTGTGAAAAACTTGGGGGTTAAAAATTTTCACCCCACATCTAGATAAGTTCCTTAAGGGGTCTTGTATCCAAAATGGGGTCACTTGTGGTGTGTTTCCACTGTTTAGGCACATCAGGGGCTATCTAAACGCGACATGGCATTCAGCAAATTCTGCGTTAAAAAAAGTCAAACGGCGCTCCTTCCCTTGCGACCTCTGCCACGCGCCCAAAAAGTGGTTTACCCCACATATGGGGTATCGAAGTATTCAGAAGAAATTGCACAACAAATTTTGTGGTTCATTTTTTCTTTTAACACTTGTGAAAATAAAAAAACTTGATTCCGAAGTAAAGCTTTTGCAAAAAAAGTTAAATGTCAATTTTTTCCTTCCACATTGCTTCAGCTCCTGTGAAGCACTTGAAGGGTTAATAAACTTCTTGAATGTGGTTTTGAGCACCTTGAGGGGTGCAGTTTTTAGAATGGTGTCACTTTTGGGTATTTTCTATCATATAGACCCCTCAAAGTGACTTCAAATGTGATGTGGTCCCTAAAAAAAAAATGGTGTTGTAAAAATGAGAAATCGCTGGTCAACTTTTAACCCTTATAACTTCGTAACAAAAAAAATTTTGGTCTCAAAATTGTGCTGATGTAAAGTAGACATGTGGGAAATGTTATTTATTAAGAAATTTGTGTGACATATCTCTCTGATTTAAGGGCATAAAAATTTAAAGTTTGAAAATTGTTAAATTTTCAACATTTTCGCCATATTTCCATTTTTTTCATAAATAAACACAAGTCATATCAAAGAAATGTTACCACTAACGTGAAGTACAATATGTCACGAAAAAACAATCTCAGAATCAGCGGGATTCGTTAAAGCGTTCCAGAGTTATAACCTCATAAAGTGACAGTGGTCAGAATTGTAAAAATTGGCCCGGTCATTAAGCTGCAAAATGGCTCTGTCCTTAAGGGGTTAATACACCTTGACTCGCTATAATATTCGTATGGTAACTAATAAAATAGCATCTGAGAGTCAGAACATTTGTCATGTGGCAAAATAGGTCTGGACATGTTCCAACATGCCTCAATTTTTTGTTGAATGGTGCTCAAAATCGAATATTATGGGCTAGAGTACATGGCACCGTGTGTTTCTGGTGCGTCATAATGGTCCGAAACACAGGTATGTTAAAAAGTTCATTTGTCATGTGCCAAAATAGGCCAAGACATGTTCCAACATGCCTCAATTTTTTTTTTGTTGAATGGTGATCAAAATGGTGTGTATGCATGAGTGTTTAAAAATGATTCAGCGGATCAGCACCATCTATGAAATATGGTATTTTCCAAACAACAGCGATGCGCTGCCTGTCTTTCATATATGAGGGGCTTAGCATCGTTAAAAAATAGTCCCAAAATAACGAATTTGTTGTGAATTTGTTATCAAGTTGCCGTAATCGGGTTAGTAATCAGTTTAATACACTTTGATTCGCTACAATTAAACTTTGGAAACATATATTTTCCGTATCATCTTTGTACATAAATAGTATACACTAAGTAATGGTCCCATCCTATGTCTGTATTCTCACATGAAACAGTTAAAAATAGCCCCAAAATAACGAATTCTAAGTAGTGGCTCCCATCCTATGCCTGTATTCTCACATGAAACAGTTAAAAATAGCCCCAAAAATAACAAATTCTAAGTAATGGCCCCCATCCTATGCCTGTATTCTCACATGAACTAGGTTTAAAAGATCAGCGTCGCAACATCTAGAAATTAAGGTAATTTGGCCACCATCCATGCGCTGCTTTTCAATCTGAGGTTAGCATGTTAAAAAATAGTCCCAAAATAACGAATTTGTTGTGAATTTGTTATCACGTTGCCGTAATCGGGTTAGTAATCAGTTTAATACACTTTGATTCGCTACAATTAAACTTTGGAAACATATATTTTCCGTATCATCTTTGTACATAAATAGTATACACTAAGTAATGGTCCCATCCTATGTCTGTATTCTCACATGAAACAGTTAAAAATAGCCCCAAAATAACAAATTCTAAGTATGGCTCCCCATCCTATGCCTGTATTCTCACATGAAACAGTTAAAAATAGCCCCAAAATAACAAATTCTAAGTAATGGCCCCCATCCTATGCCTGTATTCTCACATGAAACAGTTAAAATATAGTCCCAAAATAACAATTTGTTGTGAATTTGTATCACTAAGTTAGTTTCCATGTCAATTAAACTTTGGAAGCATATATTTTCCGTATCATCTTTGTACATAAATAGTATACACTAAGTAATGGTCCCATCCTATGTCTGTATTCTCACATGAAACAGTTAAAAATAGCCCCAAAATAAAATTCTAAGTATGGCCCCATCCTATGCCTGTATTCTCACATGAAACAGTTAAAAATAGCCCCAAAATAACAAATTCTAAGTAATGGCCCCCATCCTATGCCTGTATTCTCACATGAAACAGTTAAAAATAGTCCCAAAAATAACAAATTTGTTGTGAATTTGTCATCACTAAGTAGTTCCTGTCAGTAAACTTTGGAAGCATATATTTTCCGTATCATCTTTGTACATAAATAGTATACACTAAGTAATGGCCCCATCCTATGCATGTATTCTCACATGAAACAGTCACTATGTTTACTCCTGGCTTAATAGGTGAGCTATCTGTAGCAAACACTGCTAGAAATGAGGGCTATACACAAGGGGTGCCAAGCAGCATTCAGGATGATCTCCCATCTATGGCGCTGCTTTTTTAATATAGCTCCTCATATGGATGTGCTAATTGACTTCATATGCCCGCACAGTATGTATTGTGAGCTCTGCACTTGCATGCTAACATCATTATATTAGCATCTGTGATGGGGAAGTTACTTTATTGATATACATGCTTCATTAAGATACTTATAATCCTATATATAGTGCATATATGTCTGCCTATTGGGGGATATTGTGAGTTACATAGATTGCATATATATGGACAAATATATGGAGGTTATTATTGTTTAGCCCCGGATTAGTCTATTATCGTTATAACATATAAGATATGGCAATGGGCACTATTATATATTGATTTAAATGTAGTTCATACCTGTCTGCATTTGGCTATTTTTCTGCATGCTGTATATCCCACTCTTTTGGATTTTTATCCATGATAATGTATTTTAGACCTTAATAAAATTTGTATTTTATACTGCAAAAGCTTCCTTTTTGAATTTATTTCAATTACAGTCTAGCATGTCACAATTAATTCAGTGATTGAAATGTCTTTGAGCTGTAACTTCAAGAAGAACACACATAAATGTGTTGGTTTTAAAAGATCGCGTTGTGACCTCGCCATGACTTTCCCCACACAATAGAGTGGTCATAGAATACATTTACTGGTTGCCTTAAAAGAGCTCAGTATCAGACACACAGATAAAATAACTTTACACACATTTACAGGTAAATAGAGACAAATAAATTCAATAGTCTGTTAAGCTATGACCTTCTCACAACTGTGCTTGGCCAACTATACACAATACAACACTAATTACTATATGTGGTTTCTAGCAAATGAGTTACCGTAGCATCGATCTTCACTCATTCTGACAATTCATGTCAACAATGCCACTAGATAGAAAAATATTTAGACTTCTAACACAACACATGCCTTGTACACACAGCTTGGTAATAAGTTACCGATCTGTAACAAAAGTCTGTATTTCACTAAAACTCAGAAACTAGTCTGGAAATTCCTAACTCCATGTCATTACATTCTTCCCAGTCCTGAGATAAGTGTAGATACACTGCCAAGCTAAAAATATATATACTGAATAAAACTATAAGTTGAGCGTCATAATTCCAAATGTGTTATAAGGTGATACTTCAAATTAAATTGCCTTTGCAGCTGTAGTTTAAAACTTATATCCTGGATAATACTAAAAAATAAACACCTTTTACCAGCTTGATACAGCTTTCCACCACAGTAGTGCTTTACATGCATTTACTGGGTCCTTAAAAGTTTCTCTCCACAAAAAAGTATAAAATCAAGATTCACTCTTTATTTCACTAAAAATCCTTATATACTAGTTATATACAGAAGGCTGTATTTAACTAGAACTCCTTATACAATTACTGGGTCCTTAAAAGTTTCTCTCCTCTTTAATACACTAATACTCCACAGACTAATCTAATCCAGTGGATAAAATATCAATAGAGACGAATAAATCACTTTGATTGAAATTCACAAATCCAGCAGCTCAGATTTCCCAGCCTGATCAAAGTCCACACGGAAGACTGATTAAATGATAGGGGGCGTGTCGACCTGTCAAATTGAGTTTGACGAGAGGGGGTGTACCTATACTACTACCGGCTATGACAAAACAATATTTCGGCCGCAATTTTGTGTCAAAGTAGCTTATAAAACGCGTCGCATAAAATTTATGCCAAACTTTGCCCATATATAACTCAAGACCAAAAACCAATAGTAACTGGTGCTTTGCCCTGTACACCAAACATCTACATGACTTTGCATTGCTGCAATATCGCGGTCAAACCATATGTATTTGTGGAAATATTCACACCCACATATGATGAAAAACTTAAAAAATCCGAATTTTACCTATTTTTAGGTCAAATTTCTCAAAAAGGGTACCCCTAAAATATATTAATTCTGATATCATTAGAAAGAGCACATTTTTCTCTACAAGGATCATTGTTTTTTTTTTTGGAGTCTTTCAGTTTAAGAAAAGAAAAATGCGACTGAACATGGTGTTATTTATGCGCGTAATGCATTGATTTTGTGTTTGATTTTCAGATTCTTATCACATGTTACAGAGTTGTATTGTTGCTAGCAATGTCTATTATAATCAAAAACCTATAAACCTTTCTGGTTATGAAAAGTTATTGACTATTGTTACATTTTAATGCATATATTATTTATTTTTTAGCGATGGAGAATGAAATTGATGAAGAATCGGCCCAGTGCTCTATCGGCCTTGCGAACAATTCGAAGTGCCACCTTAAGACATTCACCTATAGCAAGGATGAGTTGAAATTGTTTACAAGCTTTGGATTGGATGAGCAGAAATTGCTGCGTCGACGAGTGGGACTAAATTTTGACGAACATTCACAAATCTGTTTACACCATGAAGCTTCATTCTTGACCAAATATGAGCATTTGCAAAAATCGTGTTGCAATCCTTTTGGGAAGAAAGGTCCCAGGGTGGATAAAAATCAATGATTTTTTTTAAAAAAAATCAAAAAAATCGGATTTTTTTGATTTAAATCAGATTTTTTTGATTTAAATCGGATTTTTTTCAATAAACTGCTTTTTGAGGAAAATATTTTACCATCCAAAGGTTCTTCCATCATGAGATAAAGCGGAGTTGTTTAACTCAGTAGAATAAAGGCTGTATATGTGTAACATTCACAATGCCATGCTCTTCCAGAGGTTTCTGTAGGATTAGTGGGCAGTTTCTCTCCTATATTATCACAGACGCTCGCTTTACTTACGCAGTTCTCAAAACTGAATTTGACTCCGCAGAGGTCCCAGCCTCTTCTTCAAGGCAAAAATGTTACAACATGAACAGAGTTGAGAAAAAGACCTTAATCCTATTGTTCTACAAACCTATATGAATACAGAATCAACCCCTTCAGTGCCAAGTCCAAGAAGTTAGACAATATGTTTCTGATTGTTTGGAGTGGAATAGATCTGCACAACACAAGAAGAATGTGAATCTATGTGTGAGGAGGAGGAAGGGCAAGCAGACAAGAAAATGAAAGTGAAACTTTGAGCACAATACTGCAGCATAGCCACAGACAGACAAGTCTGGATCTGTTTGTGTGTACGATCTGAGGTTTATTACATTCTTTCCTTATAATGGCAGCAGGCCGTAAAAGAGACCCAGTTTGGGAATATTTTAATGAAGCTCCTTCGCCTATCGGTAAGGCAGGCATGCGTTCAAAATGCAAACGATGCAACAAAGAGATGCAAGGCCTGGTGGCGCGAATGTGGCAACATCATGAGAAGTGCGGTGATGAAGATGACCAAAGAAACACTTCTGAACAGGCAGGATCTTCAGGTTGGTAAACATTTTTATTGAATCCTATTTGTAAAGACTGAACTGTCATGTGTGAGAAAAATTATATTTCTTATTATTACTGCATGTTACTGTCATTTGGTACAGTTATGAAGAAAAACAAATATTCCTTTTGGGGCAGTGCTGTGTTGTGTACAATAAGCAGAAATTGTATAAACAATAAAATAACAGCATTGACTTTTTTTGTTTAGGGGAATTCATGGATTCTGGAAACTATCCACCTCCAAGATCACCATCATCCTGTTCTACAGTTTCAGAGTTATCCATCCAGGATAGTGCTTCATTAGCAGCAGCATCATCATCAGACACCCACAGCCACATATCACCATCACCCAAAAGGAAGAAAAAACCTTTACCTCCTGGAACCACCATAGATAGGTTTGTGATAAGAACTAGCAGATTAGAAAAAGTTGATTGATGAAAAAATTGCCCAGTTTATTTATGCAACAAACTCTTCTTTCCGTCTGACTGAGAACTCACATTTCATTAATATGGTTCAGTCACCCAGCAGAGCTGATGTTGCAGGGAAACTGCTGGATCAAGTGTATGACAGAGAAATGGAGCAATGTGCAACAGCTCTGGAGGGTAAAATTGTTAACCTAAGTATTGATGGGTGGCGTAATGTCCACAATGATCCTATTGTATGTGCTTGTATAACAACAGAAGAAGGTAAAGTCTTCCTTGCACAAACAACTGATACGTCAGGAAATGCACACACAGCAGAATACTTACAAGAAGTGGCAGTAAAAGCTATAACATGTGAACAAAAATTCAAATGTCTAGTACGCAGTTTGAAAGAAAAACCGTGAGCACAACCTGAATGAAACTGGTGCTTTAAAGTCTAGGTTCCCACACCGGGTACTAATAATGAAAAAAGGCTTAAGCACTCAACTTAAAAGGTTTATTAGTAGTATCTCCAAACGTTTTGGTCAGAAAAGACCTTCATCAGTGACTACTTATTTTTATATAGAAGATTGTCTCCTAAAAAGGGGAGAGGTGCATGCCCCAAGGAAAGTGTGCTGCTTAAAGACAAACGTAGCTTATAAGAATGCTCAGTAGAAATATCCAGTGACTAAGCTTGCGGTATCCACCGCTATGTAGACTGGAGCTCTGCCAGGACGCTGTCTGAGCCTGCTGATTTGATTTGATTTGAAGACCGCCCCACATACTCATGGAAATCAAATCAGCAGGCTCAGACAGCGTCCTGGCAGAGCTCCAGTCTACATAGCGGTGGATACCGCAAGCTTAGTCACTGGATATTTCTACTGAGCATTCTTATAAGCTACGTTTGTCTTTAAGCAGCACACTTTCCTTGGGGCACGCACCTCTCCCCTTTTTAGGAGACAATCTTCTATATAAAAATAAGTAGTCACTGATGAAGGTCTTTTCTGACCGAAACGTTTGGAGATACTACTAATAAACCTTTTTAGTACGCAGTTTGGTCACTGACAATGCTGCAAACGTATCCAAGATGAGAAGAAATTTAGAAGAGCAGGGAGGGAATACAAAGCTAATAACATATGGTTGCAGTGCTCATTTGCTGCACCTCTTAGCCAAAGACTTAAGTGTTCCAGAAATAAAGGCTAATGTTGTTGAAATTGCTAAATACTTCCGTAATAATCATTTTGCTGCAGCAGCTCTGAAAAGGATGGGTGGAACCAAGCTAACGCTCCCACAAGATGTTAGATGGAACTCTGTGGTGGACTGTTTTGAGCAGTATATCAAAAACTGGCCTATTCTGATGACACTTTGTGAAGAAAATCGAGATAAAATAGATGGCACTGTCACGGCCAAAATCCTCAACATTGGGCTTAAGAGAAATGTTGAACATATGCTGAGCTTCCTGAAACCCATCTCTCAAGCTTTAAACAAAATACAGAAAAATAGCTGTTTTATTGCGGATGCTGTTGAAATTTGGAAGGAACTGAGTGAACACTTAAAAACAGAACTACACATGGACAGAATTAAATTACAAGCAGTAAACAAACGAATGGGACAAGCACTGACTCCAGCTCATTTTTTGGCAAATATTGTCAATATCCAATATCAGGGTCAAAACCTAAGTGCTGAGGAAGAGGAGTTAGCTATGACATGGGTATCCAGCAATCATCCATCTTTAATGCCAACTATAATAAACTTCAGAGCTAAGGGGGAACCATTCAAGAAATATATGTTTGCTGAAGATATTTTAAGGAAGGTCACACCAGTAAACTGGTGGAAGTCACTTAAGCGCTTGGATTTAGAGACTGTTCAAGTAATGATTTCACTTTTAACAGCGGTAGCTTCTTCTGCAGGCGTTGAAAGAATATTCTCTGCCTTTGGACTCATTCATTCTAAATTGAGAAATCGGTTGGGACCCAATAAAGCAGGAAAGCTTGTTTTTCTTTTCCAGATTATGAATAGGAACAAAGAAGAAGAAGATGATGAAGATGACGACGAGTGAGCTACAGAGGACAGCAGGGACAGTAGTATTTAAGTTTTTCATGTGTCGGCTGGGCTGACAGTCTAAGTTTCTTAAAATATATATATTTTGTTTAGCCAAATTAGTTAACAAACATGGATGTTTGTTTAAGCAAATAACTTATGCTGTAATGTTGTTATTGTTTCAGTTGAATAAATCTATTTAAATTCTTATTAAGGTCAGGATTATTTTTCTCCTTCCTAAGTACAACAGAACAGTGGTGTCCAAATATGAATGATTAACCCATTAAACTGGGGAGAAAAAAGTAATATAAAAAGTGATTCTAAAAATCTTCATCTACTTGCATGTTAAAGTAGCAAGAACTAATTTAGGTAGAAACTTTGATTTAAATCACTGATTTAAATCAAGCCTTACTGACTAGTGATTTAAATCGTGATTTAAATCGTGATTTAAATCAGTTTGATTTAAATCAAATCCACCCTGGTCATAACACTATTCAAACCCTTGCGTTGGTCCATGGTGGTTATACCACAACCAATTCCCTAAGAATTGGTATTATAATCCTATTAAGAATTGTAATAATGCTGTCTTTCGAGAATTGGCAGCCCCATCGCCTAGGAGCCATGGCCGATAGCCGTGCAAGGCCAGCCGCGGGCGGTCTCTTTATCGCAGGTTCCGAAGACTGAGGGTGGGTGTCTTTGCCTAGGATCCCAAGCCTAATATTGGGTATCTTTTGTTGGTTCCCAAGCCATAATGTTCAGTCTAAGTGGTCTGGAATTGTTGCTGAATTTGCAACATAATTGGTTCAGAGAAGCTGTATTGTCGGCCCATTGCTGTTGCAGCTGGTGCTGGAATTATTGCAATGATTGACTACTCGGTAATCCAGCATGTATAATTTCTCACAGGCCAGTGAAAGAAGCTAGCTGGTCCATAAGGATGCATAAAATGTATTACTGCATCATGGTCGTCGACTGAAATTTCAGAAATATTTCCAATCCACCAGTTCCTATCGTAAATGCAGGCAATGTATTGCCCTGGCTGGAGGTTTGCAATTGGCACAAAAGGCATTTCTGATCTGACAGATCTATCTACATGGGCAATGAAAGATGATGGGTCATTTGACACCCTTGAAATGTGAATCTTTTTGTCATCAATTGGCACAAACTGGTGATTTTCTCTTGTTACAGCAATTGTATGTCCATCTTTGAACCTTTCCTCTTGAACTACCCGTATTTCGTCAATTTTTTCTTATGGAACAAAAAAAAATTTGATTCCATGCAGTTGCTCGTTGCAAAAGTTGAATAAATCCACCGGGGTCAGTATTTGGTTTTCAGTTGAGCGTTGAAGACTGGCACGAGCTGCCAACCTCTTTGCTGTCCCTCCAATCCCATCACAGGGCGACTTTCCATGACTGGTACCAAAAAAATTCCATTCAGCGCTGATATTGAAATCAGCATTGTGGTGGCACAAGTTGAGAACATTTTTGAAATTTTTGTACTGGGCTGCAGATCCATCGCTGAAGTAGTGGATATGACGAATCCCATAGATGAGAGTCTTGAGATACTCCACAATGTTAAGAAAGTGTGGACTGCAACTGTGTCATGTCGTGAGCAATCACTGATTATGCACAAGCTGATGTTCTGCGCAGCTTCACCATTTAACTCCTTGAAGTAAATTACAAATGGGTGTACTGTAGCTTGACTATTTTCCCAGTGGAAACCTTGAATGGCATCTTGAACAATAAATGAGTAATTTTCAGCAAAGTCCATAAGGATCACAAGCTCTCCAGGTCTCAGATTTTCCTTTAACGATTTCAAATAGCTACTTTGATGCTTGGTGATGTAGTGATGGCTACAAAGTTTAGAAATTTTCAAAACCAATTCTTCAATGAAATCTTCTATAGTCAGTTGTTTGGTATCAAGCGTGTCTCGATCAGTGTCAATCCATTGTTTGAACTCAATAATATATTCAGGGTCACTGTTGACAAACACATTGACTAGAAGTTCTTTTAAAACTTCAGGACCCGGGCATTTATCACAACGGCCAAGCATACAGTCCTTGGATTCAATTCCACAGACCATTTTGCATATGAGCTCTTCGTTGTCATCATTGATTGGGCATGCTGCAAGCATTAGTTTGACATTTTGGTGAATGGTACACACACAAACGGAATGTGTTCCAGCAGATCCAACGGTTACGCACCACTTTGGCCGAAGCTCACGAAACTTGGAAAATCCAATTTCAGGGCCATTCCGATCCCGATAGGCAACAAACATTTCCCTCATATTGCTCAGTAATAGTCGCTTTTGCATCTGCTTTTTTTCTCCTGCTATTCGCACTGATACATAGTCTTTTTTACCAGGGCACATTCGACTGAATTCATCATCCTCAAAAAAATGCCTGCACCTTTTTCTTCACTTCCTCAGAAACTTTCTTGCCACACTTGATTCTAGGTAAGGCTAAGATCCCATGTTCACATTTAAGCTTTCGAGCTTGTTTGACCATTCGTTCAGAGACACTGAATTCGTCTGATATAGCCTTAATGGACCAACTTTTAGGTGCCAATGTCAAGATTTGGACCTTTTCTGCCGAACTGGACACCTGCAGCTTTTGCTTCAAATCTGCCAAAAGGTGATTGTAATCCAGACACATTTTGCACT
Organism: Oophaga sylvatica; assembly: GCA_033576555.1. Lineage (NCBI taxonomy): Eukaryota > Metazoa > Chordata > Amphibia > Anura > Dendrobatidae > Oophaga > Oophaga sylvatica. Next base: position 102,843,582 of record JARQOD010000006.1, read on the forward strand.
ATGCTGTTTTTGTTTGCTCAATGTCTTTCGGCTCAAGCCCTCCAATTGAAGCAATCTTGCTAGAAAATACATTTTGTACCTGGCTTATATTTCTCCTTGCATATCCAAGTGAATCCCGCTGGCTTACCCGTGGATATTTCAGAGGAGAGATGCCAATGGATGTTAAGCTTGAATTTAGACTTTCAGGAGAACATTCCATTCCATCTGGATCTGATTCAGAGGAAACTGGATCTGATTCAGAGGAAACTGGATCAGCTGATTTTTTCCTGTTAGCAAATTCTTTTCGACATGATGCACACATCTTCTGGCCAGGCTTCACATCATTCTTTGTAAATTCGTTCAACTGGTCAGCTGCTAACAAATTGACAGCTCGCAAATTCTTTTTGGTGTTATGACCTTTCTTCCCAAAAGGATTGCAACACGATTTTTGCAAATGCTCATATTTGGTCAAGAATGAAGCTTCATGGTGTAAACAGATTTGTGAATGTTCGTCAAAATTTAGTCCCACTCGTCGACGCAGCAATTTCTGTTCATCCAATCCAAAGCTTGTAAACAATTTCAACTCATCTTTGCTATGGGTGAATGGTCTTAAGGTGGCACTTCGAATTGTTCGCAAGGCCGATAGAGCACTGGGCCGATTCTTCATCAATTTCATTCTCCATCGCTAAAAAATAAATAATATATGCATCAAAATGTAACAATAGTCAATAACTTTTCATAACCAAAAAGGTTTATAGGTTTTTGATTATAATAGACGTTGCTATCAACAATACAACTCTGTAACATGTGATAAGAATCTGAAAATCAAACACAAAATCAATGCATTACGCGAATAAATAACACCATGTTCAGTGGCATTTTTCTTTTCTTAAACTGAGAGACTCCAAAAAAAAAACAATGATCCTTGTAGAGAAAAATGTGCTCTTTCTAATGATATCAGAATTAATATATTTTAGGGGTACCCTTTTTGAGAAATTTGACCTAAAAATAGGTAAAATTCGTTTTTTTTTAAGTTTTTCATCATATGTGGGTGTGAATATTTCCACAAATACATATGGTTTGACTGTGATATTGCAGCAATGCAAAGTCATGTAGATGTTTGGTGTACAGGGCAAAGCACCAGTTACTATTGGTTTTTGGTCTTGAGTTATATATGGGCAAAGTTTGGCATAAATTTTATGCGACGCGTTTTACAAGCTACTTTGACACAAAATTGCGGCCGAAATATTGTTTTGTCATAGCCGGTAATAATTTTATTGTGTTTAGCAGCAAAAGTTGAGCTTGTATGCCAAATTTCAGCATCATAGCCAGTATAGAACTCTAATGGCTATGCGCCAAAGTTTGCAAAATCCTCTTAGCTGAAGCCGAAGGCTTGGTGGAACCTCCAGTGAAAGGTCAACAGTGCCTAATGTATTTGAGATCTGGCCCTAAAAATTTACAGAACCTCTTTTCAAACATACATGTACATCCTTATAAATTTTCAACAAAATCGGAGAAGGTCGAGTGGGGACGATTTTTAAAACTGGTCCACTTGATGTGGAATGACCCTTTCGTAAATCGACGGCTACGAATGTACTATTGCACGCCTCCTCCTCCCATCCCATACACATGAAACAGGCAATACCGGTGGAACAGTTCCTGCGGTTACGCCGGATCTGCTCCACCGATATTGAATATGAGAGACAGGCAGAGGATCTCAAGAAACGCTTCTCTGAACGAAGCTATAATAATAGGACTATTAAAAGGGCATTTAACAGAGCCAAATATAGTCAGAGGAACTCCTTACTATATAAATCGGACAACAGTACATCTAGGCCGGATCCTGTCAGATTTATTATCACGTTCCATTCACAATCTAACATCATCAGGAAGCTAATGATTAAATCATGGCCTATTTTGAAGACAGATCCTATCCTTGCAAAAATCATCCCTGAGAGACCTATGGTCGCCTACAGACGGTCTAAAAATCTAAGGGGTTATTTAACCCGTAGTCACTATACAGGCAATGGCCCAAAAACCTTTTTGGATGTAGTTAATTGCCTTGCATTAATGTGAAACGGTGTGACAGCTTTATGAATTCCTCTAAAACCAGGACTTTTAAAATCCGGAAACGCATTACATGTGTAAGGGTCTGCGGAACGCACCAAATATTTGATGTAGAGAGGTGCATTCGCAGCCCGGGGTCCTCCGTGCAGGCGAAGCCTGCTGCTGGTAAAATGGCGCAAGAAGCAAACTCTGTTATCCCGCAGAGTCGCCAAAATAAACGCCGTAACGCGCTGTGGCAATAAGTGCGAACTCTGTTATTCCACAGAGCCGCTAGAAGGAGTGCCGCAGCACTATATGGCGATGTGTGCGAACTCACTAAACACAACTCTGCAGACATCTCTCCGGTGGGAGTCAATATCTGGGGAAAAGATAAGAATATCATCCAGATAGACTACGACTGAGGTGGAGAGCATATTCCGGAAGATGTCATTAACAAAGTCTTGGAAGACGGCTGGGGCATTACAGAGCCCGAAAGGGCATCACCAGATATTCATAGTGCCCGTCCCTGGTATTAAAAGCTGTCTTCCATTCGTCCCCCTCACGGATGCGAATCAGGTTATAAGCACCCCGCAAATCTAATTTGGTAAATACCCTTGCTCCCTGTAGTCTATCAAAAGCTCGGAAATCAGGGGCAATGGGTACTTATTCTTAACGGTGATGGCGTTAAGACCCCTGTAGTCTATGCATGGATGTAATTCTCTGTTCTTCTTCACAAAGAAGAATCCAGCCCCTGCAGGTGACACTGACTTCCTAATAAATCCTCTTGCCAGGTTCTCCTGAATATATTGGGACATAGCCTCCGTCTCCAAGAGAGAAAGGGGATAGACCCGTCCCCGAGGAGGTTCTGCTCCAGGCAAGAGGTCAATAGGACAGTCATAAGGACGGTGAGGTGGAAGGACTTCTGCAGCCTTTTTGGAGAATACGTCTGCATATGACCAATAGTATTTAGGAAGTGAAGTAAGATCTGCGGGCATCTCTGTAGTGGCCACCTGAATGCATTCCCTCATACATCTGCCTTTACATGACTCACCCCAACCCAATATCCTCCCAGAGTTCCACTCAATGTGTGGGGAGCGGAAACACCTGGGGACCCTGTTTTGAGTAATGTTGATGCATTTTTTCTGGCTCTGGGGTTATTGTACGATGAACCTAATGTCACTGATCAAGCTGAAAAAACCTTGTTGGCATTAAATCAGGGGCTTGAGGACGCTGAGTTGTACTGTCAGAGGTTTCGAAAGTGGGCAGTCCTGACCAGGTGGAATGATGATGCTTTGGCAGCCCTTTTTCGGAAGGGTCTGTCAGAGAATGTAAAAGATGTTATGGTGGGTTTCCCTGCTCCCTCTGGTCTCAATGATTCTATGTCATTAGCGATTCAAATTCACAGACGTTTGCGTGAGCGTAGAGGTATGCGTGGAATAGTGTTGCCTTGTGAACCAGCTTCTGAACCCATGCAGTGTGATGGAGTGGCTTCTGGGGCACAGCGTCATGGGTTTCGAAAACGTAATGGGTTATGTTTCTACTGTGGTGACGCCTCTCATGCTATTTCAGTCTGCCCTAAGCGGGGAAGACGTTTTGCACGCTCAGTTGTCTTGGGTAGTGTTCAGACTAAATTTCTGTTGACTGTTACCCTGATTTGCTCCCTGTCCACATTTTCTGCTCAGGCTTTTGTTGATTCGGTAGCAGCTATTAACCTGATGGATTTTGATTTTGCTAAACGTTGTGGGTTTCCCTTGATACCCCTACGGAAGTCTATTCCCCTACTGGGGATTGATTCTACCCCTTTGGCTGAGAATAAACCCCAGTTCTCTACTCAGGTGATAATGAGGGTTCAACCTGATCATCAGGAGAGTTGCAAATTTTTGGTGCTGTATAATCTGCATGACATTATTGTACTGGGTTTCCCTTGGTTACAGTCTCATAATCCTGTTTTGGATTAGAAATCTGTGTCTGTAACCAGTTGGGCTGCCAATGTGTTAATGCCAACACTCCTGTTTTTTCTTCCTTTCCCCAGGCTCAGGATGTTCCTGACTTTTGACTGATTTTTCTGATGTGTTTAGCGAAAGTAAATCTGCATCCTTGCCCCCCCATAGGAGCTATGACTGCGCTATTGAATAAGTGCCTGGTAGTAAATTCCCTAAAGGTCGCCTTTTTAACTTGTCTGTACCTGAACATGACGCTATGCGGTCTTATATCAAGGAGTCATTGGAGAAGGGTCATATCAGACCATCCTCTTCACCCTTGGGTGCCGGTTTTTTCTTTGTGGCCAAAAAGGATGGTTCATTAAGGCCGTGTATTGATTATCGTCTCTTGAACAATATCACTGTGAAATATCAATATCCGTTACCCTTGATCTCTGATCTGTTTTCCAGGGTGAAAAGTGCTACTTGGTTTACCAAGCTTGACCTCAGGGGGGCGTATAACCTTATTTGCATTAAGCACGGGGATGAATGGAAGACGGCATTTAATACCCCAGAGGGGCATTTTGAGTACCTAGTGATGCCCTTTGGGCTCAATAATGCTCCTTCCGTCTTCCTGTCCTTCATGAATGACATTTTCAGGGATTTTGTGGATAAATTTCTGATTGTTTATTTGGATGATATCTTGATTTTTTCCAATGACTGGGACTCTCATGTGAAACATGTTCGGACTGTGTTCCAGATTTTGAGAGAGAATGCTCTGTATGTGAAGGGATCAAAGTGTCTTTTTGGCGTACAGAGGATCTCATTTCTGGGATTCATTTTGTCCCCATCTGTTATTGAAATGTACCCAGTCAAGGTTCAGGCCATCTGTGATTGGGTCCAACCTACTTCATTAAAGGCTCTTCAGAGATTCTTGGGTTTTGCCAATTTTTATCGTAAATTTATTGGTAATTTCTCTGTTATTGTTAAACCATTGACTGATTTGACCAAAAAGGGTTCTGATGTGGTGAATTGGCCTCCTGAGGCAGTCTCTGCATTTCAGGAACTTAAGCAGAGATTCACTTCTACTCCTGTTCTACGGCAGCCTGATGTTTCTCTGCCATTTCAGGTGGAGGTTGATGCCTCTGAAATTGGGGCAGGTGCCGTTTTGTCCCAAAGAGATCCAGAGACCTCTAAAAGTAACCCTTGTGCCTTTTTCTCTCGAAAATTTTCTCCAACTGAACGTAATTATGACGTGGGTAATCGGGAGTTATTGGCCATGAAGTGGGCTTTTGAAGAGTGGAGACATTGGCTGGAGGGAGCCAAACATCAGGTGATGGTCCTCACGGACCATAAGAATCTGGTTTATCTGGAATCAGCCAAGCGACTTAATCCTAGACTGGCCTTGTTTTTCACACGTTTTAATTTTGTGGTTTCCTTTCTTCCTGGCACTAAGAATGTTAAGGCGGATGCCCTCTCGAGGAGTTTCCTTGCGGACTCTCCTGAGTTATCTGATCCTGCTGTTATTTTGAAAGAGGGTGTAGTTCTTTCCGCCATCTCGCCCAATTTGAGACTGGCTCTGGAAGGGTGTCAGGAGGATAAACCCGAGCGCTGCCCTATTGGGAAATTGTTTGTCCCAGACCGGTGGAAAAAGAGTGTGATGTCTGAGATTCATTGTTCCACATTTGCCGGTCATCCCGAAATTTTTGGTACCAGAGACTTGGTTAGTCGGTCCTTTTGGTTGTCTACTTTGTCTCGTGTCGTCAGGGAATTTGTGCAGTCCTGCGGGACTTGCTCTCGCTCCAAGCCTTGCTCTCGCTCTAGTGGTTTGCTGATGCCATTGCCTGTGCCCAAGAGACCATGGACCCATATCTCTATGGATTTCATTTCCGACCTCCCTGTTTCTCAGAGAATGACCGTTATTTGGGTGATTAGTGATAGGTTTTCCAAAATGATACATCTTGTGCCATTACCTAAGTTGCCTTCCTCCTCCGAATTAGTGCCTTTGTTCCTTCAGCACGTGGTTCGGTTACACGGCATTCCTGAGAACATTGTGTCTGACAGAGGAGTCCAGTTTGTTTCCAGATTTTGGAGGACTTTTTGTTCTAAACTTGGTGTTCAATTGTCTTTCTCCTCGGCTTTTCATCCTCAGACCAATGGAGAAACTGAGAGAACAAACCAGACATTGGAGACTTATCTGAGATGCTTTGTGTCTGCTGATCAAGATGACTGGGTCTCTTTTTTGCCTTTGGCTGAGTTTGCTCTTAATAATAGGGCTAGCTCTGCCACTTTGATGTCTCCATTTTTCTGCAATTTTGGGTTTCACCCTCGATTTTCTTCGGGACAGACGGAGGCTTCTGTCTGTCCGGGTGTTGACTCTGTTGTGGAGCGTATGCAGCAGATTTGGGACCAGGTAGTGGAGAGGTTGTCCCTCTCTCAGGAGAGGGCCCAGCGGTTTGCCAACCGGCATAGGACTGATTGTCCTCGGTTTGAAGTGGGGGACTTGGTCTGGTTGTCTTCGAGAAATATCCCTATGAGAGTTGCATCTCCTAAGTTTAAGCCTAGGTTCATTGGACCTTATAAGATCAAGGAGATTCTTAATCCTGTTTCCTTTCGTTTAGTTTTTCCAGGGACATTTAAGATCCATAACGTGTTCCACAAGTCCTTATTGAAGAGGTTTGTCGAGCCAGTGGTTCCTATGGCTGCGCCTCCTGACCCTGTTTTGGTTGAGGGCAATCTGGAGTATGTGGTTGAGAAAATATTGGATTCTCGTTTTTCTAGATGGAAACTCCAGTATTTGGTTAAGTGGAGAGGTTATGGTCAGGAGGACAATTCTTGGGTGTTTTCTTCGGACATCCATGCTAGGAGACTGATCCGTGCGTATCACAGAGCTCATCCTGACCGACCTGGTTGCCCAAATGAGGGTTCGGTGACCCCTCCTCAAGGGGGGGTACTGTTGTGAATGTGTTAGAAATGAATTCTGAGCAGAAGCTCCCTCTGGTGGTTACAAACAGTACTGAACCATTCAATGAAGATTGTGAAGATTGGCAATCAGGAGTTACAGACTGGGTTCCCTCCCATCAAGGTTGCCGGTGATCTATTGTTCTTGTCTCAACTGTGGTTCCTGGTTCACTTGGAAGCTTGCTGAATCTTGCCTCTTCTCCTGCTCTCAGATAAGACATTTTCTGTTTTTATTTTTGTGCTTGCTTTTTGCATTGTTTCCTGCACTTTTGTGGAGGTCAGCCAGGTCCCCTCCGGGGGCTTGTGCTCCTCTCAGTTTGTCTGAGCCACTGTTGTTTGTTCATTTGCCTTTTCCAGTTTTTCTTCAGTGGCTGCGGCTTAGTTTTTTTACACCAGAGAACTAATTTAGGTGGCAGAGGTTGTGTGATCTCAGGTGTTTTTGCAATTAGTAGAGTTGGTACTTTTTAGGGTTTTTTGGGATTGCAGTAAGTGTCCTTCCTATCCTTTTCTGTCTAGGAAGATTGGGCCCCAACGTTTGCTCATACTATTTTCTGTCTGTGTCTGTATTTCCTCTTGTCTAACCGCCATTACATGTTTGGGGGCTTCCTATGTTCTTTGGGGATCTGCTCCGGGGCAGATAGCTTTTCCTCTTTCTATCTTTAGGTGTAGTTAACCTCTCAGGCTGTGACGAGGCGTCTAGGACCATCGTAGGTACGCTCCACGGCTGCCTTTAGTTGTGGTAGTTAGTCAGGGTACTGCAATCCAGTAGATTCCAACCTCTCTGGTGTATTGCCATTTTTGCTTGCTCTCCTCAGCTACCAAATCATAACACTTTGGCTATAAGTGCGAACTCTGTTATTACACAGAGCCGCTAGAAGGAGTGCCGCAGCGCTATATGGCGATGTGTGCGAACTCACTAAACACAACTGAGTCGCAAAGTAAACACGCTAGGGCGCTGTCTAGCGTTGAAAGCGAACCCTGTTACGTCACAGAGCCGCAGAGAAAAAGTTCTGTGTCCTGTCAGGCACCCAGGTACACAGTTAAGTGCTAAGCGAACATAGAACGTGATCATGAGCTAATGTCCTCGCGGGAGTCACCCGCAATCTATGGCGTCTGAACGCCAGACCCTGAATACGGCAATCAAACTCCTCACCGGTTATGCCGGTAATCTAGGGCATCTAGGACACCGACCCTGACCAGCTAGCATACCAAACTCCTCACCGATTAAGTCCGTATTCTAGGGGCTTATTTCAGCCTGGGTTCTAACCACACACACGCATGACCACACTGGCGCAAAGCATATAATGGTTGATACTTGCGCATGGCGGCTCAGCATTGCCACCCTTTTATAATAACAGCTACAGGACCTGCCAGAAACAAGGACCAATGAAACTTGTTCCAGAACTCCAGTAGTCACAGGACCTTCTCGGCAGACCAATAGGAGCTGCTGAAGTACCTGAGCATGTGACCCCTGATCTCCAATGAGAGATCTCACCCTGGGCATGCTCAGAAGGGGAAACGCAGGACTTCGTCCCAAAGACGTCTGCTCCAGCACTGGCTATAATTGTTATGGAAATTTAATTAGGATAAATTTATCCTTCAGTGTTTGCTGGTGCCGTTCCCAATTCTCTATTAAATGTCTTTTTGAGCGCTCAGAACGAAATGAGGACTGTCCACAACGGAAGTGTCAGTATAACAGTTCGTCAAGACCTCTCATTTATTATTCATTCAAGGTTTTATACGTTTACAAAAAGGGGCTGGTTAGTCAATTAACATACAATTAAAAGCTGCTAGATTATTGGCTGTTCTAGTGTAAGTATGATAATTATGATAAAAGGGCTGAAGTTGCAGATTTATTGTTTACTGCTCTTTGCCCCAGCATTCTTGCATGACTAGTAAAGTAAACAATAGATATCTACTAAGACTCTATGTACTTGTTCCTTATGAAGGCCAGGGTCGTCTTTAACGACTGATTATAGCTGGCATCAGCTTTTTGCATAGATATGTGTGGGCACAGGATTTTTAGCAAGTGAGATCTATCTAACTGTGAATGCATATATATGAATATACTTTGAATATATGGAATACATATATATTTCCATGACAGTCCCCCCTTAGATACCACTTGCCCTAAAAACCTGCTCCTGTCCCAAAGCACTGCAACTCTTTTGTGCTGCCGGCGGGTTGAGAATATGCCTAGCGCATGTCTCCCCCACCGAATACAGACTTCGCAAATGGGCGGTCAGGAGGACTGTCCCTGTCGGGGGTTTATGTGTTTGCAATCATAGTCTCTTTATTTAACTGCATGTTCAGAAAAAAAACGTGTGTATTCTTCATCAGGAAGGTCATCTGTCTGGTCAGTCAGAGCATCCACGACATCCTTCATGGCTTAGGTGTCTCTCCTGGTACGGGAGCTTCCTTGCAATGCGATACGTGGATCCAAGCAGGCTTTCCCTCTAGTTACACAGAGCTTGGTGTCATCTGGGGCTCTTGGACAGGACCATCAAATCTGGCAGTGAAGAGAAAAACTCGAGAATGGACATTAGTTTTTGACCAATTCAATTACATAAGCAAACAAGATATCATTTTGCATATTCTGCTGCTGAGGGAAGAATGCACCTAACTTGGGACTAGACCCAAACAAAATTTCGTATGGTGACAGCTTTTCTGGGTCTCTGGGAGTGTGCCTTATGCTAAACAGTGCAATTGGGAGTGTATCATGCCATGGTTTGCGTGTCTCTTGGGCAATTTTCAGCATCCTATTCTTAAGTGTTCCGTTCAGTCTTTCTACCTTCCCGCTGCTCTGGGGGTGGTAAGGAGTGTGTATGCCTAGGTCTGACCCTACTGCTAACCAGATCTCTTGTGTCAGATTTGCTGTGAATGCGGGTCCCTGATCGCTCTCTATCACTTCTGGAACCCCGTATCTGCACACTATTTTCTGAAAGTAGCTGCTTTGCAGTAGTCTTTGCTGACTTGGAACGCTTCTGTTCATCTTGAAAATACTTCTTTGACCACAATGGCGTATTTGAATCCTTCACTTGGCGATATCTGGATGTGGTCTATCTGGATCCTTTGAAGCTGGTAAAGTGGTCTTTCCAGATGAGGTGAGGGGGACTTTCTTCCATACGTCCAGGCTTGCATTTGCCGCAGGTCAGACAGCTGCTGGTGAATTTGGCTGTTAGGGTGGAGATCCCTGAAGCGAACCAGTAAACACCAATCAGATCATTCATCTGTGTCTTTGATATGTGGGTGTGGGTCCATGTGCCCATTGGACCACCATAGGGTGCATACTTTGTGGTAGGCAGAGTTTGAAGTCCATTATTGATAGCCTTCCTTCTTCACGTGTTGCTTTTTTCGCATTTAGCTCTTCTTCTCCTTTTGGAGCTTGGTCTTGCAACTTCTTGAGCAGATCCCAGGACGTCTTTTTGTCAGGTTTCTTGTCTTCAGTCGTCATGTAGTAGCCGTCCTGCTCTACGACCTCTCCCACTTCTCCATGCTGTCTTCCTTTGGCCGCTTCTTTGGCTGCCATGTCCGCTATGTTGTTGCCTCACGCCTCTTCTGTTCTCAGTTTCTCATGCACTTTGATTTTTCAAATAGCCACCATTTTGGAAGTTGGAGTACACCCAGCAGGTCCCTGAAGGCTCCATGATGCTTCACGGTTGTCTTGTTTGCTGTGATGAAGTCCCTTGTAGCCCAGATGGGCCCAAAGTCGTGTGCTATGCCATGCGAGTACCTGTAGTCGGTGTAGATGTTTGCAGTCTTGCCTTCTGCCATCTGGCAGGCCTTCGTCAGCGCTATCAGTTCTGCTTCCTGGGCTGACAGGCTAGGTGACAGACTTCTGGACCACAGGATTTCTTGATTGCTGGTCACTGCACTTCGTGTGTGGAAACTTCTTCATCATCTGCAAATCTGGAGCCATTCTGTAATTCTGTAAATTTTGTTCTGGAAAGTCCATATTGTATCCCCCCTTGGGAGTGGGAGTAGAGTAGCCGGGATGAGGACTGTAGGTCTGGAGACGGTGACATTATGAGACAAAAGCGATAGAGGCGCCAAAAAGATGCCTGGCGGTGGGGAGATTATTGTTGGTTGAGCTTGATTGAAGATTGCCAAGATGTCGTGTATAGTGAGAGTTTCCAGTGGCTGTCCAAGAATGATGTCAGCAACCTTGTCCAGGAAGGTGTTTGCTACAGATACTGCCATCAGGCAGGAGGGTGCTCCTCTTGCAACTGGATCCAAGCGGGCTGAGAGGCAGCCTAAAAGTCTCTGTTTTCCCCCGTGAATCCGTGCCAGGACTCCAGTAGCATGACCTTCTTTCTTCCATCAGGTAGACGGAAAGACTTCTCGTAGTCAGGTAGGCCTGGTATTGGCGCTGAGACTGTGGAGTTCTTCCAATCTCCTGAATGGGTTAAAGGCTGCGTCTGATAGAAGGAGCAGGGTTGCGTTGATGCAAGCGCACAGAGGCTGCATTAGGACTGAGGCATCAGGGATCCAGGTTCTGCAATACGACACTAGACCAGGGAAGGCCTGCAGCATTCTTGGAGTTGTTGGGGGAGCCATCTTCTCCACAGTGTTCTTCCAGTCTTTTGACATGTGTTTCGTCTGGTGGGCAATACAGTGTCACAGGGATGTAACTTGCTTCTGACATCACTGGACTTTGTTCTTCCAGACCTTGCGTTGCTGTTCTTCCAGGTAGAGTAGGAGAGACAAGGAATGGACTGTGCAGGTATCGATGTCAACCACACAAAAGAGAAGGTCATCCACGTGTTGTAGAAGAGTGACTCTTGCATATTCTGCAATCCAGTTGACGAGGATGGAGGACATTGTCTTGGTGAAACTTGAAGGGCTTGTTCTGAGCACCTTGAGGCAACACTGTCCATATGCACTGCACTGGTGCGTGAAGGCAGGCCTCCAGGTGGAGGGGAAACACTGAAGAAGGTACTGGCCAGGCTGATCACCGTGAATACTGTTGCGGTGACTGGGACTTTTGAGAGCAGAGTGTGAAGGTTCAGCACTGTTGGGGTTTCAAATACCGTAACCTCTTTCACTGCCTCCAGGCCTTGCACCATTCTGAACTCAGTGGGGTTTACAGTCTTTTTCTTCACTGTGGAAAGCTGGTATTGATTCCGATTGGCGAGGCAGCCCAGTTTTGCCTTGTCCTTCACTATGCGGCAGGGGACTCCCATCTCCCGGCACAGGCGGGAAAACAAGCCGCCTACTAGGATCCACATCATGAGAGATGACGACCAGCTGGCTTTCTTGTTCTCCACCAAGGCAGTCACTGTGTTAGCACCTGCTCTGGTCACAGGGGTCTTCTTGTTGGGACGTCTCCTTCACCGGCTGCTTTTTTCTCAGCAAGGGCCATCAGTAGTTTCTTTTTCTCCAGCTCGGTCTCAGGTCAGTATTTGTGCACAAGTTTGAAGAGCTGAGTGGCCTTTTGCCGGTCTAGGGCCTGGGTGAACTGGTTGATTGCAGGGGGCACCTCCTGGTGCTTGCAAAAGATGAACCTCTGGCGTTGGAGCCGGATGAGGTGTTGCCATTCCATGAAGCGAGTAGGGTCCTTCTTGAGTTGAATATCCTGGCCAATGTCAAAGTTCTCAGGCTGTCTTCTTAGGCGAGTTCACTTAGACCTTCAGTTGGTCAGAGACATCTTGACTCTGGGTGATGGAGTGGCTTTTCTGGTACTATGTCCAGCACCTCCTGTGATAGGTCTGCAGTGTGGTTGTTTGAGGTTCCTGTTTCTTCTTGGGTCAGGGGTGAAGAAAGTGTCATGGTCCCATCTTCCTGGAACACTCTGGTCGCTTTCAGCTTCTGTAGTAAGTCCACTCCCAATAGGTTGAGGATGCAGGTCTTTGACACAACAAACTGGGAAATGATGGAGTGTTCTGGCTGAGTCCACACGCTCAGGGGCTTCATAATCTGGAAATGTCTGACTTGACCATCAATTCCCATGCAGGACGCAGAAGATTCTGATAGATAGGTGAGGTTGCGGAGTTCCACAAGAAAAGATCTGACTACGCCATCCACTCTCAGGATATTGGTCCCACTGGTGGGGTTCCCTGTGGACTTGGTGTGCTCCTGTCCTATGGACGGGGTTCTTCACTGCTTTCTGTGTTTCTTCTTCTTCTTTGCGAAGTCGGTATTCTGCACCGGTTCCGGAAATGACCAAACTCGCCACAGTTTTAATACTAGACATCCCTTCTGTCCCAGCGGGACTCAATCCTTTTTGCTACTGCGAGCAGGGTATCCATTGCTATTGACGTGTACTCAGGCCTGGCTACTACCAGTGGTTTCCTGATTGGTTCTCTCAGTCCATGCACAAAAGCCTGTGCCAACATCCATCTGTGTGTCTGATCATGGGTAATGAGGCCCAAATCTTGAAACACTTGCATCACTCTGTCATGGAACTTCTCCACAGACTCTGTCTTGTCTTGACTCATGTCATGTAGGCTGAGAGTTTGTCCTGTCAGTCTGCTTTTGGCCCATTCTCTGAGTTGCTCAATTAGCTTTGGTCCTGTCTCCCAGGCATACGCATCTAACTCTGTTGGAAGCTTGAAGTGTTCTCTCATAATTGGCCAGAATGCATCACCTGCTTTTATTTCCATTACGGTCCAGAGATCAATCCAGGCTGCTGCATACGTTCGCTGGATCTGCTGCATTTTTTGGCAAAATGGCATGGGGTGTATCCCTGGGTCTGGCAGCATACTGATCACCTGGCTTGGGATGAAGGGCTCATAGGATGGTGCCTCTACCTGTCCCTGCTCTATTGGTGCTTGTGTGTTTTCTTCCCTAGTATTGGGCAGCATGTGTGACGTTGCATCTTTATCTTCATCAGATAAGAAGTGACATGGTGTACTTGGTGCATACACTGGGTGAGATTTGGGCTTAAAAGTTGTCCTGCTGCATGGGGATTTCCCACTTCCTTGCTGAGGCTGCGGTGGATCAGTGTCATCATTCCATGCTGGCAGCCCTGCTCGGCACTGAGGTTCCTCATTTGTGTCTGTAGCTATACTTCCCCCCTGTGAAGCCATGGCTGTGGGCTCTGCTAGTTGTTGTGTCTGGGGGCTACATGCAGCGTTTTGTGTAGGGAGATTTGCACTTTCTTCTCCTGATATAATGACTGGCAATGTTTGTACTGTGCTTGGGATAGACAGGGTGCCCTGTGCTGGAGGCACTGAATACAGGGACACCACATTGCTTTGATTGGGCATTGACCCAGTTGATAACGAAGTAGAAAAAAGAGGAAGAGAAGGGAGGTGTGAGGGAGGAGCGAGAGAAAGAGGAGGGGAGAGAGATGGAGGGGAGAGAGGTGGAGGGGAGGGTGAAGAAGAGGAAGAGAATGAAGGAGGGGAGGGAGAGATGAGTGGAAGGGGAAAAGGAGAGAAAGATGGAGGGAGAGAGAGGAGAAAGATGGAGGGGGAGAAGTAGAAGAAGATGAAGAAGAAGATTTGAGAGTTGGAGAGGAAGAGATAGAAGAAGAGGAAGAGGAAGAAAATGGATGTGTCAGAGATGTGAGGGAGGGGAAAGAAGGATAGAGAGGGATGGCAGCGAGGAAAGAGGAGAAAAGTCTGAAGAAAAAAGAGAAAGGGACTGAGAAAAGAAAAAGGAGAGGGTGTCCCCCTGTGGCTCTTGAGAGGGGATCGTTGAAACAAAAATGCCTTCTCCCTGTGGAGAGAGGCGGGGAGCATTTTTCCCTGTACAAGGCTCCTTATTCAATGAGAGCAGCCTACACCTGTCCCGTGTCTCCACATGATGGACATGTGATGTGTGTGATTCTGAATTCTGCTCTTGTGACATGTCAGTGATCATTTTCTCACGGACGATTTAATACCTTTTCAATCTTATTCACATAAAAAATCACTTCCTGGTCCGTTCAAATTAACTTGCTGTACCTTCTACACGATGCACCACTGCTCTTTTATAGCAGACGGAAATCTATAAACAAACTTTCCCGTTACCTTTCAAACAAAAAAAACAAGGAAAAAAAAACATTTCATTATGCAGCGTAAAGTCTGCCTTTCCATTTGCTTCTCACGTACTCTGACCTTCTATTCACATGCCTAGCCCTTCGATTCTCACGTACTGTGTCTATTCCAAAAACCTATTCAACAAAGGTGATTAAAAATCTGAAAACTGCTGCATTCTGGTTCTGTGTGTCTTCGCTGAATGCCTGATGGGAGGGGTAAGTCAAACCGCTGCGCAGCTGTTATTCTCCCTCAGACTGCAGTTTCCTTATCTGTGCTTCTGACCTTGGTCTAAAGCAAGCTAGTAGAAAAAAAAATGGTTGGAGAATAAAACTCTAAAATAAATTGCTTAGAAAAACCTCTACAAAATTATTTAAAAACTTTAAAAACAAAAGTTAGATTTAGTAAAGAACTCTAGGAAAAAAAAGATTGACCAAAAAGGGGAGGAAAAAAAAAAACGTATTAATCATAAAACTCTGAAAAAACAACCCTTGTTACTAAAACGGCTAATTAAAAACAGAAAAGAGGTGGAAAAACTGATTGTAAAATGATAAAAACAAAAAGAAAAAATATACTTTAAAACTTTTGTCTGGTAGCGTAGGCTGTATCCTCCCGCCCTCTGGGAGAAAAAAAAAATAAAAATAAAAATCTCACTGCTGCCAGCACTTCCCCCCTCCCTTATATCTCTGCTTGCTGCCTCTACAGACACTGAAACCACATATCAAAAAAAAAAAATTATCCCTCAGAATAGCAAAAAATGAATACAGTTCAGTCTGAATGCCTAAGAATTTTCACGCTACAGCCTGTGGCCAAAAACTAGCTTAAAAAGATCAAAACCAGGAAAACAGATGTGACAACGTGATTAGCAGAGGAGGGGGGTCAAAGGAGTTTCTCGCTGCTGCAGCCAGCAGTGAATGAGATAGTGACAGAGCGCACGCTGCTCTGAATGAGATTTAAAGCGACAGTACCTGATACAGACAGTGACACGTACAATGAGACAGACACCCGGGAGAATACGAATCCCTCTTTTGATGATCTGTGACATATACAAGCTGCTCTAGTAACTGATAACTCACCAATTGCACTGAGCACGGCGATGCTCAAGGTCTACCACTTTCTGAAAACCGTACGCCCTGGCCGGTGCGACGGTCACAGTAATCTGTAATAGCCTTAATCAAAATTCTCACCATCCACGTCTGATTTGGCTGGGATGACCTCCCCCCTTGCGTGGACGATTATTGTGAGAACTTATCCAAACAAAGCTCCTGCCCCTCACACCTGGATTGATCTGGGATGACCTCCCTCCTGTGTGTGAAAGATTGCTGCAGAAACTTAACCGATTCAAAGCCCTCGCCCCTCACACCTGGCTTGATCTGGGATGACCTCCCACCGATGTGTGAAGGATAACTGCGTGGACTTATCCAAATCAAAGCTCCTGCCCCTCACACCTGGATTTTTTGGGATGACCTCCCTCCTGTGTGTGAAAGATTTCTGCGGGAACTTATCCAGCAATTTGTTTTTTGCTATACAGCTCCCAGAAATCAGCAAGCAAAAACACAGTCACCGTTCCAACTTTCTCCCGGTTCACACAAAACATGAAACATACACAGCACAGCAGCAAACAACTCGGCTTATATCTCAGGACTTTTGGATAAGGGTATGGACTTTTTACACAACCTGGGAATGCGGTGATGACCACGTCCGACCGGCTAGAAGTGTAGGCTAGGACTAGGCACAGGGAACATTCAGGTAAGATGACAGAGTTTTCTTACCATACTTATGGAGCTGCAGTCTCCGTCCCGTGTGCCAAGGCCAGGGCCAACACCCCGTCTCTCCGGTCGGCCGGGTCCTCGTGCGTTTCGTCCAATGCCCCGCGTGCAGGCGCCAACTGTTATGGAAATTTAATTAGGATAAATTTATCCTTCAGTGTTTGCTGGTGCCGTTCCCAATTCTCTATTAAATGTCTTTTTGAGCGCTCAGAACGAAATGAGGACTGTCCATAACGGAAGTGTCAGTATAACAGTTCGTCAAGACCTCTCATTTATTATTCATTCAAGGTTTTATACGTTTACAAAAAGGGGCTGGTTAGTCAATTAACATACAATTAAAAGCTGCTAGATTATTGGCTGTTCTAGTGTAAGTATGATAATTATGATAAAAGGGCTGAAGTTGCAGATTTATTGTTTACTGCTCTTTGCCCCAGCATTCTTGCATGACTAGTAAAGTAAACAATAGATATCTACTAAGACTCTATGTACTTGTTCCTTATGAAGGCCAGGGTCGTCTTTAACGACTGATTATAGCTGGCATCAGCTTTTTGCATAGATATGTGTGGGCACAGGATTTTTAGCAAGTGAGATCTATCTAACTGTGAATGCATATATATGAACATACTTTGAATATATGGAATACATATATATTTCCATGACATAATAGCAGATCCAGGAGAGGCAGCAGCAAGTCACTGCACAGTACTGGAATGGGCAAGACGCTGGGACCTACGTCTCTGCTGAGCAGGCTCCACTGCAGCCGGAGATGAATGGGGGACCGCAGTGGGACTGGTTCGAGACTCCCCTTGTGCAGCAGCGGGAACTCGAACCCTAACAACATGCACCACAAAAAATGTAATATACTATGCCACATGTCCGTGCTCCCTGATCTATGTAGGCCTTAACACACGCCAATTGAAAGTAAGGATCAGGGAGCACGTACTGGGCATTGAAGCAGCAGCCACTAAGGATAATGTTGACGTGCTTAAAATCATACCTAAGCACTTTAAACTCTACCATCAATGTGACAGTAGATCTTTAAGGGTTAATGGGATAGATTGTCTCAATGTCGGGATCAGGGGTGGTAAAATCTCACAACGTCTGGCACAATTAGATTCCAGGTGGATTTGGACCCTCAACACGGTCCATCTGCAGGGTCTCAATGAGAACTTCAATTTTGCATCATATTTGTAGTCGCTCGCCTCCTGCCTTTTTGGCACTATGTAGTTTTTCGTGCCATTCTGGTTGTTTTTATGGGTTTTTAATTATGTTTGCAATTTTTCAGGTCTATTTATGGTTCCTACTCACTTCTTTTTTCCGACCGGATGGACTCTTATTCGGGATTATGACGGTGGTGGTAGTGGATGGCCATCTTGTTGGAAGAAGCATATGATGCGAATATGAAGAGAACATGACATTATAATTTAGTGAATTGGTGTTATTTCTTGTTAATCATTCTATATCTCATAATCTGTATTATTGTTCCTCTCATATTATTTGGTTTCTTCCCCATGCATTTGATGTTACTAAGTAGTACAGTATGTACATTATTGCTAACAATACGTCGAAGGTATAGTAATATATTTATGTGTGATAATTTTGATTGTTATAGATCTGGATTTACATATGTGAATTTTGCACTGGTATAGTAACGTTTTTTGCTATTGTGTGATATGGGAATGCTGTAGGGCATTATGTGCCTTTTTCTTATATACGAGTACATACTACTAGTGTTGAGCGATACGATACTGCAAATATCGGGTATCGGCCGATATTAGCTGTATCGGGCTTTCGATTCCGAGTACCGATATTTTCGTCATATCGGATACCGGAATCGGATTTGTCACTGTCACTGAGTGTCTGTCGGTCGGGTCTGTCAGGAGTCAGCGGCACTTACCTGGCAGAAGATCTCCGGCGGTCACGGGCTGGACTGCTTCATGGCCGCCATCATCTTTCCCCGGCGGTCACATGCAGTTTCTCGCGATAACTGCAGTGACTGCTGGGTAATCCCGGCCGTAAAGCAGTCAGTCCGATGACGTCACCGCCGGGGAAGCAGGTAATCAGCTGTGCTGCGTTGCGATGACAGGCTCTGCCTGTCATTGCGATGTAGCAGAGCTGGATCGTCGTGGGACTGTCGTTACTATGGACTGCGTCGGACAGATGGTATACTGTTGGTTTGTTTTTTTTTCTTTTTTTACAGGAGATCGATGGCGTCGCAGGAATGAGTGTATAATAAAATTAATGAAAACTGTGTTGTCTCTTTTATTTCATTAAAAGACTTTTTTCTTGCTTTGTCTTTTTTTTATACATTTAATAACTTTGGGATTAATAATGGATCGGTGTCTTATTGACAGCTCTCCATTATTAACCGGGCTTATTGTCACCGTGCAATCAACGGTGACATTAACCCCTTATTACCCCACTTGCCACCGCTACAGGGCAGTGGGAAGAGCCGGGTAAAGTGCCACAATTGGCACATCTTTTGATGCGCCAAATGTGGGGCTGCTGTAGCCTGGTATTATCAGGCTGTTGAGGGCCAAAATCCATGGGCCTTGACAGTCTTTTAATACCAGGCCGCAGCAGTCTGCATTTTACTTGGCTGGTTAACAAAAATAGGGGGACCCCTACGCCGTTTTTTTTTTCGAGGGGATCCCCTATTTTTGTTAACCAGCCAAGCTAAGCAGACTGCTGTGGCCTGGTATTATCAGGCTTGCAAGGTCCATGGATATTGGATCCTTACCAGCCTGAAAAACCAGGCCTCAGCGGTCTGCTTCATCTGGCTGGTTAACAAAAATAGGGGGGACCCCACGCCAATTTTTTTCGAGGGGATCCCCTATTTTTGTTAATCAGCCAAGATATGCAGACTGCTGTGGCCTGGTATTATCAGGCTGGCAAGGTCCATGGATCTTGGCTCCTTAACAGCCTGAAAATCCAGGCCTCAGCGGTCTGCTTCATCTGGCTGGTTAACAAAAATAGGGGGGACCCCACGCCAATTTTTTTCGAGGGGATCCCCTACTTTTGTTAATCAGCCAAAATATGCAGACTGCTGTGGCCTGGTATTATCAGGCTGGCAAGGTCCATGGATCTTGGCTCCTTAACAGCCTGAAAATCCAGGCCTCAGCGGTCTGCTTCATCAGGCTGGTTAACAAAAATAGGGGGGACCCGACGCCATTTTTTATTCGAAGGGAACCCCTATTTTTGTTAATCAGTTCCCTCTGACGTCACTGATTGTGTCCCTGGCTGACCTGAAGTGAAAGTGGAAAGCAATCAATTAAGCTTTCCACTTCCTCTCCTGTCAGCCAGGAGAGGAACTCATTCATTTGGGGGTTTACTGTGAGGCTGCAGCATTAGCTGCGGTCCCTGCAGTAAACATTAACCCTTTCTGAAGGATTACACCGTGGGACCTGACTGTGCATGGGATAGGTAAGAATAATTTTGCTTTTTTATTTTATTTTTATTACAGTAAATGGTTTTTGCAGTCAAATAAAAGATGGTCAAAAACATGTGTCTTTATTTCATTAAATTTTTTTAAATTTTTAATTAAAGTGTGTGTGTTTTATTTTTATTTCATGCAATAGGATTAATAATTGATAGTTGTCTAATTAACAGCTCTCAATTATTAACCTGGCTTAAGGTCACCTTTCAATTGCAATGTGGCTTTAACCCCATATTAACCCATTCGCCACCGCTACAGGGCAATGGGAATAGACGGGCAAAGTGCCAGAAAGGGCGAATCTAATTATAGATTTGTCTTTTCTGGGGTGTCTGGGGGCAGATGTTAGTAGCCAGGGGGGGCCAAAAATAATGGTCCCTCTCTGGGCTATTATTATCTGCCCCCATTCTCTGGCTTTGTCTGTCTGGTTGCGAAAATAGGGCGGGAGCCCACGCATTTTTTTTAAACAATTTTACACCTCATATATATATATATACATGTCATTGAATTTGTGACACATATATATATATTTATATTTATAGTTCATACACTTCTACATAGTATAATAGCCGCTAATTCAATTGACGGCTTTTGTGAAAATGCAGAACCCGACATGAAATGACACTTGGTGTACATAGTGTTAACCATGTCTTTTCATGTCCTTTGCTATCTGATTTGCACAAACAATTACATCAGTCTATGTGTGCAAAATTTCACACCTGTAGGGGTTAATTAAAGGTGTAAATTCGTAGCAAAAAAGTCCGTTTTTTTACAACGAATTTACACCTTTAATTAACCCCTACAGGTGTGAAATTTTGCACACATAGACTGATGTAATTGTTTGTGCAAATCAGATTGCAAATGACATGAAAAGACATGGTTAACCCTATGTACACCAAGTGTCATTTCATGTCGGGTGCTTCTGTCTTTTCACAGAAGCCGGCTTTACCCGGCAATTGAATCAGAGGATATTTTACTATGTAGAAGTGTATAAACTATACATATATGTATATAAATATGTCACAATGACATGTATATATATATATATATATATATATATATATATGTATTCTATGTGTGTATATTTAGTGTTTACAAGGAAATAAAGGTTTTTTTTAGTTGCGATATTTTGTTCCCATAGACTTACATGGGACTTCCAGTATCGGAATCGGATATCGCCGATATTTAGTGATATCGGCGATACCATTCCGATCCGATATTTTTAGATATCGAGCAGTATCGCTCAACACTACATACTACACTGTGGATTCGTTATGTGGTTGCTTTTGCATGCTTTAAGAAAGGGTTAATGAGTAATGATTTTTATGCCCTGAATATAGATTTGGCAGCATTTTCTAATAGACAGCAACTCACACATAAATGTATGTGCAGATATATCTGACGTATGTAGTTAGATATTGCCCAAATAGATACATCATGATTGCCACCACTATGACCGTCTACTCACTATTGGGCATGGATTGAATAATATAATAGTTTTTCCCTCTGTCCAGTTAAGAGATATATAATATCTTTATGGTAGTGATCACAGGCTAGTACGCATGCGTGCGGTGTTCAGGGGAGCCGTTCCGCTCCCGGCGTCTGTAGCGTCGGGGTGCCATGGGACTTTCACCCATCGCTTCCCGCCGTGTGACGTCGGCGCGGTCTGGCGTCCCCTGTTGTCACTGCACCGCATGAGTCACATCCTGCCTGTGAAGACTCACCTTCCGGTCCGGCGGGTTTTTAAAGCTTCGCTTTTTCCTTCCCATACACGCCCCTTGACGAAGGATTTGATCCGAAACGTGCGCTGGGGCAGACGCACTGACCATCTGCGCCCCCCACGCTTGCCCTAGATCACTGGATCAGGTACATTTGTATTTGAGGCATATATCTGCTATTGCCATGCTGTAGCTAATTGACCACTAGGTACTTCTCTTACACAGCTGGGCAAGTTGTGTGCCTGTCCATAGTTGCACACATACATGATGAATTTTGTATTAGCCCTATGCTGTAGGTTGTGATTCTCCTGTCAGCATGTAACCACACTAATGACATCGTATTATATAGTGCTTTCTTGTATATTTTTCGGTGTTGGCACATAAAGAATTATGGTTATTGGCACTATGTTTTCTTGCCTATCTCGACATTAGCATATAGCAGTGTTAGCGTGGTTTAGTATCTGATGGTCCCAGTGCGCCTTTGTCCAGTATTGCATGATTTTCTGCATTTTGCCGTCTGGTTCCCATTCGCATTTTACTGTTTGTACCATGTTCATTCAATAAAATAATACTCTTTTGCATTAATTTTGATCTCTGGTCGTGGTGTTTGTGGATCTTTTTCTACCTTCTCTGGTATTGCTTTCACGATAGATCAGTTTATTAATAGTCCTCATTGCAACCTGCTACTGTGATTATTTTCGCGTATGATGTTGATGTATGTTGGGTTGTTCATTCTTAGTCTGTTCTATGACAGACAGAAAATAGAATGAGCAAACGCTGGGGCCCAATCTGTCTAGACAGAAAAGTACAGGAAAGAATTCTGACTGCAATCCAACAAAAAACCCTAAAAAATACCAACTCTTCTGATTGCAAAAACATCTGAGATCACACGATCTCCACCACCTAAATCAGATCTCTGGTGTAACAAAACTAAGCCGCAGCCACTGAAAAAACAGGAAAAAGCAAATGAATAAATAACAGTGGCTACAGATAAACTGAGAGGAGCACAGGACCCCAGGAGGGGACCCGGCTGACCTCCACAAAAGTGCAGAAAATTATGCAGAAAGCAAGCACAAAAAGAAAAGCAGAAAATATCTTATCTGAAAGCAGCAGATGCATGCAAGACTCCAGCAAACTTCCAAATGAACCAGGAACCACAATTGAGACAAGAACAATTGATCACCGGCGACCATCATGGGAGGGAACCTCCCTTATATCAGTCCAGTCCATGATCCCAGATTGCCATTCCTCGCTGTAAGGTTCAGTACTGTCTGCAACCACCAGAGGGAGCCTCTGCTCAGAAACCATCTCCAGCACATTCATAACACCCCGGGCTGCGAACGCACCTATTATTTATATTTATTTTGTGCGTTCCACCAGCCCTAACACCGTATATAGTTCAGCAGGAAGACACACGTTCACAGGCCCAGTCTGGCTAACACCAGAATATCAAAATCAGGAAAAGTGTACTGTCTCAGTAGCGTACAGCTGTATACAGTGTTGGGGGAATTTGAAATCTCTGTATATATTTCAGCAGTAAGACACACGGTCACAGGCCCTGTCTGGCTAACACCAGAATATCAAAATCAGGAAAAGTGTACTGTCTCACTAGCGTACAGCTGTATACAGTGTTGGGGGAATTTGAAATCTCCGTATATATTTCAGTAGTAAGACACACGGTCACAGGCCCAGTCTGGCTAACACCTGAATATCAAAATCAGGAAAAGTATACTGTCTCACTAGCGTATAGCTGTATACATTGTTGGGGGAATTTGAAATCTCCATATTTATTTCAGCAGTAAGACACACGGTCAAAGGCCCAGTCTGGCTAACACAAGAATATCAAAATTAGGAAAAGTGTACTGTCTCAGTAGCGTACAGCTGTATACAGTGTTGGGGGAATTTGAAATCTCCGTATATATTTCAGCAGTAAGACACATGGTCACAGGCCCAGTCTGGCTAACACCAGAATATCAAAATCAGGAAAAGTGTACTGTCTCAGTAGCGTACAGCTGTATACAGTGTTGGGGGAATTTGAAATCTCCGTATATATTTCAGAAGTAAGACACACGGTCACATTCCCAGTCTGGCTAACACCAGAATATCAAAATCAGGAAAAGTGTACTGTCTCAGTAGCGTACAGCTGTACACAGTGTTGGGGGAATTTGAAATCTCCATATATATTTCAGCTGTAATACACACGGTCACAGGCCCAGTCTGGCTAACACCAGAATATCAAAATCAGGAAAAGTGTACTGTCTCATTAGCGTACAGCTGTATACAGTGTTGGGGGAATTTGAAATCTCCGTACATATTTCAGCAGTAAGACACACGGTCACAGGCCCAGTCTGGCTAACACCAGAATATCAAAATCAGAAAAAGTGTACTGTCTCAGTAGCGTACAGCTGTATACATTGTTGGGGGAATTTGAAATCTCCGTATATATTTCAACAGTAAGACACACGGTCACAGGCCCAGTCTGGCTAACACCAGTATATCAAAATCAGGAAAAGTGTACTGTCTCACTAGCGTACAGCTGTATACAGTGTTGGGGGAATTTGAAATCTCCGTATATATTTCAGAAGTAAGACACACGGTCACATTCCCAGTCTGGCTAACACCAGAATATCAAAATCAGGAAAAGTGTACTGTCTCAGTAACGTACAGCTGTACACAGTGTTGGGGGAATTTGAAATCTCCGTATATATTTCAGCTGTAATACACACGGTCACAGGCCCAGTCTGGCTAACACCAGAATATCAAAATCAGGAAAAATGTACTGTCTCACTAGCGTACAGCTGTATACATTGTTGGGGAATTTGAAATCTCCGTATATATTTCAACAGTAAGACACACGGTCACAGGCCCAGTCTGGCTAACACCAGTATATCAAAATCAGGAAAAGTGTACTGTCTCACTAGCGTACAGCTGTATACAGTGTTGGGGGAATTTGAAAACTCAGTATATATTTCAGCAGTAAGACACACAGTCACAGGCCCAGTCTGGCTAACACCAGAATATCAAAATCAGGAAAAGTGTACTGTCTCAATAGCTTACAGCTGTATACAGTGTTGGGGGAATTTGAAATCTCCGTATATATTTCAGCTGTAATACACACGGTCACAGGCCCAGTCTGGCTAACATCAGAATATCAAAATCAGGAAAAGTGTACTGTCTCAGTAGCGTACAGCTGTATACAGTGTTGGGGGAATTTGAAATCTCCGTTTATATTTCAGAAGTAAGACACATGGTCACAGGCCCAGTATGGCTAACACCAGAATATCAAAATCAGGAAAAGTGTACTCTGTGTAGCATACAGCTGTAAACAGTGTTGGGGGAATTTGAAATGTACGTATATATTTCAGCAGTAAGACACACGGTCAGAGGCCCAGTGTGGCTAACACCAGAATATCAAAATCAGGAAAAGTGTACTGTCTCAGTAGCGTACAGCTGTACACAGTGTTGGGGGAATTTGAAATCTCTTTATATATTTCCGGAGTCACACACAAAGAGTCAGCATGTCTTTATCCGTGATACCAGCCGGTACACTGTACTGTGAGGAGCGTACAGCTCTATACAGTATGGGAAAAAATGGACACTGTAACTGAAAGAAATTTCCCCTTCTCACTGGCAGGCAGCCTAGTAATCAGCTCTGCTGCTCCACCAACGAAATTTCCCCCTTCTCACTGGCAGGCAGACTAATATTCAGCTCTGCTGCTCCACACAAGCAATTTCCACTCTGTCACTGGCAGGCAGCCTAAGAACCAGCGTTGCTGCACACACCAAAATCCTCCCTGTCCCTGCACAGTAACTGTACAGCTAATCGCTATCAGCACAAGCAAAGTTTTTTTGGGGGGCCCTGCCTAACGCTCTCCCTGCTGACAAGCAGCAGTAGCAAGCTCTCCTTACACTGAGATCGGCAGAAGTAAAATGGCGGTCTGCGCTGAGGGATTTTATATGCACTGTAACGCCACACAAAGCCAGTCAATCGCTGCAATGCCCTTCTCTAAAATGGTGCTGGCCGCTGCCCATGTCATCGCGTTGCCCACAGCCTGCGTCCTTGCTCATTGGCCGAGAAAAGGCCCTTAAAGTAGTAGGGGAAAACCGACTTCGGCAAAATGGTCGCCGAACACGTGACCGACCTCACGCTACGGTCGGGTTTCGTTTCATGAAACCCGATTTGGCGAAAATCTGCGACTTTTTTAAAATTGACCGACCTGTTTCACTCAACCCTAGTCTGCAGCACTATAATGACCCCAAACATACAGTCACTGTTATTAAGAAATATCTTCAGCAGAAAGAAGAACAAGGAGTCCTGGAAGTGATGATATGGCCTTACAGAACCCTGATCTCAACATCAAGTCTGTCTGGAATCACACAAATGGTCAGTGATTAGTTCTTCAAGATGTTTAGAACAACTTCCCTGCTGAGTTATTTTAAAAACTGTGTGTACATTTACCTAGAAGAGTCAATGCTTTGATGCTTTTTGAAGGCAAAGTGTGGTCACATCACATATTGATTTGATTTAAATTTGTATTTTGTTCATTCATGTAGTATTTTGATAATTGATAAATTAAACTATTGAGATTTAAAACATTTTTTAAAGCATTCTTACTTTACAGCATTTTTTCTACACCTGCCAAAATCTTTTGAACAGTATTATATACGTAGTTCAGATACTAAAATAAAATCCCTCCCATGATTTCCATTATTCTATATTTGATCAGTATTTGCTTCTTTTATCACTGGTGCCTGACAAGAACAGATTTGCAACAAAAATTTGACTTAACAATACAACAAAGATCAGTTATTTATTTTTTTTTTTAGCAAGGATTTGTTTCAGGGAATTGTGGAACCCTTAGACACTTTTGACTGGCTTGTTCTATTAGTGCTGGGGACATTTTGGAATATTCTAAATCTAGCCATTCACATTAGACCAAAATAAGCCAAACTTGCTAATTTTAAAATGAATGGATGAAAATCTCATATCTGATAGTAGCCTGACTGTTTTTGGCAGATATTGAATAAAATAGTGTTAGCTAAATCATCAACATTCGCGATCCTTTTTTTGTGTAGGTGTTAAACCTTGCTTCAAATGTATGGCGGTGGATTATTCGACTTTCCTTATTTAAATATAATGCACAATTAATTGAGCTAGAAATGCATCTTTATGCGGTGCTCTGGTTATTAAAAAAAAGTTTGTCAATTCCTTTCTATCTTGCTGTATTTTGATATTAAAATGTTGCTGAATAGGTTTATTATTTACTGAAAGGTATGCAAAAAACATATTTAAGAGTAGTCATTGACTGTCATTCTTGGGAATGCTCAATGTTGCGAACATTGTTCAGCTGCAGAGAACATACTGCTTTGTCAGATCATTTTACTTTATGTCAAGGTTAAATTACTGTAGTTTGACGTGCCATGAAGAATAAAGAGCATATACGTTCCTTAGATTAACTCTTTTTCTACTATGTGAAGAAGCACATGGCATACGGTATTTGAATTCTATTTACTTGCTAGTAAGGGTGAAGAAATCTGGAATTAAATCAAAAGTCCAGAGCCAGGTAGATTAATGTGATTATTGAGCCTTAGAGAGACGATTTAAACCCAAGCAGATGTGATAAAAATAACAAATAATATAATTTACATCTCAGGAATCAGGAGCAAAATAGCGGGAGACTAGAGATGAGCAAACTTGTTCGAAAAAATTTCACAAATCTCAAATTCGCCAAAGTTCAATAAATGATTGAGTTTCCACTAATTCTTTTGTTAGGACTTAGGCTAGGATAGTGTCAGGACTCTGAATATTTTTTGTCTACCTTTTGGGCATTCCTGCCCTCTTTCAAGACGGCATCTTTTGTCTCGTGTGCCCTTGTCTTCCTGCCTTATAACCCCACTCTAGCCTCTAGTCAGTGCTAGAGTATTCTACCTGTGTCCTGCTTCTGGTCCTGGTGGCTTCCTGGTTTTCTACCTGCTCCTGCGAACCTGTGTGGATATCCTGTTTCTTCGCTTTCAGAGTTTCTGCTGCATACACCGGTTTCCAGTATTCCTTCTGCTTCTGGCTGCTTGTGTTGCTTCCACCTGCATTCGTTGAACACATAAGCTGTTGCTGCTCTGCAACACCTGAGACTTCATACCCAGGCCTACTTGGATGAGTTAATAAATTATTTGAACTGGCTTCTATATATATTTATCTGTGCATGGACTAGACAAGGACTTACTTGTTTCAAGCATCCTCAAGTATAATTTGCTTCACAGACTGCTCCTCTGATTGCATTTTCCTCTGAGGTTTTCCAACAGACTCTTAAATTACATGCAATATTTACACTGAGTGCTTATGGACTTTGAGTTTTTCTTTGTACTTGTTTAAAACACCATGTGTTATCATATAGAGTTTACCAACTATAAACTGTGTTCTGTAGTATCTTTGCTCCATGCAAAAAGACTCCTGAGTTATCCATTATAATTATTACAGGGTACTCTAGCCTAAAAAGTGGTCTATTGGAACAATGACTGCAGAAAGCAAATTAGAGCAGGTGTACGCCATAATTAGATCTTTTCAGAAAGATGTGGAGGGTCTGCAAAAGAAATTTGGAAGCATCGAACACAATGAATAAATGTTTTTCCACAAACTTTACAGGACCTAAGTACCCGAATGGTGGCCCAGGAAAACAAACTTGCTGGCTTGGAGTTCCAGTATGGACGGGCTTTCCAGGACATAAGCACGCAAATGGCGGCACAAGTGACTTTACTCTCTGGGAAACTGCCACCAGCTAGACCACCTAAACTGCTTCCATTCAGATATAATGGCGATCACGACAAATTTCGTGGTTTTGTGAATCAATGTATGCTATATTTTGATATGCATGCTGATCGCTTCCCTAATGATAGATCCAAAGTATTGTGTGTAATAATGCTGCTGACCTCACGAGTGCTCGCCTGGGTGAATCAGATGATCGAGTCTCTTGACCCACGGTTAAATAATTTGGACAATTTCTTGGCCGCTATGGTACTAATGTTTGATGACCCTAACCGCAACACAACCGCTGAGTCTGCTTTACTATCTTTACGCCAGGGTAAACGTTCTGTTATTGAGTATGCTACTAAATTTAGGAGATTAGCGGTAGATACTAATTGGGACAGTTATGCACAGTTGCCTATTTTTAAGAGAGGTCTGTCTAGTATTGTAAAAGATGAATTAGCCCGCTCTGAGTCACCGCAAGGAATTTACTTTACCTTCAGTGCATAAAGAGTTCTATGACATCTGTGACAAGAAGAAAGCAGATCAGTTTCCTCCACATAGGCCTTATGACTGTCCCATTGAGCTGCTTTCTGTGGCAGCTATTCCTTTTGGTAATGTATACCCTTTGGCGGCACCTGAGCTTCAAGCCTTGAAAGAATATATTGATGAGAATCTGGCAAAAGGCTTCATACATCCTTCTTCCTCATGAGCAGGGACACTTATATTTTTTGTAAAGAAGAAGGATGGGACCCTGAGACCCAGTGTTGACTATCGGGAACTTAATAAGGTAACCATATGGAATCATTATCCTTTGCCTTTGATTCCATGTGAAGGTTTTCTCTAAACTGGATCTTCGTGGGACTCATAACTTGGTGCGTATTCGTTCTGGTGATAAGTGGAAGACGGCATTCAGATGTCGTTAGGGACATTTTGAATATCTCATGATGCCTTTTGGGCTTTGCAATGCCCCTGCGACATTTCAACATCTTGCTAATGACATTTTCAGAGATTTCTTGGACCAGTTTGTGGTGATCTACTTGGATGATATTCTGATTTTTTATGACTCTCTACAGGAACATGAAGAACATGTCAAATCTGTTTTGAAACATCTGAAGGAGAACCATCTGTATATAAGTCTGGAGAAGTATGAATTCCATCATTCTGAGATACAGTTTTTAGGCTATGTCATACCTCCCCAGGGGCTGAACATGGAATCTGCTAAGATTCAGACTATTCTTGACAGGCTGGTACCCAAGAACGTTAAAGAGGTCCAATGTTTTAGCGGTTTTGTAAATTTCTATAGACGTTTTATTCAAAATTTTTCTGACCATCCTATTACTTCCTTGACAAAGTAGGAAAAGCTCTTTAAGTGCTCACCACAGGCTCAAGAAGCTTTTATTCCCGTAGACTTACCGCAGCAGAGAAAAACTACAGTGTGGGAGATAAGGAACTGCTGGCAATTATTGCAGCTTTCAAGGAATGGAGACACCACCTGCAAGGAGTCGCACCAAAGATCGTAGTTCTGACTGACCATCGTAATTTAGAGTTCCTTAGATCCGCTAGATGTCTTTCTCCTCGCCAGGCTCATTGGAATTTATTTTTAAATCAATTTAATTTTGTTAACTCGTACCGTCCAGGGTCTCGTAACGGGAAGGCTGATGCTTTATAATGAATCCATTCTGCTTCTGGCTGCTCGTGTTGCTTCCACCTGCATTCGTTGAACATGGAAGCTGTTGCTGCTCTGCAACACCTGACACTTCCTACCCTAGCTTCACTAGATGAGTTAATATATCATTTGAACTGGCTTCTATATATATTTATCCGTGTATGGACTAGACAAAGACAAGGACTTAATTTTTTCGAGAATCCTCAAGAATAACTTGCTTCACAGACTGCTCCGCTGATTGCATTTTCCTCTGAGGTTTTCCAACAGACTCTGTTAAGTTGCATCCAATATTTACACTGAGTGTTTATGGATTTTGAGTTTTTCCTTGCACTTGTTTGAAACACCACGTGTTATAAAATAGAGTTTACCACCTATAAACTGTGTTCTGTAGTATCTTTGCTTCAAGCAAAAAGTAGAACCTAAGATCCCTATTCCTGATTTGTTTTCTGGTGATCGGTCTAAATTTTTGAACTTTACGAATAATTGTAAATTGCTTTTTGCCTTGAAAACTAATTCCTCGGGGAACTCGGTGCAGCAGGTTACAATTGTCATCTCCCTGTTGCACGGCGACCCTCAGGACTGGGCTTTTTCCCTGACACCTGGGGATCCCATTTTGGCTAACGTGGATGCGTTTTTTCACGCTCTGGGGTTGTTGTATGACTAACCTAATGTTATTGATCAAGCTGAAAAACCTTATTGGCATTGAACCAGGGTCAGGAAGCAGCAGAGTTATATTGTCAAAAATTCCGAAAGTGGGCAGTCCTTACTAAATGGAACGATGATGCCCTAGCGGCTCTTTTTCGGGAAGGTCTGGCAGAGACAGTAAAAGATGTTATGGTGGGATTCCCTGTCCCCTCTGGTCTCAACGACTCTATGTCATTAGCCATTCAAATTGACAGACGTTTACGTGAACGTAAAACTATGCGAGAGGCAGTGTTGCCTTTCAAACAAACCTCTGAGCCCATGCAGTGTGATAGGGTTGTTTCTAGGGCTCAACGTCAAGAATTTAGAAGGCGTAATAAGTTGTGCTTTTTTGTGGGGACTCCTCTCATACTATTTCCGTCTGCCCCAAGCGGTAAAAACGTCTTGCTCACTCATTTGTTTTGGGCAATGTACAGCCTAAATTCCTCTTGATGGTTACCTTGATCTGCTCCTTATCTTCATTTTCTGCCAAGGCTTTTGTTGATTCAGGAGCAGCCCTGAACCTGATGGATTTTGACTTTTCCAAACATTGTGGTTTTCCCATGGTACCCCTGCTGACTCCTATTCCTTTGAGGGGTATTTATGCTACCCCTTAGCGGAGAATAAACCCCAGTTTTGGACCCAGGTGATAATGCGGGTAGCTCCGGACCACCAAGAGAACTGTAAATTTTTGATGTTACATAATTTACATGACATTATTGTACTGGGTTTTCCTTGGTTGCAGACCCATAATCCTGTTCTGGATTGGAAGTCTGTGTAGGTGGTTAGTTGGGGTTGTCAATGTGTTCTTAGGGACACTCCCGTTTTCTCTACCTCTCCCAGTCTCAGGATGTCCCTGACTATTTGGCTTATTTCTCTGATGTGTATAGTGAGAGTAAGTCTGCGTCCTTGCCTCCTCACAGGAGTTATGATTGCGCGATCGAGTTAGTGCCCGGTTGTAAATTTCCCAAGAGACGGCTCTTCAATTTATCTGTACCTGAACATGATGCTATGCAATCTTATATCAAAGAGTCATTGGAGAAGGGTCATACCAGACCGTCCTCTTCAACTTTAGGTGCTGGCTTTTTCTTTGTGACCAAGAAGGATGGCTCATTGAGGCCATGTATTGACTATCGTCTCCTTAATAAAATCACTGTTAAATATCAGTATCCGTTACCCCTGATTTCTGATTTGTTCTCCAGAGTGAGGGGTGCTAGTTGGTTTACCAAGCTTGACCTTGGGGGGCTTATATTCTTATTTGCATTAAACACGGTGATGAATGGAAGATGGCGTTTAATACCACTGAGGGGCATTTTGAGTACCTAGTGATGCCTTTTAGGCTCACTAATGTCCCTTCCATCTTCCAATCTTTCATGAACAATATTTTCTGGGATTTTGTAGACAAGTTTTTGATTGTTTATTTGGACGATATTTTGATTTTTTACAATGACTGGGATTCTCATGTAGAACATGTTCGGAGTGTATTCCGGATTTTGAAAGAAAATGCTTTGTATGTTAAGGGACCGAAATGTCTCTTTGGCCTACAAAAAATTTTGTTTTTGGGATTCATTTTGTCTCTGTCCGCTATTGAAATGGACCCGGTCAAGGTTCAGGCCATTTATGATTGGGTTCAGCCCACTACTTTGAAGGCTCTTCAGAAATTTTTTGGTTTTGCTAATTTATACCGTAAATTCATAAGTAATTTCTATGGTATTGTGAAACCACTGACGGATTTGACCAAACAGGGCGTGGATGTGGTGAATTGGTCTCCAGAGGTAGTTTTGGCGTTTCAGGAGCTTAAGCGGAAATTCACTTCTGCTCCTGTTCTGTGGCAACCTGATGTTTCTCTCCCATTTCAGGTGGTGATAGATGCTTCTGAGATTGGTGCTGGAGCCGTTTTGTCTCAAAGAGATCCTGTAAACTCTAAGATTAACCCTTGTGCCACCTATCTCGAAAATTTTCCCCATCTGAACGTAATTATGATGTGGGGAATCGGGAATTATTGGCTATGAAGTGGGCGTTTGAAGGGTGGAGACATTTGTTGGAGGGAGCCAAACATCAAGTTGTGGTCCTTACCGACCACAAGAACTTGATCTATCTCGAATCAGCCAAGCAATTGAATCCTAGACAGGCCCACCTTGTTTTTCACGCGTTTTAATTTTGTGGTCTCCTTTCTTCCGGGCACTAAGAATAATAAGGCAGATGCCCTCTCTGGGAGTTTCTTTGCGGATTCTCTTGATATGACTGAGCCTACTACCATTCTAAATGAGGATGTGGTTCTTTCTGCTATCTCACCCGATTTGAGACTTGCCCTGGAGGAATTTCAGGAGGATAAACCTGAACGATGCTCTATGGGGAAATTGTATGTCCCCGACCAATAGAGGAGGAATGTAATGTCTGAAATTCATTGCTCCGCATTGGCTGGTTATCCCGGTATTTTTGGTACCAGAGATTTGGTGAGTCGGTCCTTTTGGTGGCCTGCTTTATCTCGTGATGTTAGGAATTTTGTGCAGTCCTGTGTGACTTGTTCTCGGGCCAAACCCTGTTCTCGCTCTAGTGGATTGTTATTGCCACTGCCTGTGCCCAGGAGGCCATGGACACATATCTCAATGGATTTTATTTCCGACCTCCCTGTCTCTCTGGGAATGACTGTTATCTGAGTGATCTGTGATAGATTTTCCAAGATGGTCCATCTGGTACCACTGCCGAAGTTGCCATCCTCTTCCGAGTTGGTGCCCTTGTTTTTTCAGCAGGTGGTTCATTTGCACGGCATTCTGGAGAACATTGTGTCTGACAGAGGAGTCCAGTTTGTTTCCAGATTTTGGAGAGCCTTTTGTTCTAAACTGGGAATTCAGTTGTGCTTCTCCTCTGCGTTTCACCCTCAGATCAATGGGCAGACTGAGAGAGCAAACCAGGCTTTGAAAACTTATTTGAGTTGTTTTGTGTCTGCTGATCAAGATGACTGCGTCTCTTTTTTGCTCTTGGCTGAATTTGCTCTAAATAATAGGGCTAGTTCTGCCACTTTGATGTCCCCTTTTTTCTGCAACTTCAGGTTTCATCCTTGGTTTTCTTCAGGGCAGGTGGAGTCTTCAGCCTGTCCAGTTGCTGATTCTATGGTAGAGAGAATGCAGCAGATCTGGAATCAAGTAGTGGATAAGTTGTTTCACTCTCAGGAGAAAGCCCAACGGTTTGCCAACCGGCATAGGACTGATGGTCCCCGGTTTAAAGTAGGTGACATGGTTTGGTTGTCCTCTAAAAATATTCCTATGAAGGTCGCATCTCCAAAATTTAAGCCAAGGTTCATTGGACCTTACAAGATTTTGGAAATCCTTAATCCCGTTTCTTTCCATTTAGCTCTTCCAGGAACGTTCAAGATTCACGTCTTTCATAAATCTTTGTTGAAAAGGTTTGTTGAGCCAGCAGTTCCCATGACTGCGCCCCCTGATCCTGTATTGGTTAAGGGCAATCTGGAGTATGAAGTAGAGAAAGTATTGGATTTTCTTCTTGCTAGACGGAGACTCCAGTACTTGGTCAAGTGGAAAGGTTATGGTCAGGAGGATAATTCTTGGGTGTTTGCTACTGACATTCATGCCGAAAGATTGGTTCGCGCCTTTCACCGGGCCCATCCTGATCGGCCTGGTGGCTTGGGTGAGGGTTCGGTGACCCCTTTTTAACGGGGGGTACTGTTGTGAACACTTTTAATCTGGCTTCTGAGTTTGGGCTCCCTCTGGTGGTTGCTGCTGGTAATGGAACTGGTCTGGCTGACAGAAGTCAAACACCTGAAGAGGATGATTGGAAATCAGGTGTTACTTACTGGAGAGATTTAAGTAAGCAGCCTTCCCCTAGTGGTTGCCGGTGATTTGGTCTTCTTCCTGAGCCTTCTGGAAGTCTGCTTGCTCCCTGCTTTGTCCTGCATCTTTCAAATAAGTTATTTTTCTGTTTTACTCTGTGGCATTTTTGCTTTTCTCTGTTCTCTGCCTTGCTGGTGTGAGTTCAGCCGGGTTCCCTGCAGGGACCTGTGCTGGACGCTGTTTTTCTTTTGCCACAGCTTTGTCAGTCTTTCCTGTATTTCTAGTCCCCAGTTATTTCAGTATCTGTTGTTTTGCATCCAGTTCACACTAGAGTTTTGATTTAGTGGGGGAGAGGTCGTGTGGCCTCAGTATTTTTGCATATCAGACGTGTTGGAATTTTTCTTAGGGTTTTTGCGAGATTGCAGACAGTATCCTTTCCTTTCCTATTCTAAACAGACAGTTTGGGCCCCAGCATTTGCTCACTCTATTTTCTGCCTGTGTTTTGTTCTTCATCTGTCTCTCCGGCAATATATGTTTGGGGGCTATCTATTCCTTTGGGGCTCTACTCCAGGGCAGTTTAGCTTTCCCCTTTCTCTCTTTAGGCTTAGTTAACTCTTTGGCTGTGTCGAGGGGTCTAGGGCATCGTAGGTACGTCCCACGGCTAATTCTAGTTGTGTTGTCAGTTTAGGGGTCTGCAATCCGGTAAGTTACCAACCTCTCTGGGTGTCTGGTTGCCTAGCCTATTTCTCTGTTTTCCTCCTCGGTTACCGAATCATAACAGTTCCCTGTAGATTCAATGGGGGAAGATGAGGAATTGGCTGGTCCATCTTCTGCACCTTCAAGCTGCACTCTTTGGAGCATACTGCACCTTCCCAATATGACCACTTTATCAGACCCACTGTTGGAGGCTGGTCCCAGCATGGGTATGCTCGACATGGCCATATTGGGGGTATGAACCAATTGGGCATACCTCTAGCCAGGAGTACCCACCACCATACCCTTCTTACCCCTTCTATAATCCCCAACAGGAGCCTGCCATGGTTCACCATCCTGCCTCTGCATCTGGCATCACATCGGGTGACATTGGACAACAAGCAAAACAAACCACACAAGCAGGACTCCCGCCATCACCACCCCCAACCTACCATAAATTGTAGGTTTTTATTTTTAGTTTTTTCATTTGTTTTGTTTGGTAAATTTGTTTTTTTTTGTAGTCTTTGTTGGTTACATGTAATATAGGCCAACTTTGATATGGCCAATATGCCATATGGTGAAAATATGGTATTTGGGAGAGAAAAAAAATATTTTTTTAAAAAGTTAATTCAATTGAGTCTTTGGTGATGTTATGACATGCTAGGTGATGAGTTGCTTTACCTATTTCATACATTATTGCACAAACAAAACACACACTGCAAACTTTAACGTTACTTTATTTTTAACAACAAAAAAATCAAAAATCACAACATAGAAACTGCATTGTCTTGCCATGGAGTAGATCCCTCTGGTGAAACAAAATAATTTGTAAACACATCCCTCACTTTTAGTCCAGAGGGCTGATGATGTGGATGAATTACATGTGTAATAAGCCTGACAATATTTTTCAACGCAACTTCATCACCATCATATGAGGAGCAGTCAAGGATTCTGGTGAAGTTGCGAAGTATTACACAGGCTTTAATAACCTCATTCAAATTTCCTTCACTAAGTTGAATGGCTCACTGCAGGACCTGATATTTGGCACAAAGAATGCCAAAGGCAAACTCCACCAGTCGTCGTGCTCGGGATAGGCGTAAATTAAATATTGTGTGCCAGTGGTCCAGGGCTCTACGTGGTTAGGGCCTGATGAGATTGTGTGTTAGTTGAAAGGCCTCATCTGCAGCCATCACATAAGGCACCGATCCATAGTGGACCCTGGTAGCTGACGTGAGCATGGGAGGTCCAAATCATTATTGCGCAGTCGCAAAACTATACTGGAAGAATTGAAGACTCTAGAGTCTTAAGTTCTTCAATACAGTCATGGCCAAAAGTTTTGAGAATGACACAAATATTAATTTTTACAAAGTCTACTGCTTCACTTTTTCTAATGGCAATTTGCATATACTCCAGAATGTTATAAAGAGTGATCAGCTTAACAGCAATTACTTGCAAAGTCAATATTTGGCTAGAAAATGAACTTTATCCCCCAAAACACATTTCAACATCATTGCAGCCCTGCCTTAAAAGGACCAGCTAACCTCTTTTCAGTGATTGCTCCATTAACACAGGTGTGGGTGTTGATGAGGACATGGCTGGAGATCAATCTGTCATGATTAAGTAAGAATGACACCACTGGACACTTTAAAAGGGGCTGGTGCTTGGCATCATTGTTTCTCTTCTGTTAACCATGGGTATCTCTAAAGAAACACGTGCAGTCATCATTGTAATGCACAAAAATGGCCTAACAGGGAAGAGTATCGCAGCTAGAAAAATTGCACCTCAGTCAACAATCTATCGCATCATCAAGAACTTCAAGGAGAGAGGTTCCATTGTTGCCAAAAAGGCTTCAGGGCGCCCAAGAAAGACCAGAAAGCGCCAGGACCGTCTCTTAAAAGTGTTTCAGCTGCGGGATCGGGCTACCAGCAGTGCAGAGCTTGCTCAGGAATGGCAGCAGGCAGGTGTGAGTGCATCTGCACGCACTGTGAGGCGGAGACTCTTGGAGCAAGGCCTGGTCTCAAGGAGGGCAGCAAAGAAGCCACTTCTCTCCAGAAAAAACATCATAGACAGACTGATATTCTGCAAAAGGTACAGGCAGTGGATTGCTGAGGACTGGGGTAAAGTTATTTTCTCTGATGAAACCCCTTTTTGATTGTTTGGGACATCAGGAAAACGCCTCATTCGGAGAAGACAAGGTGAGCGCTACCACCAGTCTTGTCTCATGCCAACTGTTAAGCATCCTGAAACCATTCATGTGTGGGGTTGCTTCTCAGCCAAGGGAATCGGCTCTCTCACAGTCTTGCCTAAAAACACAGTCATGAATAAAGAATGGTACCAGAATGTCCTCCAAGAGCAACTTCTCCCAACCCTCCAAGAGCAGTTTGGTGATCAACAATGCCTTTTCCAGCATGATGGAGCACCTTGTCATAAAGCAAAGGTGATAACTAAATGGCTCAGGGAACAAAACATAGAGATTTTGGCTCCATGGCCTGGAAACTCCCAGATCTTAATCCCATTGAGAACTTGTGGTCAATCATCAAGAGATGGGTGGACAAACAAAAACCTAAAAACTCTGACAAAATGAAAGCATTGATTGTGCAAGAATGGACTGCTATCAGTCAGGATTTGGTCCAGAAGTTGATTGAGAGCATGCCAGGGAGAATTGCAGAGGTCCTGAAGAAGAAGGGTCAACACTGCAAATATTGACTTGCTGCATTAACTCATTCTAACTGTCAATATAAACTTTTGTTACTCATATGTTTGCAATTATTATATTTCTGTCTGTGATTAAAACATCTATCAAACACACATAAAAACCAGAGGGCAGCAGATCATGTGAAAATATAATATTTGTGTCATTCTCAAAACTTTTGGTCATGACTGTAGACCCCAATATCTACAATTATCAACCTGTAGGCACAGTCGACCAGGGCCAACAGCACTACAGAAAAAAACTGTTTATAATTAAAATATTGGGACCCTGAGTTTGGCGGCTTATGCTCACCGATGTGCTTGCCATCCAGTGCGCCAATACAGTTGGGAAACTGGCACCTTTCCTCAAACCCACGGGCTATACGCAGCCAGTCTTCCATTTTTGGTTCAGGCATGACCGATTGATGTAGTTAGGACCATATTTCCGAGCACTTAGAACGTACAATGCCTGAGATGGTAGATTTTCCAATTAAGAATTCAAGATGCATAGGAAAGTCCAGTAGAAAGGAATCTATAAGGGAAGATACAACATTAAAAACAATTAAAACCCATGCCGCCATAAACAAGTTAAGTCCTTCCTAAATTTTAGGCCCAATAGCTAAGAAGCTTTGCCTTAAAAAAAAAACATCCAAGGCCTTTGCTTGTATTAATAGCAGCATATAATGTCAAAGGACAAATGTGGGAGTAAAAATAATGTAACAACATTGAAAAAAAATTGAACGGATGAGAGCATTAAATTTAAAACAAGGAGAATACATCATCAACATAGAGGTTGCTACATACCGTAATGTAAGTAAAAGGCGCTCTTCTGCAGAAATAGACTTGCGCTTCTTGGTGTCCTTAAAGGTGATCCCAGGGCGCACTATCTCCATCAGAATGTCATATGTGGCCATGCTCATCCGACAATACTCGTAGAACTTGTCAGCATGGCTATGTAGAGAAGCATATAGAAAGAGGAAATGCCTTTTAGTCAGCCGTTGCCTCAAAAACGGATGTACCCACATTCGTCTCCACCTCCTAGGATCCACAATCACTGGGTATGGCTCCCCAAAATGTCGAGACATAACCCAGTGTAAAAGAACCCGCTCAGTAGTGTTGAAAGTAAGCCTGTCTGACAGATTTGGCACAAAGTAGAAATACCACAACACAAGCATGTACTCTAACGCAAAGATTGGAGGGTGTCACCTGTTGTAGAGCCAATAAATAGGGTTGCTGATTTAGAATTTAATTAATTTCAGACCTAGAACCGTTATATGTCTATTTTGCAAGGCTGCGATGAAATCACGCCATACGGATGCCATACGGATGTCACACGGATACTTAGATGTGAGGAAATCACATCCTCGCATTGCAAACGGATTACATACGGATCACTGTTCACGAAACATTGATGCGATTCTTGTCCGTCAAAATCGGACCGATTTTTTATACGTTAAGTGTGACTCCAACCTTAGGAAGGTCTAAGAGACTGGGTTCATACGTTCGAGAGACCTATTCAGGTGGCAGCCTTACACATATTGGAACATTGTCATTGCCACGCTAAGGCCTTCAGTTGAGCTCTGTAGCACTGCCTGTCACCTGAGTGATACACTCCACAGACCTCGTCACTCTCTGGGATATATCCTGTAATTATTTCATTGTTGCTCAAAACCATGGAAAAGGTACATTCTGCCTGGTTGGGTAGTTTCCAGAAGAATTGCTTTTGGTGTCTGGTAGAATCCAATTTACTGACATTGATCATACAGCTCCCTCAACTACTGTATTATATTCACGTTACAGAGGCTTCATCCTCTATGACAGTGGCTCCTTTGGGAACTGGTTTCCAAAATGAACTATGGAGCTCACAAAACTCAGGTTTCACGGCACCTGCTGACACTCTGAAAATGTGAAGCGAGGGCCGCATAATGACATGGCGGTGGACATAGTGGTGGTGGCAGGCGAAGCCCAAAATTCAAATGGACATGTTTTAACTGGCATTGTAAAGTGGTGGGAATATGTATTCCACTATCTAGCTAACAATTTTGAATGAGGGAGGGACCTCCCAAATGTAGGATTGAGAGCTATCCCAAATGTATGACACAGGACTACCTAAGGGACCTTCCTAAACTCAGGTTTCAAGGCACCTGCTGGTCCTCTGAAAATGTGAAGTGAGGGCTGCAAAATGACATGGCGGTGCATGCGGCGGTGGTGGCAGCCAAAGCCCAAAATACAACTGGGCATGTTTTAGCTGGCATTGTAATGTGCTAGGAATATGTGTTAAACTATCTAACTAACAATTTTGAATGAGATAGGGACCTCCCAAATGTATAAGTGAGGGCCCTTACAAATGTAAAAGGAAAAACTAAAGCCAAAACGCCACGTGTGACCATATGCTAAAGGGGAGGTATAATTTTTTTTTTCAATTTTTTATTTTTTTTTTATTTTGCTTTATATAAAAATAATTATGAAGGAATAATTTCTTAGAATTTTTCTCTACAGTCATGGCCAAAAGTTTTGAGAATGACACAAATATTAATTTTTACAAAGTCTACTGCTTCACTTTTTCTAATGGCAATTTGCATATACTCCAGAATGTTATAAAGAGTGATCAGCTTAACAGCAATTACTTGCAAAGTCAATATTTGGCTAGAAAATGAACTTTATCCCCCAAAACACATTTCAACATCATTGCAGCCCTGCCTTAAAAGGACCAGCTAACCTCTTTTCAGTGATTGCTCCATTAACACAGGTGTGGGTGTTGATGAGGACATGGCTGGAGATCAATCTGTCATGATTAAGTAAGAATGACACCACTGGACACTTTAAAAGGGGGCTGGTGCTTGGCATCATTGTTTCTCTTCTGTTAACCATGGGTATCTCTAAAGAAACACGTGCAGTCATCATTGTAATGCACAAAAATGGCCTAACAGGGAAGAGTATCGCACCTAGAAAAATTGCACCTCAGTCAACAATCTATCGCATCATCAAGAACTTCAAGGAGAGAGGTTCCATTGTTGCCAAAAAGGCTTCAGGGCGCCCAAGAAAGACCAGAAAGCGCCAGGACCGTCTCTTAAAAGTGTTTCAGCTGCGGGATCGGGCTACCAGCAGTGCAGAGCTTGCTCAGGAATGGCAGCAGGCAGGTGTGAGTGCATCTGCACGCACTGTGAGGCGGAGACTCTTGGAGCAAGGCCTGGTCTCAAGGAGGGCAGCAAAGAAGCCACTTCTCTCCAGAAAAAACATCATAGACAGACTGATATTCTGCAAAAGGTACAGGCAGTGGATTGCTGAGGACTGGGGTAAAGTTATTTTCTCTGATGAAACCCCTTTTTGATTGTTTGGGACATCAGGAAAACGCCTCATTCGGAGAAGACAAGGTGAGCGCTACCACCAGTCTTGTCTCATGCCAACTGTTAAGCATCCTGAAACCATTCATGTGTGGGGTTGCTTCTCAGCCAAGGGAATCGGCTCTCTCACAGTCTTGCCTAAAAACACAGTCATGAATAAAGAATGGTACCAGAATGTCCTCCAAGAGCAACTTCTCCCAACCCTCCAAGAGCAGTTTGGTGATCAACAATGCCTTTTCCAGCATGATGGAGCACCTTGTCATAAAGCAAAGGTGATAACTAAATGGCTCAGGGAACAAAACATAGAGATTTTGGCTCCATGGCCTGGAAACTCCCCAGATCTTAATCCCATTGAGAACTTGTGGTCAATCATCAAGAGATGGGTGGACAAACAAAAACCTAAAAACTCTGACAAAATGAAAGCATTGATTGTGCAAGAATGGACTGCTATCAGTCAGGATTTGGTCCAGAAGTTGATTGAGAGCATGCCAGGGAGAATTGCAGAGGTCCTGAAGAAGAAGGGTCAACACTGCAAATATTGACTTGCTGCATTAACTCATTCTAACTGTCAATATAAACTTTTGTTACTCATATGTTTGCAATTATTATATTTCTGTCTGTGATTAAAACATCTATCAAACACACATAAAAACCAGAGGGCAGCAGATCATGTGAAAATATAATATTTGTGTCATTCTCAAAACTTTTGGTCATGACTGTAGACCCCAATATCTACAATTATCAACCTGTAGGCACAGTCGACCAGGGCCAACAGCACTACAGAAAAAAACTGTTTATAATTAAAATATTGGGACCCTGAGTTTGGCGGCTTATGCTCACCGATGTGCTTGCCATCCAGTGCGCCAATACAGTTGGGAAACTGGCACCTTTCCTCAAACCCACGGGCTATACGCAGCCAGTCTTCCATTTTTGGTTCAGGCATGACCGATTGATGTAGTTAGGACCATATTTCCGAGCACTTAGAACGTACAATGCCTGAGATGGTAGATTTTCCAATTAAGAATTCAAGATGCATAGGAAAGTCCAGTAGAAAGGAATCTATAAGGGAAGATACAACATTAAAAACAATTAAAACCCATGCCGCCATAAACAAGTTAAGTCCTTCCTAAATTTTAGGCCCAATAGCTAAGAAGCTTTGCCTTAAAAAAAAAACATCCAAGGCCTTTGCTTGTATTAATAGCAGCATATAATGTCAAAGGACAAATGTGGGAGTAAAAATAATGTAACAACATTGA
Source organism: Oophaga sylvatica (assembly GCA_033576555.1). Classification (NCBI taxonomy): domain Eukaryota; kingdom Metazoa; phylum Chordata; class Amphibia; order Anura; family Dendrobatidae; genus Oophaga; species Oophaga sylvatica. Next base: position 102,886,232 of record JARQOD010000006.1, read on the forward strand.
AAAAAAATTGAACGGATGAGAGCATTAAATTTAAAACAAGGAGAATACATCATCAACATAGAGGTTGCTACATACCGTAATGTAAGTAAAAGGCGCTCTTCTGCAGAAATAGACTTGCGCTTCTTGGTGTCCTTAAAGGTGATCCCAGGGCGCACTATCTCCATCAGAATGTCATATGTGGCCATGCTCATCCGACAATACTCGTAGAACTTGTCAGCATGGCTATGTAGAGAAGCATATAGAAAGAGGAAATGCCTTTTAGTCAGCCGTTGCCTCAAAAACGGATGTACCCACATTCGTCTCCACCTCCTAGGATCCACAATCACTGGGTATGGCTCCCCAAAATGTCGAGACATAACCCAGTGTAAAAGAACCCGCTCAGTAGTGTTGAAAGTAAGCCTGTCTGACAGATTTGGCACAAAGTAGAAATACCACAACACAAGCATGTACTCTAACGCAAAGATTGGAGGGTGTCACCTGTTGTAGAGCCAATAAATAGGGTTGCTGATTTAGAATTTAATTAATTTCAGACCTAGAACCGTTATATGTCTATTTTGCAAGGCTGCGATGAAATCACGCCATACGGATGCCATACGGATGTCACACGGATACTTAGATGTGAGGAAATCACATCCTCGCATTGCAAACGGATTACATACGGATCACTGTTCACGAAACATTGATGCGATTCTTGTCCGTCAAAATCGGACCGATTTTTTATACGTTAAGTGTGACTCCAACCTTAGGAAGGTCTAAGAGACTGGGTTCATACGTTCGAGAGACCTATTCAGGTGGCAGCCTTACACATATTGGAACATTGTCATTGCCACGCTAAGGCCTTCAGTTGAGCTCTGTAGCACTGCCTGTCACCTGAGTGATACACTCCACAGACCTCGTCACTCTCTGGGATATATCCTGTAATTATTTCATTGTTGCTCAAAACCATGGAAAAGGTACATTCTGCCTGGTTGGGTAGTTTCCAGAAGAATTGCTTTTGGTGTCTGGTAGAATCCAATTTACTGACATTGATCATACAGCTCCCTCAACTACTGTATTATATTCACGTTACAGAGGCTTCATCCTCTATGACAGTGGCTCCTTTGGGAACTGGTTTCCAAAATGAACTATGGAGCTCACAAAACTCAGGTTTCACGGCACCTGCTGACACTCTGAAAATGTGAAGCGAGGGCCGCATAATGACATGGCGGTGGACATAGTGGTGGTGGCAGGCGAAGCCCAAAATTCAAATGGACATGTTTTAACTGGCATTGTAAAGTGGTGGGAATATGTATTCCACTATCTAGCTAACAATTTTGAATGAGGGAGGGACCTCCCAAATGTAGGATTGAGAGCTATCCCAAATGTATGACACAGGACTACCTAAGGGACCTTCCTAAACTCAGGTTTCAAGGCACCTGCTGGTCCTCTGAAAATGTGAAGTGAGGGCTGCAAAATGACATGGCGGTGCATGCGGCGGTGGTGGCAGCCAAAGCCCAAAATACAACTGGGCATGTTTTAGCTGGCATTGTAATGTGCTAGGAATATGTGTTAAACTATCTAACTAACAATTTTGAATGAGATAGGGACCTCCCAAATGTATAAGTGAGGGCCCTTACAAATGTAAAAGGAAAAACTAAAGCCAAAACGCCACGTGTGACCATATGCTAAAGGGGAGGTATAATTTTTTTTTTCAATTTTTTATTTTTTTTTTATTTTGCTTTATATAAAAATAATTATGAAGGAATAATTTCTTAGAATTTTTCTCTACAGTCATGGCCAAAAGTTTTGAGAATGACACAAATATTAATTTTTACAAAGTCTACTGCTTCACTTTTTCTAATGGCAATTTGCATATACTCCAGAATGTTATAAAGAGTGATCAGCTTAACAGCAATTACTTGCAAAGTCAATATTTGGCTAGAAAATGAACTTTATCCCCCAAAACACATTTCAACATCATTGCAGCCCTGCCTTAAAAGGACCAGCTAACCTCTTTTCAGTGATTGCTCCATTAACACAGGTGTGGGTGTTGATGAGGACATGGCTGGAGATCAATCTGTCATGATTAAGTAAGAATGACACCACTGGACACTTTAAAAGGGGGCTGGTGCTTGGCATCATTGTTTCTCTTCTGTTAACCATGGGTATCTCTAAAGAAACACGTGCAGTCATCATTGTAATGCACAAAAATGGCCTAACAGGGAAGAGTATCGCAGCTAGAAAAATTGCACCTCAGTCAACAATCTATCGCATCATCAAGAACTTCAAGGAGAGAGGTTCCATTGTTGCCAAAAAGGCTTCAGGGCGCCCAAGAAAGACCAGAAAGCGCCAGGACCGTCTCTTAAAAGTGTTTCAGCTGCGGGATCGGGCTACCAGCAGTGCAGAGCTTGCTCAGGAATGGCAGCAGGCAGGTGTGAGTGCATCTGCACGCACTGTGAGGCGGAGACTCTTGGAGCAAGGCCTGGTCTCAAGGAGGGCAGCAAAGAAGCCACTTCTCTCCAGAAAAAAACTCATAGACAGACTGATATTCTGCAAAAGGTACAGGCAGTGGATTGCTGAGGACTGGGGTAAAGTTATTTTCTCTGATGAAACCCCTTTTTGATTGTTTGGGACATCAGGAAAACGCCTCATTCGGAGAAGACAAGGTGAGCGCTACCACCAGTCTTGTCTCATGCCAACTGTTAAGCATCCTGAAACCATTCATGTGTGGGGTTGCTTCTCAGCCAAGGGAATCGGCTCTCTCACAGTCTTGCCTAAAAACACAGTCATGAATAAAGAATGGTACCAGAATGTCCTCCAAGAGCAACTTCTCCCAACCCTCCAAGAGCAGTTTGGTGATCAACAATGCCTTTTCCAGCATGATGGAGCACCTTGTCATAAAGCAAAGGTGATAACTAAATGGCTCAGGGAACAAAACATAGAGATTTTGGCTCCATGGCCTGGAAACTCCCCAGATCTTAATCCCATTGAGAACTTGTGGTCAATCATCAAGAGATGGGTGGACAAACAAAAACCTAAAAACTCTGACAAAATGAAAGCATTGATTGTGCAAGAATGGACTGCTATCAGTCAGGATTTGGTCCAGAAGTTGATTGAGAGCATGCCAGGGAGGATTGCAGAGGTCCTGAAGAAGAAGGGTCAACACTGCAAATATTGACTTGCTGCATTAACTCATTCTAACTGTCAATATAAACTTTTGTTACTCATATGTTTGCAATTATTATATTTCTGTCTGTGATTAAAACATCTATCAAACACACATAAAAACCAGAGGGCAGCAGATCATGTGAAAATATAATATTTGTGTCATTCTCAAAACTTTTGGTCATGACTGTAGACCCCAATATCTACAATTATCAACCTGTAGGCACAGTCGACCAGGGCCAACAGCACTACAGAAAAAAACTGTTTATAATTAAAATATTGGGACCCTGAGTTTGGCGGCTTATGCTCACCGATGTGCTTGCCATCCAGTGCGCCAATACAGTTGGGAAACTGGCACCTTTCCTCAAACCCACGGGCTATACGCAGCCAGTCTTCCATTTTTGGTTCAGGCATGACCGATTGATGTAGTTAGGACCATATTTCCGAGCACTTAGAACGTACAATGCCTGAGATGGTAGATTTTCCAATTAAGAATTCAAGATGCATAGGAAAGTCCAGTAGAAAGGAATCTATAAGGGAAGATACAACATTAAAAACAATTAAAACCCATGCCGCCATAAACAAGTTAAGTCCTTCCTAAATTTTAGGCCCAATAGCTAAGAAGCTTTGCCTTAAAAAAAAAACATCCAAGGCCTTTGCTTGTATTAATAGCAGCATATAATGTCAAAGGACAAATGTGGGAGTAAAAATAATGTAACAACATTGAAAAAAAATTGAACGGATGAGAGCATTAAATTTAAAACAAGGAGAATACATCATCAACATAGAGGTTGCTACATACCGTAATGTAAGTAAAAGGCGCTCTTCTGCAGAAATAGACTTACGCTTCTTGGTGTCCTTAAAGGTGATCCCAGGGCGCACTATCTCCATCAGAATGTCATATCTGGCCATGCTCATCCGACAATACTCGTAGAACTTGTCAGCATGGCTATGTAGAGAAGCATATAGAAAGAGGAAATGCCTTTTAGTCAGCCGTTGCCTCAAAAACGGATGTACCCACATTCGTCTCCACCTCCTAGGATCCACAATCACTGGGTCTACTGCTTCACTTTTTCTAATGGCAATTTGCATATACTCCAGAATGTTATAAAGAGTGATCAGCTTAACAGCAATTACTTGCAAAGTCAATATTTGGCTAGAAAATGAACTTTATCCCCCAAAACACATTTCAACATCATTGCAGCCCTGCCTTAAAAGGACCAGCTAACCTCTTTTCAGTGATTGCTCCATTAACACAGGTGTGGGTGTTGATGAGGACATGGTTAGAGATCAATCTGTCATGATTAAGTAAGAATGACACCACTGGACACTTTAAAAGGAGGCTGGTGCTTGGCATCATTGTTTCTCTTCTGTTAACCATGGTTATCTCTAAAGAAACACGTGCAGTCATCATTGCAATGCACAAAAATGGCCTAACAGGGAAGAGTATTGCAGCTAGAAAGATTGCATCTCAGTCAACAATCTATCGCATCATCAAGAACTTCAAGGAGAGAGGTTCCATTGTTGCCAAAAGGCTTCAGGGCGCCCAAGAAAGACCAGCAAGCGCCAGGACCGTCTCTTAAAAGTGTTTCAGCTGCGGGATCGGGCTACCAGCAGTGCAGAGCTTGCTCAGGAATGGCAGCAGGCAAGTGTGAGTGCATCTGCACGCACTGTGAGGCGGAGACTCTTGGAGCAAGGCCTGGTCTCAAGGAGGGCAGCAAAGAAGACACTTCTCTCCAGAAAAAACATCATGGACAGACTGATATTCTGCAAAAGGTACAGGCAGTGGACTGCTGAGGACTGGGGTAAAGTTATTTTCTCTGGTGAATCCCCTTTTCGATTGTTTGGGACATCAGGAAAACGCCTCATTCGGAGAAGACAAGGTGAGCGCTACCACCAGTCTTGTCTCATGCCAAGTGTTAAGCATCCTGAAACCATTCATGTGTGGGGTTGCTTCTCAGCCAAGGAAATCGGCTCTCTCACAGTCTTGCCTAAAATCACAGCCATGAATAAAGAATGGTACCAGAATGTCCTCCAAGAGCAACTTCTCCCAACCCTCCAAGAGCAGTTTGGCGATCAACAATGCCTTTTCCAGCATGATGGAGCACCTTGCCATAAAGCAAAGGTGATAACTAAATGGCTCAGGGAACAAAACATAGAGATTTTGGGTCCATGGCCTGGAAACTCCCCAGATCTTAATCCCATTGAGAACTTGTGGTCAATCATCAAGAGACGGGTGGACAAACAAAAACCTAAAAATTCTGACAAAATGAAAGCATTGATTGTGCAAGAATGGACTGCTATCAGTCAGGATTTGGTCCAGAAGTTGATTGAGAGCATGCCAGGGAGAATTGCAGAGGTCCTGAAGAAGAAGGGTCAACACTGCAAATATTGACTTGCTGCATTAACTCATTCTAAAGGGTATGCCACACTAAACAATATCGCTAACGGGATCGCTAAAAAACGTCACTATTTAGCGATCCCGTTAGCGATGTTGTTGTGTGCGGCAGCTTCCAGCGACGAGCTTCCTGCTGTGATCTCGCTCGTCGCTGGAATCGTTCCGGACCCTATTTTCTCGTCGGCGCTCCCGCTGGGTAAGTATATATCGCTAGTGTGGCACCTTTTCTTAGCGATTTAGCGGTACTTTTGTACCGCTAAAGTCGTTAAGAAGATCGCTAGCGGCGATAGCGTCGTTAACTATATCGCTAAATGTGGCAGCATTTAGCGATATAGAAACAATCCCGCTAGCGATCTCATTAGTATGCGACGCTAACGAGATCGCTAGCGGGATAGCTTAGTGTGGCAGTACCTTAACTGTCAATATAAGCTTTTGTTACTCATACGTTTGCAATTATTATATTTCTGTCTGTGATAGAAACATCTGTCAAACACACATAAAAACCAGAGGGCAGCAGATCATGTGAAAATATAATATTTGTGTCATTCTCAAAACTTTTGGCCATGACTGTATATAAAACAATTTAGGTTTGGTTTGGTAGGTCTTCTTATAAATCTGTAAAACCGGTGTAATAGTCTGACAACATTATTCCCAGATACCATATGTGAGTCAGAAATGCATGCAGGCATCTTCTCCATGCTGTTCCCATTTAGTTTTAGCACTTTCTCATCCATTTCAGCTTTTTTTTCTCAAGCCCCCAGACCTGTTTGTTGGGTTCTGCAGAAAAATATTCGGCTTTCCCATTGACTTGCATTGTATTCGTTATTCGGTACGCATACCCAAATATTAGAAATTGTTAGTGATGAGCGAGCATGCTCGCCACTACTCGGTACTTGCCCGAGAATCTCACTGCTCGAAATGCCCGAGTATTTCCGGGGTTGCTCGGCGGGAGCTCGAGTCCCCTCCCTGCATGTTTGACACTCTTTAAAGAGCCAATGAACATGCAGGAATTGTCTGCCACTCACTGTAATGCCGCAGCCATTTTGGTTGTGGCATTACAGTGATTGGCTAGCTACACAGCGTCATCAGGTCTATATCAGACCTGGCACCAACATGCTCATCACAGTCTACTCCAGAATAAGGCAGTGTAGGGAGAGGTGCTGCTGAGCTAGGGAGAAATTTGCTTGTTTCTTAGTTAGTGTAGGTATACCACAATATATTATAAACATATCCATCTCAACTAACAGTCCTTCTGAGGACTAATCCAACTGCATACAAATTAGTGCTAGGCAGGCTGGCAGTGTGTGTGGCAAACTGCAGTGCATATAGCAAGAGTGTCCATTCCCGTTCTGTCTGGTGCTGCTGCTTTTACAGATATTTCTAGACATAGCCCCAGGTATCAGGAATCAGGAATAATTTCTTTTGGATCTTAATTCAGATTATTTGCTTAAAAAGCAATCCAGAGAACATAATTTTTCTGTTCCATTTGCTTGTTTGCACTGCAGAATACAGTCAGATCCTTTCCATATTACAATGCTAAAAATCCGTCTATTTAAAACTGGTTTGTCTATCACATGGATCACATATAAGTGAGCTCAAAATTCTGCCATTTCTGGCCTCCATTTAAATTTTGTTGCAGTGTGTTAGCGGAGTTATTGACACCAGTTTGCTGTTAAAAATAGCTACAGGCTAGCTATTTAAAACTGTGGTTTTCCGTCACACGGATCACATATACTGTAAGTTCGCTCCAAATTCAGACATTTGCAGTGAACGTGGAAAATATTGTCCTACATTTAAAATTGGCAAGGCGCGTGGCAGGGGACGGGGAACTGGACGTGATGGTGATGGTGCATGCAGAGGCCAAGGCCGAGGCTGTGGGCAAGCTGAAATTGTGCCACAACAAACACCCACATCTTCTTGCCCGAACTTCCTGACCCAATTAATAGGGGACGGCAGCACACCACTATTGAACCTAAAGCAGTGTCAAAAGGTTACTGGTTGGATAGCGGATAATGCTTCCAGTCACTTTGCCACCACCACCACCCTGTCTTCCCAACGGTCAATTCTCAGTAACCATGAGTCTGGACAGCATATTCCTCACCCTGATTCTTCTTCCTCCCACCATGCCGAGTGCCCGGAGACAACTGATCCCACACTTGGACACTCCGAATAACTGTTCACTTTTCCATTTATAGATTTGGGCCTCTTGCCTGGTCCACTTGAATCGGGGCAAAAGGAGATCGCATGAAGCGATGCCCAATTATTTGAGCAGCCACGGTCACACGAAGGCGACTGTGGGAAAGTGTCACAAGAGGTGGACGATGATGAGACATAATTGCCAGAAAGTCATGAGGAGGACCAGGGTGTGGAAATGGAAGATGAGGTGGTGGACAATATAGCAACTGACCCAACCTGGCAGGAGGACATGCAGAGCGATGACAGCAGCACATAAGGGGAGGGAGGCTTAGCACCCCAACAGGCAGGAAGAAGCAGTGTGGTGGCCACAGACAGAAAGCGGGCAACCATTTCCCATAACTCCAACATGACAGAAGTTGCCAGTACAACTGTTAGGTGTTACCGAGTTTGGTTGTTTTCTAAAGACTCTGCCGATAACCCAAAAAAGGCCATTTGCATCACCTGCCAGGTCATCAAACAGGGGTAGCAAAACTACCAGCATGACCACCACCAGCAAGATCAAGCACATGGCAGCAAAGCACCCGACTTTGTGGGCCAAACCCCAGGGTCCAGGAACAGTGTCTGTGGGTGACACCACTGCTTCTTCCACTGTTGTGCGTGCAAGCCAACCCCCTGTCCATGGTGCACGCCAAGATGCCTCCTGCCTTGCACCTGTCATTGCACACACTCAACTTGCACCATCAGAAAGCATTTCCACATCCTTGTCCCAATGCAGCGTTCAGTTATCCATACTCCAGTACTTGGAACGCAAGCGCAAATACGGAGCCAATGCCCTACAGGCCACACTAATAAATTCACACATTTCGTGACTGCTTGCTCTCAAAATTTTGCCTTTTAGGCTCGTGGAGATGGAAGCTTTTCACAACCTGATGGCGGGCACCGTCCCTCGGTATTCGATCCCCGGCCGCCACGATTCTTCCCGGTGTGCCATCCCCGCATTATACAAGCACGTGTCCCACAACATTAGCCGTGCCCTCAACAATGCAGTCACTGGGAAAGTCCACCTAACAACAGACATGTGGACAAGTGCGTTTGGGCAGGGACAGTACATCTTGGTGATGGCACACTTGGTTAACATAGTGGAAGCCGTGACCCAGTTGGACCTTGGGACGGAACACATCCTTCCAAAGCTGATAATTGCAGGCCCTAGGTCAATCAGGGTTGTCCCCACAGTCTACAGCTCCTGCATCTCACTCTCCTCCTCTTCCTCTTCAGCCTCCATATTCGAAATGACCACATCAGTCACAAGCTGGAAGCACTGCAGCACTGCCTCAGCCAAGCAGCAACAGGCTGTGCTGAAGCTAATATGCTTAGGTGACAAACCGCACAATGCTGAAGAGTTGTGGACAGCTCTGAAAGAGCAGGCAGATCTGTGGCTGACACCTCTGAACCTACAGCCAGGCATGGTCATGTGTGACAATGGCTGGAATCTGGTGGCAGCTCTGAGGCAAGTCGAGCTCACACATGTACCATGCCTGGCCCATGTGCTTAACCTCATGGTTCAGCGATTTATCAAAACCTACCAGGAGCTGTCAGATCTGCTTGTGAAAGTACGCCGCCTGTGTGCCCATTTTAGCAAGTCAGCTACAGCTTCCGCCACCCTTGCCGTGCTTCAGCAGCACTTGCAGCTTACGGCTCACTGACTGGTGTGTTATGTCCCCACGCATTGGAACTCTACACTGCAGATGTTGGGAAGGATTTGTGAGAAGAAGAGGGCATTTGTTGACTACCAGCATCAACAAGGCCATCACATAAGACACACATAAGACACACATAAGACCTCAGGAGTGGACATGGATGTCAGACATATGTACCATCCTACAAAACTTTGAGGACTCCACCAAGATGGTGAGTGGCGATGATGCCATAAATAGCATCACCTTCCTGCTTCTCTGTGTTCTGAAACGCTCTCTGCTCACAATCAAAGAGGATGCATTGCAGGCAGAGCACGATGAGATGGAGAATGGAACCAAACAGGGTGATTACACACAGCCCAGCCTCATCTCATCCCAATGTGCATTGGGTGATAATGAGGAAGAGGAGGAGGAAGAACAGGAGCTAGTTTCATGCGCTATAGACGGTACTATAAGCACAACTGTCATACAGTCTGTTCAACGTAGATGGCCTGAGGACAGGGAGGAGGAAGAGGAGGAGGAAAGCATGATCAGTCTTCCTCTTGATGAGGACACAGAAGTCTTGCCTGTTAGCAGTGTGGCATGTCTGGCAGAGTTTATGTTACGCTGCCTTTCCCATGACCCTCGCGTTCTCAAAATTTTGGGTGACAGTCATTACTGGTTGCAAGAAGAAAAGGTAGCACACTGTAGCGCTATAGCTTGCAAACACGAAATATGAAAAATATGAAAAATACAGCAGGTTCATCACCCCTCCACAGAGATGTAGATTTTAGTCTGAAAAGAGGATTCATAGGTTCCCATGCAGACAGACTTTTCTAAAGCGAGGATAGGCATTAGTTAGGGACCTGATATACGAGAAGAGCCTTGACGTGGCTATCAGGCTCACATAATTTGGCCATCTTATGCGCTAAGACTTCTCAATTTTTCATATTTCTAAGGTAATGATGTAATTCATTTTTCATATTTTTCATATTTCGTGTTTGCAAGCTATAGCGCTACAGTGTGCTACCTTTTCTTCTTGTATGTATATGAGTTGGTGACTCTAGGTTTAGCACCTGTTCACACTGAATCTAAGTTTGGATGTGCCGGTCAGTTTTTTGATATGTATTCATTTACCTTCTGCCTGAGCACTCCACCTGGTGGTCACAGGCCTTTTAATTACAGCAGGTTCATCACCCCTCCACAGAGATGTAGATTTTAGTCTGAAAAGAGGATTCATAGGTTCCCATGCAGACAGACTTTTCTAAAGCGAGGATAGGCATTAGTTAGGGACCTGATATACGAGAAGAGCCTTGACGTGGCTATCAGGCTCACATAATTTGGCCATCTTATGCGCTAAGACTTCTCAATTTTTCATATTTCTAAGGTAATGATGTAATTCATTTTTCATATTTTTCATATTTCGTGTTTGCAAGCTATAGCGCTACAGTGTGCTACCTTTTCTTCTTGTATGTATATGAGTTGGTGACTCTAGGTTTAGCACCTGTTCACACTGAATCTAAGTTTGGATGTGCCGGTCAGTTTTTTGATATGTATTCATTTACCTTCTGCCTGAGCACTCCACCTGGTGGTCACAGGCCTTTTAATTACAGCAGGTTCATCACCCCTCCACAGAGATGTAGATTTTAGTCTGAAAAGAGGATTCATAGGTTCCCATGCAGACAGACTTTTCTAAAGCGAGGATAGGCATTAGTTAGGGACCTGATATACAGAAGAGCCTTGACGTGGCTATCAGGCTCACATAATTTGGCCATCTTATGCGCTAAGACTTCTCAATTTTTCATATTTCTAAGGTAATGATGTAATTCATTTTTCATATTTTTCATATTTCGTGTTTGCAAGCTATAGCGCTACAGTGTGCTACCTTTTCTTCTTGTATGTATATGAGTTGGTGACTCTAGGTTTAGCACCTGTTCACACTGAATCTAAGTTTGGATGTGCCGGTCAGTTTTTTGATATGTATTCATTTACCTTCTGCCTGAGCACTCCACCTGGTGGTCACAGGCCTTTTAATTACAGCAGGTTCATCACCCCTCCACAGAGATGTAGATTTTAGTCTGAAAAGAGGATTCATAGGTTCCCATGCAGACAGACTTTTCTAAAGCGAGGATAGGCATTAGTTAGGGACCTGATATACTAGAAGAGCCTTGACGTGGCTATCAGGCTCACATAATTTGGCCATCTTATGCGCTAAGACTTCTCAATTTTTCATATTTCTAAGGTAATGATGTAATTCATTTTTCATATTTTTCATATTTCGTGTTTGCAAGCTATAGCGCTACAGTGTGCTACCTTTTCTTCTTGTATGTATATGAGTTGGTGACTCTAGGTTTAGCACCTGTTCACACTGAATCTAAGTTTGGATGTGCCGGTCAGTTTTTTGATATGTATTCATTTACCTTCTGCCTGAGCACTCCACCTGGTGGTCACAGGCCTTTTAATTACAGCAGGTTCATCACCCCTCCACAGAGATGTAGATTTTAGTCTGAAAAGAGGATTCATAGGTTCCCATGCAGACAGACTTTTCTAAAGCGAGGATAGGCATTAGTTAGGGACCTGATATACGAGAAGAGCCTTGACGTGGCTATCAGGCTCACATAATTTGGCCATCTTATGCGCTAAGACTTCTCAATTTTTCATATTTCTAAGGTAATGATGTAATTCATTTTTCATATTTTTCATATTTCGTGTTTGCAAGCTATAGCGCTACAGTGTGCTACCTTTTCTTCTTGTATGTATATGAGTTGGTGACTCTAGGTTTAGCACCTGTTCACACTGAATCTAAGTTTGGATGTGCCGGTCAGTTTTTTGATATGTATTCATTTACCTTCTGCCTGAGCACTCCACCTGGTGGTCACAGGCCTTTTAATTACAGCAGGTTCATCACCCCTCCACAGAGATGTAGATTTTAGTCTGAAAAGAGGATTCATAGGTTCCCATGCAGACAGACTTTTCTAAAGCGAGGATAGGCATTAGTTAGGGACCTGATATACGAGAAGAGCCTTGACGTGGCTATCAGGCTCACATAATTTGGCCATCTTATGCGCTAAGACTTCTCAATTTTTCATATTTCTAAGGTAATGATGTAATTCATTTTTCATATTTTTCATATTTCGTGTTTGCAAGCTATAGCGCTACAGTGTGCTACCTTTTCTTCTTGTATGTATATGAGTTGGTGACTCTAGGTTTAGCACCTGTTCACACTGAATCTAAGTTTGGATGTGCCGGTCAGTTTTTTTGATATGTATTCATTTACCTTCTGCCTGAGCACTCCACCTGGTGGTCACAGGCCTTTTAATTACAGCAGGTTCATCACCCCTCCACAGAGATGTAGATTTTAGTCTGAAAAGAGGATTCATAGGTTCCCATGCAGACAGACTTTTCTAAAGCGAGGATAGGCATTAGTTAGGGACCTGATATACGAGAAGAGCCTTGACGTGGCTATCAGGCTCACATAATTTGGCCATCTTATGCGCTAAGACTTCTCAATTTTTCATATTTCTAAGGTAATGATGTAATTCATTTTTCATATTTTTCATATTTCGTGTTTGCAAGCTATAGCGCTACAGTGTGCTACCTTTTCTTCTTGTATGTATATGAGTTGGTGACTCTAGGTTTAGCACCTGTTCACACTGAATCTAAGTTTGGATGTGCCGGTCAGTTTTTTGATATGTAGTCATTACTGGTTGGTGACACTTCTAGACCCACGCTACAAGGAGAACTTTCTATCTCTTATTCATGAGGTCTGCTAAAATGGGGCAGTACCAGAAGGCCCTTGTTGCGAAATTATTTAAAAAATTTCCATCTGAAAACGCTGGACAGCTAAGGAGTACAGGCGAGAGAGACATAACTTCAATGCATCATAGGCAGGGGAACACTGGTAAAGTTCTGGGAGAGTTTTCTCAGACCCTCCCATCACACAGGCCCTGAGATGCAGGGGCATCTGTGCCTTTTAATTATTGAGTATCCAAGCTGGACACATGGCATGAACTGGCTCTCTATGCCTTGGAGGTCCTGGCCTGCCCTACCGCTAGCTTTTTGTCAGAGCAGATTTTTAGTGCTGCTGGTGGAATTATAACTGATAAGCGCATCCACCTGTCAACTGAAAATGCTGACAGGCTGACTCTTATAAAAAATGAACAAGGGCTGGATTGGGCCAGAATTCTCAACACCACTGAATGATAGCAGCATAACATAAACTCAAATTCACTGTCTTTTTCTGGGAGGTCTATTCCCATGCACGTCTTCATACCCACACATAGGTATATGCTTCCTGATTTTGGCATTTTGCTGTTGTCCTCCTCCTTCTCCTCATCCTCATCCTCCAACACTATATCACCAGGATGACCAAGGTCTGTGATTAGTGTTGAGCATTCCGATACTGCAAAAATCGGGTATCTGCCGATATTCGCGGTATCGGAATTCCAATACTGAGTTCCGATACTTTTTGCATATCGAATACCAGAATCGGAAGTTCCCATAATGCTATACATAGTCAATATCTTTGTAAGGGCTCATACTCACTGGAGAGAAAAACGGACGAGTGCAAGCCGATAAAAAATCGGATTGCACTCGGACCAATGTTATTCAATAGGTGACTTCTCATTTGCGATTTTTTTCTCAGCTGAAATCGGTCTGAGAAAAAAATCGCAGCATGCTGCGATTTGCAGTGATTTTTGGATGAGACTCGCCAATGCAAGTCAATGAGTGCGATAAATAATCGGACAGCACTCGCACCATGCGAGTGCTGTCCGATTTATAAGCACCGTGGTCCTTAGAAAAGCCGGCAATTAATCCACAGCTACTGTAAAATCACAATGACAGCTCACAAAACACTAGATATATACACATAGAATACATATATATATATACATGTCATTGTGACACATATATATATATATGTATATTTATAGTTCATACACTTCTACATAGTATAATAGCCGCTAATTCAATTGCCGGCTTTTGTGAAATTACAGACCCTACATGAAATGACACATGGTTTACATACAGTTAACCATGTCATTTCATGTAGTTTGATATATGGTTTTCACTAACAATGACATGAGTGTATGTGTGCAAAATTTCATACAGCTAGGGGTTAATGAAAGTTATAAATTAGTTTAAAAAAATGCGTGGGCTCCCCCGCTATTTTCTCAACCAGACAGACAAAGCAAGCGAGTGGGGGCAAATAATAATAGCCTAGGGAGGGTGCGTTTATTTTGTACCCCCCTGGCTACTAACATCTGCCCCCAGCCACCCCAGAAAAGGCAAATCTACAATTAGATGCGCCCTTTCTGGCACTTAGCCCATCTATTCCCATTGCCCTGTAGCGGTGGCTAATGGGTTAATAATGGGTTAAAGCCACCTTGCTATTGAAAGGTGACTTTAAGCCAGGTTAATAATTGAGAGTTGTCAATTAGACAACTCTCAATTATTAATCCTATTGTATGAAATAAAAATAAAACACACACACACTTTAATTAGAAATCATTTTAATGAAATAATCACACAGTTTTTGACCATTTTTTATTTTACAGGTACTCATTGCGAAGCCCTTGTTCTCCTGTAATAAAAATAAAATAAAAAAGCAACATTATTCTTACCTATCTGGTGTTCTGTCATGTACCACGCTGTAATCCTTCACAAAGGGTTAACTGGCTTACAGCAAGCAGCGTAGCTAATGCTGGCAGCTCAGCTGTAAGCCCCGGCCGACAGGAGAGGAAGTGATTAGTGTGAGAAGCTTAATTGATTGCTTCCCAGGCTAATCAGTTCAGGTCAGCCAGGGACACCGCACAGCATTAGTGACGTTAGAGGGAGTCCCGGCTGACCTGAAGTGAACTGATTAGCCTGAGAAGCAATTAATTAAGCTTCCCAGCTAATCACTTCCTCTCCTGTTGGCCGGAAGAGGAACTCCTTCATTCGGGGGCTTACAGCTGAGCTGCCAGCATTAACTGTGCTGCTTGCTGTAAGCCAGTTAACCCTTTGTGAAGGATTACAGCGTGGGACATGACAGAGCACCGGATAGGTAAGAATAATGTTGCTTTTTTATTTTATTTTTATTACAGGAGAACAAGGGCTTCGCAATGAGTACCTGTAAAATAAAAAATGGTCAAAAACTGTGTGATTATTTCATTAAAATGATTTCTAATTAAAGTGTGTGTGTGTGTTTTATTTTTATTTCATACAATAGGATTAATAATTGAGAGTTGTCTAATTGACAACTCTCAATTATTAACCTGGCTTAAAGTCACCTTCCAATAGCAAGGTGGCTTTAACCCATTATTAACCCACTAGCTACCACTACAGGGCAATGGGAATAGACGGGCTAAGTGCCAGAAAGGGCTCATCTAATTATAGATTTGCCTTTTCTGGGGTGGCTGGGGGCAGATGTTAGTAGCCAGGGGGGGGCACAAAATAAATGCACCCTCCCTAGGCTATTATTATCTGCCCTCACTCACTGGCTTTCCCTGTCTGGTGGAGAAAATAGCACGGGAGCCCACACATTTTTTTTCAACAAATTTACACCTTTAATTAACCCCTAGATGTATGAAATTTTGCACACACTCATGTCATTGTTAGTGAAAACCATATATCAAACTACATGAAATGACATGGTTAACTGTATGTAAACCATGTGTCATTTCATGTCAGGTCTGAAATTTCACAAAAGCCGGCAATTGAATTAGCGGCTATTATACTATGTATAATTATTTGCTTTTTGTGTACATTTTTTTTACAATGTGATTTTTACATAAGTTTTTACATAGAGAGAACTGCTCTATGTAAAATGTCATGTTAAAATCGCAATGCATACAGATAGAAAACGGATGGTGCGATTAAAAATCGCATACAAATCTCATGACAATCGCATGACAATTGCATATATTCGGACCGTTTTTTCCATCCAGAAAAAGGACCGTTTTTTTTCCTCTCAAATGGGTATGAGCCCTAACTCCAAACGTCTTAAAAAAATTTTTATTCCTGCTATTCCATTTGATTGAGCTAAACCTCTATGCCTTTAATATCTCCTCCACCTCCCGCAATACATTCTACATTATTCTTAGTTGTTTTCCTTCATGTAGAATTAACCTACAAGGAAAGAAAGGGTTTATTTTAATTCCGATATTTCTGTGCCATTGACTTGCATTGGTTTCCGGTATCGGAATCGGTGATATCAGATACTTTTTGGGTATCGGTCCGATCCAATCCGATCCGATATTTCCCGATATCGGAAAGTATCGCTCAACACTATCTGTGATGAAACACCCACATAATTTTTTTAAAGGGTGTTTATGATGCCCATAAATAAAATTGTTATACAGAATGTTCATGTATACCCCACAGGTGTAAATGTTTGTCAACCCATACACTTAGTGCATGGGCTGTTATGAATGTGCTAGAGATGGTTTCTGAGCAGAGGCTCCATCTGGTGGTTACAGACAGTACTGAAACTTCCAGTGAGGAATGGCAATCTGGGATCACTGACTGGACTGATATAAGGGAGGTTCCCTCCCATGATGGTCGCCGGTGATCAATTGTTCTTGTCTCAATTGTGGTTCCTGGTTCATTTGGAAGTTTGCTGGAGTCTTGCATGCATCTGCTGCTTTCAGATAAGATATTTTCTGCTTTTCTTTTTGTGCTTGCTTTTTGCATAGATTTCTGCACTTTTGTGGAGGTCAGCCGGGTCTCCTCCTGGGGCCTGTGCTCCTCTCAGTTTATCTGTAGCCACTGTTATTTGTTCATTTGCTTTTTCCTGTTTTTTCAGTGGCTGCGGCTTAGTTTTGTTACACCAGAGATCTGATTTAGGTGGTGGAGATCGTGTGATCTCAGGTGTTTTGCAATCAGAAGAGTTGGTATTTTTTAGGGTTTTTTTGTTGGATTGCAGTCAGAATTCTTTCCTGTACTTTTCTGTCTAGACAGATTGGGCCCCAGCGTTTGCTCATTCTATTTTCAGTCTGTGTCGTGCTTTCTTCTTGTCTAACCACCATTACATGTTTGGGGGCTTCCTATTTTCTTTGGGGATCTGCTCCGTGGCAGATAGCGTTCATCTTTATGCCTTTAGGTGTAGTTATCTCTCAGGCTGTGACGAGGCGTCTAGGATCAACGTAGGAACGCTCCACGGCTACCTATAGTTGTGTGGTTAGTTCAGGTTACTGCAATCCAATAGGTTCCAGCCTCTCTGGTGTATTGCCATTTTTGCCTTTTCTCCTCAGCTACCTAAACATAACAGTATCACCGGCCCAAACTGAAAATTATATGGTACTCACAGAATGGAAAAATAGTGTGGAAAGAAAAAAAAGTTGTCAGAGTTGTAAGAGATTTTTTTTTTCTGTTTGTTGCATTTTTTCCCTCTTTTTCTCTGGGTTCTGAGGAGGATTTTTTTTTCTCTCAATGGAGTTTGCACAGTTGTCTGGCCGTGTGGATCAGCTTGCCACTGAGGTTCGGAGTATTGCTACCTATCTTGCTAGGTTGCCAGTTGTGGAACCTAGGATTCCCATGTCAGATTTCTTTTTGGGGGATCGGGCTAAATTTCTGAATTTCAAAAATAATTGTAAGTTGTTTTTTGTCTTAAAACCTAAGTCCTCGGGGAGCGCAGCACAGCAGGTTCAAATTGTCATCTCTCTCCTGTGCGGCGACCCTCAGGATTGGGCTTTTTCCCTGACACCTGGGGATCCTGTTTTGAATGATATTGATGTATTTTTTCTGGCTCTGGGGTTATTGTACGATGAACCTAATGTCACTGATCAAGCTGAAAAAACCTTGTTGGCATTAAATCAGGGTCTTGAAGACTCTGAGTTCTACTGTCAGAAATTCCAAAAGTGGGCAGTCCTGAACAAATGGAATGATGATGCTTTGGCAGCCCTTTTTCGGAAGGGGCTGTCAGAGAATGTAAAGGATTTTATGGTGGGATTCCCTGTCCCCTCTGGTCTCAATGACTCTATGTCATTGGCTATTCAAATTTACAGACGTTTGCGTGAGCGCAGAGGTATGCGTGAGATGGTGTTGCCTTGTGAGCCAGCTCCTGGACCCATGCAGTGTGATGGAGTGACTTCTGGGGCTCAGCGTCATGAGTTTCAAAAGCGCAATGGGTTATGTTTCTACTGTAGTGACGCCTCTCATGCTCTTTCAGTCGGCCCTAAGAGGGGAAGACGTTTTGCACGCTCAGTTGTCTTGGGTAGTGTTCAGACTAAATTTCTGTTGACTGTTACCCTGATTTGCTCCCTGTCCACATTTTCTGCTCAGGCTTTTGTTGATTCAGGAGCAGCTATTAACCTGATGGATTTTGACTTTGCCAAACGTTGTGGGTTTCCCATGATACCCCTGCGGAAGTCTATTCCCCTACTGGGCATTGATTCTACCCCTTTGGCGGAGAATAAACCCCAGTTTTCTACTCAGGTGATGATGAGGGTTGAACCAGATCATCAGGAGAGTTGCAAATTTCTGGTGCTGCATAATCTGCATGACATTATTGTACTAGTTTTCCTGTTATGAATGTGCTTGAGATGGTTTCTGAGCAGAGGCTCCTTCTGGTGATTACAGACAGTACTGAACCTTTCAGTGAGGAGTGGCAATCTGGAATCACGGACTGGTCTGATATAAGGGAGGTTCCCTCCCATGATGGTTGCCGGTGATCAATTGTTCTTGTCTCAATTGTGGTTCCTGGTTCATTTGGAAGTTTGCTGGAGTCTTGCCTGATTCTCCTGCTTTCAGATAAGATATTTTTTGGTTTTCTTTTGTGCTTGCTTTTTGCATTGTTTTCTGCACTTTTGTGGGGGTCAGCCAGGTCCCCTCCTGGGGCCTGAGCTCCTCACAGTTTTTCTGCAGCCACTGTTGTTTGCTCATTTCCTTTTTCCTGTTTTTTCAGCGGCTGCGGCTTGGTTTTTGTTCACACTGAGATCTGATTTAGTGGGTGGCGAGATCGTGTGATCTCAATATTTTTGTAATCAGAATTGTTGGATTTTGTAGGGTTTTTTGGGTTGCAGAAAGTATTCTCTCCTGTCCTATCCTATTTAGTCAGCTTGTGGCCCCAGCGTTTGCTCAGTCTATTTTCTGCCTATGTTTGTATTTTCATCTTGTCTAACCGCCATTATATGTTTGGGGGCTTCCTATTTTCTTTGGGGATCTGCTCCGGGGCAGATAGCTTTCATCTTTCTGCCTTTAGGTATAGTTATTTCTCAGGCTGTGACGAGGCGTCTAGGATCAACGTAGGAATGCTCCACGGCTACCTCTAGTTGTGTCGTTAGTTTAGGAATCTGCAACCCATCAGTTACCAACATCTCAGGTGTTCGGCTGCCCTGCTGTTGTTCCTTTCCTCCTCAGCTACCGAAACATAACAGTTTCCCTTGGTTACAGTCTCATAATCCTGTTTTGGATTGGAAATCTGTGTCTGTGACCAGTTGGGGCTGCCAATGTGCTAATACTTACACTCCTGTTTTTTCTACCTCTCCCCAGTCTCAGGATGTTACTGACTTTTTGACTGATTTTTCGGATGTATTTAGTGAAAGTAAATCTGCATCCTTGCCCCCTCACAGGAGCTATGATTGCGCTATTGAATTAATGCATGGTGGTAAATTTCCTAAAGGTCGCCTTTTTAACTTGTCTATACCTGAACATGATGCTATGCGATCTTATATCAAGGAGTCATTGGAGAAGGGTCATATCAGACCATCCTCTTCACCCTTGGGCGCCGGAATTTTCTTTGTGGCCAAAAAGGATGGTTCATTGAGGCCGTGTATTGATTATCGTCTCTTGAATAAGATCACTGTGAAGTATCAATATCCGTTACCCTTGATTTTTGACCTGATTTCCAGAGTGAAAAGTGCTAGTTGGTTTACCAAGCTTGACCTCAGGGGGGCGTATAACCTTATTCGCATTAAGCACGGGGATGAATGGAAGACGGCGTTTAATACCCCAGAGGGGGATTCTGAGTACCTAGTGATGCCCTTTGGGCTCACTAATGCTCCTTCCGTCTTCCAATCCTTCATGAACGATATTTTCAGGGATTTTGTGGATAAATTTCTGATTGTTTATTTGGATGATATCTTGATTTTTTCCAATGACTGGGACTCTCATGTGAAACATGTTCGGACTATGTTCCAGATTTTGAGAGAGAATGCACTGTATGTGAAGGGATCAAAGTGTCTTTTTGGCGTACAGAAGGTCTCAATACTGGGATTCATTTTGTCTTCATATGTTATTGAAATGGACCCGGTCAAGGTTCAGGCCATCTGTGATTGGGTCCAACCTACTTCATTAAAGGCTCTTCAGTAGGGTTGAGCATTCCGATACTGCAAATATCGGGTATTGGCTGTATCGGAATTCCGATTCCGAGTACCGATATTTTCGTCATATCGGATACCGGAATCGGAATGTCACTGTCACTGTCAGTGTCCGTCGGTCGGGTCTGTCAGGAGTCAGCGGCACTTACCCGGCAGAAGATCTCTGGCGGTCACATCCCGGACTGCTTGATGGCCGCCATCCTCTTCTCCCTGGCGGTCACATGCAGTTTCTCGCGATAACTGCAGTGACTGCTGGGTAATCGCGGCCGTAAAGCAGTCCGATGACGTCACCGCCGGAGAAGCAGGTAATCAGCTGTGCTGCGCCGGGATGTCAGGCTCTGCCTGGCATTCCGATGTAGCAGAGCTGGATCGTCGTGGGACACTCGTTACTATGGACTGCGTCGGACAGGTGGTATACTGTTGGTTTGTTTTTTTTCTTTTTTTACAGGAGATCGATGGCGTCGCAGGAATGAGAGTGTAATAAAAGAAATGAAAACTGTGTTGTCTCTTTTATTTCATTAAAAACTTTTTTCTTGCTGTGTCTTTTTTTTTTAAACATTTAAAAACTTTGGGATTAATAATGGATC
Organism: Oophaga sylvatica; assembly: GCA_033576555.1. Taxonomy (NCBI): domain Eukaryota; kingdom Metazoa; phylum Chordata; class Amphibia; order Anura; family Dendrobatidae; genus Oophaga; species Oophaga sylvatica. The sequence continues at coordinate 102,907,470 of JARQOD010000006.1, forward strand.
GGTGTCTTATTGACGCCTCTCCATTATTAACCGGGCTTCTTGTCACCGTGCAATCAACGGTGACATTAACCCCTTATTACCCCGCTTGCCACCGCTACAGGGCAAGTGGGAAGAGCCGGGTAAAGTGCCACAATTGGCACATCTTTTGATGCGCCAAATGTGGGGCTGCTGTAGCCTGGTATTATCAGGCTGTTGAGGGCCAAAATCCATGGGCCTTGACAGTCTTTTAATACCAGGCCGCAGCAGTCTGCATTTTACTTGGCTGGTTAACAAAAATAGGGGGGACCCCACGCCGTTTTTTTTTAGAGGGGATCCCCTATTTTTGTTAACCAGCCAAGCTAAGCAGACTGCTGTGGCCTGGTATTATCAGGCTTGCAAGGTCCATGGATATTGGATCCTTACCAGCCTGAAAAACCAGGCCTCAGCGGTCTACTTCATCTGGCTGGTTAACAAAAATAGGGGGGACCCCACGCCATTTTTTTTTCGAAGGGAACCCCTATTTTTGTTAATCAGTTCCCTCTGACGTCACTGATGGTGTCCCTGGCTGACCTGAAGTGAAAGTGGAAAGCAATCAATTAAGCTTTCCACTTCCTCTCCTGTCAGCCAGGAGAGGAGCTCATTCATTTGGGGGTTTACTGTGAGGCTGCAGCATTAGCTGCGGTCCCTGCAGTAAACATTAACCCTTTCTGAAGGATTACACCGTGGGACCTGACTGTGCATGGGATAGGTAAGAATAATTTTGCTTTATTATTTTATTTTAATTACAGGAAATGGTTTTAGCAGGTAAATAAAATATGGTCAAAAACTGTGTGATTATTTCATTAAACTTCTTTTTTATTAAAGTGTGTGTGTTTGATTTTTCTTTCATACAATAGGATTAATAATTGATAGTTGTCTAATTGACAGCTCTCAATTATTAACCTGGCTTAAAGTGACCTTTCAATTGCAAGGTCATTTTAACCCTTATTAACCCATTCGCCACCGCTACAGGGCAATGGGAATAGACGGGCAAAGTGCCAGAAAGGGCAAATCTAATTAGAGATTTGCCCTTTCTGGGGTGTCTGGGGGCAGATGTTAGTAGCCGGGGGGGCCAAAAATAATGGTCCCTCTCTGGGCTATTATTATCTGCCCCCACTCACTGGCTTTGTCTGTCTGGTTGCGAAAATAGGGCGGGAACCCACGCATTTTTTTTCAGCAATTTTACACCTCATATATATATATACATGTCATTGAGTTTGTGACACATATATATATATTTATAGTTCATACTCTTCTACATAGTATAATAGCCGCTAATTCAATTGCCGGCTTTTGTGAAAATGCAGAACCCGACATGAAATGACACTTGGTTTACATAGAGTTAACCATGTCTTTTCATGTAGTTTGATATCTGATTTGCACAAACAATTACATGAGTGTAAGTGTGCAAAATTTCACACCTGTAGGGGTTAATTAAAGGTGTAAATTCGTAGCAAAAAAGTCCGTTTTTTTTTACAACGAATTTATACCTTTAATTAACCTCTACAGGTGTGAAATTTTGCACACTTACACTCATGTAATTGTTTGTGCAAATCAGATATCAAACTACATGAAAAGACATGGTTAACTCTATGTAAACCAAGTGTCATTTCATGTCGGGTGCTTCTGTCTTTTCACAAAAGCCGGTTTTACCCGGCAATTGAATCAGAGGCTATTTTACTATGTAGAAGTGTATAAACTATAAATAAATGTATATATATATGTCACAATGACATGTATATATATATATATGTATTCTATGTGTGTATATTTAGTGTTTACAAGGAAAGAAAGAGGTTTTTTTAGTTACGATATTTTGTTCCCATAGACTTACATTGGATTTCCGGTATCGGTATCGGGTATCGCCGATATTTTAATGGTATCGGCGATACCATTCCGATTCCGATACTTTTGGATATCGGAAAGTATCGCTCAACTCTACTCTTCAGAGATTTTTGGGTTTTGCCAATTTTTATCGTAAAATTTTTTGTTAATTTCTCCGGTATTGTTAAACCATTGACTGATTTGACCAAAAAGGGTTTTGATATGGTGAATTGGCCTCCTGAGGCAGTCTCTGCATTTCAGGAACTTAAGCAGAGATTCACTTCTGCTCCTGTTCTACGGCAGCCTGATGTTTCTATACCGTTTCAGGTGGAGGTTGATGCCTCTGAAATTGGGGCAGGTGCCGTTTTGTCCCAAAGAGATCCAGAGACCTCTAAGAGTAACCCTTGTGCCTTTTTCTCTTGAAAATTTTCTCCAACTGCACGTAATTATGACGTCGGTAGTCGGGAGTTATTGGCCATGAAGTGGGCCTTTGAAGAGTGGAGACATTGGCTGGAAGGAGCCAAACATCAGGTGGTGGTCCTCACGGACCATAAGAACCTGGTATATCTCGAATCAGCCAAGCAACTTAATCCTAGACAGGCCAGGTGGGCCTTGTTTTTCACACGTTTTAATTTTGTGGTTTCTTTTCTTCCTGGCACTAAGAATGTTGACGCGGATGCCCTCTCGAGGAGTTTCTTTGCGGACTCTCCTGAGTTATCTGATCCTGCTGTTATTTTGAAAGAGGGTGTAGTACTTTCTGTCATCTCGCCCAATTTGAGACTGGCTCTGGAAGGGTGTCAGGAGGATAAACCTGAGCGCTGCCCTATTGGGAAATTGTTTGTCCCAGACCAGTGGAAGAAGAGTGTGATGTCTGAGATTCATTGTTCCGCGTTGGCTGGTCATCCGGGATTTTTGGTACCAGAGACTTGGTGAGTCGGTCCTTTTGGTGGCCTACTTTGTCTCGTGACGTCAGGGAATTTGTGCAGTCCTGTGGGACTTGCTCTCGTTCCAAGCCTTGCTCTCTCTCTAGTGGTTTGTTAATGCCATTACCTGTGCCCAAGAGGCCATGGACCCATATCTCTATGGATTTTATTTCTGACCTCCCTGTTTCTCAGAAAATGACCGTTATCTGGGTAATCTGTGATAGATTTTCCAAGATGATACATCTTGTGCCATTATCTAAGTTACCTTCCTCCTCCGAATTGGTGCCTTTGTTCCTTCAGCACGTGGTTCGGTTACATGGCATTCTGGAGAATATTGTGTCTGACAGAGGAGTCCAGCTTGTTTCCAGATTTTGGAGGACATTTTGTTCTAAACTTAGTGTTCAATTATCTTTCTCCTCTGCATTTCATCCTCAGACCAATGGACAAACCGAGAGAACAAACCAGACCTTGAAGACTTATTTGAGATGTTTTGTGTCTGCTGATCAAGATGACTGGGTCTCTTTTTTACCTTTGGCTGAGTTTGCTCTTAATAATAGGGCTAGCTCTGCCACCTTGATGTCTCTATTTTTCGGCAATTCTGGGTTTCACCCTCGATTTTCTTCGGGACAGGCGGAGCCTTCTGTCTGTCCGCGTGTTGACTCTGTTGTGGAGAGTATGCAGCAGATTTGGGACCAGGTAGTGGAGAGGTTGTCTCTCTCTCTCAGGAGAAGGCCCAACGGTTTGCCAACCTGCATAGGACTGATGGTCCTCTGTTTAAAGTGGGGGACTTGGTTTGGTTGTACTCAAGAAATATCCCTATGAAGGTTGCATCTCCAAAGTTTAAGCCTAGGTTCATTGGACCTTATAAGATTATGGAGATTCTTAATCCTGTTTCCTTCCGTTTGCTTCTTCCAGGGACATTTAAGATCCATAACGTGTTCCACAAGTCCTTATTGAAGAGGTTTTTCGAGCCAGTGGTTCCTATGGCTGCGCCTCCTGACCCTGTTTTGGTTGAGGGCAATCTGGAGTATGTGGTTGAGAAAATATTGGATTCTCATTTTTCTAGACAGAAACTCCAGTATTTGGTTAAGTGGAGAGGTTATGGTCAGGAGGACAATTCTTGTGTGTTTGCTTCGGACATCCATGCTAGGAGACTGATCCGTGCCTATCACCGAGCTCATCCTGATCGGCCTGGTTGCACAAGTGAGGGTTCGGTGACCCCTCCTCAAGGGGGGGGGTACTGTTATGAATGTGCTAGAGATGGTTTCTGAGCAGAGGCTCCCTCTGGTGGTTACAGACAGTACTGAACCTTCCAGTGAGGAATGACAATCTGGGATCACTGACTGGACTGATATAAGGGAGGTTCCCTCCCATGATGGTCGCCGTTGATCAATTGTTCTTGTCTCAATTGTGGTTCCTGGTTCATTTGGAAGTTTGCTGGAGTCTTGCATGCATCTGCTGCTTTCAGATAAGATATTTTCTGCTTTTCTTTTTGTGCTTGCTTTTTGCATAATTTTCTGCACTTTTGTTGAGGTCAGCCGGGTCTCCTCCTGGGGCCTGTGCTCCTTTCAGTTTATCTGTAGCCACTGTTATTTGTTCATTTGCTTTTTCCTGTTTTTTCAGTGGTTGCGGCTTAGTTTTGTTACACCAGAGATCTGATTTAGGTGGTGGAGATCGTGTGATCTCAGGTGTTTTTGCAATCAGAAGAGTTGGTATTTTTTAGGTTTTTTTTGTTGGATTGCATTCAGAATTCTTTCCTGTACTTTTCTGTCTAGACAGATTGGGCCCCAGCGTTTGCTCATTCTATTTTCTGTCTGTGTCCGTGCTTTCTTCTTGTCTAACCGCCATTACATGTTTGGGGGCTTCCTATTTTCTTTGGGGATCTGCTCCGGGGCAGATAGCTTTCATCTTTCTGCCTTTAGGTGTAGTTATCTCTCAGGCTGTGACGAGGCGTCTAGGATCAACGTAGGAATGCTCCACGGCTACCTCTAGTTGTGTGGTTAGTTCAGGTTACTGCAATCCAATAGGTTCCAGCCTCTCTGGTGTATTGACGTTTTTGCTTTTTCTCCTCAGCTACCTAAACATAACAATGGGTATTACAAGTATGGGAGACCCGCTCCTTTCTAATGGTAACATTTTTTTATGAGGCACTCCTCTACTTCTCTTCCAAGGGGCATTGGAGTGCCTCCAAATTTTTGGCAGCCAATTGCATTCACTGCATAGGCAAACACTATGGGAGACCCACTTTCTAATCATGGAAACATTGTTTTCAGGAGCCCCTCCTGTACGTCTCTTCAAAGGGGTATTGGGGTTTGTCCAAATTTTGGGCAGCCCTGCCACTCACTGAATACGCAATAACAGTATAGGAGACCCACTGATTAATAATGGGAACAACAAAGCATAGCCAGCTGATGTCTCTCTAAGAATAGTGAGGGCCGACTGATGGCCCTTTAAGAATAGTAAAGGCCGCCTGATGGCTCTATAAAAATAGGCTTTGTGTCTTTCAGAGTCCATCCTTCTTAAATGAAACAGGATGTGTCTGATGATGTGTCACACACTACATGGCCAGATAAGGTTGTAAAATGTTAAAATGACATTTCCCAGTGAATGCATTAATCTTGGTTGAAAGCAATGCTAAAGTTCAAAAACACATCAAAAATGCTACTTGTGAACATAGCCCAAGATGTGGAGGAGCATTTTAGTTTTTGGTTATTTATTTTGCCTTACATACAAGCCATTACCCTGGAAAGGATATTCCTTAACATATTTCCCAGGAAAATCCATTTTGGTTTAGTTTTTGTATGTTTTATTGTGAGTCTGTAAAAGTGGCGTATGACTCTGACAACATTGTTCACAGCAGTGACTTGGGGGTCACAAATGCTTCCTCATGCTGTTCCCATGTCATTTGAGCACTGTTCCCATCGTTTTTCGCAATTTTCAGTCCCTCTGCAGACCACTGGGGGGGGCGCCGGAAAAATGCTCGAGTTTCCCTTAGACTTACATTGGGCTCATTGCTCAGGTCGAGCATCCGAGCATTGCATTATGCTCGACCCGAGCAACGAACACCTGAGCATTTTAGTGCTCGCCCGTCACTAGAAATTAATCAAACCGATTTTCCCAAATCTGAATAAATAACCAACTTTATAAAAAATGACTCAGCAAAGGCAAAAATTCCAATAATTTGACTACTACATGCATTAACTGGCACATGCGCGATCAATATGCATTAGTCTGGGAATCTCACTGAGCTAAAATGCGGCTTAATGGGCCTTGCCAACCTTCGACTGCCCCATCAACCGCATCTTCTGCTTTATCTTCCTCAATCACCATGGCAAGTGCTCTCACACAAGTCTCTGGATGCAGAAACTCCACTTGTTTAACCGCTACAGTCGGGGTGAGTGAGAGCACATGAGCTGTTATGGAAGTCGACATGTCCGCTGTTTTGACCGATCTCAAACACTGAGCACTACACATCTTTCTCAATCCACATGTCCTCCTGCACCTCACTCACAGTCCAGCAGTTTGTCGTGTACACCCTACTTTACCCTCTCTCAACACAGCAGACAGCCCTCGGTCCCGCAGTTGTCACGTAAAAGAAGTTTTCCTCCTACACATGCCAAAGCTAAGAGCTTGAACCTCACCATCTCCAATCAGTTGATCACGGAAATGCTGCCTTTCCTCCTGGTCGATACAGACAGTTTTTGAAAGCTGATGGCCTTCGTAGTCCACGAGTACCAGTTGCCCAGTCGCCTTTACTTTTCTAAAAAAGCTGTGCCTAGACTACACAAGCATGATACAGACAACACCATCCATTCCTTGGAAAAATCTGTGTCTGACAGGGTGCATTTCACCACTGACACCTGGAAGAACAAGCATGGCCAGGGGCATTGCATCTCGCTGACTGGGCACTTGGTGCTTCTGGTGGCTTTGCGAGCAGGTGGACAAGGGACTACTCCACAAGTCTTGGATTCCTCAAGTCTTGTGGTACAAACCTCTGTATCTAACAGTTCCACCACTACTTCTGCCTCCTCCACTGCCTCTAGGGCCTCCATCTGCACCCTTAACCTCTCCCTTAATGACACACGCATTCCAGCAGTGTAGAAAGAATCCCCCACCTCCGTACTGTGAAGGGCTCACCACAATCAAGCAGTGTTTAAATTAATATGCCTTGGAGATTGCAGTCACACAGCTTAAGGGCTGTGTACATCTATCCAGGCCAAATTTGAGCAATGACTGTCTCCACTGAGCCAAGAGCCAGGGAAGGCAATGTGTGATAATGGTGCAAATGTGGGAGGGCCCTATGCCGGGGAAACCTCACACATGTGCCTTGCAAGGCTAACATCCTCTACCGGGCAGTACAGCAATTTCTCTGCTACTGTCCCGGCCTGGATGCGTTGCTGCAGAAATCACGGTCACTGTGTGCTCACTCCTGATGTTCCCATCCCACAGGTCATTGACTTGCATCGCTACAGAGGCCTTTTGGCTTACTGGTTAACCATTTGATATGCTATGTGCCGACACGGTGGAATTCTACTCTGCACATGTTGCAAAGCCTGGGTGTTGCAAAGTCCTGGTGCAAAGCCTGGGTTAAAGCAGTATGGACATTGTGCAAATCACTCTTTCAAAGTGGGCACATATGAAGGACCTCTGAACCCTTCTGCACAGTTTCTAAATGGGTACTACGATGGTTAGCACTGATGATGCCTTTATCAGCCTCAATATTATGGTCATCTATATGTTGGAACACACTTTGAATAGTCTGCGGGAGGAGGTCGTGGCCCAAAGTAAGTGGTGGAAGCAGAGGAGGATGCGGAAGGGATAACAATCTTTCTAATTTCTGGACTGTCATCACGCAGGCGTATGCCATGGGAGGGTGGATTACGGCGATCGAGGGGGGCTTATGGTACCAGACAAACTGTTAGTGAAGATGCCTAAACCAAGGAACAAATGGATGAGAATGAGGAGGAAGAGGTTATGCGCATGCAACAGTCAGGAGATGAAGAGTGTTACCCCGCCACTAACACATCACGGACTTGAAGCTTATGGAAGCGGCTGACACACATGAGTGCCTTCTTGCTGCACTACCTGCAACATGATGCCCGTATTGTTAGGATTAGAAATAATGCTGACCAGTGGGTTGCCACTCTGTTAGATACATGGTACCAGAGTAAATTTTGAAAAATGATTCACCCCCTGGAAAGGGACTCGCGCAATTCTGGAGTATCGAAACACGCTTGTAGACAATCTTAAGAGTGGTTTCCCTAAGAGAGCATTGAGGCACACAGTGTGCATTGCAGTTCTAGACTTCCAACCCTGGGAAGGTCAAGTCGTCAATGCAAAAAAATTAGAAGCAGCAGTGTAAGTGGCAGAAGCAATTTCTTTGAGTCATTTCACGCATTTTAGACCAGCCCGTGCACCAGCAGAGCGGAGTACAATTATGACACATTGTGAACGACTGTAGAGGATGGTGCAGGAGTATCTAGAGCTCAATATCAATGTCATAAGGGGGGTTGAACTCTTTTACATTTTGGTCTTCAAAAATGGATGAGTGGCCTGAGCTCACTTGTCACACTTTGGAGGTTTTGTCATGCCCGGCAGCCAGAGTTCTCTCAGAACTGGCTTCAGTGCTGCTGGTTGTATCCTAATGGATAGACACATATGGCTGTCCCCTGAAAATTTAGACCATCAAACTTTCATCAAAATGAAAAAGTCATGAATCTCCAATGATTTTTGCAGCCCAGTCACAGACTTGGCAGACTAGGCAATGGGGTAGTTTTTAATGTCATGCATTGATATAGCATTACTGCAGTCTGTACCACCTTTGTAGGTGTCTTCTGTGGCTGCTGTTGCTACTGATGCTGATGTTACAAACAATTTTTTGAAATGTGGAGACTCCAAGTTGGGATTCAATCTGGTCAGTTGCCAGTGATGCAAGGTGTGTCAGAGGCCTATTACATTATTTCTACTCTATGGAAATTGATGCCACTTTAGCGATGTTTGACAATTGTTTTTTGAAATGTGAAGACTCCCAGTTGGGTCTCCATCTGGTGAGCTGCCTGTAGTAGAAGGTGTGTCAGAGGCCTATTATACTATTTCTACTATGTGAAAATTGATGCTACATTAGTGGTGTGTGACAATAAGTTTTTGAAATGTGGAAACTCCAAGTTGGGTCTCCATCTGGTGGGCTGCCTGTAGCAGAAGTGTTTCTATTAAGTGTTTCTATTAAATTGTTTCTACTCTGGATATTGATGCCACTTTAGTGGTGTGTCACAATTATTTTTTAAATGTGGAAACTCTAATTTGGGTCTCCATCTGGTGGTTTGCCTGTCTAAGTAGGGCTCCCAGACAGGCAGGCCTGCACTTATTTTCAGTCAACTACCTGTGTTTCTTTCTGGCTGACTGCTTCTGTTTCATTAAAAAAGGTTCTACTGCTGGTCAATTGATCAGTCAACAACATGTGTTACTTTCAATACATTTTTCTTCCAATAATACTGTATGAAACTAATGTTTGTGCCATCTGAGTGTGGCTGTAATAAAAGAAAAAAAAATTGGAGGTGTTGCATGAGGTATCAGGGCTCTCAGCTAAGAATGCTTTCACTGCTCCCTTAACCACCAAGTCCTCATTGACACTTCATTTCCAAGCTGTAAATGCTGGGCCAGACCCTGAAACCTCATGCGTGGCCCATGGCTGACTGCTGCTGTGCCATTTGCAAATTTCTACTGTGGGTCAATTGATGAGACTTTTCATGGTGTCTGCCCCTAATTTTAGCTGTTTTGGAAGCTTTTTGTCACCCCTGAAGGTGTTGTATTTATATTTGGTTTGGCCTCCCATTGAATCAAATGGGGTTTGGGTACGTAGGTTGAACCGTTCGGCGAACGTCTAAACTTTCAGGGAATCAAACCGAACCGAACCTTGAAAGGTTCGCTCATCTCTAGTCATACAAATAATGGTTATATCTGGGAATGTTTAGCTTGCAAAAAAGAAGGCAAAGATGAGACTTAATTTAATAGCTGTATACAAATATGTGAAAGGATGTCACAGTGTAGAGAGACCATCCTTATTCTCATTTGCACACGGAAACATGAGAAGCAATGGAATTAAAATGAAAAGGAGAAGATACAGATTAGATATTAGAAAAAACTTTTTGACAGTGAGGGTGATTAATGAGTTGAACAGGCTGTCACAAGAGGTGGTGAGTTCTCATTCAATGGAAGTCTTCAAACAGAGGCTGGACAGACATCTGTCTGATATAGTTTAGTGAATTCTGCATTGAGCAGGTAGTTGGACACTATGCCCTTCGAGGTCCCTTCCAACTCTAACATTCTATGATTCTATAACTCTATGATTCAATGGATCCTATTCTCCACTGATGGTTGTAAGCAACAACCACCCCCCGGGATACCAACACTTGGTTGCTTGCAGCTAGCATTAACATTTCTCCAGATCTGGTCCTGGCTTGCCTCCTTGTCTCATCCTACCAGCCTAGACCCCGCACTTCACTCACCAGTTCCTGGATCCTGGCTCTCCAGCCCGAAGTCTGCAAGAATCCCTGTCTTAAAGGAAGCTATCTGGGTTGGGGCTTTGGTGGTTCCGGGAAATTGGCCGTATATGGACAACAGGCTCTTGCCACTTCTGGTGTTGCACCACATTCCTCATGCTCCAATATTCCTCTGGTCACTTCATAGGGAGTCTTGTATGGCTGTGCCATCTTTGTTGCCCTCTAAGCATGTTACACTCTTTGGATGACTAATTCAATACAGGAAAAAAAATTAACAATTTTGGAGTGTTATATACCAAAGAAATGCACCTCAGAGCATGGAATAGTGCATGCCTGAGAAATTTAACCCAGAAGAATTTAAAACGCTGTTTTGGAGTGATAGATATCATACTAATGTACGCCAGATCACAGAATAATGTATGGGTGAGAAATTTAACACAGAAAATTTTTTTAACACTAATTTGTAGTGATAGACATAACATTATTTTACACCACTGTCCATGTTTCTGCAACTCTCCCTCTCCCTCCCTAGACTAAATGCAGAATGTATGTGATACAAACAGCAAAGCAAATGATTAGCTCTTAGAAGGGCTGTTAGTATAATGGTTCAGATTCAGCACTACTATTAACACTACATGACTGTTATTTGTTACACTGTGAACACACAGGCCAAGACAATCACTCTTTCCCTTCAATACGAAGTGTCACAGAGCTGTGCAATCATATCAGTGTGCCAAGTCAGGTGGCACCTGTTCTTTAATAATCCCTGATGATGTCAGACGGCCAGCCAATCACAGTAATGCCACAACCAAGATGGCTATGGCACTACAGTGACTCACAGGCAATTCCCACATGCTTATTAAACAAAAAAGCCAAGAAGCCAGCGCTGCCTATGTTCAGCACGCAATACATAAAGTGCATATGCACATACTGATTTCTAACTGTACTTTAAAATGAGACATTTAGGAAAAGTACAGTTAGAAATCAATATGTGCATATGCACTTTAGGTATTGCGTGCTGACCATAGGCAGCGCTGGCTTCTTTACTTTTTTGTTTGATATTGGTTTGTGGCTGACCCTCACTTTTTGCCGTGCACACTTGGTTATGCATGCCATTCTATCTGTCTTTGTTGTGATTGATCTAGGCTGCTGTGCACACATACAGCAGCCCTACCCTTTCCCATAGGCTCTACTTAATTATGCACCTCTGTCTGGGCCTGTTTCACCCTTCATCCATGGTTGCTGGTTTGGCAGTGTGGAGGTCAGATTTACTATGTCCAGATGTAATGTCCGGACCTGGTCAGCTTTTATCTGCGCTCGCACTTCTTGCGCCTTGGGAGTGATTCAGATATGTTTCAGGTACTTTTGCATTTAATATAGTCTTGCTTTTAATACATTTAGGAGGCCGTAATGGCACAGTGTATATAAAAAACTGTTAAAACTACTTATTTTTGTATATTTTTCCAGGACTTGTTACCAGATGCGACACTCTAAAGAAAATGTCTCAATGTTTCTTATAAAAAAATGTAGTGGTTTATTGGACAGTCCACCAAAAAAAAACATCACTGAACAAAAACATAAAATGTGTGAAATAGTTACGAAGAGATTGTCCATTTGTTCATAGCAAAGTTTGTACGCTTCTTTCCTTGGATGCTGAATAGCAAAATGACATCTGTCTCTGTGTCAGGAGCATCTTTGGAAGCAACACATGGTTACATAACAGCTGTTCATTCGACGTAGTGTCAGAGTAAAATGTCCATGGAGTGTGTCCGAAGAAAGTGAAGAAGAACCCCCCTCCCTTCGTGTAGCCATGTTATATATAGAACACGTGGTCTCTGTATATGGGATTGACACTTTACCATACAGAAATAGCATATGTAATGTCAGCGAAAGTCAATGTGCTCGGTACAAAATTGAGTGTATAAAGAATAAATCTATAACCAATAATTAATATTTAACAATTCCCCCTTTTGAGGGTGACAGACGTTAATTGGAACCCTCAAAGTAGAGAAGTTCATCTTTAGGATAATAAGATCTTCTTTCTTCTTTTCTTCTTCCTTGGCAAAATACCGTATATACTCATGTATAAGCCGACCCGTGTATAAGCCGACCCCCCTAATTTTGCCACAAAAAACTGGGAAAACGTATTGACTCGCGTATAAGCCTGGTGTATAAACCGCCGTCCGGCTCTGTGCTGCCCCCGTCCTGCTCCTTGCTCCCCATCCAGCTCTGTGCTCCCCCATTATCCTCTGTGCTCCCCCCCTCCTGCTCCATCCTCCGCTGTGCTCCCCCCTTCCTGCTCCGTCCTCCTGTGCCCCCCGTACTGCTCCGTGCTCCTCTGTGCTCTCCATCCTCCCCCGTCCTGCTCCATGCTCCTCTGTGCCCTCCATCCTCCCCCCGTCCTGCTCCGTCCTCCTGTGCCCCCCCGTCATGCTCCGTGCTCCTATGTGCTTTCCATCCTCCCCCTCGTCCTGCTCCGTGCTCTCCATCCTCCCCCCGTCCTGCTCCGTGCTCCTCTATGCTCTCCGTCCTCCCTCCTGTCCTGCTCCATGCTCATTGTCCTCCTCCATGCTTCCCCCGTCCTCCATTCTCCCCGTCATACTCACCCTCCCCGTGCCATCGCTGAACGTCATGGCAATCCTGCATTGTACCCGGCTTCCTGCAGCTCTCCTGTGCTGAGCGGTGACGTAATACCGCTCATTAAGGCCATGAGTATGGACGCCATGCCTATGGGAGTGGCGTCGCATCCATATTACATGACCTTAATGAGCGATATTACGTCACCGCTCAGCACAGGAGAGCTTCAGGAAGCCGGGTACAACGCAGGATTGCCGGGACGTTCAGCGATGGCACGGGGAGGGTGAGTATGATTTCCTAGTCACCGGCTCCTGCCGAGGCACCCCCTCCCCCGCTGGTTTCTGCCCAATGACTCGTGTATAAGCCGAGGGGGCATTTTCAGCACCAAAAAAGGTGCTGAAAATCTTGGCTTATACACGAGTATATACGGTAATTTAATTTCCATTATAATAATAATATCAGATTATTGTTATACACACTCAATAACATAATTATGTGGTTTCATGTTATGGCAAGCCGTGACCAATATTCATATAAAATTTATAAAGCGTATTATTATACTTCCCTAAATCTAAATTAAAGCAACTCGGGTCCAGTCATCATCATCTGATGTCATCTGGTCTTCATTTTGATCTATTCTGTCTTCTTCTTTGTTCTTTTAAAACACGGTCTTTATATGATAATTCCTTTGAAATAAATTATAACGTGTAGATATTTTAGAGACCGTGTGTCATGTGTCAATCAAAGTCCATAAATTCAAATGTTGATAAGAAAACAAAGTCCATAGATGAAATGAAGCTGTAATATCTGTGCAGTGTCACCTTTAAAGACCTGGACTTACATTGGCTCGCCTTGGATATTTCTGAAATCCTCCATGCAATCCGCACTGGTCTTGGAACAGGTGTGACGTCTTTGGTCAGCAAAGCAAGGGTTAAAATGACTCTTCCTTGCTAAACATAGCACCATAACCAGTCCTTAGTCCTAATGCACAGGACACAGGTCAGGGTTGTAGCTTCCTGACAATTACCTTATTGTTCACCAGCTTTCATTGAAGCTTTATAGGTGATAGGAAACCACTGGAACTTGATAAAAACTTGATAACACAGTTCATATTAGCATCATAGGATCATCGTCCTCTGCAGTCGTGGTTGTCAGGTTAGATACTGCAATCGTGGCTGTCAGTGGTGTATACTGCAATCGTGGCTGTCAGTGATGAAATGAATTGCAATCGACACAGTTCTTTGTTACTCAGAAATCATAGCATTTTTACCTTCTGGGACTTCGGCTTTTTCTTCTTGCAACTTTTAAAATTACTTGAATTTAGAAATATGAAAAGTCTTTATTAACGTAATTCCAGTATCTTGCTTGAAGTCTTCATTCCCTATTCTATACCAAATCTGGTAATTTTCCTGACCTATAATATCACAGCGTACCATAGCAATCAGTAATATCCATATAATTATTATCAGAATAGTAATATGGAATTCATGTTTGTAATAGTGAAACAATAGTAAATAATAATGCATTATTAACCATATTCTTCATGAGATAGAACATTTTTATGTCATAGGTATAATTACCTTTTCAACCCATAGGTGTCAGTGTGCTTTTTTACGCAACAAGTGTTTCCATCTTTATTACTAAAACTTTATTAATGGAATATATTTATTAGACCAATAATATGTAAGAATGTATAGCCATGAGCCAAAATAAGAATATATGAGTGAATGAATGAAAGAATTATTGTATTTACTCAGAATTAAAACATTTTCTTTTCATGAAACGATATCTTTACTATATTTAATGAAGCAATATTCTCGTACTAGACATTACTTTATTAAATATTGATATTTTTTCTCTTGATTGAGATAAAAAATAAAAATTAAGAATCAAAAATAGAGATAAAGGAAGAATAAAAATGAAAAATAAAAAATAAAAATAAAAACAAAGATAAGAATAAAAATGAAAACAAGGCCTTTATATGTTTATGACAAATGCTGAGTAGTTATGTTCTCAGTAACACATACCCTTAATATTGCCATTATCTGAATGATTTCATATTTGTCATAACCTTGTGTTACCAAAATATTCAAATTATGCAACTTTGCATGTAATCCCCTTCTTAGTGTAAAGAAATGACTCTTTATAATACTTATTGTTATTATCCCTAGTAGTTATACCATTGTACCTTTTTATATTCTTTAAAATGTGTGAAGAAGATGTGTTGATGAAATGTGATGATGTATTCAGGATCAA
Organism: Oophaga sylvatica; assembly: GCA_033576555.1. Lineage (NCBI taxonomy): Eukaryota > Metazoa > Chordata > Amphibia > Anura > Dendrobatidae > Oophaga > Oophaga sylvatica. Next base: position 102,922,567 of record JARQOD010000006.1, read on the forward strand.
AAGCACATTTCCCCCTTAATACCAAAAAATATTATTTTGTGAAATAATTGATTTATCAAAACCAAAATTAAAACTAATTATTATTTTATAAATTATTTATGGTGTACAATAATAAATTATATTGTGGTACCGTGTTAGCCAGAAAAATCGATGTGAATACTTTTCCGTCCAATTATGACAAGAGCATTCTTAAAGTGATACCTTTATTGGCTAACCAGAAAATTATATGTTCGCAAGCTTTCAGAGCTCAAAGGCTCCTTCTTCAGGCAAGATTACATTTGGAATAAGAAAGACACATTAGATGCTTACTATAGTAGGAAATTTGTTCAAGACCTGGGAGGTGTGATGCCTTCAAAAGATAAGCAAAGGAAATCGAATTAGCATTTTCTTACAAATGGAGAGCTAGTGGGAATGTGTTCTTAGCTATCTGGAGTCCTGGTGAAGGTGTGAACTGTGTCTATGTAGTGAACCATAAAACCGGGTGTTAAGTTGAGTCCTAGTGTCAAAGTATTGAACATCCTAATAAGTTTGAATTCCCATATTTTTCTCTCCCTGTCATCCTTAAAATGACCTTTTACTCAACTTAACACCCGGTTTTATGGTTCACTACATAGACACAGTTCACACCTTCACCAGAAGGACTCCAGATAGCTAAGAACACATTCCCACTAGCTCTCCATTTGTAAGAAAATGCTAATTCGATTTCCTTTGCTTATCTTTTGAAGGCATCACACCTCCCAGGTCTTGAACAACTTTCCTACTATAGTAAGCATCTAATGTGTCTTTCTTATTCCAAATGTAATCTTGCCTGAAGAAGGAGCCTTTGAGCTCTGAAAGCTTGCAAACATATATATTTTTTTGGTTAGCCAATAAAGGTATCACTTTAAGAATGCTCTTGTCATAATTGGACGGAAAAGTATTCACATCGATAAATTATTTATGTAACTTCTATATTAGCTTTTTACCATATATTTGTCTGAAGATGTGTACCATTTATATAACCATAAAAAAATAACATTGAATATCATAAAATTATCCTTTGGAAAAAAAATAATCTAAATGTAGATTTCCTTAAACCATTTTGAAGTGTGATTCCACTTATCCACAATTAACTAAAGCAAGAAATAATTACTAAAGCAACATAGAAAAATATGTTAAATAGATAATATTTTGTATCTTAATATTCCAATAATGAAACTGATTTGCATTATTTCCCATAAAAACAAGGTTTTTGGTTTTCTCGCATACCATGAGTTGTGAAACTGTCATACGTCACATATACATTATTCTCTCAGCAGCTGCTCATCCTCATCTGTCACTCAGACTGTGACACAGATATAAGTTTACACCACAGATTCCACATACAAAAGTAGGAATAAATGTATATAAAGGCAAATTATTGTATCCTAATTATCAATGCGCATTGTAAACTATTAAATTTAATATTATTATTCATATTTATAGCGCCATTTATTCCATGGCGCTTTACATGTGAGAGGGGGCGAGTATAGACAAGTACAATAAATATGAGCAATACAGGACCACATAAGTACAGAAGGAGAGAGGACCCTGCCCGCAAAGGCTCACAATCTATAGGGGATGAGTGAGGATACACTAGGATAGGGTAGAACTGGTTGTGCGGCGGTTCAGTAGACTGAGGATCACTGCTGGTTGTAGGCTTGTCGGAAGAGGTGGGTCTTCAGGTTCTTTTTGAAGGTTTCCATGGTAGACGCGAGTCTGATGTGTTGGGATAGAGAGTTCCAGAGAATGGGGGAGGCACAGGAGAAGTCTTGTATGCGGTTGTGGGAAGAAGAGATAAGGGGAGAGTAGAGAAGGAGATCTTGAGAGGATCGAAGGTTGCGCGAGGGTAAGTAACGGGAGACCATGTCACAGATGTGTGGAGGAGACAGGTTGTGGATGGCTTTGTATGTCATAGTTAGGGTTTTGAACTGGTGCCTCTGGACAATAGGAAGCCAATGAAGGGTTTGGCATAGGGGAGAGGCTGGGGAATAATGGGGAGACAGGTGGATTAGTCGGCAGCAGAATGTAGGTTGGATTGGAGTGGTGCCAGGGTGCTGGAGGGGAGGCCAGAGAGTAGGAGGTTGCAGTAGTCAAGGCGGGAGATGATAAGGGCGTGCACTAGTGTTTTTGTGGTGTCGTGGTCAAGGAATGCAAAGATCCGGGAAATATTTTTGAGTTTGAGATGGCAGGAGGAGGCTAGGGTTTGGATATATGGCTTGAAAGAAATGGCAGAGTCGAGGATCACCCCGAGGCACCGAGCATGTGGGACCGGGGAAAGTGAGCAGCCATTGACACTGAGGGATAGGTCTGCTGAAGGTGTAGAGTGAGATGAGGAAGATGATGAATTCTGTTTGGTCCATGTTCAGTTTTAGAAAGCGAGTAGAAAAGAAAGCTGAAATAGCGGACAGACAGTGTGGGATTTTTGTCAGTAAGGAGGTGAGTTCAGGTCCAGATAGGTAGTGTCATTGGCATAGAGATGATACTGCAAACTGTGGGATTCTATGAGCTGTCCCAGGCCGAGGGTGTAAATGGAGAAGAGTAGGGGTCCTAGAACTGAGCCTTGAGGAACACCGACAGAGAGGGGGCGAGGTGAGGAGGTGCTGTGGGAGATGGAGACACTGAATGTTCGATCTGTTAAATATGATGAGATCCAGGATAGGGCCAAGCCTGTGATGCCCAGAGATGAGAGAATCTGGAGCAGGAGGGAGTGGTTCACAGTGTCGAAGGCAGAAGACAGGTCCAGGAGAATGAGGACAGAGTAGTGTTGCTTGCTCTTGGCGGTTAGTAGGTCGTTGGTGACTTTAGTTAGGGCAGTTTCAGTTGAGTGATGCAGTCGGAAGCCTGATTGCAAGCGGTCAAAGAGGGATCAGGAAGAGAGGTGGGAGGACAGTTCGAGATATACATGCTGTTCTAGTAGTTTTGAGGCTTAAGGGAGAAGAGATATCAGGCGATAGCTAGATGCAGAGGATGGGTCAAGGGAGGACTTTTTGAGGATGGGTGTGATTGAGGCATGTTTGAAGGATGAGGGGAAGACACCATTTGTAAGTGAGAGGTTGAAGAGGTGTGTTAGAGTAGGGATGAAGAATGTGGCGAGGTTAGGGATGAGGTGGGATGGGAGCGGGTCAAGTGTGCAAGTGGTGAGGTGTGATCTTGAAAGGAGGGTGGAGAGCTGATCTTCTGTCATGGTGGAGAAGTTGGTTTTGGAGGAACAGGGCTGAGCAGCTAAGAGGGGCATTGGGGGCTGTGGGCCAAAGCTTTCCCTGATCATGTCAATCTTCTGCTTGAAAAAGGAGGCAAAATCTTCAGCAGTAATGAGATGAAAGGGGGGAGGTGGTGGGGGAAGGAGTAGAGAATTGAAAGTGTTGAAGAGCTGTTTAGGGTTGTGAGTAGTGTTGAGCGATATTGCTCGATATCTAAAAATATCGTATCGAAATTGTATCGCCGATAGCACTAAATATCGTCGATATCCGATTTCGATAGCGGAAGTCCCATGTAAGTCTATGGGAACAAAATATCGAAACTAAAAAAAACCTTTATTTCCTTGTAAACACTAAATATACACACATAGAATACATATATATATATATATATATACATGTCATTGTGACATATATATATATACATATATGTATAGTTTATACACTTCTACATAGTAAAATATCCTCTGATTCAATTGCCGGGTAAAGCCGGCTTCTGTGAAAAGACAGAAGCACCCGACATGAAATGACACTTGGTGTACATAGGGTTAACCATGTCTTTTCATGTCGTTTGCAATCTGATTTGCACAAACAATTACATCAGTCTATGTGTGCAAAATTTCACACCTGTAGGGGTTAATTAAAGGTGTAAATTCATTGTAAAAAAACGACTTTTTTGCTACGAATTTACACCTTTAATTAACCCCTACAGGTGTGAAATTTTGCACACTTACACTCATGTAATTGTTTGTGCAAATCAGATATCAAACTACATGAAAAGACATGGTTAACTCTATGTAAACCAAGTGTCATTTCATGTCGGGTTCTGCATTTTCACAAAAGCCGGCAATTGAATTAGCGGCTATTATACTATGTAGAAGTGTATGAACTATAAATATAAATATATATATATATGTGTCACAAATTTAATGACATGTATATATATATATGAGGTGTAAAATTGCTGAAAAAAAATGCGTGGGCTCCCGCCCTATTTTCGCAACCAGACAGACAAAGCCAGTGAGTGGGGGCAGATAATAATAGCCCAGAGAGGGACCATTATTTTTGGCCCCCCCCCCGGCTACTAACATCTGCCCCCAGACACCCCAGAAAGGGCAAATCTCTAATTAGATTTGCCCTATCTGGCACTTTGCCCGTCTATTTCCCATTGCCCTGTAGCGGTGGCGAATGGGTTAATAAGGGGTTAAAATGACCTTGCAATTGAAAGGTCACTTTAAGCCAGGTTGATAATTGAGAGCTGTCAATTAGACAACTATCAATTATTAATCCTATTGTATGAAAGAAAAATCAAACACACACACTTTAATAAAAAAGAAGTTTAATGAAATAATCACACAGTTTTTGACCATATTTTATTTTCCTGCTAAAACCATTTCCTGTAATAAAAATAAAATAATAAAGCAAAATTATTCTTACCAATCCGATGTACAGTCAGGTCCCACGGTGTAATCCTTCAGAAAGGGTTAATGTTTACTGCAGGGACCGCAGCTAATGCTGCAGCCTCACAGTAAACCCCCAAATGAATAAGTTCCTCTCCTGGCTGACAGCAGAGGAAGTGGAAAGCTTAATTGATTGCTTTCCACTTTCACTTCAGGTCAGCCAGGGACACAATCAGTGACGTCAGAGGGAACTGGTTAACAAAAATAGGGGTTCCCTTTGAAAAAAAAATGGCGTGGGGTCCCCCCTATTTTTGTTAACCAGCCAGATGAAGCAGACCGCTGAGGCCTGGATTTTCAGGCTGTTAAGGAGCCAAGATCCATGGACCTTGCCAGCCTGATAATACCAGGCCACAGCAGTCTGCATATCTTGGCTGATTAACAAAAATAGGGGATCCCCTCGAAAAAAATTGGCGTGGGGTCCCCCCTATTTTTGTTAACCAGCCAGATGAAGCAGACCGCTGAGGCCTGGTTTTTCAGGCTGGTAAGGATCCAATATCCATGGACCTTGCAAGCCTGATAATACCAGGCCACAGCAGTCTGCTTAGCTTGGCTGGTTAACAAAAATAGGGGATCCCCTCGAAAAAAAAACGGCGTAGGGGTCCCCCTATTTTTATAACCAGCCAAGTAAAATGCAGACTGCTGCGGCCTGGTATTAAAAGACTGTCAAGGCCCATGGATTTTGGCCCTCAACAGCCTGATAATACCAGGCTACAGCAGCCCCACATTTGGCGCATCAAAAGATGTGCCAATTGTGGCACTTTACCCGGCTCTTCCCACTTGCCCTGTAGCGGTGGCAAGCGGGGTAATAAGGGGTTAATGTCACCGTTGATTGCACGGTGACAATAAGCCCGGTTAATAATGGAGAGGCGTCAATAAGACACCGATCCATTATTAATCCCAAAGTTATTAAATGCATAAAAAAAAGACAAAGCAAGAAAAAAGTATTTTAATGAAATAAGAGACAACACAGTTTTCATTTCTTTTATTGTACTCTCATTCCTGCGACGCCATCGATCTCCTGTAAAAAAATAAAAAAAAAAAAAAACAGTATACCACCTGTCCGACGCAGTCGATAGTAACGATTGTCCCATGACGATCCAGCTCTGCTACATCGCAATGACAGGCAGAGCCTGTCATCGCGACGCAGCACAGCTGATTACCTGGTTCCCCGGCGGTGACGTCATCGGACTGACTGCTTTACGGCCGGGATTACCCAGCAGTCACTGCAGTTATCGCGAGAAACTGCATGTGACAACCGGGGAGAAGAGGATGGCGGCCATTAAGCAGTCCGGGATGTGACCGCCAGAGATCTTCTGCCAGGTAAGTGCCGCTGACTCCTGACAGACCCGACCGACGGACACTGACAGTGACAGACCCGACCGACGGACACAGACAGTGACAGTGACAAATCCGATTCCGGTATTCGATAAGACAAAAATATCGAAACGAATTATCGAAAGGCCGATAGAGCTAATATCGGCCGATAGCCGATATTTGCATTATCGTATCACTCAACACTAGTTGTGAGACAGGGAGGATATGAGAGATGAGAAGTAAGTTTGCTTTGCGGCAGTGAGTGTGGACTTAAAGCTGGTGAGGGACTGCTTGTATGCGGTTAAGTGCTCAGCAGAGCGGGATTTCTTCCATCTCCGCTCAGCAACCCTGGAAGCCCGTCTCAGTTCTTTGGTGAGGCTGGTCAGCCAGGGCTGTCTGTTGATAGTGCGAGTTTTGCTATGTGCGAGGGGGGCGGCTGAATCAAGTGCTGCTGTTATTGTGGTGTTATAGAAGGTGGCAGCAGCATCTGTGTCGTGAAGTGAGGCTATGTCTGTAAGAGGGAGGAGGGACTCAGAGAGCGATTGTAAGTTGAGGTGTTTGAGATTTCTGCGAGGATGAGCGAGTTTGTGGAGTGGGGGTTGCGTACTTGGAGAGGAGAGGGAACAAAATGTCAGTAGGTTGTGGTCAGACAGGGGAGGGGTGAGTTAGTGAGATTAGTAAGGGAGCAGATGGGGGTGAAGATAAGGTCCAGTGTGTGACCATCTTTGTGAGTGGCCACAGAGGACCATTGAGAGAGGCCAAAGGAGGCAGTGAGCAATAAAAGTTTGGAGGCAGCAGAGGTATAAGTGTCAATGGGGATGTTAAAGTCACTCATGATGATAGTGGGGATGTCAGCAGAGAGGAAATGAAGCAGCCAGGTGGTGAAGTGGTCGAGAAAGGTGGACATGGCTAGTTCTGGGGGGCGGTAGATGACAGCTAGCTGGAGGTTGGAAGGGGAGTAGATGCGGACGGAGTGCACCTCAAGCAAGGGAAGAGTAGCGGAGGGTGGGAAAGGAAGTGGGGTAAAGGAGCAGGAATCGGAGAGGAGCAAGCCAACTCCTCCACCACGTTTGTTGCTGGGGCGGGGTGTGTGAGAGAGATGGAATCCGCCATATGACAGTGCAGCTGGAGAGGCTGAGTCAGAGGGGTGAGCCAGGATTCAGTGATAGCAAGGAAGGAGAGTTTGTTGGTGATGAAGAGGTCGTGGATAAATGACAGTTTATTGCAGACTGAGCGTGCATTCCATAGAGCTCCAAGTAGGGGGAACGGAGGAATGGGGGCTGGGTGAATGGGTATGAGGTTATCATGGTTGCAGAAACGTGTAGAGGATCGTGGCAGGGTGTTTGAAATGAGTGTGGGGATGTGTTGAGGAGGGCCAGGATTTGGGGATATGTCGCCAGCAATAAGGAGTAACAGACCGAGTGTTAGAAGGTGGGAGCAGGATAAACCATGGTGTGGCCGTGTGTGTCTGGACAGAGAGGCTTGTGTGTGGAGGAACAGTTCTGAGGAGAAGGTGAGGTGGCTGGGGAGGATGGATGGAGAAATGACTAGTTCCTTACTAGGTGGGGGGGATTAATGGAGAGCGGGCAAAATAGAGAAGTATGGGGGTGAAAGTGAGAAGAAGTGGAAACATTGTTGTAGGGTTAGTCTGTTACCTTACAGTCAAATTCCAGTCCAATTCTAGTCTAATTCAGAGTGTTGTAATTAGAAATCTGTAATTTGAAATATGGGATTTGAAATAAGCCTGTGCAGACTAAGTCTGTGCAGACACATGGCCATGAATATATCTGGTACTGAGAGGAATCAGCGGTGAGGGGGGATCTGTGCGTGATTACCTGAACCACATGTTCAGAGTTGCCCAAAGGTGTGAAAAAGGGGGGATGGACTGCACACTCAGAGATAGGCATGGCAGACACAGGAGGAATGGAGTACATTATGGATGGAGGACATAGGGTAAGCAATGTATACCACGCAGAGTTAATGCAGTTCACAAAACAAAATCAGGAATTTGGCAAAGCTGGGGAGATTTGGTGCATACCATGCAGAGTTAATGCAGTTCAAAAAACACAATCAGGAATTTGGCAAAGCTGGGTAAATTTGGTGCATACCTGTGGGAAGAGGAGAAACAGCTTGATTAGATTGGTACAGATGATATTGCAGGAGCGATGAGTGGCCAAATGCATTCTAGAATTCTAGTCTAATTCAGAGTGTTGTAATTAGAAATCTGTAATTTGAAATATTGGATTTGAAATAAGCCTGTGCAGACTACGTCTGTGCAGACGCATGGCCCTGAATATCTTAACATTTCTTTGAATATTCAACAAATACACATAACAAACTTTGTATATTATTCTATAGATAGAAGGACTCATAAGAAAATTAGAAATGAGTTGTATCTATACTTGGTGCAAGGGTTTGCAACTGTAACTGAACCCTGTAACTTAGGCCTAAAAAAAATTCTTTGACTTGCAAAGACTGAGCTCTCAAAAATTCTTTTTACTGAAGCTACAAGCGCTTTAAGTTACTAACACTAAAATAGGGGTATAGTATCCTTATTATTAGAACAGTTTAAATGTCACCTGCCATGCAGTAAGAACATATTGCCATTAGTGTTGAGCGATACTGCTCGATATCTAAAAATATCGGATCGGAATGGTTTCGCCGATATCACTAAATATCGTCGATATCCGATTCCGATACCGGAAGTCCAATGTAAGTCTATGGGAACCAAATATCGACATTAAAAAAAACCATTCTTGCCTTGTTGGTTAATTGTACATGAAGGAAAACAACAAAGACTAAAGTAGAATGTATTGGGGGAGGTTGAGGAGACAATAAAGGAATACATGTTTAACCCAATGCATTGGAATAGCATTAATATATATTTTTTTGGAAATACGTTTGGATTGACTAACAAATTGACAATGTTGTTAACCTTTTTTCTATTTTGGCAAATATGTATGTTTCACAACTTCCATGCTCTTCACCTTTTTAACTTTTGCCAGTGCCACACTTTCTCCTTCATAATCTTCAGCAGCAGCATCATCTTTCTCATCAAATTATTCTTCATCTTCACCTTCTTAATCTTCTTCTTAAGCTTCTTGCTATTCATGTTTTTGTTTACATTACTCATATTGTTATTATTAAACTAATTAATCTTCTTCATATTCAAATTCTTCATCTTCTTCCTCTTCATCTTCTTCATCATATTCTTATTTGTGACAGAGATTCCTGTACTTGTAATCTGTAAAAGTATGAATTGTTCATCCTTCCGTTTTGCTGTCACAAAAGATTTAAATTACAACAGTATTTGTCCGTGTTCAGTTTAGCCTGCAGCAGCAGGCATTTTCCAGGGGCACCACGAGGAGGAACGGACTCACCCCCATACACTGCTTAGTCTTCTTCTGCTTAGAATTTAGAGCATATATTTTGCTCTTCATTTTGGTCTTATACTTCATGTTCTTCTGCTTTTTGATCTTCTGCTTATTGTTCTTCTGTCTCTTGTTCTGTATCTTGTAGTTTGTCTTAACCTTCTTTGTCCTGTTGGTGATCTTCTTCTGGGTAATCTTTTATTTTTTCTTTGTGATGGTGTTCAGGCTGGTTGGCTTCATGCTCGTCGTCCTTGTTGTCGTCATCTTCTTCTGGGTGGTCTTTAAGGTCGTCTAATTTCCGAGAAACAGCTGACGTTACTGGAACCCTGACGGGTATCAGATGGAGCAAGAGACAATGGAAGTAACGAGGACCAGCTGACTGTGCTGGAACCCGGACGGGTGGCAGAAGGAAAAGAGGCAATGTCACAACCGAGTACCAGCTGACGTTACTGTGACACGGTTACTAAGCAGGAGGTACCTGTGCTCCAAAGCACTACCAAGGACCAGCAGACGTTGCTGGAACTCGGATACAGAGATGGAGGCACCTAGGCCAAAGGCACTGGGGAGAACCAGTTGACGGTACTGGACCCCGGACGGGTAGCAGAAGGAAAAGAGGCAATGTCACAACCGAGTACCAGCTGACGTTACTGTGACACGGTTACTAAGCAGGAGGTACCTGTGCTCCAAAGCACTACCAAGGACCAGCAGACGTTGGTGGAACTCGAATACGGAGATGGAGGCACCTAGGCCAAAGGCACTGGGGAGAACCAGTTGACGGTACTGGACCCCGGACGGGTAGCAGAAGGAAAAGAGGCAATGTCACAACCGAGTACCAGCTGACGTTACTGTGACACGGTTACTAAGCAGGAGGTACCTGTGCTCCAAAGCACTACCAAGGACCAGCAGACGTTGGTGGAACTCGGATACGGAGATGGAGGCACCTAAGCCAAAGGCACTGGGAGAACCAGTTGACGGTACTGGACCCCGGACGGGTAGCAGAAGGAAAAGAGGCAATGTCACAACCGAGTACCAGCTGACGTTACTGTGACACGGTTACTAAGCAGGAGGTACCTGTGCTCCAAAGCACTACCAAGGACCAGCAGACATTGGTGGAACTCGGATACGGAGATGGAGGCACCTAGGCCAAAGGCACTGGGAGAACCAGTTGACGGTACTGGACCCCGGACGGGTAGCAGAAGAAAAGAGGCAATGTCACAACCGAGTACCAGCTGACGTTACTGTGACACGGTTACTAAGCAGGAGGTACCTGTGCTCCAAAGCACTACCAAGGACCAGCAGATGTTGGTGGAACTCGGATACGGAGATGGAGGCACCTAGGCCAAAGGCACTGGGGAGAACCAGTTGACGGTACTGGACCCCGGACGGGTAGCAGAAGGAAAAGAGGCAATGTCACAACCGAGTACCAGCTGACGTTACTGTGACACGGTTACTAAGCAGGAGGTACCTGTGCTCCAAAGCACTACCAAGGACCAGCAGACGTTGGTGGAACTCGGATACGGAGATGGAGGCACCTAGGCCAAAGGCACTGGGGAGAACCAGTTGACGGTACTGGACCCCGGACGGGTAGCAGAAGGAAAAGAGGCAATGTCACAACCGAGTACCAGCTGACGTTACTGTGACACGGTTACTAAGCAGGAGGTACCTGTGCTCCAAAGCACTACCAAGGACCAGCAGACGTTGGTGGAACTCGGATACGGAGATGGAGGCACCTAGGCCAAAGGCACTGGGGAGAACCAGTTGACGGTACTGGAGCCCGGACGGGTAGCAGAAGGAAAAGAGGCAATGTCACAACCGAGTACCAGCTGACGTTACTGTGACACGGTTACTAAGCAGGAGGTACCTGTGCTCCAAAGCACTACCAAGGACCGGCAGACGTTGGTGGAACTCGGATACGGAGATGGAGGCACCTAGGCCAAAGGCACTGGGGAGAACCAGTTGACGGTACTGGACCCCGGACGGGTAGAAGAACGCACCCATGAAAATGTAAGTTGACAGGACGCAAGCCGTCCGCAGTTACCGAATCACACAGTCCTACAGTGGGTGCTTGTCCTATTGTCACAATGGAAACCGCCTTTATTTACATATCCCACAGCACACATAGGAATCACCTAAACTGCAGGCACCATAGAGTCGGCTAACCCGAATGCAACACGACAGCACAACTTATTGGAGGATAATTGACATTCACACTGCCAGGAAACAGCTGTCGTGCTGTAACCAGGCTGGCCAGGAGTCAGTACCCCTGCCAATTACTTACGAGCAACAAATGGCGGTGTTGTAGCCCAGGGAGTAGAGTTCAGGTGGTAGAAAGATGAACATAACAGGAGACATGGAAAACGTTGCCAAACAGTTATTTAATCTGAAAACGGACAGGCAAATTCAGGTGAGATCCATGCCTTGTTCATTTTCAGAAAAGTAAGCCAGTCTACATTCTCTGAGGATAGTCGCATGCGACGGTCTGTTACTACACCACCTGCAGCACTAAAGACACGCTCAGATAATACACTGGCAGCAGGGCAAGCCAGCACCTCCAATGCATACTGGCTAAGCTCTGGCCATGTATCCAACTTAGAGACCCAAAATTTGAAAGGGGAAGAGGCATCTGGGAGTACACTTAGAGGGAAAGCCAAGTAGTCTGTCACCATCTTACGGAAACGTTTCTTCCTGGTGACTGGAGCCGTCTCGGATGGTGTAGACCTTGCTGGCGCTGTCACAAAACTTTGCCACATTTGTAACATACAGCTCTTGCCCTGTGCAGAGGCGCTGCTTCTGCTCCCTCTTGTTGTAGAGGTGTCTACACTGCCTCGACGCACAGAGCTGCTTTGTAAAGCCGTAGCAGCAGCAGCAGCTCTCTCGGCTGGAATGTACAACAGTATGGATTGCACCAGTGTGTCTTGGTACTCCTGCATTTTACGGTCCCGGTTCACCGGTGTGATGAGGGTTTGTAAGTTTTCCCGGTAGCGAGGGTCTAGGAGGGTGTACACCCAATAATCTGACGTGGTGAGAATGTGGGCGATGCGGCGGTCGTTTCTCAGGCACTGAAGCATGAAATCAACCATGTGCTGCAGACTCCCAACTGGCCAACAAAGGCTGTCCTCTGGAAGAGGCGTCATCTCTGCCTCCTCTGCATCACCCCACCCTCGCTCTACATACTGACTAGAGCGTTGTGTACCTCCCTCTGTAGGGATTTCTTCCTCCTCCATTGACTCCTCCTCATCCTCATCCTCCTCACAAAGTGAGCCCTGCCCAGCCCTTTGTGAGGAACCACGTTGCGCTGACTGTCCTGAAGGTAATTGAATTTGTGACTCCTCATCCTCCACCTCTTCCAAAACCTCTTCCTTTAGTGCTTTCAGTGATTTCTGAAGCAGGCAGATAAGGGGGACAGTCATGCTGACTAGTGCATCATCTGCACTCGCCATCCGCGTTGAGACATCAAACGCACGCAAAACGTCGCAGATGTCCTTCATAGAGGCCCACTCAGTAGTGGTGAAGTGTGAACGGCGCAAATTGCGAGTTGATTGCGCCTGTTGCAGCTGATACTCCATTACTGCTGGCTGCTGCTCACACAACCGCTCCAACATATGTAACGTGGAATTCCACCTGGTGGGTACGTCACATATGATGCGATGTTCAGGAAGGCGAAATCTGACTTGCAGAGCTGCAATGCGCGATCTGGCCATGCTGGAACGTCGCAAGTGAGCGCACTCTAGGCGGACCTTGTGCAGCAGTGCATCAAGTTCCGGATAGTCCCTCAAAAAACTCTGCACGACCAAGTTGAGCACATGTGCCAGACATGGTATGTGAGTGAGGTTGCCAAGGCCCAGAGCTGCCACCAGATTTCGGCCATTGTCACACACTACCAAGCCTGGCTGGAGATTAGCTGACAAAAACCACACGTCGCTCTCCTGCTTGATGGCATCCCAGAGCTCCTGCGCTGTGTGGCTTCGATTCCCCATGGAAATTAATTTCAGGACGGCCTGTTGACGTTTGGCCACGGCTGTGCTCATATCGGTCGCAACAGGTAAGTGTTCACGGCTCCATGTGGAGGTATACCGTGACGGCTCGTGCAGCGATGATTCTGAGGAACTGGAGTAGGAGGAGGAATCAATGTGTACAGACTGGATTCCTGCAATCCTTGGAGTTGGCAGAACACGTACAGCGCCACTGGCAAGATCTGTACCCGGCTCCACAACATTGACCCAATGGGCAGTGAGGGAAAGGTATCGTCCCTGGCCATGGGTACTGGTCCACGCATCGGTGGTCAGGTGGACCCTGCTACTGACGGCGTTTAGTAGCGCATTTTTAATGTTTCCCTCGACAAGTTTTTGCAGAGCAGGGACAGCTTGCCTGCTGAAATAAAATCGGCTTGGCACATTATATTGTGGGACTGCCAATGCCATAAAGTTCCTGAAACTGTCAGTCTCCACCAGCCTGAATGACAGCATTTCAAGGGACAGGAGTTTTGCAATGCCAGCATTCAGAGCCTGTGCTCGTGGATGGTTTGCCGAGTATGGCCGTCTTTTATCCCATGCCTGTGGTACCGATGGCTGTTTTTTGTTCTGGGAGTGTGACGATGACTGTGAACTTGCTGCTGTGGGTGGAATAACAGTTTGTCTATGGACAACAGTGACCGAGGTTCTTTCATGGAGATCCTGTGAGGAAGCCGAACCAGGTGTGTGTGAGCTGGAGGTAGAGGCTCGAACACGACCTGAAGATGTAGGTGCTGCTGTAGGTTGGCCTACATCTCCAGTGTGTCTTTGTAACTCAGCTACGTGCTTTGTCCGTACATGTTTCCACATATTTGTGGTATTCAGGTTACTGATATTTTTACCTCTTTTAACTTTTTGCTTACACAGCTTGCATTGAACATAGCAAATATCATCTACAAGTCTGTCAAAAAAGGACCACGCAGTGCAAGTCATGGGAGCGCCAATTTTGACATTTCTAAGAGAACTGCTCCCAACAGGTGCCAAACTGGAGGCTACAGGCAAGCGAGTCTGCAGCCTACCTCTCCCTCCTCTTTGTACCGTTGGGACAATCTCTTCCTCAGAGCTGCTCCCACCACCTTCCTGTTGCTCACGCCATGTTGGGTCTCGGACTTCATCATCTCCACTACCCTCTTCCAACACCTGCTGCTGTTGGATGGTCTGGGCAGCACCATGCTCCACAAAACCTGGCACCTGAGTCTCATCATCATCATAAGATGCGTTCTGCGGTGTGCTGTCCATTGGCACTGGCTCACCCGCCTCTTCAGATTGAGAGAGACACAGCTGTTGCGCATCACTGCATACTCCCTCTTCTTCAAATTGCAGAATGCTGCTTGCCTGTGCCCGTGTTTGCGAGCCAACAGATTCTGAGAACAGAAGCAAAGACTCAGCTGGCTCCTGTACAGAACTCTCTGACTGCCTGGGCAATTTGACAGGCGGTGAACAGACAGATGGTTGCTCAACAGTGTTGTGTTCCTGAGAGGAGGTGGAAGGAATTGAAGTCGATGCATTGGCTGCCATCCAACCAACAACGGCTTCAATTTGTTCTTCCCGCAGCAGGGGGGCACGCCGAGCTCCTACCAAAGTGCGCATAAAGGAACGCTCATGGGTAAAACTGGTGGATGCTGTGTCACTGAGGGCGGCAGCAGCCACAGAATCCCCACGTCCTCTCCCTGCTGAAACTCCACGGCCACGACCACGTGCCTTACTCACTGACTTCTTCATCTTGGTAGATTGATAAAGAAAGTCAGAAAAGTTATAAGGCCTAAGTGTGGTTATTACGCAGAGACTGAAGTGAACACTGAAACACAACTGTTCACAATCTGTGAAAGGCTACTCCTTTGTCTACTTCTATAGTGTTTGCAACCAATGTATTGGATACGGATGGAAGCGCGTCACACTAATAGATTATATTTTAAATGGAATGGAGCAGAACCAATTGGAGATAAATGAAAAGGATGAGGCACTGAGACACGCTCAGCAGAGTACAAGCAGCAGTGCTTGAACAAGTAACTGGAGCGTGATGTGCACTCAAAAAATAAAAAAACACAGACTGAAGTGAACACTGAAACACAACTGTTCACAATCTGTGAAAGGCTACTCCTTTGTCTACTTCTATAGTGTTTGCAACCAATGTATTGGATACGGATGGAAGCGCGTCACACTAATAGATTATATTTTAAATGGAATGGAGCAGAACCAATTGGAGATAAATGAAAAGGATGAGGCACTGAGACACGCTCAGCAGAGTACAAGCAGCAGTGCTTGAACAAGTAACTGGAGCGTGATGTGCACTCAAAAAAATAAAAAACACAGACTGAAGTGAACACTGAAACACAACTGTTCACAATCTGTGAAAGGCTACTCCTTTGTCTACTTCTATAGTGTTTGCAACCAATGTATTGGATACGGATGGAAGCGCGTCACACTAATAGTTAAATTGCATGGAGCTGCAAGAATTGCACTGAAGAAAAAAAAAAGAGTCTGTGAGTGACACGTGCAGATGCCTACAGACAGCGTTGCATGCAGAGCAAACTGCAGCGTCACCTGCACTCACACACACCTTGCAGAGCTGTTAAAACAACACTGCAGGCAAAAGGAAGCTTTACACAGCGGTTGGTGCTAGCCTGCCTACAGCACAGTACACTAAATCGCAATCTCTAACTGTCCCTCAGAGTCAGCACAGCAGAGTTCTGTCCGTTACTGAATTCACAGCACAGTGACGCTAAAATGGCGGCGGCGCCTTTTATAGTGCATTCTGACATCATTTCAGCATCCAATCACAGCCATGCCATTAGTTAACATGACCGCAGCAGTACAGGATGTGCCCACACTTCTTAGGATTCCTCATTGGCTGACTAAAATCACATTGCCTCTCAAAGAATTATGGGAACTTCCGATTCCGGTATACGATATATGGAAAATATCGAAACTAAGTATCGAAAGGCCGATAGAGCTAATATCGGCCGATACCCGATACTTGCGGTATCGTATCGCTCAACACTAATTGCCATGCAAATAAATAACTTCAAAATGTTAGCAACACACAAAAACTAAATTTTGATTCAGTTAGTTATATATTATTTCCTTTTAAGTGTTAAATATATAAAATCATGCAGTTATTACAACTTCCTGTGTAAATAAAAGCTTAAATCCATGTAACAGAATTTTTTTCGATTAAGTCCTGCTTTGAAATGAAAATTCTAAGGAAAAATAAAAGATAAGGTTAAATATCATATTCATACAGAAAACAAACAATTGAAATGTCTTATACAAATATGCATTGGCTTTAATGTAATTCTAAATATTATTACTGTAGTTTATTTTAATTATCAATATACATATAAAAATACAGTTATACTGTTTGGCATCGGGCAACCTGAACCTGGATCCTAAGAGTCTGTGGTCTCCCATCCAGACTCAGCCAAGGCAGATGCTGCTCAGCTTCGCCGTCGATCCCAACGCCTAGCCAATACCCGAGAGGCAAAAATAGTTACTTGAGTCTTTGTTCATATTTCCCCTAAACGCCTATGAATATTGAAAAAAGTATCTGCTCTAAACAATGATCAATAAACACCCAAAATCCCGTCTATGATAAGACAAGACACTAAGAGCAAATCAAATAGATGAAAAAAAATCACTTTTATTTATCAAAATTCAAAACATATTGTAAATACATTAACTTTATCAAAAAGGTGCAGGATAAAAGAGGAACGGTATAAGCTTTCTTAGATAATAAATTTGGCTGCATGGTAAGGCTTCAACAACCGCCACATGTGAAAAATAGCCATGCTGAACATGGTTGCTTACTTACACAGGTATTATCACCAAGAAATCACCAATTCTTAACTATAATGTATATTCTTGTTTCAGGACACAGTGACTACTAAATATATCTCTGGTATGTCTCTCAATAGTTAGTTTTGATCACCAGTCATATTCAATAAATATCTGACAACCAGGATATATGTAGCTAACTTGTTTATACACAAAAGGTACAGCTGTAAAACATCTGAGTCAATATGGAGATTATCGGAGCCATTACCTGGATCCCATAACTTTGAGAATCATTAGGTTAGTAGAATTTCTTCAGCAAAAGGCCCGTTATATTACTATCTCCGTTACAGAGAGTAATGCGCATGCGCGGACTGCTGCCTGTTACAGCACTACGTACGTGGCCTCTGACACTATCACCGTCATTGTGAGTAGTGCGCATGCGCGGGTTGCTGCCTACCTTAGCATGACGTGTGCGGCCTGCAGCGCTGATGACATCCGGTCCCACTACCGCTCCTAATTGCTATTTTGAAAACCGGCGGTGCATCAATGGCGCGTGCGCCAAATACCCTCCCAGTTGGCGGTGGTATTACAATTCTAGTCCCTGACCGGATTGGACGGAGCTTCCTTTTTAATCTCACACATCCTCTGCCTCAGACACGCCCCCTGAAGAAGCTGGGCGAAACGTGCACGTCGGGGCAGAGGAACGGAAGCTCCTACCATTCCATTGTATGCTGCTGGGATCCAGGTAATGGCTCCAATAATCTCCATATTGACTCAGATGCTTCACAGCTGTACCTTTTGTGTATAAACAAGTTAGCTACATATATCCTGGTTGTCAGATATTTATTGAATATGACTGGTGGTCAAAACTAACTATTGAGAGACATACCAGAGATATATTTAGTAGTCACTGTGTCCTGAAACAGGAATATACATTATAGTTAAGAATTGGGGATTTCTTGGTGATAATACCTGTGTAAGTAAGCAACCATGTTCAGCATGGCTATTTTTCACTTGTGGCGGTTGTTGAAGCCTTACCATGCAGCCAAATTTATTATCTAAGGAAGCTTATACCATTCCTCTTTTATCCTGCACCTTTTTGATAAAGTTAATGTATTTACAATATGTTTGGAATTTTGATAAATAAAAGTGATTTTTTTTCATCTATTTGATTTGCTCTTAGTGTCTTGTCTTTGTTCATAGTAGCCTTAAACCTAGGATACGGAACAAGAAAAGGCTGTTTTAAGCCTAAGTCCAGAAATGCCTGCATTGAGCATGTCCGTGACGTGGCAAGCCATGATTGGGGATTGAAGTCAGCTGATCCTCTGAGCTGGCATCTCCTGATTGGTCACGGATGACGTCATCAGTGATGTGATTGACGAGATGGCTGGGGGCTAAGCTTAGCCCTTAAATAGCTTGTCTGTCCGCGGCGCGGCACATTCAGATCATACTAAAATAGGCAGTGCTCATGTGTGGACGTACCAGAATCTGGGCTCCACGTGCTCTCTAGCTTTGCTCTCCAGGACCTTGCCAGAGTACGCTCGGCTTATTAGCTCAGGTCCTTCATGCAGGTTCAGCTAATGCCAGGCAGGTAGCCAATGTGGCGCCGTCGTGCTACGAATATAGGGTAGCTATACACCGTGAGCAGA
Source organism: Oophaga sylvatica (assembly GCA_033576555.1). Lineage (NCBI taxonomy): Eukaryota > Metazoa > Chordata > Amphibia > Anura > Dendrobatidae > Oophaga > Oophaga sylvatica. The sequence goes on from JARQOD010000006.1 coordinate 102,941,363, forward strand.
CTGAGGGGCGCATAACCTGGGCATCACCTGCCAGCTGTACAGTGAAGCTTGCTCAGTCCGGTCTCACACCAGCTGGCAGCACGTGGGCATTGCCACCAGCTGAATATTGGAGCTGCGCAGTCCGGTCGTACCCCGGCAGGCAGCACGCGGGCATCGCCATCAGCTGAATATTGAAGTTTCTCTGTCCGGTCGCACACCGGCTGGTAGCATGTACGCCTGGCGTGAGTCCCATGCACTACCTAATATTTGGCAAGTGGCTTCTGTGCTGTTAACAGGGCTACGTTTACGCCAGTCGTCAGCACTTCTCCCGTGAAGTTAACGGAGATAGTGCAAATGCTATATCTTGCTCAATGTGAAGTTCACAGACAAGATCCTTATTTAGTTGTCAGTTATTACCCTCCTAATCCAAGGGTGTTCAGCAGCAGTGAACATAAACTGCGTCGCGGACCCCGGGTTCGGTTGCAATCCATTACATAATAACGTTGTTGCAACCGAGCTCATAACAGTATCTGACCGCCAGGGTCTAGCCGATCATGGCTGACGACCAGCAGCTGCAGCACTACGTTCAGCAACTAGGGGCTAGAATTAAGTCTCTGGAGCAGGCCGCTCCAATTGGTGACCTCACTGCAGTAGCTACTCAGGCGGCCGCACAAGCAGCAAATCTCGCTGTGCAAGCTGCGGTAGCTGCTAAAGTGTCATTACCGCATTTTGCTCTGCCGAAAAAATGTTCTGGGGACAGTAAACCCTGCAGAGGATTCATTAATCAATGCTCTATTCAGCTAGAGATGATGGAGGCATGGTTCCCCTCTGAAATGGCTAAAGTGGGTTTCGTTATCCTATTGCTTACCTGCAAGGCCTTGGAGTGGGCTACTCCTCTGTGGGAACGGAATGATCCGGTAGTGACCAATGGGGGTCTCTTGCTTAGAACCCTAAAAAGTGTGTTCCTCGGTCCTCAGATCACATATGATACAGCTGTTAGGTTGCTTACTTTAGTGCAGTGTTCGACCACCGCCAGTCATTATGCCGTACAGTTCAGGACATTAGCGCAGAACTGGATTGGTCTGAACCGTCACTAATCCCGGTGTTCTGGAAGGGTTTGGCTGGGCACATAAAAGATGCTCTAGCCACCAGGGAGATTCCAACCTCTCTGGAAGAATTAATGACCCTCGCCAACCGAAATGATTTACGGAATGCAGAAAGCAAGTTGGAGCTGAAGGTCTCTAAACCTCGGTTTCCGTTGGCACCATCATTTTTTAAATCTATACCGAATTCACGGTTCCAGACACGGAACCGGAGCCTATGGATATATCCCTGACTAAGAAATGGTCCCCTCATCCCCGTCGTACACATCTCTTGGAGTACCCCAACACTAAGGGTTCCAAGCGGGCAGGAGAACGAAAGTGTCTAACCACCATTGGAGGAGGGGTGTTAAACTCGGAGGCTTCTTCCTCCAGACTAGCATATAATGTGACGTTACTATTCGGCACAACCACGGTTTCTGCCAAGGTGGTGGTGGACTCTGGGGCCGATGACAATTTTTTGTCGTCAACCTTTGCCCAGAGGCACGCCGTTCCTGTGGAGTTACTGTCCAGACCCATAAACATCAGGGTGGTCAACGGTGCCATGTTAGACACACAGATCACTCACCAGTCCATTCTCCTCACCATGTCGTTCCCTCAGGGTCACTGGGAGGATATCTCCTTCCTCATTCTTCCCGGTGGATTGGATGAGGTGTTATTGGGACTTCCATGGCTGCGGTGTCACAATCCCTCATATAAATTGGAACACGGGGTTAGTTTATTCCTGGGGTGAGAGGTGTTCTGCCCAGTGTATTGTGGCATTAACCCAGAAGGTGGCCTTAGATCCTCTGATCGGTATGGATGCGCTTCCAGAGCAATACTGGAGCTATGCCAATGTGTTCTCTAAAAAGGCTGCAGAGACCTTGCCTGCCCACCGACATTATGATTGCGCCATAGATCTGATCCCCGGATCAGTTCCCCCTCACGGTAGGGTCTATCCCCTGTCTGTCCCCGAGACCCAGGCTATGTCCGATTACATCAAGGAGAACCTGGCTCAGGGGTTTATCAGGAAATCGGTCTCTCCTGCTGGAGTGGGGTTCTTCTTCATCAAGAAGAAAGGAGGTGACCTGCGTCCGTGTATTGATTACAGGGGATTAAACGCAATCACCATCAAAAACAAATATCCCCTGCCCCTGATTTCTGAATTGTTTGACAGGCTTCGAGAGGCTAAAATTTTCACAAAGTTAGACCTGCGTGCAGTGGCGTAGCAACTGTTTGTGGCGCCCGGGGCGGCAAATTTTAGGCCACACCCCTAGCCACACCTATTTCACTGGTCACACCCATATCCACGCCCTGACCACACCCATTTAGCACTGCTGATCACACTGTTTCATAAACAATAATTATAAACACATACCTCTCAACCGTCCCGGTTTCAGCGGGACAGTCCCGATTTCGGGACCCTGTCCGCTGTCCCGGCCAGGCGGTTTACTTTCCGCATTAGAATCGTACATATGGAAACCCCGGGGACCTCCCACACATTCTGGCAGCCACAAGTCACGTTCCATCGCTGACCTCATTTCCCCAGGATGTGGGGATCTCACCAGCTATGCAGCGCTCCATTCAATACCCGGCTCTCACTGAGCGAGACAGGCAGGATCTGGGGATCTCTTCATCTGTTGAACAGATCCCATGTTGAGATCCCCACATCCTGCTTGTCTCGCTCAGTGAGAGTCGGGTATTGTATGCAGCGGTCCGTACAATACCCGGCTCTCACTCCAACAGATCTCGCTGCTCGATGCGTCGCTGTTCTGAAGACTCTCCCGAGAACGAGTTACAGTACCTGCTGCTGTAAGCTGACCGCCGGAAATGAGGTCAGCGGTCATTTCCAGCGTTCAGCTGACTTACAGCACGTCACCTCCGGTGGAACGTGACGTGTGGCTGCCAAAACGTGTGGGAGGTCCCCGGGTTTCCGCATGTACGATTCTAATGCGGGAAAGTAAACCTCCCGGCCAGGACAGCGGGACAGGGACCCAGCCCTACACAGATAACAGCATTTGCTCCGTCCCCACACAGACCCATGCACATAATGGCACCCCTCCTTCCCCCCTGCAGCCCCCAAGCATACAGATCCTGCAAGTAACAGGACCCTTGTACATGCGTGGCTCCGCTCTTTGTGGCCCTGTACACACACGGCTCCGCTCCACACACCTCGCACGCACAAGGCTCCGCTCCGTACACCTCGTACGCACACGGCTTCGCTCCGTACACCTCGTACGCACACGGCTCCGCTCCGTACACCTCGTACGCACACGGTTCTGCTCCGTACACCTCGCACGCACAAGGCTCCGCTCCGTACACCTCGTACACACACGGCTTTGCTCCGTACACCTCGTACACACACGGCTCCGCTCCGTGCACCTCGTACACACACGGCTTTGCTCCGTACACCTCGTACACACACGGCTTTGCTCCGTACACCTCGTACACACACGGCTTTGCTCCGTACACCTCGTACACACACGGCTTTGCTCCGTACACCTCGTACACACACGGCTCCGCTCCGTACACCTCGTACACACACGGCTCCGCTCCGTACACCTCGTACACACACGGCTCCGCTCCATACACCTCGTACACACACGGCTCCGCTCCGTACACCTCGTACACACACGGCTTTGCTCCCTACACCTCGTACACACACGGCTCCGCTCCGTACACCTCGTACACACACGGCTCCGCTCCGTACACCTCGTACACACAGCTCCGCTCCGTACACCTTGTATACACACGGCTCCGCTCCGTACACCTCGTACACACGGCTACGCTCCGTACACCTCATGCACACACAGCTCAGCTACATCCACACTGTAAACCCCTTATGATCCCACATATAAACTTACCATCATCCAGCACCATGACGACCAGTACAGCAGCTTCCTGCACACAGGGGCCTGATCATGTGACACCTAACTCCTCCCCTCCTGTGACCTCATCACAGGTCCTGCTCTCGCACCTTTACAAAGGACAGCACAGCAATGGTAAATGCTGGCTGTGCAAAGTTGGGAGGGCAAGGAAGGGGTGCATGGGGGACGTGGCAACTTCTCACTGAAGGACACATAGTGTCCTGACCGAGACAGCGGGTGGGAGACGTTAGAATCGGGACTGTTGGGGTATGGAATTGCTGCTGCTGCTGCACCGCCCCCACACACACGTGCCGCCTGGGGCGGACCGCTCCCCCAACCCCTCACGCTACGCCACTGCCTGCGTGGGGCCTATAACCTCATACGAATACGTGAGGGCGACGAGTGGAAGACAGCCTTTAATACTCGTGATGGCCACTATGAGTACCTCGTCATGCCCTTCGGGTTATGCAATGCCCCTGCCGTCTTTCAGGATTTCATCAACGATATCTTTCAAGATTTGCTACTGTCCTCCGTGGTAGTATATCTTGACGATATCCTGATCTTCTCCCCGGACCTCATCACACACAGAGAGGATGTTCGCAGAGTTTTTGAACGTCTGCGTGCAAATTCTCTGTATTGCAAGCTGGAGAAATGCCAGTTCGAGCAAGAGTCATTAAGATTCTTGGGGTACATTGTGTCCAGTAAGGGCTTGGCCATGGATCCCCAAAAATTGGTAGCCGTACAGAATTTGCAAGAGCCCATTCTCTGAAGGCGGTACAGCGCTTCATGGGCTTCATCAATTATTATCGCCAATTTATACCACATTTTTTTACTCTGGTGGCTCCTTTGGCCGCGCTAACCAAGAAAGGTGCCAATCCAAAGAACTGGTCTAAAGAGACATCTGAGGCTTTCTGGGAGATTAAGCCTTATTTCTCTAAAGCTCCCATCCTACATCGGCCAGATGTCAATAAGCCAATCTGTCTGGAGGTCGACGCCTCTTCTGTAGGAGCAGGTGCTGTTCTGTCCCAAAAGAATGGACAGGGTCGGAGGAGACCGTGTTTCTTCTTCTCCAAGACCTTTTCTACAGCGGAGAGGAATTATACTATTGGGGATAAAGAGTTACTCGCAATAAAATTGGCTTTGTTGAATGGAGGCATCTTTTGGACGGAGCTAAACATCCGTTTGTGATGTATTCCGACCATAAAAACCTCTCATACATGCAGACAGCGCAGCGTCTCAACCCGAGGCAGGCTCGGTGGTCCCTCTTTTTTGCCCGATTTAACGTTACTATCAATTTTCTAAAAGGGGAGAAGAATCCTCGGGCAGATGTTCTATCTAGGTCCATGGATACGATGGAGGACATTGACGAGCCCAGACTTATCGTGCTCCTGAGAGTATGCGAACGGTGGCACCGGTGACTCTAGACCAGGTTCCACCCGGGAAGAGGTTTGCTCCTCCGAATCTACAAAATGAGGTGCTCTCATGGGCACATGCCTCTAAGATTGGAGGTAATTTTGGAATTAAACGCACCACTGAGTTCCTCCAACATTCCTATTGGTTGCCTCGGTTGTCCCAGGACGTTAAAGAATACGTCCAAGCATGTATCTCCTGCGCGAGAAATAAATTGTCTCATCAGAGTCTGGCGGGTCTTCTATATCTGCTACCCGTGGCGGATAGACCTTGGGAGCTGATTGGGATGGATTTCGTCGTTGAGTTACCAAAGTCCAAGGGTAATACGACCATATGGGTAGTTTCTGACCATTTTTCTAAAATGGTTCACCTGGTACCCCTTCCTAGGGTTCCTTCTTCCCGGGTTCTGGCATCACTATTTATTCGCCACATTTTCCGTCTGCACGGGATGCCTGATAGGATTGTCTGTAATCGAGGTCCTCAGTTCACCTCTCGGTTCTGGAGAGAATTATGTAATCTGTGTAGTATTGAACTGAACATCTCTACTGCCTATCACCCGGAGACCAACGACCTGGTGGAACGCACTAATCAGATGCTAGTGACATACTTGCGTCATTTCGTTGATGCCAATCATAATAATTGGGCAACTTTGCTTCCATGGGCAGAGTTTGCTCTAAATAATGCAGTGGCGGATTCCACAGGTCAGACTCCTTTCCTGTTGAACAATGGTCAGCACCCACGGGTGCCAGTTCATATGCCAGTTAACTCTGAGGAGCCTGGGGTCAGAGATTGGGCTATGGAGGCGCGGGACATCTGGGATCAGACGCAGGAAGCGTTATTGGCCTCCAAAAATCGGATGAGACAGTTGGCTGACACTCATCGTCGTCCAGCTCCCGTTTTCTCTCTATAGGGTCTGGCTCGCGCCTTGCAATATTAGAGGTCGCGGGGAATCGGCTAAATTCACCACTTGGTTTATTGGTCCTTTTAAAATTCTGGCTCAAGTAAATCCCGTGGTGTATCATCTGCAATTGCTTCGGCACTTGAGGATACATGACACATTCCATATGTCGCTCCTGAAACCCGTTCGCCTGATGAAATTCTCAGAAGCTCAGCACGCCTCTGACACCGGGGGTGAGGATTTCGAGGTAGAGGCAATTGTGGGTTCTAAGGTGGTGTGCGGCAAAAATTTTTATTTGGTGCACTGGAGGGGTCGGGGTTCTGAGGATCGCACTTGGGAGCCCATGGACCATATTCATGCTCCCCTGCTCGTTGAGGAATATGAGCGTCAAGTGTGGGGGATGTTAGAGGGGGGATAATGTTAGGCATCGGGCTACATCTGAACCTGGATCCGAGGAGTCTGTGGTCTCCCATCCAGACTCAGCCAAGGCAGATGCTGCTCAGCTTCGCCGTTGATCCCAAAGCCTAGCCAATACCGAGAGGCAAAAAAAGTTACTCGGGTCTTTGTTCATAGTAGTCTTAAACCTAGGTTACGGAACAAGAAAAGGCTGTTTTAAGCCTAAGTCCAGAAATGCCTGCATTGAGCATGTCCGTGACGTGGCAAGCCATGATTGGGGCTTGAGGTCAGCTGCTCCTCTGAGCTGGCATCTCCTGATTGGTCACGGATGACGTCATCAGTGATGCGATTGACGAGATGGCTGGGGGCGAGCTTAGCCCTTAAACAGCTTGTCTGTCCGTGGCGCGGCGCTGTCAGATCTTACTAAAATAGGCAGTGCTCATGTGTGGACGTACCAGAATCTGGGCTCCACATGCTCTCTAGCTTTGCTCTCCGGGACCTTGCCAGAGTACGCTCGGCTTATTAGCTCAGGTCCTTCAGGCAGGCTCAACTTATGCCAGGCAGGTAGCCAATGTGGCGCAGTCGTGCTGCGAATATAGGGTAGCTATACACCCTGAGCAGACTGCGTGGTGCGTAACCTGGGCATCACCTGCCAGCTGTACAGTGAAGCTTGCTCAGTCCGGTCTCACACCGGCTAGCAGCACGCGGACATCGCCAACAGCTGAATATTGAAGCTGCGCAGTCCGGTCGTACCCCGGTAGGCAGCACGCGGGCATCGCCATCAGCTGAATATTTAAGTTGCTCAGTCCGGTTGCACACCGGCTGGCAGCACGTATGCCTGGCGTGAGTCCCATGCACTACCTAATACCTGGCAAGTGGCTTCTGTGCAATTAACAGGGCTACGTTTACGCCAGTCGTCAACACTTCTCCCGTGAAGTTAACGGAGATAGTGCAAATGCTATATCTTGCTCAATGTGAAGTTCACAGGCAAGATCCTTATATTTAGTTGTCAGTTATTACCCTCCTAATCCAAGGGTGTTTGGCAGCAGTGAACATAAACTGCATCGCGGACCCCGGGTTCGGTTTCAATCCATTACATAATAACGTTGTTGCAACCGAGCTCATAACATATACATTCTCTACTTATACAAGTATACTATATATACTGTATGAATATATATATATATATATCTACAAAAACTGTGGAACTGCAGAATTATATTTTATAAAATAATTGCAAATAACTGAATCATATATTGTATAACACTTTTACACAACATATAATTTCATTTTCAGCCAAATCCTAAACCAAATCTTATTTCTTTGTCAAAAATATCCTGAAAAGCTCTGTTTATCATTGCTTTTTTCAATGATTGTTTGCGCAGCTCCAATATTGAGCTGTAAACTGAAGACTCAGTTATGTCACTCTCTGAAGTCACCTGTTTCTTTTTGTCAATTTCCACCATTTGTCTCTTTTCAGAGAGATCAGAAACTTGAATTTTTAACTCTTTCTGTAAAGCTTTTTCTGTGGACTCTTGGATCATTTGGTGGGGTCTATAACAAATATGTAATTTTCTTCGTATGTCATAGATTTGATTACGGGGATGACTCAGTTTAGGAGATTTTGACACTGGCTTTTGAAAAGATTTTACTCTGTCTGATTTTACAAAATTAGTATGATTTATTTTCCTTTCACAATTCTCATGTTTTCTAGCAAAATCAAGGGATTGCGCACATTCAAATAAAGTATCTTTTTGTGACGCAATAACACGAGATACAGAATTTAGGAATCCAAATTTGTTTACAAAACATTTTATCATTGATAGTGTTTTGACATTGTTAATGAGAGCTTTGTACAACCTTTCAAATATGGACATGAATGTAAAAGTACATTCTTTCCGGCCAATCCTTAATTTTTGAAGAATATCAATATCTGGACAATTTTCATTTAATGCACAGAAAATCTGAATTTTCAATCTGTCTTTATCATTTAAATCTTCATGTGAGTCATTATCACAAGACAATTTTAATGTTAAAGGGAATCTGTCACCCCATTTTTGCAATATCAACTAAAGATATGACTGAATAGTGCGTCCCATAAGCAAGCTATCGGTAGGTATCATAATCCTGATACCCCCGTTTTCATAGCAAAATACCTTAGTAAAGTCGGGATTCTTTTTTGTAAATCAGGGCGGTCTGGTCCGGAGGGCGGCATTTTCACCCCTCTCCCCCCGCTCCTCGGCATGTCTTGCGTATCGCCGTCTGTGAATAGCACAGACGACGTTCTGCTTCCCGCCATTGCGCTTTTCAAATTCCCCCCTCGCCAGCGCAGTGTGCTTTGTCCAACAGTGGGCAAAGCATAAAATTATTACAGCGCATGCGCAACTATTGTCATTTACTTTCCCTGCCCGGAAGTCGTCCAGGGCAAGCAGTCATTTCCGGGCAAGGAAAGAGTTGCGCATAATGATTTTATGCTTTGCCCACCGTTGGGCAAAGCACATTGCGCAGGCGCGGGGGGAAATTTGAAAAGTGCAATCACGGGAAGCAGAACGCCGTCTGTGCTATTCACAGATGGCGATACGCAAGACATGCCGAGAAGCTGGGGGGGAGAGGAGTGAAAACGCCGCCCTCCGGACCGGACCGCCCTGATTTACAGAAAAGAATCCCGACTTTACTAAAGTATTTTGCTATCAAAACGGGGGTATCAGGATATATGATACCTACCGATAGCTTGCTTATGGGATGCACTATTCAGTCATATCTTTAGTTGATATGGTAAAAATGGGGTGACAGATTCCCTTTAAGCGTCTGGAAAAGGTTGCATTAAGCCACAATTGAAATTATTGATTCCTCTCCTTATTCGTTATTTCAAACTTATCAGCAACATTCTCGAATATTTCAGAATTTCTGCACACATGGATTTTGTTATCATATGCAGGAATGATTTTGCATAGTTTTAACAAATTTTTCCTAACTTTAATTTGTAATTGGGCCTCTGAGATGTCTTCTAATTTTAGTGGTCTTTTTACATCTGTCCCTCGTACGTCATCTACATCAGTTTTGAAGTCTCCTCCCATGTTTCCTCCTACATTACATCTGAAGTCTCCTCCCACATTTCCACCATCTTTTTTTACATCATCAGAGACAAGGTCACCTTGAGTAGCCATTACAGACACGTGTCTCACGTCTCGTCCAATCTCCTCATTACAGTCTTTCTCGGGAACATCCCTAGTATCATCTGACACTATTTCTACACAATAATTTTTGGATTTCTCTGACACAAACTTGTGAAATACGTCAACCAACTGTAAAATATTTTTCAATTTCACTCTTTCTCGATTAAAGGACACCAGCTTAGAATCTAATTTTAGATTTTCCATTTCACATTCTGCATATAAGCTGAGCCATAAAACTTCTAAATTAGACTGATCTACAGACCTAAATTTCAGTCTACTCTGTTTAGAAAAAGAAGTAATTACATCCATGTTTCTTACCTTGAAATATCTCAGCTTGTAGTTCCTTTGTTGGACAACGGTAGGCTCTTGTGATCATCTCGTCAGCATGTCTATGTTGTAATACTTCTGGTACTAATCAATCCATCTGGCAACTCTTAGTCCTCACTCGTAGGTTCTTTCTGATCCTTGTGATGTGAAATAGTGGATTTCCTGACAACTTGCACATCTGACATTCTTTTGATTCCCTAAAGCCCCCACTTGGGCAAGTAGAAGGAATTAGGGAAAAAAAATAGGAAATTCACACACAAAAAAATCAGGCGTGACTGGCTGGCTAGGCCAAAATGTTAAAACTACTTATTTTCGTATATTTTTCGAGGAATTGTTACCAGATGCGACACTCTAAAGAAAAGGTCACAATGTTTCTTATAAAAAAAATGTAGTGGTTTATTGGACTGTCCACCAAAAAACACATCATTGAACAAAAACATAAAATGGGTGAATTAGTTACGAAGAGATTGTCCATTTGTTCATAGCAAAGTTTGTACGCTTCTTTCCTTGGATCCTGAATAGTAAAATGACATCTGTCTCTGTCAGGAGCTTCTTTGGAAGCAACACGTGGTTACACAACAGCTGTTTATTCGACGTAGTGTCAGAGTAAAATGTCCATGGAGTCTGTCCGAAGAAAGTGAAGAAGAGCCCCCTCCCTTCGTGTAGCCATGTTATATATAGAGCACGTGGTCTCTGTATATGGGATTGACACTTTATCATACAGAAATAGCATATGTAATGTCAGCGAAAGTCAATGTGCTCGGTACAGAATTGAGTGTATAAAGAATAAATCCATAACCAATAATTAATAGTTAACAAAAACGTAGAGTAGGACTGCCCCATATGAGAATGCCGTGTTGTGGCAGGGTGGCTCAAACAACTGATCAATTGTTTGCTAAATGTCTCATTTTAAAGTACAGTTAGAAATCAATATGTGCATATGCACTTCATGTATTGCATGCTGACCATAGACAGTGCTGGCTTCTTGGATTTTTGTTTGATATTGATTTGTGGCTGACCCCCACTTTTTGCCGTGCGTGCTTGGTTATGCATGCCATTCTATCTGTCTGAATTGTGATTGATCTAGGCTGCTGTACACACATACAGCAGCCCTACCCTCCCCCATAGACTTTACTTAATTATGCACCTGTGTCTGGGTCTGTTTCATCCTTCATCCATGGTGTTAGGGTCTGCGGAACTCACCTAATAGATATAGTAGAGAGGTGCGTTCGCAGCCCGGGGTCCACCGTGCAGGCGAAGCCCGTTGATAGTAAGATGGCGAAAGTAGCGAACTCTGTTATCCCGCAGAGTCGCCAAAATAAACGCTGTAGCGTGCTGTGGCAGCAAGTGGGAACTCTGTTAATCCCCAGAGCCGCTAACGGGAATGCCACAGCGCTATATGGCGATAGGTGCGAACTCACTTAGCTTCAGTGAGCCGCAAAGTAAAACGCTAGGGCGCTGAACCAGCGTTATAAAGCGAACCCTGTTGGTCACAGAGCCGCTGAGAAAAAGACTGTGTCCTGTTAACACCACAAGGATACACAGATAACTGCTGTGCGGATAGCAGTCCGTGATCATGCAGACAGCAAGGCATTCAAGCAATCTCCTCACCGGAGAAGCCGGAATTCTAGGGGCTTACTTCAGCCAAGCCCTAACCACTTGCACTCAAATCTCCTCACCGGAGGTGCCGGTATTCTAGGGGCTTATTTCAGCCGAGCCCTAACCACATGCGTGCATGATCACACTGGCGCAAAGCACATAATGCAATTGATACTAGCGCATGGCGGCCCAGCCATGCCACCTTTTATAGTAACAGCTACAGGACCTGCCAGAAACAAGGACCAATGAAACTGTTCCAGAACACCAGTAGTCACAGGACCTTCCTGGCGGACCAATAGGAGCTGCTGCAGTACCTGAGCATGTGACCCCTGATCTCCAATGAGAGATCTCACCCTGGGCATGCTCAGAAGGGGAAAACAAGGACTTTGTCCTAAAGACGTCTGCTCGCCGCTAACCAGTACTGGCCACAATAGCAGAGCCTGGAGAGGCAGCAGTAATCCTCTGCACACTGTTAGACTGGGCGAAACGCTGGGACAGACGTCTAAGCTGAGCAGAGTCCACTGCGGCCGGAGACGGATGGGAGACCGCAGCCGGATGGCTCAAGATTCCCTTTGTGCAGAAGCGGGAACTCAACCCCTAACATTACCCCCTTCCTAGGGCCCCCCCTTCTCTGGGCCTCGCTACGCTCAAAGGCAGCGACGAGCTGCGGAGCATGAACATGTTCGCAGGCTCCCAGGACCTATCTTCAGGCCCATAACCCTCCAATCCACCCAAAAAATTTTTTTGCCCCCGTACCACTTTAAACCCTACAATGGCGTTCACCTCTTAGTCGTCCGAAGACGAACCCGACATCCCGGCAGATGACTCAGGCAACCGAGAGATGACCACGGGTTTTAAGAGGGACACATGGAAGGTGTCGGAGATACCAAGGCGAGGCGGAAGGGCCAAGCAGTAAACCACAGGGTTCACCTGCTCGAGAACCTTGAAGGGACCCAAATAGCGGGGTGCCAACTTAGTGGATTCCACCCGTAGCCTGATGTTTCGGGCGGAGAGCCACACTAGGTCACCAGGAGGAAATGTCGGAGCGAGATGCCGATGGGCATCGGCAGAAGACCTCATCCTTTCTTTGGAAGCCTGAATGGCATCCTGGGTGTGGTCCCATATGTCCCGTGCCTCCACAGCCCAGTCTGCCACCCTGGAGTCGGCGGAAGCCACGGGCATGGGCACCGGTACCCGCGGATGCTGGCCGTAATTTAAGAGGAATGGGGTCTGTCCGGTGGAGTCAGCCACAGCATTGTTTAGCGCGAACTCCGCCCACGGGAGCAAGGATGCCCAGTCATCCTCCCTGGCAGAGACAAAATGTCACAAGTAGGTGACCAAGGTCTGGTTGGCCCTCTCTACCAACACATTCGTCTCGGGATGATATGCAGAGGAGAGGTTCAACTCAATGCAGAGTAGATGACACAACTCTCTCCAGAACCGAGTCGCAAATTGGGGACCTCGATCGCTAACGATCTTTTCTGGCATACCGTGTAGACGGAAGATGTGTCTAATAAATAATGCTGCCAAGGCCTGTGCAGAAGGTAACCGTGGTAGCGTCACTAAGTGCACCATTTTGGAGAAGTGGTCGGTGATCACCCAAATGATAGTGCAACCCCGAGACTTGGGTAAGCCCACCACAAAGTCCATCCCGACCATCTCCCAGGGCCTGTCTGCCACTGGCAAAGGAAAAAGTAACCCAGCTGGCCGTTGTCGAGGGGACTTGTTCCTGGCGCAGGAGACACACGCCTGAACATACTCCCTGATGTCACGGACCATATGTGGCCACCAGTATGTCCTCGCTAATAACTCAGTTGTCCTCTTTGCCCCAAAGTGTCCACCCACCCTGGACGAGTGTGCCCAAGAGAGTACCTCCGGTCGCAAATTAGTGGGCACAAAAGTCTTGCCCGGAGGCACAGACTCTAGCGAAACCGGGGCTACAGTTCTCAGGCTCTCTTCGGGGACAATAAGCCGAGGCTCCTCATTCTCCTCCTCTGATGACACTAAGGAGCGAGAGAGAGCGTCAGCCTGAACATTCTACTCACCGGAGAGAAAATGGAGGGTGAAGTGGAACCAAGAGAAGAATAGGGACCATCTGGCCTGGCGAGAATTTAGCCGCTGAGCCGTTTGCAAATATACCAAGTTTTTGTGGTCGGTGAAGACTTGGAAGGGAAAACGAGCCCCCTCCAGAAGATGTCTCCACTCAGAGAAGGCCAACTTCATAGCCAGCAACTCCCTGTCCCCGATGGAATAATTCCTCTCTGCTGGTGTAAAGGTCTTAGAAAAGTAGAAGCAGGGATGCTTCCGACCTTGAGCATCCTTTTGATAAAGGACTCCTCCAGCACCCACAGAAGAGGCGTCCACCTCTAAAATAAACGGCTTATCAACATCAGGGCGATGTAATATGGGAGCACTGGCAAAATGTGACTTGATGGAAGAGAACGCATTGGAGACCTCCTCAGACCACAACTTGGGATTTGCTACCTTCTTGGTGAGGGCTACCAAGGGAGCTACCAAAGTCGAGAAATGGGGAATGAACTGGCGATAATAATTAATAAACCCCATTAAGCGCTGCACCGCTTTAAGAGAATGGGGTTCTTGCCAGTCCATTACAGCCTGTAGGTTGGCAGGATCCATAGCCAATCCCTGGGCAGAGATGATACAGCCCAGGAAAGGTAAGGACTCCTGCTCAAACACACATTTCTCCAGCTTGGCATAGAGGGAGTTTGCCCGTAAGAGGTCGAAGACTTTGTTGACATCCCTCCGGTGAGAGTCTATGTCTGGTGAAAAGATGAGAATATCATCCAGATAGACTACTACAGAGGTGGAGAGCATATCCGGAAGATATCATTGACAAAGTCTTGGAAAACAGCGGGAGCATTACAGAGCCCGAAGGGCATCACCAGGTATTCATAATGCCCATCCCTGGTATTAAAAGCTGTCTTCCACTCGTCCCCCTCACGGATGCAAATTAGGTTATAGGCACCACGTAGATCAAGCTTGGTAAATACTCTTGCTCCTCGGAGCCTATCAAAGAGCTCAGAGATTAGGGGCAACAGGTACTTATTCTTGACTGTGATGGCATTAAGACCCCTGTAGTCAATACATGGATGTAATTCTCCGCTCTTCTTTTGCACAAAGAAGAACCCCGCCCCTGCTGGTGACACCGACTTCCTAATGAACCCTCTTGCCAGATTCTCCTGAATATACTGGGACATGGCCTCCGTCTCAGGAAGCGAGAGGGGGTAGACTCTCCCCGAGGAGGTTCTGCTCCAGGCAAGAGATCAATAGGACAGTCGTAGGGGCGATGAGGTGGAAGAGTCTCTGCCGCCTTCTTGGAGAAAACGTCTGTATTTGACCAATAACACTGAGGAAGAGAAGTGAGATCTACGGGTATCTCTGTGGTGGTGACCTGAATGCACTCCCTGACACACTTGCCTCTACATGAATCACCCCAACCCAGTATCCTCTCAGAGGACCACTCAATATGGGGAGAGTGGTAACGGAGCCAAGGTACTCCAAGCAACACCTCGTCTATTCCCTCGGGCAGGACAAGAAAAGAAATACTCTCCTGATGGGAAGGGGACATAGATAAAGTGAGAGGGATAGTCTGGTGGGTGATTTGTGAGGGCAGAGTTGATCCATTCACTACTCGCACAGTCACCGGTTTGGCGAGCATCACCAGAGGTATAGTGTGGTGGAGAGCAAATGCAGAGGACATGAAATTCCCCTCGGCTCCAGAATCCACACAGAGCTCGGCGGTGAGCGTGGATGGACCTACAGTAATTGTCCCCTTAAAGGACAACTTGGTGGAAAATGCCGCAGTGTCTAGTGAACCTCCTCCCAAGGTCACTAGATGCGACCGTTTTCCCGACTGCTGTGGACATTTGTTGGCATAATGTCCTAACTGCTGGCAGATGTTACAGACCACGGGTACTTGAGCGGCCCGGGACTTAGGTCCTGCTCAAGAAACCTCCATGGCCTCATGGGAGTCGGGCGCCTGGCTGGAAGATTCTAGAGGTCTGCGAAGGTGGGAGCCAGCCGAAACCTCTGCCTACACTGGGACCGCTCCAACCTCCGCTCATGAAAACGGAGGTTGATGCGGGTAGATATGGCGATAAGCTTCTCCAGTGTGGCGGGAATCTCCTTGGTAGCCAAGGCGTCTTTCACATGGCCCACTAGTCCTCTCCAAAACACGGGAATGAGGACTTTATCCGGCCAGTCCAACTCCGAGGACAGAGTCCGAAATTGGACAGCAAAACAGCTGACCAAGGACGAACCCTGTGAACTTGCCAGAAGTTGGAGCATCGCATCGTGGGTAACCTGAGGTCCTAGAAAGACCTTTTTTAGAGCCGCCAGAAAACGAGGAGCACTCCGCACCAGACGGTCGTCACGCTTCCACAGCGGGGTGGCCCACTCCAACGCTCTGCCCAACAGAAGAGATATTACAAAGCCCACTTGTGCCCGATCCGTGGGGAAACGTGCAGCCAGAAGCTCAAGTTGTATAGAGCACTGACTCACGAATCCCCGACATTGCTTGCTGTCACCAGCAAACTTGTCTGGAAGTGGGAGATGGGATTGTGGGGGCAGAGGTGGCAGTGGACACACTGGCTGCAGCCACGCTAGCAGCCTGAACAGCGACTGCGGTAACATCCACAGCTGAAGTTGTGCGCTCAATAGCCGCCAACCTACCCTCCAGCTGCTGGATGTCCCGCAGTAGACGCTGGTCATCCGCCATTTTACTAGCCAGACCCGGTCGATAGTATTATGTTAGGGTCTACGGAACGCACCTAATAGATATAGTAGAGAGGTGCGTTCGCAGCCCGGGGTCCACCATGCAGGCGAAGCCCGCTGCTAGTATGATGGCGAAAGTAGCGAACTCTGTTATCCCGCAGAGTCGCCAAAATAAACGCCGTAGCGCGCTGTGGCATTAAATGCGAACTCTGTTAATCCCCAGAGCCGCTAACGGGAATGCCACAGCGCTATATGGCGATAGGTGCGAACTCACTTAACTTCAGTGAGCCACAAAGTAAAATGCTAGGGCGCTGAACCAGCGTTATAAAGCGAACCCTGTTGCGTCACAGAGCCGCTGAGAAAAAGACTGTGTTCTGTTAACACCACAGGGATACACAGATAACTGCTGTGCAGATAGCAGTCCGTGATCATGCAGACAGCAACACATTCAAGCAATCTCCTCACCGGAGAAGCCGGTATTCTAGGGGCTTATTTCAGCCAAGCCCTAACCACTTGCACTCAAATCTCCTCACCGGAGGTGCCGGTATTCTAGGGGCTTATTTCAGCCGTGCCCTAAAAACATGCGTGCATGATCACACTGGCGCAAAGCACATAATGCAATTGATACTAGCACATGGCGGCCCAGCCATGCCACCCTTTTATAGTAACAGCTACAGGACCTGCCAGAAACAAGGACCAATGAAACTGTTCCAGAACACCAGTAGTCACAGGACCTTCCTGGCGGACCAATAGGAGCTGCTGCAGTACCTGAGCATGTGACCCCTGATCTCCAATGAGAGATCTCATCCTGGGCATGCTCAGAAGGGGAAAACAAGGACTTTGTCCTAAAGACGTCTGCTCGCCGCTAACCAGTACTGGCCACAATAGCAGAGCCTGGAGAGGCAGCAGTAATCCTCTGCACACTGTTAGACTGGGCAAGACGCTGGGACAGACGTCTAAGCTGAGCAGAGTCCACTGCGGCCGGAGACGGATGGGAGACCGCGGCTGGGATGGCTCGAGATTCCCCTTGTGCAGAAGCGGGAACTCGACCCCTAACACATGGTTGCTGGTTTGGCAGTATGGAGGTCAGATCTGAAATGTCATGTACCTGGTCGGCCTTAGTTAGAAATCAATATGTGCATATGCACTTCATGTATTGCGTGCTGACCATAAACAGCGCTGGCTTTTTGTCTCACATGCTTATTGGCTGTGTCACAGGTGCCAAATATGCGAGGAGAGGATTTGAGTTGTACATCAAGCACAGCCCATTGCTCACTGAGCAATGAGCACATCTGAGCACCTTGATACTAGAGTGATTACCAAGTATGTTCTCTCATCCCTAGTGAGGAACTGTTATTTATGAAAGAGCGCCATGTGCAACCAGTCTGTTGAACAAGTGAGGGTGCCGGCGAGGACTCCGATGAAGATTCAGCCACGGCAGGAACAAATATTGATGATGCTAGTGAGAGCTGGGGGCCGACTAAGTGGGCTGGTGGTCCTTATCGAGCCTACCACCCGGGAGGAGACATTGACTAGACCACTGGTATCCCGGGCTCTCGCAACTGTGAAGTTTGGGTGTGTGCTAGTACGTTGCATTAATGTTCTAGAAAGTGAGTTAACTGTCCCCGGAGGTACCCTTCTGGCTGACATCTAAGTGCCTGTTGGGAAAGTCCTTCGTGGGAGAGACTTCACATTACAGCCAGATAGGAGGTTGGCCTAGACCAAATATCCAACAAAGGCAGACCTTAACATTGGATTGAAATGACCAAGTGATTACGGCCCTGATGGAGGTGGACCATCAGACTTTGACACAACAAAACCTCCTGAAGTAACTCTGTGGGAATTCCAATAGGCATCCTCAAGAGATGACAAAGTCTTTGGGTGTGCTACTGCTATTGAACATGAAATACCTACCAGAAATGCTGTGCCAATCCAAGAATGGTACCAGCAAATCCCACCCAAGATGTACTAGGAGGTGAAAGATATGATGGCCAGCATGTTGGAGAATCGAGTGATCCAGGAGATCCAAAGTCCTTGGGCTGCTCCAATGGTCTTGGTGCGAAAGAAGGACAGGACCCTCGAGTTTTGTGTGTACTACCAGAAACTGAACTCCCAGACTGTCCAGAATGCCTATGCTCCTCCTCGGATTGAAGAGTCATTATCCGCCCTGAGTCATGCAAAGTTCTTCTCAACTCTTGACCTGGCCAGCGGAGACTGGCAGGTACCTGTGGCCAAGAAAGCCAAGGAGAAGACAGCCTTCATCCTGCCTATAGGACTCTATGAGTTCAACAGAATGCCGTTTGGCCTATCCAATGTCTCAGGGAAATTCCAGCTGTTGATGGGGCATAGTCTGGGTGACCTCAACTTCAAGTTGGTATTGATATACTTGGATGATGTGGTGGTGTCTGAGACCTCCTTTAAGGATCACCTACAGAAGCGCGACAGGTCCTAGGGTGGTTGCCAGAGCACGGCCTCAAAATCAAACCCAGGAAGTGCCAACTGTTTCAACACTGCATACAATACTTAGGACATGTGGTCATTCTGGAATGGGTGCAGCCGGCTTCCAGCCATCTAGAATTGGCCTCAGTCGCATATCCTCTGGGAGGTATGAGCTTCTTTAGGTCTGGCTAGATATTATTATTGAAGGTTTATACCCAAGTTTGCTGTAAAAGATGGGGTTGTGGAATCACTGAGGCATAATTCAAGGAAAGCCTGGAGGGACATGACTAAGTTCCTCACCAAGACCAACCTTGGATGCACAGCTGCTGAACATACCATGATCCGAGGAGGAACAACAGATGAGAAACCAGGTGCTACAACAGGACTGACTTCGGGTGGATGGCACCTGACCCCAAGTGACAGGAGACAGGAACAACCGGAACAGTATACTTGTTAAGTACTGGCAGGACAACTGTATGCTTCCATCTTCTATCTTTCATTGTTTCTCTCCTTTCAAAAAGGAGAACAGCACTGCAAAGTAGACTGCGCTGCTGTAGAGAGTAAACAGTTCCTGAAGGAAAAGTAATTTTGTAATTTTTATTTTCACTAATTTTGTGCTCGAACTGAATTCTTTTTCAAAAACAAACTACATCACTTAATCCATTCTTTTCAACTTTGTTTAATTAGTTTAGGAAAGTCCTTTTTTTCTTCCCCATGACTGGTTGGGAAAGTTTTGTGAGGAAGAACTTGACTGGGTCTGACTTCAACCCCATTAAACATTTTTGGGATGAACTAAAACAGAGCTTATGAGCTAGGCTCTCTCATTCAACATATATGTCGGACTTTAGAAATGATCTAGATAAATGGGCAAAATTTCCTAAAAATGCACTAAAAAATTTTGTAGTAGACATTCTGAGAGCAATGGAAGCTGTGTAAGTAGAGAAGATGAGGGGAAAAGAGGTGTGGTGGCAAAATCTATGGTTTTAAAATAGGAAGTCATAAAAGCTATTTGTAGGTGTAATTGTCATGATCCCAGTGCAGGGTTGACCTGCACGCTAGGGGTTAAGGTTTTGATCCCAGTCCAAGCTCTTACCTGCAAACCTGGGGCTTATTATTGTGGCCTCTCCTTGGTTCGGGGAGAGCTTCTTATAGCCCTAGGAAGCTCCAATCCCTGTCAGTTATACTTTCGCCCTTGGCAGAGTGTGTTGACCCCTGAGTGTGTTTGTGCTGTGTTCTGGTTTGCCTGATACTTTGGTTTTGACTCGGTCTGTTCTCTGGATACTGCTTGTTGGATTCTGTTTCTGTACCTTTGCTGTCTGTTTGGTTTTGACCTCTGCCTGTCCCCGACTATCCGTTCTGTCTCATCCTTGGTGCTATACTGTCTTCTCGTGCTTTGACCTTGGCTTGTTCAGATTTACGTCTCTGTCTGTGCCCCTGGGTAACTTTGTCCCGTAGTTACCTTTCTAGGAGTTTTCCCTCAGCTTCTAGCTCCCTGGAACTGAAACCACGCCCCTCAACTGTCAGGTGATTCAGGCCCTGAAACCATCTCTCTCCTGCCTTGCTCACCCTGCGTTCCTAGGAGCCTGAAGCTTTCTTCTGCACTCGTCTTCCGGAGATTGCACTGGTGAGTTCTCTTGCAATCCTCACCGTGATATTATAACTGACCACTAAGTTTTTTTTTTTTTTTTTTTGCGTCACGGCTGTGTTTAGGGCGCAGGTTGTGCAGAGAGTTATGGATCCCCTACAGTCGCTGTCCGAACAGATGAAAAATCTGAGTCAGATGTTTCAGGATTTATCTCTGGAACAGCAAGCGCTGTCGTGTTCACAGCGGCAGGTTTCTGAACTGTGCAGGGGGCTTTATCTGCTGGTTCTCTGAGGGCTATGGCGAGTGATGTTGCGCTCGTGTCCTCAGAACCACCTGTTAAACTGCCTGACTTCTTTTCTGGGAACAAAAAGGAGTTTAGGATCTTCATGGAGGGTTGCAAACTTTTCTTTAGTTTGAGACCACGGTCCTCTGGGGATGAAAGTCAGAGGGTAGGGGTCATCATGTCTTTATTAAGAGGGTCCCCACAAGCATGGGCATTTTCCCTTCCTCCCACTGCCCTGAGAGAGTGTCGGTGAATGCATTCTTTGAGGCCCTCGGGCACATATATGATGAGCCTGACCGAGTGCGATTGGCAGAGGACATGGTGATGAGTGTCTGTCAGGGGAAGCACTCGGCCGAGTGGTTTTGTACTGAGTTCCGCCGCTGGGCCGCAGAGATTTCTTGGGAGGACGCCGCCCTCCGAGGACTATTTCGCAGAGGCTTGTCCGAGCGGTTGCAGGATGCTTTGGCGTTACACCCCCCACCTAACTCTCTCGAGGACGCCATGACCCAGGCCGTCCTGATGGACCGCAGGTTGCGGGCCAGAGGGGTGATGCAGGTGGAGACGACATTGTTCCCCAGTGGAAAAGAGACTGTCTCTGAGCCCATGGATGTGGGCGCTATCACTCTGAAGGAAAAGGAGAGAAAACGCCGTCGGGAAGAACAGTTGTGCTTCTACTGCGGTAAAGCTGGACATTGGAAAAAGGAGTGTCCTGTCTGCCCGTCCTCAACCCGGTCGGCGGGAAACGACTAGGTCTGGGTAGTCAGCGAGGAGACTACTCAGACCCTCAGGTACACTTTTCCTCGTTCTCTAAGGTGTTGCTTCATGTGGAACTGTTAGTGGATGGTTGTTCTTTTTCCTCTACAGCCTTTGTGGACTGCGGGTCATCCATCAATCTGATTGACTCTCAATTGGTCACACGCTGCAAGATAGGGACAGCTAGGCTTAAGACTCCGATCAAGGTGGTGGCCATTGACTCCTCCCCCCTCACAAAAGAGGGAATTCTCTTTATGTATGACTTGTTTTCGCTCAGAGTGGGAGCTGCTCACGAGGAAAAATTAAGTTGTTTTGTTCTGGACAATCTACCAGCAGGGTTGGTGTTGTGCATGCCCTGGTTACAACGCCATAACCCAGTTATTAACTGGAAAACAGGGGAAATTGTTCAGTGGGGGTTTAATGATTCTAAGTTATGTTATGAATCTGCACTGCTGGTTAAACCTGTTAAATCTGTGTCTGTGTCATCTGTCGAGCTGGAAGGTATTCCGGAGTACCTGAAAGACTTCGAAGATGTGTTCTCAGAAAGCGAGGCCGAGACGTTGCCGCCACATAGACCCTTTGACTGCGCCATCGAGCTAGTCCCGGGGGCTAAACTACCTAAAGCCCGCCTGTTTAATTTGTCTGGACCTGAGCGTTTAGCTATGAAGGATTATATTGCTGAAAGTCTTCGCAAGGGACACATACGTCCCTCAGTTTCACCTGTGGCGGCGGGGTTCTTTTTTGTGAAGAAAAAAGATGGCGGTCTACGTCCCTGTCTCGACTTTCGTGAATTAAACAAGATTACTGTACGAAATACGTATCCCCTTCCGTTGATTCCTGATTTATGTAACCATATAGGGTTGAGCATTCCGATACTGCAAATATCGGGTATCGGCCGATATTGGCTGTATCGGAATTCCGATTCCGAGTACCGATATTTTCGTCATATCGGATACCGGAATCGGAATGTCACTGTCACTGTCAGTGTCCGTCGGTCGGGTCTGTCAGGAGTCAGCGGCACTTACCCGGCAGAAGATCTCCGGCGGTCACATCCCGGACTGCTTGATGGCCGCCATCCTCTTCTCCCTGGCGGTCACATGCAGTTTCTCGCGATAACTGCAGTGACTGCTGGGTAATCGCGGCCGTAAAGCAGTCCGATGACGTCACCGCCGGAGAAGCAGGTAATCAGCTGTGCTGCGCCGGGATGTCAGGCTCTGCCTGGCATTCCGATGTAGCAGAGCTGGATCGTCGTGGGACACTCGTTACTATGGACTGCGTCGGACAGGTGGTATACTGTTGGTTTGTTTTTTTTCTTTTTTTACAGGAGATCGATGGCGTCGCAGGAATGAGAGTGTAATAAAAGAAATGAAAACTGTGTTGTCTCTTTTATTTCATTAAAATACTTTTTTCTTGCTGTGTCTTTTTTTTAAACATTTAAAAACTTTGGGATTAATAATGGATCGGTGTCTTATTGACGCCTCTCCATTATTAACCGGGCTTATTGTCACCGTGCAATCAACGGTGACATTAACCCCTTATTACCCCGCTTGCCACCGCTACAGGGCAAGTGGGAAGAGCCGGGTAAAGTGCCACAATTGGCACATCTTTTGATGCGCCAAATGTGGGGCTGCTGTAGCCTGGTATTATCAGGCTGTTGAGGGCCAAAATCCATGGGCCTTGACAGTCTTTTAATACCAGGCCGCAGCAGTCTGCATTTTACTTGGCTGGTTAACAAAAATAGGGGGGATCCCTACGCCGTTTTTTTTTCGAGGGATCCCCTATTTTTTGTTACAGCCAAGCTAAGCATGTCTGCTGGCCTGGTATTATCAGGCTTTGCAGGTCCATGAATGCATCCTTACCAGCTAAAAACCAGGCCCAGCGGTCTGCTTCATACTGGCTGGTTAACAAAAATAGGGGGGACCCACCGCTAATTTTTTTTCGAGGGGATCCCCTATTTTTGTTAATCAGCCAAGATAAGCAGACTGCTGTGGCCTGGTATTATCAGGCTGGCAAGGTCCATGGATTTGGCATCCTTAACAGCCTGAAAATCCAGGCCTCAGCAGTCTGCTTCATCTGGCTGGTTAACAAAAATAGGGGGGACCCCACGCCATTTTTTTTTCGAAGGGAACCCCTATTTTTGTTAATCAGTTCCCTCTGACGTCACTGATGGTGTCCCTGGCTGACCTGAAGTGAAAGTGGAAAGCAATCAATTAAGCTTTCCACTTCCTCTCCTGTCAGCCAGG
Source organism: Oophaga sylvatica (assembly GCA_033576555.1). Classification (NCBI taxonomy): domain Eukaryota; kingdom Metazoa; phylum Chordata; class Amphibia; order Anura; family Dendrobatidae; genus Oophaga; species Oophaga sylvatica. The sequence goes on from JARQOD010000006.1 coordinate 102,965,131, forward strand.
AGAGGAGCTCATTCATTTGGGGGTTTACTGTGAGGCTGCAGCATTAGCTGTGGTCCCTGCAGTAAACATTAACCCTTTCTGAAGGATTACACCGTGGGACCTGACTGTGCATCGGATTGGTAAGAATAATTTTGCTTTATTATTTTATTTTTATTACAGGAAATGGTTTTAGCAGGTAAATAAAATATGGTCAAAAACTGTGTGATTATTTCATTAAACTTCTTTTTTATTAAAGTGTGTGTGTTTGATTTTTCTTTCATACAATAGGATTAATAATTGATAGTTGTCTAATTGACAGCTCTCAATTATTAACCTGGCTTAAAGTGACCTTTCAATTGCAAGGTCATTTTAACCCCTTATTAACCCATTCGCCACCGCTACAGGGCAATGGAATAGACGGGCAAAGTGCCAGAAAGGGCAAATCTAATTAGAGATTTGCCCTTTCTGGGGTGTCTGGGGGCAGATGTTAGTAGCCGGGGGGGGCAAAAATAATGGTCCCTCTCTGGGCTATTATTATCTTCCCCCACTCACTGGCTTTGTCTGTCTGGTTGCGAAAATATGGGTGGGAGCCCACGCATTTTTTTTCAGCAATTTTACACCTCATATATATATATATATACATGTCATTGAGTTTGTGACATATATATATATATATATATATATATATATATAGTTCATACACTTCTACATAGTATAATAGCCGCTAATTCAATTGCCGGCTTTTGTGAAAATGCAGAACACGACATGAAATGACACTTGGTTTACATAGAGTTAACCATGTCTTTTCATGTAGTTTGATATCTGATTTGCACAAACAATTACATGAGTGTAAGTGTGCAAAATTTCACACCTGTAGGGGTTAATTAAAGGTGTAAATTCGTAGCAAAAAAGTCCGTTTTTTTTACAACGAATTTATACCTTTAATTAACCCCTACAGGTGTGAAATTTTGCACACTTACACTCATGTAATTGTTTCTGCAAATCAGATATCAAACTACATGAAAAGACATGGTTAACTCTATGTAAACCAAGTGTCATTTCATGTCGGGTGCTTCTGTCTTTTCACAAAAGCCGGCTTTACCCGGCAATTGAATCAGAGGCTATTTTACTATGTAGAAGTGTATAAACTATAAATATATGTATATATATATGTCACAATGACATGTATATATATATATTATATATATATGTATTCTATGTGTGTATATTTAGTGTTTACAAGGAAAGAAAGAGGTTTTTTTAGTTACGATATTTTGTTCCCATAGACTTACATTGGATTTCCGGTATCGGTATCGGGTATCGCCGATATTTTAATGGTATCGGCGATACCATTCCGATTCCGATACTTTTGGATATCGGAAAGTATCGCTCAACTCTAGTAACCAACTATCAGGGGCAAAATGGTTCTCTAAACTGGATCTTCGGGGAGCATATAATTTGATAAGGGTCAGGAAGGGGGATGAATGGAAAACTGCGTTCCTCACGTCCGAGGGACTTTTTGAAAATTTAGTCATGCGTTTGGTCTTACCAATGCTCCCGCCATATTTCAGAATTTCATCAACGTGGTGTTTTCTGATCTCATTGGTCGTTTTGTTGTTATCTACTTAGATGATATTCTGATATATTCCCCCGACAGTCATTCTCATATGAATCATGTACAAACTGTTCTCCAAAGACTTAGGGAAAATCATCTGTTTGCTAAATTGGAGAAGTGTGTGTTTTTTGTTCAAGAATTATCTTTTTTGGGATTGATTGTGTCCTGTGAGGGTTTTCGTATGGACCCCAAGAAGGTGCAGGCCATTGCGGATTGGGTACAACCCCGAGATCTTAAAGGGCTCCAGCGCTTCTTGGGGTTCGCCAATTACTACCGCAAATTTATTCGGGGGTTTTCGCAGGTGGTCAAACCACTCACTGATTTAACATGCAAAGGTTCGGATGTGAAAAATTGGTCCTCGCTCGCAAAAGAGGCCTTTGCTAGTCTGAAAAAATGCTTTATGACTGCTCCGGTGTTGGTATAGCCAGATCTGTCCAAACCATTTATTGTGGAAGTGGACGCCTCTGAGGTGGGGGTGGGTGCTGTGTTGTCCCAAGGTCCTGCCACTCTGACCAACCTCAGGCCATGTGCTTTTTTTCCAGGAAATTCTCTGCTGCTGAGAGGAATTACGATGTTGGCAATAGAGAGCTTCTTGCGGTCAAGTTAGCGTTTGAAGAATGGAGGCACTTTTTGGAGGGGGCCAGTCACTCGGTTGCTGTGATTACCGACCACAAAAATTTATCATATATTGAGTCTGCTAAGAGACTAACACCCAGACAGGCCCGTTGGTCACTTTTTTTTCCCTGTTTTCAGTTTACTATTACGTTTCGTCCGGGGTCAAAGAATATCAAGGCTGATGCCTTATCTCGCAGTTTTCATCCTGTGTCTCCCCCTGAGCCACCTTCCTCCATTCTTCACCCGGGGTTGTGCTGGCAGTGGTCTCGTCTGAGTTGGAACAGGAGATTGAGGGGGCCCAGTCTCTGGCCCCTGCTGCCAAGCCAGGGGGTAAGTTGTTTGTCCCAGAGCAGCTTCGGCTTAACCCCTTAACGACCAAGCCATTTTGTAGGTTAAAGACCAGGCCAATTTTTACATTTCTGACCACTGTCTCTTTATGAGGTTATAACTCTGGAACGCTTTAACGGATCTTGGCAATTCTGAGATTGTTTTCTCGAGACATATTGTACTTCATGATAGTGGTAAAAGTTCTTCAATATAACTTGCGTTTATTTATGAAAAAAACGGAAATATGGCAAAAATTTTGAAAATTTTGCAATTTTCAAACTTTTAATTTTTATGCCATTAAATCAGAGAGATATGTCACAAAAATTAGTTAATAAATAACATTTCCCACATGTCTACTTTACATCAGCACAATTTTGGAACCAAAATTTTTTTTTGTTAGGAAGTTATAAGTGTTAAAAGTTGACCAGCAATTTCTCATTTTTCCAACAAAATTTACAAAATCATTTTTTTAGGGGCCACCTCACATTTGAAGTGAATTTGAGGGGTCAATATGACAGAAAATACCCAAAAGTGACACCATTCTAAAAACTGCACCCCTCAACGTGTTCAAAGCCACATTCAAGAAGTTTATTAACCCTTTAGGTACTTCACAAGAATTGAAGCAATGTGGAAGGAAAAAATTAACATTTAACTTTTTTTCCCAAAATTTTTCTTTCGACACAATTTTTTAAAATTTTGTCAAGGGTATCAGTAGAAAATGAACCACAATATTTGTTATACAATTTCTCCTGAGTACATCGATACCCCATGTGTGGGGGTAAACCACTATCGGGCGCATAGCAGAGCTCGGAACGGAAGCAGCGCCATTTGACTTTTTTGGCTGGAATTGAGATTGGACGCCATGTCGCATTTGGAGAGTCCCTGTGTGCCTAAACAGTGGAAACCCCCCACAAGTGACCCCATTTTGGAAACTAGACCCCCAAGTAACTTATCTAAATGTGTTGTGAGAGCTTTTAACCCCCAAGGGCTTCACAGAAGGTTATAACGTAGAGCCGTAAAATTAAAAAATCATGTTTTTTCCACAAAAATGATCTTTTCATCCCAATTTTTATTTTCCAAAGGATAAAAGGACCCCAAAAGTTATTGTGCAATTAGTCCTGAGTACGCTGATACCCCATATGTGGGGGTAAACCACTATTTGGGTGCATGGCAGAGCTCGGAAGGGAAGTAGCGCCATTTGACTTTTTTGGCTGGAATTGAGATTGGACGCCATGTCGCATTTGGAGAGTCCCTGTGTGCCTAAACAGTGGAAAACCCCCACAAGTGACCCCATTTTGGAAACTAGACCCCCCAAGGAACTTATCTAGATGTGTGGTGAAAGCTTTGAACCCCCAAGGGCTTCACAGAAGGTTATAACGTAGAGCCGTAAAATTAAAAAATCATATCTTTTCCACTAAAATGATCTTTCCACCCCCAATTTTTATTTTCCAAAGGGTAAAAGGACCCCAAAAGTTATTGTGCAATTTGTCCTGAGTACGCTGATACCCCATATGTGGGGGTAAACCACTATTTGGGCGCATGGCAGAGCTTGGAAGGGAAGCAGCGCCATTTGACTTTTTTGGCTGGAATTGAGATTGGACGCCATGTCGCATTTGGAGAGTCCCTGTGTGCCTAAACAGTGGAAACCCCCCACAAGTGACCCCATTTTGGAAACTAGACCCCCCAAGGAACTTATCTAGATGTGTGGTGAAAGCTTTGAACCCCCAAGGGCTTCACAGAAGGTTATAACGTAGAGCAGTGAAATTGAAAAAATCATATCTTTTCCACAAAAATGATCTTTCCACCCCCAATTGTTATTTTCCAAAGGGTAACAGGACCCCAAAAGTTATTGTGCAATTTGTCCTGAGTATGCTGATACCCCATATGTGGGGGTAAACCACTATTTTGACGCATGGCAGAGCTGGAAAGGGAAGGAGCGCCTTTTTCAAATGCAGATTTTGATGGAATGGTCTGCGGGTGTCATGTCACGTTTGGAGAGCCCCTGATGTGCCTAAACAGTAGAAACCCCCCACAAGTGACTCCATTTTGGAAACTAGACCCCCCAAGGAACTTATCTAGATGTGTGGTGAGCACTTTGAACCCCCAAGTGCTTCACAGAAGTTTATAACGTAGAGCCGTGAAAATAAAAATATCATATTTTTTTCCACAAAAATAATCTTTTTGCCCCCAAATTTTTATTTTTATAAGGGTAACAGGAGAAATAGGACCCCAAAAGCTATTGTGCAATTTGTCCTGAGTATGCTGATATCCCATATGTGGGGGGGAACCACTATTTTGACGCATGGCAGAGCTCGGAAGGGAAGGAGCACCGTTTTTAAATACAGACTTTGATGGAATGGTCTGCGGGTGTCATGTCGCGCTTGGAGAGCCCCTGATGTGCCTAAACAGTAGAAACCCCCCACAAATTACCCCATTTTGCAAACTAGACCCCCCAAGGAACTTATCTAGATGTGTGGTCAGCACTTTGAACCCCCAAGGGCTTCACAGAAGTTTATAATGTAGAGCCGTGAAAATAAAAAAAATCATATTTTTTTCCACAAAAATGACCTTTTTGCCCCAAATTTTTATTTTTCTAAGGGTAACAGGAGAAATAGGACCCCAAAAGCTATTGTGCATTTTGTCCTGAGTACGCTGATACCCCATATGTGGGGGGAACCACTGTGATCGCCTTACTGCGATCTTGGGAGGCACAATGAACAAATCCACAAAAAGTGAAGAATTGGTTTTCTTTTTTACGCGTTCCTCGTGCGGTATTAGTGATTAGGCGACTTTATTCCTCGGATCGGTGCGATTACAGCGATACCAGATTTACACCCTTTTTTCATGTTTAGCTTCTGTCACACACTAAAAGATGCTTTTTCTTGGAATAATTTTTTGTAAGAAATATTTGCATCTCCGTATTTTGAGAGCTATAATTTTTCCATATTTCGGCCGACAGTTATCTGTGGGCTTATTTTTTGCGGGACGAGCTGACGTTTTTATTGGTACCATATTCAGGCACATAACGTTTTTTGATCGTTTCCTATTCCGATTTTTGTGGAATCAGAATGAACAAAAACCAGCAATTCAGGAATTGTTTTTTTTTTTCCTCCGTTCCGTGTGTGGTAAAATTGATAAAGCAGCTTTATTCTTCGGGTCACTACGGTTACGGCGATTCCTCATTTATATATTTTTTTTATGTTTTGGCGTTTTTTACACAATAAAAAATTTTATAGAAAAAATAATCATTTTTGCATCAGTTTATTCCGCGAGCTATAACTTTTTTATTTTTTCGCTGATGATGCTGTATAGTGGCTTGTTTTTTGCGGGACAAGATGACGTTTTCAGCGGTAACATGATTATTTATATCTGACTTTTTGATCGCGTGTTATTGCACTTTTTCCAAGCGGTATAATGATACCGCTTGGAAAAAGTATAATTTACTACTTTTTTGTGTTTTTTTTTTACGGCTTTCACTGAAGGGGTTAACTAGGGTTACGCTTTTATAGATGGGATTTTTACGGACGTGGCGATACCTAACATGTGTATGTTTTTTGTTTTTTATTTTTTTTATTACATAAAAATGTGTATTTTTTAGGGGATTTTTTTTAAATTATTTTTTAATATTTTTTTTACAATTTTTTTTAAAAAATTATTTTTTTTAACTTGTCCCTTTATGGGACTTTCACTTTTTTTACTTTTTATTGCAGTTACAATGCATTGCAATGCTCTGGCATTGCAATGCATTGCAACTATAGTGGAAGCTGCTGTGACAATGATCACAGCAGCTTTCCATAGCTAGATGACCCGGAGGTTGTCATGACAACCCCCGGGTCATCAAGGCAGAGATCGGGCCCTGCAAATACATTGCAGTGTGCCGATCTGAGGCAGAGGGAGCTCCCGACCCTCTGCCTCCTCCCTGAGCTCTGCGATCGCGCTCGATCGCAGCAGTCAGGGGGTTAACAGCCAGGGGCGGTGGGGGCTCCGCTCCTGGCTGTCAGTGCAGGAAGCCTGGCCACTGCAGCGCCGGCTCCTGCACTGATCGTGCTGGAGAAGCTGAAATTTCAGCTTCTCCTGCGCGATCGCTGCTGTGTTTGGTCAGTCAGATTGACTGACCAAGCACAGCGTGTAGGTGCGGGGACCGACGGCAAAGGTCCCCGCACCGCTTGCCGTGCCTGTCAGCTGTCTGTGACAGCTGTCGGCACTGATCTACCACTGCGTGTTTACACGCAGTGGTAGATCAAAGCCATGACGTGCAGAGTCCGTCCTGGTGCCGGAACTGACACCTTGCCATGACGGACTCTGCACGTCAGTGGACATTAAGGGGTTAAACTCCTCCAGGAGTTCCATGAATCCAAGCTCAGTGCTCACCCTGGTATATCTGCCACACGTCGGGTGGTGGCTAGGATCTTTTGGTGGCCTACTCTTAGCTCTGACATAAAAAAATTTGTTTCTGGTTGTGGGGTCTGCGCTCGTTCTAAAAACTCACATAGCCGGCCGGCTGGGGAACAGATGCCCTTGGCAGTTCCCGAAAGGCCATGGACTCACTTGTCCATGGATTTTATTACTAATCTTCCTCCATCCAAGGGCAATACGGTGGTATGGGTAGTGGTGGACAGGTTTTCGAAGCAGGCTCATTTTGTACCCTTATCCGCACTACCCTCAGCTGAGACTTTGTCCAGATTGTTTGTACAGCATGTTATCCGGTTGCATGGGGTACCCCTGAATGTGGTGTCTGATCGTGGAGTGCAGTTTGTGGCAAAGTTTTGGCGTGCTTTTTGCAAGAAATTGGGGATGTCTCTGTCTTTTTTGTCTGCATACCATCCTGAGAGCAATGGTCAGACGGAACGCACTAATCAGTCTCTGGAACAGATCCTCAGATGTCTGACTTCTGCAAGACAGAATGACTGGTGTGATGTACTGCCTTTGGCGGAATTCGCCTTCAATAGTCGGGTGAGCCAATCTACTGGTATGTCTCCTTTCCTGATCAATTATGGTTTTAGTCCTCATTTTGGTGAGTTTTCTCGTTTGGATTCTGAGTGTCCAGGGGCAGAGGGGTCTGTTCAGCGATTAAAGAATACATGGGCGGAGGTCCAGCGGAATATATCCAGGTCTCAAGGCAGGTACAAGTTTTTCGCTGACAGGAAAAGAACACCAGGTCCTATGTTTCGGGTTGGAGAGAAAGTTTGGCTCTCCACGTGAAACATTAAGTTGAAGGTTCCATCAGCCAAGTTGGGCCCCAAGTTCATTGGCCCATACAAGATTGTGGAAAAGATCAATCCAGTGGCTTACAGGTTGTGTCTTCCAGTCTCATTCAAGATCCCTAACGTCTTCCATAAATCCCTACTGAAACCTTTTGAGGCAGTCCGGGGGGAGTCCGAGTCCGCTGCTCCTCCTGTTTTGGTTGAGGGACACATGGAATATAAGATTGAGCATATCGTTGACTCCAGGTTGGTGCAGCGGTCGGTACAGTACCTGGTTCATTGGAAGGGGTATGGACCGGAGGACAGATCCTGGGTGCCGGCCTGTTTGATGCATGCGGATCGCCTGGTTCGGGCTTTCCATTCCAGGTTCCCGGGCAAGCCTGGGGGTCCAGAGGCCCCCCGTTGAGAGGGGGGTACTGTCATGATCCCAGTACAGGGTTGACCTGCACGCTAGGGGTTAAGGTTTTGATCCCAGTCCAAGCTCTTACCTGCACACCTGGGGCTTATTATTGTGGCCTCTCCTTGGTTCGGGGAGAGCTTCTTATAGCCCTAGGAAGCTCCAATCCCTGTCAGTTATACTTTCGCCCTTGGCAGAGTGTGTTGACCCCTGAGTGTGTTTGTGCTGTGTTCTGGTTTGCCTGATACTTTGGTTTTGACTCGGTCTGTTCTCTGGATACTGCTTGTTGGATTCTGTTTCTGTACCTTTGCTGTCTGTTTGGTTTTGACCTCTGCCTGTCCCCGGCTATCCGTTCTGTCTCATCCTTGGTACTATACTGTCTTCTCGTGCTTTGACCTTGGCTTGTTCAGATTTACGTCTCTGTCTGTGCCCCTGGGTAACTTTGTCCCGTAGTTACCTTTCTAGGAGTTTTCCCTCAGCTTCTAGCTCCCTGGAACTGAAGACACGCCCCTCAACTGTCAGGTGATTCAGGCCCTGAAACCATCTCTCTCCTGCCTTGCTCACCCTGCGTTCCTAGGAGCCTGAAGCTTTCTTCTGCACTCGTCTTCCGGGAGATTGCACTGGTGAGTTCTCTTGCAATCCTCACCGTGATAGTAATAATGTGTAGGTCCAAAAGTGTAATTCTTTAAATAACTTACTAATCTGAACACTTTAGCATCATTTACTAGAAATTGTTACATGACATTTAAAGATACCAGCACATGCTGCACCAAGCCTAAAAAAAATCATCAATACAACTATTAAAAAAACGAAAGACCTTTATTTTCATAGGATGTCTATAAATTTATGGATGTTAGCAGACTTTAAAAGAAGTTATTACATCACAAGTATATGTATATTGGACGTGGGAATGCATAAACATTGCCAAGGGCCTTTGTTCTACCAAGTTCTTCCAAGTATAACATATTCAAAAGAATAGCTATTTTCTAATTATGGATCAAAACAACTAACCATCAGGAACAATAAGGGGGGTTAATATGGAAATGTTACTGCATTTCCAAAGCCTTTATTAATTTACTAAGGTTGAACATTTCCATATAAGCATTGTTCCTTCTGCATTGTCTGTGATCATAATGTGGAGAGTGAGTGTTTCTGAGAATTGCATTACACTGACCTTTTTAATATTCTGCATCTTGATTGGCTGATTATGCAGCAAACAAGGAAACAAACATTATGGAAATTATATGGCATTGCACCTTTACACAGGCAGATAACACATCTTATTGCATGTAAACAAGAATAGCTTTTGTGCCTATGATTAGACAATGAGGGTCACAAGAAAACTAAATGTTTTTTTAATCAGGCATTTAATTTAAAGGAGCCACTATTTTATTACTAGCTACAGCAATGAAGATATATATATATATAATAACAGTACAGACCAAAAGTTTGGACACACCTTCTCATTCAAAGATTTTTCTGTATTTTCATGGCTATGAAAATTGTAGAATCACAATGAAGGCATCAAAACTATGAATTAACACATGTGGAATTATACATTACACTTTACAAAAAAGTGTGAAACAACTGAAAATATGTCTTATATTCTAGGTTCTTCAAAGTAGCCACCTTTTGCTTTGATGACTGCTTTGCACGCAGAAAAGGTGAACGGATGGACTCTACATGCCTGGTTCCCACCGTGAAGCATGGAGGAGGTGGTGTGATGGTGTGGGGGTGCTTTGCTGGTGACACCGTTGGGGATTTATTCAAAATTGAAGGCATACTGAACCAGAATGGCTACTACAGCATCTTGCAGTAGCATGCTATTCCATCCGGTTTGCGTTTAGTTGGACCATCATTTATTTTTCAACAGGACAATGACCCCAAACACACCTCCAGACTGTGTAAGGGCTATTTGACCAAGAAGGAGAGTGTTGGGGTGCTACGCCAGATGACCTGGCCTCCACAGTCACCAGACCTGAACCCAATTGAGATGGTTTGGGGTGAGCTGGACCGCTCGACGCTTCAATTTTGAATAAATCCCCAACAGTGTCACGAGCAAAGCACCCCCACACCATCACACCACCTCCTCCATGCTTCACGGTGGGAACTAGGCATGTAGAGTCAAGCCGTTCACCTTTTCTGCGTGCAAAGCAGTAATCAAAGCAAAAGGTGGCTACTTTGAAGAACCTTGAATATAAGACATATTTTCACTTGTTTCACACTTTTTTGTAAAGTGTAATGTATAATTCCACATGCGTTAATTCATAGTTTTGATGCCTTCAGTGTGATTCTACAATTTTCATAGTCATGAAAATACAGAAAAATCTTTGAATGAGACGGTGTGTCCAAACTTTTGGTCTGTACTGTATATATATACATATATATATATATAGTGGAATGTAATGTCCTTAAAACAAGTCAAAATGATGGTCAGTAGTGTGTGTGGCCTCCACATGCCTGTATGACCTCCCTACAATGCCTGGGCATGCTCCTGATGAGGCGGCGGATGGTCTCCTGAGGGATCTCCTCCCAGACCTGGACTAAAGCATCCGCCAACTCCTGGACAGTCTGTGGTGCAACGAGACGTTGGTGGATTGAGCGAGACATGATGTCCCAGATGTGCTCAATCGGATTCAGGTCTGGGGAATGGGCGGGCCAGTCCATAGCCTCAATGCCTTCATTTTACAGGAACTGCTGACACACTCCAGCCACATGAGGTCAGGCATTGTCCTGCATTAGGGGGAACCCAGGGCCAACCGCACCAGCATATAGTCTCACAAGGGGTCTGAGGATCTTATGTCAGTACCTAATGGTGGCTCAGTGGATAGCCTTGCAGTGCAGGGAGCCTGGGTTCGAATCCCACCAAGGACAACAAGATCATTATTATTATTATTATTATTAATATAATGTCAGTCAGGCTACCTCTGGCAAGCACATGGAGGACTGTGCAGCCCTCCAAAGAAATGCCATCCCCACACCATTACTGACCCACTGCCAAACTGGTCATGCTGAAGGATGTTGCAGGCAGCAGATCGCTCTCCACGGCGTCTCCAGACTCTGTCATGTCTGTCACATGTGCTCCATGTGAACCTGCTTTCATCTGTGAAGAGCACAGAGTGCCAGTGGCAAATTTGCAAAATGCAAATGCAAAACCATTTCAGAACACATGTAGTTTCAGGACCTTCCTGGCGGACCAATGGGAGTCGCTGCTGCAACCGAGCATGTGACCCTGGGCCCTGATCTCCAATGGGAGATCTTGCCCTGGGCATGCTCAGATGGAGAAAGCAGGGACTTAGTTCCCGAACTGCCTGCTCCAGCACTGGTTATAATAGAGGAACCAGGAAAGACCGCAACAAGCCTCTGCACAGTGTTAAACTGGGCTAGACGCTGAGACCGACGTCTCTGCTGAGCAGGCTCCACTGTGGCCGGAGATGGATGGGGGACCGCAGCGGGACTGGTTCGAGACTCCCTTTGTGCAGCAGCGGGAACTCGAACCCTAACACTCTGCACTGCATTTTGACTGAAAAAAAAAACAGAAATATAGAAATTAGTGATGAGCGAGTATGCTCATTGCTCGGGTTTTCCCAAGCACTCTCGGGTGATCTCCAAGTATTTGGGCGTGTTCGGAGATTTAGTCTCTGTTGCTGCAGCTGCATGATATGCGGCTGCTTGACAGCCTGAATACATGTTGGGATTCCTTAACAAACAGGCATTTCTCACATGTATTCAGCCTGTCCAGCAGCCACAAATCTTGAAGCTGCATCGACACTAGCTAAATCTCCGAGCACACCAAAATACGCGGAGATCACTGTTAAAACCTGAGCAATGAGCATACTCGCTAATTACTACTATAAATTTTTGCAAATTTATTATAAAAGAAAAATTGAAATATCACATGGTCATAATTATTCAGACCCTTTGCGCAGACACTCATTTTTAAGTCACATGCTGTCCATTTTCTTGTGAACCTCCTTGAGATGGTTCTAATCCTTCATTGGAGTCCAGCTGTGCTTAATTAAACTGATTGGACTTGATTTGTAAGGTTACACATCTGTCTGAATAAGACCTCATAGCTCACAGTGCATGTCAGACCAAATGAGAATCATGAGGTCAAAGGAACTGGCCAAGAAGCTGAGACAGAATTGTGGCAAGGCACAGATCTAGTCAAGGTAACAAAAGAATTTTTGCAGTATTCAAGGTTCCTAAGAGCACAGTGGCCTCCATAATCCTTAAATGGAAGAAGTTTGGGACCACCAGAAGTCTTCCTAGACCTGGCCGTACAGCCAAACTGAGAAATCGTGGGACAAGAGCCTTGGTGAGAGAGGTAAAGAAAAACCTCAAGATCACTGTGGCTGAGCTCCACAGATGCAGTAGGGAGATGGGAGAAAGTTCCACAAAGTCAACTATCACTGCAGCCCTCCACTAGTCATGCCTTTATGACAGAGTGGCCTGATAGAAGCCTCTCCTCAGTGCCAGACATATGAAAGCCCGCACAGAGTTTGCTAAAAAACACATGAAGGACTCCCAGACTATGAAAAATAAGATTCTCTGGTCTGATGAGACGAAGATAGAACCTTTTGATGATAATTCTAAGTGGTATGTGTGGAGAAAACCAGGCACTGCTCATAACCTGCCCAATACAATCCCAACAGAGAAACATGGTGGTGGCAGAATCATGCTATGGGGTGTTTTTCAGCTGCAGTGACAGGACAACTGGTTTCAATTGAAGGAAACATGAATGCTGCCAAGTATAGAGATATCCTGGATGAAAACCTCTTCCAGAGAGCTCTGGACCTCAGATTTGACCGAAGGTTCACCTTCCAACAAGACAATGACCCTAAGCACACAGCTAAAATAATAAAGGAGTGGCTTCAGATCAACTCTGTGACCATTATCCAGGACTTTTATCATTTTGCATATGGACTAAGAACTAACAGGCAGGTAGTTGCTACCTGCCTATTTTGCCCAGCACTAATCTCTATCACTCCTACCGAGGGATTCTGTGGCTTCCATTGACGTCATGTTGGCAGAGCAGAATCTTTTCTTGTCTTCTTTGACTTTCGCTGTGCTTTGCTGACAGTGCATCTCTGCCGATATCATGCTGATTGACAGCTGGCTTCCCGCTGCCTAGCTGTGAAGAAGAGGAAGTGCTGTTTTGTTTATGAGAGGTGAAATGAAGGAAAAGAATTGCTGGCTGAGCCAGCAGATATTGTCCTTGTGCAAAACTGGCAGGTTGCTAGCATGTACCTGCCTGTTAGTTCCTAGCCCCATGCACAAAAACAATAAAAGCATTGGATAACTATTTAAGTTGTTGTAACGGGTCCGGGGGGGCGGAACCTCTGAGCTACTATACAAGGGGGCGGTCCTTGTAAGGGAGCGGGTGGCGACCAGGGTAGACAGGCAGGCAGTCACAGCAGGTAACCGGGGCAGTCTCTGGATGGACGGGCAGGAGGTCACGGAAAGTGACCGGGGCAGTCTCTGGATGAACGGGCAGGAGGTCACGGCAAGTGACCGGGGCAGTCTCTGAATAAACGGGCAGGAGGTCACGGCAAGTGACCGGGGCAGTCTCTGGATGAACGGGCAGATACGACCTGTGATGGCTGAGCCTCCCGGTAGGCTAGCAGGCAGATAGCAGACGAGCGCTCCCAGGTGAGTGGACGAGAGTCTCTGGAATAGCAGGTGGTCACCGAACGTGACGGCAGAGCCTCCAGGTAGGCTAGCAGGCAGGCAACAGGTGAGCGCTCCCAGGTGAGCGGGCGAGAGTCTCTGGAATAGCAGGTGGTCACCGAACGTGACGGCAGAGCCTCCAGGTAGGCTAGCAGGCAGGCAACAGGTGAGCGCTCCCAGGTGAGCGGGCAGGCTGGTCCATAGACAGACTGGCAGGTGATGGTGAACAGACTGTCGGACGGTGGAGCCTCCAGGTAGGCTAGCGGGCTGGTAACAGGTGAACGCTTCCAGGTGAGCGGGCAGGAATCTGGCAGGTAACAGGCAACGGAACCTGAGGGCTGAAGCAGAGTAGTGAACAGTGCAACAACATTGCTCGGGCACCTCCATTTTGGAGGAGGTGCCTTATATATGGTGAAGTCCTCCGGCCATTGGCCGGGGACTACTTAGGAGGACACGCGCGGCCCCTATAAGAGGAAGGGAGCGCGCGCGTGCCCTAAGCACAGTGGCCGGAAAGGAGCGCACGCCACCAGCAGAGCGGGAGGAGGAAGACGGACCCGGGGCAGAGGGGTGAGGGGAACAGCGTCCCTGCCTAGCAGAGGGCAGGGACGCCGACGCTACAGTACCCCCCCTTTAGGCCCCCCCTTTTTTAGGCCAGAGAGAAATTTAGCTAAGATGAGAGGGGCATGGATGTTCTCCCGAGGCTCCCACGTTCTCTCCTCAGGACCAAACCCCTTCCAATCCACCAGAAAATAGGTTTTTCTCCTTACCCTTTTGGTGGCCAGAATGTTCTCTACCTCAAATTCGTTTTCAGCAGAAACTGGAGCAGGAAGCGTACCTGTAGGCTTGGCAAAAGAGTTAAGTACCACCGGTTTTAGAAGAGATACATGGAAGGAGTTAGGAATCCGCAAATTGGCCGGGAGTTTCAATTTATAGGCAACCGGGTTGATCTGACTGATGACCTCCAGAGGACCAATGAACCGAGGCCCTAGCTTATAGGAAGGAATCTTGAGCCGGACATACTTGGACGAGAGCCAGACCTTATCCCCAGGACGGAATTGAGGAGGATCCAGACGTTTTTTGTCAGCATGTTTCTTCATGCGCTCGGATGACAGAATGAGTGCGGACCGGGTACTCTCCCATATGGTGGAAAATTCGTTAACAAGAGATTCCGCAGCTGGATTGTCCACAGAGGTGGAGACGGGAACAGGGATCCGAGGATGCTGACCAAAGACTACAAAAAACGGAGATTTGGAGGAAGACTCGCTCTCGTGATTGTTGTAAGAAAATTCGGCCCATGGCAGGAGATCCACCCAGTCAGAATGGTGGGCATTAACGAAGTGCCGGAGGTAACTGGTCAGAATCTGATTGATCCACTCCACTTGACCATTGGACTGTGGGTGGTAAGCGGAGGAGAAATCCAGGGAGACGTCTAGCAACTTACAAGTGGCTTTCCAGAAACGTGAGGTGAACTGTACCCCACGATCTGACACAATGTGACGAGGCAGGCCATGAAGACGGAAGATGTGGCTGATAAAGTCTTTAGCCAGTTCGGGTGCTGACGGAAGACCTGGCAGGGGAATAAAGTGAGCCATCTTGGAAAAACGGTCAACGACCACCCAAATGACCGTACAACCGGCAGAGACGGGGAGGTCAGTTATGAAGTCCATGGCTATATGCTGCCAGGGGGCAGCGGGTACCGGAAGCGGAAGGAGGCGGCTGGCAGGCAGGTGTCTCGGAACTTTGTTGCGGGCACAGGAGGCACAGGCAGAAACAAAGTCTTTTACGTCCTTGTGCAGGGTAGGCCACCAGTAATGCCGGGTAATAAGCTGGAGGGTCTTTTTCTGACCGGTGTGGCCAGCTAGTTTAGACGAATGACCCCAGTGTAGGATCCTCTCTCGATCGGGTACCGATACGAACGTCTTACCAGGAGGGAGACGATTTAGACTCACGGGAGCCACCTGCATCACTCTGGTGGGATCGATGATATGTTTAGGTTCCTCCTCGAGATCCGACACCAGGAAGGATCGAGACAAGGAGTCCGCCTTGATGTTCTTGTCTGCCGGGCGAAAATGTAGAAGAAAATCAAAGCGAGCAAAAAACAAGGACCACCGGGCTTGGCGAGGGTTAAGTCTCTGAGCATGCTGGAGGTAAGCCAAGTTTTTGTGATCAGTGTAAATGATTACTGGATGAAGAGCCCCCTCGAGTAGGTAACGCCACTCTTCTAATGCCAGCTTGATGGCCAATAGCTCTCGGTCTCCTATGGAATAATTGCGCTCGGAAGAGGAGAAGAGTTTAGAGAAGAAGCCGCAAGTTACCATCCTCCGGAAGAAGATTTTTGAGTAAGTACCGCTCCGGCTCCAGAGGAGGAAGTGTCAACCTCCAAGAAGAACTGCTTGTTGCCGTCCGGGCGATGCAGCACCGAAGCGGAAGAGAAGGCTTGTTTTAAGGAAAGAAAGGCCTCCTCTGCTTCGGGAGTCCACTGTTTGGGGTTAGCGTCCTTGCGGGTGAGCGCGGAGATTGGAGCAGTCCGGGAAGAGAAGTGCGGTATGAAGAGGCGGTAATAATTGGCGAAGCCCAGGAACCGCTGAATGGCCTTCAATCCCTCCGGTCAGGGCCATTTCTCGATGGCAGATAGTTTCTCCGGATCCATTCGTAGACCTGTCTGAGAAATGATCTAGCCCAAAAACGGAAGCGAAGTCTGCTCAAAGAGGCACTTCTCATATTTAGCGAAGAGGTGATTCTGCCTGAGCCTGAGCAGAACCTGACGAACGTCCCTCCGGTGAGACTGGAGATCCGGAGAGAAGACCAAGATGTCGTCCAGGTACACCACTACGCAGGAGTAGAGAAGGTCCCGGAAGATGTCATTGACCAACTCTTGAAAGACTGCCGGAGCGTTACAGAGACCAAAGGGCATCACCAAATACTCGTAGTGGCCGTCCCGGGTGTTGAATGCCGTCTTCCATTCATCTCCCCGACGGATACGGACTAGGTTATATTCCCCACAAAGATCCAGTTTGGTGAAGATTCTAGCCCCCCTCAGACGATCAAATAATTCTGGAATGAGCGGAAGGGGGTACTTATTCTTCATCGTGATCAGGTTAAGACCTCTGCCGTCTTTCTTTTTTACGAAGAAGAAGCCTGCTCCTGCTGGGGAGGTAGATTTCCGGATGAATCCCTTGGCCAAATTCTCCTCGATATATTCGGACATCGACCTGGTCTCAGCAGCAGACAATGGGTAAATACGCCCACGGGGAGGCGTAGTACCGGGTAGCAGGTCGATAGGGCAATCATAAGGTCTGTGAGGGGGTAATGTCTCTGCCTCCTTTTTATTAAAGACATCAGCGAATGACCAATATGGAATCGGGAGCCCAGGTAGATTAGTTGGTGTAGGAGAAGGACGGACGGGATGAACAGGAACCAAACACGTTTTATGACAGTCTTGTCCCCAGCGAAGGATCTCTCCAGTCTGCCAGTCGAGCACGGGTGCATGCTTTTGGAGCCAAGGTAGACCTAGTAAGAAAGCGTGAGAGAGTCCAGGCAGAACATGAAAAGAGATGCTCTCAGAATGCAGCATACCCACCTGCAGAGTTATGGATTCGGTGATAAGTTGGATGGGACGTGGTAAGAGACCCCCATCCACAGCAGCGACAGATACTGGTACAACCAGAGGTTTGGTAGGAATGCGGTATTTTTCTACCAGAGCCTGTGAAACAAGATTCCCGGCTGCTCCAGAGTCAAGTTGGGCTAGTTCGAAATAACGGTTCTCCCGAGGAGAATTGAGACTGACAGCAGCAGAGATGGAGAGGATTTATCTTTGTCTAGGTCGACCTCTCTGAGCGAACCTAGACACAGGCGTTTCCCGACCTCTCCGGGCAGGTACGGATCCGGTGCTCCTTACTGCCACAGTAGAAGCAACTCCCCTCGGCACGGCGTAAGTCCTGACAGGTTTTGACCATCTTGGTCTGGTCGACCTGCATAGGCTCAGGAGAGTGTAATTGGGGAGAAACGGAGGGAGTGACGGGTTTCTGAAACGTAGGAGCTAGACGTGGAAACCTCCTTTCACGGGTGACCTCTTTGGCCCGCTCCTGGAACCGTAGGTCAATCCGGGTGGCAAGAGTTATTAGGTCGTCGAGAGTGGTAGGAATGTCCCGACCGGCGAGTTCATCTTTAATACGACCGGACAGACCCTCCCAGAAAACAGATACCAGAGCGTCGTTATCCCAGGCCAGCTCCGAGGCAAGGGTACGGAACTGTATGGCATATTGGCCCACGGTGAGACCTCCCTGACGGAGGCGTAGCAGAGATGATGCGGATGAGGTCTTCCGTCCGGGTTCGTCGAAGACCTTCCGGAAAGCCGCGAGAAAGGCAGACAAGTCGGACACCAGGGGATCTCCTCTCTCCCAAAGAGGATTTAGCCAGGCCAGGGCCTCCCCGGTGAGATGGGACATGATGAAGGCAATTTTGGCCCGGTCGGAGTTAAACTGGTGGGACAGGATTTCAAAGTGCAGGGTGCACTGATTAATGAAGCCCCGAGCCTGAGCGGGGTCGCCTCCGAAGCGAGGAGGTGCAGAAAGCCGGGGTCTGGGACAGGAAACCACGGAATGGGTGGAGAGCGGAGCTGCCGGATTGCGGGTCATGGCACCAGCGGTGGTTGCTGGTGTAGCGGCCAGAGTGTCCAGGCGAGAATTGACATTCCGCAGGTGACCCAGGATGGACTCCTGTTGGGACCTCTGACGGGACAGTTCATGAAACAAGTCCGAGAGCGAGGGAGCTTGGGTGCCACGGTTCCATGGCCCGAGCAAACTGTAACGGGTCCGGGGGGGCGGAACCTCTGAGCTACTATACAAGGGGGCGGTCCTTGTAAGGGAGCGGGTGGCGACCAGGGTAGACAGGCAGGCAGTCACAGCAGGTAACCGGGGCAGTCTCTGGATGGACGGGCAGGAGGTCACGGAAAGTGACCGGGGCAGTCTCTGGATGAACGGGCAGGAGGTCACGGCAAGTGACTGGGGCAGTCTCTGGCTAAACGGGCAGGAGGTCACGGCAAGTGACCGGGGCAGTCTCTGGATGAACGGGCAGATACAACCTGTGATGGCTGAGCCTCCCGGTAGGCTAGCAGGCAGATAGCAGACGAGCGCTCCCAGGTGAGCGGGCGAGAGTCTCTGGAATAGCAGGTGGTCACCGAACGTGACGGCAGAGCCTCCAGGTAGGCTAGCAGGCAGGCAACAGGTGAGCGCTCCCAGGTGAGCGGGCGAGAGTCTCTGGAATAGCAGGTGGTCACCGAACGTGACGGCAGAGCCTCCAGGTAGGCTAGCAGGCAGGCAACAGGTAAGCGCTCCCAGGTGAGCGGGCAGGCTGGTCCATAGACAGACTGGCAGGTGATGGTGAACAGACTGTCGGACGGTGGAGCCTCCAGGTAGGCTAGCGGGCTGGTAACAGGTGAACGCTCCCAGGTGAGCGGGCAGGAACCTGGCAGTTAACAGGCAACGGATATAAGAACGCTAACCAGCTCACCGGTTTGTAGAAGCACGGATCCTCCGCTTGATCAAACGTGAAGATACATGAGAAAATGAAGGAAAAAGGGATCCAGCTTCAATAAAATCTTCATCTTTATTGATTCATAAAAACATGAATAATGGCATGCTCCTGGACAAGCTCAGGACAAGGCTACGCGTTTCGATCACAGGGATCTTTATCACAGCTGACATATTCAGACAAAGGCACATATTTAAGACAAAGGAAGACCAATCACGATCAGAAAAAATGTCATGTGATTTTTGACAAGTCCTTTAACAATTTGCACATAACGAATAAAGAAACAAAAACAATATTTGCACAAATAAAATCAATGCAAAGAAATAAAATTAATAATGGAACATCAATTCGTTTCTTTTGTTGAGACCAAATGGATGTCTGGTATGTAGATTAAAGATCCAGAAAGCTTCACGTGTGAGGAGTCGCTGACGTGCATCTCCACCTCGGGCAGACAGGTTAACACTTTCAATACCTGTGACTTGGAAGGAAGAAACATTGCGAGCATGCTGAAAAATAAAATGTTTAGCAGCAGCAGAAATATTGCGATTCGAAGAAACATTCTTTATATCCTGCAAATGTTCAGCGATCCTGATTTTTAGTTTCCTAGTAGTGCAGCCTATATAAGATAAATTGCAAGTAGTGCACATAATTTTATATACCACATAGCATGAATTACAATTGATATATTTGTTAATGGTATAAATCGCAGTGCTGTCATTATTTTCAAAGGTTTTCGTTACACAAACATATTTGCAAAGTGCACATCTATTGTGGCCACATTTATAAAAACCTTTATGTTCTAACCACGATGTTTTATGAGAAGAGAAATTATTACTGAACATGCTTGGAGAAACTTTGTTACCAATAGATGGCGCTTTCCTTGAAACAACATTAATACCTGATGAAAGAATGTCGGCAAGAGAGGGATCTTCATATAAAATAGGCAGCGATCTCAAAATGATTTTTTTGATGTCCCCAAATTGAGGGCTATATTGAGCACAAAAATATGGTTTCACTGCAAGATCATTTTTTTGTTGTCGCCCTCCACTAATGAGATCCTCTCTGTTTTTATTACTTACAATTGTTCGTGCTCTTTTTAATGACCATTTAGGATAATTTCTGTTTTTTAATTTTGTATCCACACAATTAAATTCCGTTTCCAAAGCTGTAGGATCGCTGCAGTTTCTCAAAATTCTGGTATATTCACCCAAAGGAATCGATTTAATAGTATGTTTGGGGTGACTGCTTGCTGCATGCAAGATAGAATTACCAGCACAAGGTTTGCTGAACGTTTTAGTAATAATAACAGAGTCATGTACCCCATATAAATCAAGATCCAAAAAATAAATTTTGTTATGATGAAATTTATGAGTAAAATGTATGTTGAATGAATTAGAATTGATATAATCAATAAATCCGGATATGGCAGGTACATCACCACTCCAAATGATGAGTAAATCATCAATATATCTACCATACCAAGCAATCGAGTCAATAAATGGATTAGTAGCTGAAAAAATAAAAAAATATTCCCAATATGACATAACAAGATTAGCTAGGGATGGCGCAAATTTCGCACCCATCGCCACGCCAGATTTTTGTAAAAAAAATTTATTGTCAAATGAGAAAAAATTGTGGTTTAATAAAAATTGAATAACTTGTAAAATATAATTAATGAGATCCTGGGAATAATTACTGAATTTCGTTAAGACAAACTGCAGCGCTGTCATGGCAACATTGTAAGGTATACAGGTATATAAAGAAGTCACATCACAACATAACCAAGTATATTCTTTAGACCAGATTTTCTTGGAAAACATTCTCAACACTTCTTTAGAATCTTTAATATAACCAGGAGTGATTTGTACTAGTGGTTGAAGTAGTGAGTCAACCCATTCACCCAGATGTTCATTTAAAGATCCAATCCCTGAGACAATAGGTCTCATGGGGGGGATTTTCATATCCTTGTGAATTTTTGGGAGACCATGCATGATAGGGATAATAGGATGAGACACTGTGAGATAATCAGTTTGTTTTTTGGTTAGAATGCCAAGGCTGAAACCCTCATTGATAATTTGGATAATCTCACTTTTAAATTTATCAGTGGGATTTGTATGGAGTTTTTCATATACATCACTGTCAGACAAGAGAGACATAATTTGAGAATGATAATCCTCTTTATTCAGGATAACTACCATGCCACCCTTGTCCGACATTTTAATTATTATATCTGACATACTTTTGATCTCATCTAATGCAGTTTTCTGGGCTTTTGTTAAATTGGAATGATTTCTGCTGCTGCCCATTTTAACCCTATCATGAAGGATTTTTAAATCCCTCTCTATCACCTCCTGGTATTTAAGGGTATGCCACACTAAACAATATCGCTAACGGGATCGCTAAAAAACGTCACTATTTAGCGATCCCGTTAGCGATATTGTTCAGTGCGGCAGCTTCCAGCGACGAGCTTCCTGCTGTGATCTCGCTCGTCGCTGGTATCGTTCCGGACCCTATTTCATCGCTGGCGCTCCCGCTGGGTAAGTATCTAATCGCTGTGTGGCACCTTTTCTTAGCGATTTAGCGGTACCTTTGTACCGCTAAAGTCGTTAAGAAGATCGCTAACGGCGATAGCGTCGTTAACTATATCGCTAAATGTGGCCGCATTTAGCGATATAGAAACAATCCCGCTAGCGATCTCATTAGTATGCAACGCTAACGAGATCGCTAGCGGGATAGCTTAGTGTGGCAGTACCTTTAGTCATGCAATCAGGCCTGGATTGAATGGGATAAAAAGAGGGATTTTTTGTTTTAAACACAGGTGCATGAGTAATATCAGATTCATTATCATAGGAATGAGTAGACAAACTAAACAAAGTGTTGAGAGATACCTGTTCTCTGAAAGACAAGTCAGTAAATTCATTATTATATGTCAGCGACTCCTGCAAAGGGGTCTCATCAGAATGATTTAAAAAATGCTTTTTGATGGTAAGGTCTCGCATAAACTTGTTGACGTCCAAAATAGTAGAAAAAAGATTGAAATTCTGATCGGGCACAAAATTCAGACCTAAGGACAAAACATCTAATTGCGTTTTGGTAAAGTCTCGTGCAGATAAATTCAAGACATTATCATGGTTTATTATTTGCGATAATTCTTCCTGCGGCGTGTAATCATGACATGATCTTTGTCGGTGTTTTCTGCCACCCGCCTTTTACGTTTTTTGAATGACGAAAAAACTTTGTGGTGTGAACACTGTCATTAGAGGAAACACTCAGATTATTGTCAGATGAATCCAACTCAGAAGATGTAAAACAGACATGTGGTTTAGATACCGGTTCGTTGAGAGCATGGTTGCGTTTTAAAATAGATTTAGGAGTTCTATGACCCGCTCCCAATGGCCCCAGTCATAGACTTTCTTGGTTGAATAGTCTCTTAGATCACGAGAAAATTTTCGTTTTTTCCGGTCCATGATATCCTTTTCTAGGCTAGAGACATTATCTTGCATTTTAGCCACAAGTGAGTCATACTGAGTCAACGATTTAAATTCAGTGAGCGCAGAATCTGCATCATTCGTTTCTGAATATCCTCCAATTTATTACTCTCATATTTGACTATGAGTTGCATGAGTTTGGAAGAACAATTACTGAGTATCTGATTCCACTCTTCAATGAAAATGTCAGAAAAAATTGTAGTGAGGATTTTTTTAATACGAAGCCCCTTGGAATCATATCCTTAGCTAGATAATTTTGGAGGGTAGTATGATCCCACCACAACTTTGTTTCTTGAAGCAAAAGTTTTTCCATTTTGTTGATATTTTCATTCAGATCAGGCATGTCTGGAATTTCATTAATATCACCAGAAAACACTTGTGCCGCTTTGACAGATCTGTCTTGAACAAAAATAGATGCCATAATAAAGCTGGTGCCTGAGCTTAATGACTGAGTCCACTTTCAAAATACTTGAAAATATTGAGCATGAAACCGGGGGAAAAATCCCCACTACAATTTTTTCTGACATTTTCATTGAAGAGTGGAATCAGATACCCAGTAATTGTTCTTCCAAACTAATGCAACTCATAGTCAAATATGAGAGTAATAAATTGGAGGATATTCAGAAACAAATGAATGATGCAGATACTGCGCTCACTGAATTTAAATCGTTGACTCAGTATGACTCACTTGTGGCTAAAATGCAAGATAATGTCTCTAGCCTAGAAAAGGATATCATGGACCGGAAAAAAACGAAAATTTTCTCGTGATCTAAGAGACTATTCAACCAAGAAAGGCTATGACTGGGGCCATTGGGAGCGGGGTCATAGAACTCCTAAATCTATTTTAAAACGCAACCATGCTCTCAACGAACCGGTATCTAAACCACATGTCTGTTTTACATCCTCTGAGTTGGATTCATCTGACAATAATCTGAGTGTTTCCTCTAATGAAGTGTTCACACCACAAAGTTTTTTCGTCATTCAAAAAATGTAAAAGGCCGGGTGGCAGAAAACACCGACAAAGATCATGTCATGATTACACGCCGCAGGAAGAATTATCGCAAATAAGAAACCATGATAATGTCTTGAATTTATCTGCACGAGACTTTACCAAAACGCAATTAGATGTTTTGTCCTTAGGTCTGAATTTTGTGCCCGATCAGAATTTCAATCTTTTTTCTACTATTTTGGACGTCAATAAGTTTATGCGAGACCTTACCATCAAAAAGCATTTTTTAAATCATTCTGATGAGACCCCTTTGCAGGAGTCGCTGACATATAATAATGAATTTACTGACTTGTCTTTCAGAGAACAGGTATCTCTCAACACTTTGTTTAGTTTGTCTACTCATTCCTATGATAATGAATCTGATACCATTCATGCACCTGTGTTTAAAACAAAAAATCCCTCTTTTTATCCCATTCAATCCAGGCCTGATTGCATGACTAAATACCAGGAGGTGATAGAGAGGGATTTAAAAATCCTGCATGATAGGGTTAAAATGGGCAGCAGCAGAAATCATTCCAATTTAACAAAAGCCCAGAAAACTGCATTAGATGAGATCAAAAGTATGTCAGATATAATAATTAAAATGTCGGACAAGGGTGGCATGGTAGTTATCCTGAATAAAGAGGATTATCATTCTCAAATTATGTCTCTCTTGTCTGACAGTGATGTATATGAAAAACTCCATACAAATCCCACTGATAAATTTAAAAGTGAGATTATCCAAATTATCAATGAGGGTTTCAGCCTTGGCATTCTAACCAAAAAACAAACTGATTATCTCACAGTGTCTCATCCTATTATCCCTATCATGCATGGTCTCCCAAAAATTCACAAGGATATGAAATCCCCCCCATGAGACCTATTGTCTCAGGGATTGGATCTTTAAATGAACATCTGGGTGAATGGGTTGACTCACTACTTCAACCACTAGTACAAATCACTCCTGGTTATTTTTAAAGATTCTAAAGAAGTGCTGAGAATGTTTTCCAAGAAAATCTGGTCTAAAGAATATACTTGGTTATGTTGTGATGTGACTTCTTTATATACCTGTATACCTTACAATGCTGCCATGACAGCTCTGCAGTTTGTCTTAACGAAATTCAGTAATTATTCCCAGGATCTCATTAATTATATTTTACAAGTTATTCAATTTTTATTAAACCACAATTTTTTCTCATTTGACAATAAATTTTTTTTACAAAAATCTGGTGTGGCGATGGGTGCGAAATTTGCGCCATCCCTAGCTAATCTTGTTATGTCATATTGGGAATATTTTTTTATTTTTTCAGCTACTAATCCATTTATTGACTCGATTGCTTGGTATGGTAGATATATTGATGATTTACTCATCATTTGGAGTGGTGATGTACCTGCCATATCCGGATTTATTGATTATATCAATTCTAATTCATTCAACATACATTTTACTCATAAATTTCATCATAACAAAATTTATTTTTTGGATCTTGATTTATATGGGGTACATGACTCTGTTATTATTACTAAAACGTTCAGCAAACCTTGTGCTGGTAATTCTATCTTGCATGCAGCAAGCAGTCACCCAAACATACTATTAAATCGATTCCTTTGGTGAATATACCAGAATTTTGAGAAACTGCAGCGATCCTACAGCTTTGGAAACGGAATTTAATTGTGTGGATACAAAATTAAAAAACAGAAATTATCCTAAATGGTCATTAAAAAGAGCACGAACAATTGTAAGTAATAAAAACAGAGAGGATCTCATTAGTGGAGGGCGACAACAAAAAAATGATCTTGCAGTGAAACCATATTTTTGTGCTCAATATAGTCCTCAATTTGGGGACATCAAAAAAATCATTTTGAGATCGCTGCCTATTTTATATGAAGATCCCTCTCTTGCCGACATTCTTTCATCAGGTATTAATGTTGTTTCAAGGAAAGCGCCATCTATTGGTAACAAAGTTTCTCCAAGCATGTTCAGTAATAATTTCTCTTCTCATAAAACATCGTGGTTAGAACATAAAGGTTTTTATAAATGTGGCCACAATAGATGTGCACTTTGCAAATATGTTTGTGTAACGAAAACCTTTGAAAATAATGACAGCACTGCGATTTATACCATTAACAAATATATCAATTGTAATTCATGCTATGTGGTATATAAAATTATGTGCACTACTTGCAATTTATCTTATATAGGCTGCACTACTAGGAAACTAAAAATCAGGATCGCTGAACATTTGCAGGATATAAAGAATGTTTCTTCGAATCGCAATATTTCTGCTGCTGCTAAACATTTTATTTTTCAGCATGCTCGCAATGTTTCTTCCTTCCAAGTCACAGGTATTGAAAGTGTTAACCTGTCTGCCTGAGGTGGAGATGCACGTCAGCGACTCCTCACACGTGAAGCTTTCTGGATCTTTAATCTACATACCAGACATCCATTTGGTCTCAACAAAAGAAACGAATTGATGTTCCATTATTAATTTTATTTCTTTGCATTGATTTTATTTGTGCAAATATTGTTTTTGTTTCTTTATTCGTTATGTGCAAATTGTTAAAGGACTTGTCAAAAATCACATGACATTTTTTCTGATCGTGATTGGTCTTCCTTTGTCTTAAATATGTGCCTTTGTCTGAATATGTCAGCTGTGATAAAGATCCCTGTGATCGAAACGCGTAGCCTTGTCCTGAGCTTGTCCAGGAGCATGCCATTATTCATGTTTTTATGAATCAATAAAGATGAAGATTTTATTGAAGCTGGATCCTTTTTCCTTCATTTCAACAGGCAACGGAACCTGAGGGCTGAAGCAGAGTAGTGAACAGTGCAACAACATTGCTCCGGTACCTCCATTTTGGAGGAGGTGCCTTATATATGGTGAAGATATAGCAAATAAACTCAGAACTCAACTTCAGTAGAGTGATGATTTTTAATCGTGTCCACAGTAATAACAGAAACGTTTCGGTCCTGAACTTGGACCTTCATCAGTCACATAGACTACTGTGAGTAGGTGGACCCAGCAATTACCCTGCACAATTGCATTCACTACATGCACGGACTAGCGGCGGATACCGCGTCCACCGCAGGCACATTTTTGCTCCACCGGGACCCCCCAGGTAACCGCTGCCATATTTGATCACCTATATCGAACAGAATTTAAACCTGATATTCCGGGCATAGCCCCTCTTTTTGCTGGGTCCACCTACTCACAGTAGTCTATGTGACTGATGAAGGTCCAAGTTCAGGACCGAAACGTTTCTGTTATTACTGTGGACACGATTAAAAATCATCACTCTACTGAAGTTGAGTTCTGAGTTTATTTGCTATATTTATATGGTGTGGGAACCTACTCAGATACTCCTATACGGCTGTGCACATGATTATTCACTTTGCATTATATATGAAGTCCTCCGGCCATTGGCCGGGGACTACTTAGGAGGACACGCGCGGCCCCTATAAGAGGAAGGGAGCGCGCGCGCGCGCCCTAAGCACAGTGGCCGGAAAGGAGCGCACGCCACCAGCAGAGCAGGAGGAGGAAGACGGACCCGGGGCAGAGGGGTGAGGGGAACAGCGTCCCTGCCTAGCAGAGGGCAGGGACGCCAACGCTACAGTTGTTTGGTAAGTTCCCCTCAGCATTTCAAGAAAAGAACACAAACTCAGAGTAAGGGCTCATACTCACTTCTGCCGAAAACAGATGATATTCAGCTGAAAAAAAATCGGATTCAAATCTGACCAATGTTATTCAATAGGTGACACCTCATTTGCGATTTTTTTTCTCAGCCGAAATTGGTGTGAGAAAAAAATCGCAGCATGCTGCGATTTGATGCGATTTTGGCATGATAATCGCCAATGCAAGTCAATGGGTGCGAGAAATCATCGCACAGCACTCGCACCATGCGAGAGCTGTCCGATTTATACGCACCAGTCTCCTTTGAAAAGCCGGCAATTCATCCCCGGCTACTGTAAAATCACACTGACAGCTCACAAAACACTAGATACATACACATAGAATACATATATATGTATACATGTCATTGTGACACATACATATATATATATATATTTATAGTTCATACACTTCTACATATTATAATAGCCGCTAATTCATCCCCGGCTATACTGTAAAATCACACTGACAGCTCACAAAACACTAGATACATACACATAGAATATATATATATATATATATACATGTCATTGTGACATACATATATATATATATTTATAGTTGATACACTTCTACATACTGTAATAGCCGCTAATTCAATTGCCGGCTTTTGTGAAATCACAGAAGCTGACATGAAATGATACATTATTTACACACAGTTAACCATGTCATTTCATATATTTTGATATATGGTTTTAACTTACAATTACATGAGTGTATGTGTGCAAAATTGCAGACATGTAGGGGTTAATTAAAGGTGTAAATTCGTTGAAAAAAATGCGTGGGCTCCTGCTGTATTTTCTCCACCAGACAAAGCAAGCGAGTGGGGGCAGATAATAATAGCTGGAGGGTATTTTTTTTTGTCCCCCCCCGGGCTACTAACATCTCCCCCCAGACACCCAAAAAAGGCAAATCTCTAATTAGATTAGCCCTTTCTGGCATTTTGCCCATTATTCCATTGCCTGTAGCGGGGCAAATGGGTTTAAAAAAGGGGTTAAAGCCCCCTTTGAAATTGAAAGGTGATTTAAGCCAGGTTAATAATTGAGAGCTGTCAATTGAAACTATCAATTTTAAATCCTTTGTTTGAAAAAAAAAATAAAAACACACACATTTTAAAAAAAAAGAAGTTTAATGAATAATCAAAAGTTTTTGACCATATTTTATTTTCCTGCTTAAAAACCATTTTCTGTAATAAAATAAATAAAAAAAACAAAATTTTCTTTCCTATCCAAAGCCGTAGGTCCTGCGTAATCCATCGAAAAGGGGTTTAAAGGTTACAGCTAAAGGGGGGCTAATGCTCTGCTGAGCTGTTCCCCCGGGAAAGAATCGTTCCTCTCCCCGGAAAGGAGAGGAAGTGATTTATGGTGAAGTTAAAAGTTTTTCCCACTTTCACTTCAGGGCAGGGCACCCCGACCGACCAAAGTGAAAGTGGATGCAATCAATTAGCTTCCCACAGTAATCCCCATCCTTCTGTCGGGGAGATAAGCTCTTCATTCCA
>JARQOD010000006.1:102994214-103032825 GCA_033576555.1 Oophaga sylvatica
AAACTAGAGAAAAACAGTCCAATATTCCAACACTTTAATTTTATTAGATGTATAACATAACATTAAAAGAAGCACTGGTGCATAGCACACAGGGGAACTGACAGACACAGTGGTGTCAGCATCAAAACGCGAAAAGGGGATCAGAGTCCATCTACCCACCCAAATATATTATAACTATATAAGGAATGACATGCCTGAAGCAACAACATTCTTTAAATCACAGGCTAAATAGCAAACAAGTAAATCAATACCCCAGACATGTCAATACATACACATACCTATAAGGGTGAGGTGAAAAACGGACCGCTGACCCACCCCAACGTACGTTTCGGAGCACACTCCTTCCTCAGGGGGCCTAGTGTAGTAATGACCAGGTGCCTCTAATATAGGAAGAGGCAGCACGCCCCATCCTATCACATGTGGGATCAAGCAATGAGCGCATATGTGAACAATACTCAATTAGTTCAATATCTCATATCACGCAACGAAAAAACCGCTACCAGCTGATGCATCTGCATACCTGACCGCCATAGACGCCATACCGGAAGTGCGTGGGGCCCCACGTGACCGGAAATGGACATCCAGAGGGCGGGAGTAAGACAGAATGCCACACAGCCTGGCGCATGCGCAGATGCATTATAAAATAAAATCCGCCATCTTGGTGCAGGGAAGCAGGCCATACAGATAAGTATAGTACCTACATCACATATTTTCAATAGTAATCACTCGAAAGCTATCAGCACCAACCTAAGCATGGCTGTCATAAAGATACATAGATACTCAAAATAGTATGGATATAGCGCAAAGCGCATGCGCAGATTGCAGTAACCACCACATGTGTACGGGGCATGCAAGAGGGACATGCTATCTAATATCTCAGCAGAATCAATATATATGACATAAATAAACAAAATATATGCAATGAAAAACTGAGAAGTGAAAATAGAAACGAAAAAGTAAAAAAATATATAAAAAATAAAAAATAAAAAATAGTCAATGCATATAAACCAATAACAGAACAGATGCACAATAAAAATATATGCAAACAATAAATGCAAAAAATAATACCAAATGAGAAGTGAAAAAATGAAAAAACAAATTAAACAATAAAATAAATAATATAGAAAATAAATAGAATACATACATGTACATATATGCGTATACATGCACATCTGACTACTAATAAACAATAAACATATGTATAATGATTTTGATGCTTATATCTTCATTAACTTGAACATGTCCCACGGAAAGGTAACGCTGGTCAGTCCACTCATATCATGCCTCATATGCGTGTCTTCATAAACATATAATATCATATCTCTAAATAATAAAAGAATAAATGTTAAAATGATAAAAACAATGCGGACACCAATGTGTCCATCAGTGGGCAGCAAATGGAGATCACAAATGAAATTCGAAAAAATGACGCGGAATAGTCTTCAGGGTGGATGCGTCCGTGCAGGAAGAGGCCGCCTGGATACCCAATACATGTTCGCGTGTGTCGCCTGCCCCAATATTGAAAGATGTACAACCTTCTCCGGTTCAGATGGGAAGAGGGAATACAAAATTAAATCTAAAATAACGTGCACATCGCGATATGTGATATATCATGCCACATGTCCATGTGGACTCATATATATAGGCATGACTACCAGACAGATGAAGGTCCGTGTTCGCGAACATGTATTGGGTATCCAGGCGGCCTCTTCCTGCACGGACGCATCCACCCTGAAGACTATTCCGCGTCATTTTTTCGAATTTCATAGATGTGATAGCACCCTACTTAGAGTGCGGGGTATTGACATACTTAGCATTAATATCAGAGGCGGAGACTTGACTAAAAGACTGGGACAGCTTGAATCCAGATGGATTTGGACGCTTAGTACTATACACCCTAAAGGCCTTAATGAGAACCTATCCTTTGCCCCATATTTGTGATCTCCATTTGCTGCCCACTGATGGACACATTGGTGTCCGCATTGTTTTTATCATTTTAACATTTATTCTTTTATTATTTAGAGATATGATATTATAGTTTATGAAGACACGCATATGAGGCATGATATGAGTGGACTGACCAGCGTTACCTTTCCGTGGGACATGTTCAAGTTAATGAAGATATAAGCATCAAAATCATTATACATATGTTTATTGTTTATTAGTAGTCAGATGTGCATGTATACGCATATATGTACATGTATGTATTCTATTTATTTTCTATATTATTTATTTTATTGTTTAATTTGTTTTTTCATTTTTTCACTTCTCATTTGGTATTATTTTTTGCATTTATTGTTTGCATATATTTTTATTGTGCATCTGTTCTGTTATTGGTTTATATGCATTGACTATTTTTTATTTTTTATTTTTTATATATTTTTTTACTTTTTCGTTTCTATTTTCACTTCTCAGTTTTTCATTGCATATATTTTGTTTATTTATGTCATATATATTGATTCTGCTGAGATATTAGATAGCATGTCCCTCTTGCATGCCCCGTACACATGTGGTGGTTACTGCAATCTGCGCATGCGCTTTGCGCTATATCCATACTATTTTGAGTATCTATGTATCTTTATGACAGCCATGCTTAGGTTGGTGCTGATAGCTTTCGAGTGATTACTATTGAAAAATATGTGATGTAGGTACTATACTTATCTGTATGGCCTGCTTCCCTGCACCAAGATGGCGGATTTTATTTTATAATGCATCTGCGCATGCGCCAGGCTGTGTGGCATTCTGTCTTACTCCCGCCCTCTGGATGTCCATTTCCGGTCACGTGGGGCCCCACGCACTTCCGGTATGGCGTCTATGGCGGTCAGGTATGCAGATGCATCAGCTGGTAGCGGTTTTTTCGTTGCGTGATATGAGATATTGAACTAATTGAGTATTGTTCACATATGCGCTCATTGCTTGATCCCACATGTGATAGGATGGGGCGTGCTGCCTCTTCCTATATTAGAGGCACCTGGTCATTACTACACTAGGCCCCCTGAGGAAGGAGTGTGCTCCGAAACGTACGTTGGGGTGGGTCAGCGGTCCGTTTTTCACCTCACCCTTATAGGTATGTGTATGTATTGACATGTCTGGGGTATTGATTTACTTGTTTGCTATTTAGCCTGTGATTTAAAGAATGTTGTTGCTTCAGGCATGTCATTCCTTATATAGTTATAATATATTTGGGTGGGTAGATGGACTCTGATCCCCTTTTCGCGTTTTGATGCTGACACCACTGTGTCTGTCAGTTCCCCTGTGTGCTATGCACCAGTGCTTCTTTTAATGTTATGTTATACATCTAATAAAATTAAAGTGTTGGAATATTGGACTGTTTTTCTTAGTTTGTTGCTTTGCAATACAGTTCTCCTACTAGTGTATCCCACATCCATGTGTATTTCTAATGATTTTTTGTTCATAGATATCTTATATACACATATGTGATGGTTGGGGTTGTTGCTACTTTTTACATTTACAAATTGAAGATTTTTTCAATGCTTTTTTGGGTAATCACTCTGGATCTCCAACAATGAAGACGACGACCCTGATGACCACCCCGAAGAAGATGACGACCACAAGGACGACGAGCATCAAGCCAACCAGCCTAAACACCATCACAAAGAAGAAATAAAAGATTACCAAACAGGACTAAGAAGGTTAAGACAAACTACAAGATACAGAACAAGAGACTTAAGAACAATAAGCAGAAGATCAAAAAGCAGAAGAACATGAAGTATAAGACCAAAATGAAGAGCAAAATATATGCTCTAAATTATAAGCAGAAGAAGACTAAGCAGTGTATGGGGGTGAGTCCGTTCCTCCTCGTGGTGCCCCTGGAAAATGCCTGCTGCTGCAGGCTAAACTGAACACGGACAAATACTGTTGTAATTTAAATCTTTTGTGACAGCAAGAACGGAAGGATGAAAAATTCATACTTTGACAGATTACAAGTACAGGA
This sequence comes from Oophaga sylvatica, assembly GCA_033576555.1. Classification (NCBI taxonomy): domain Eukaryota; kingdom Metazoa; phylum Chordata; class Amphibia; order Anura; family Dendrobatidae; genus Oophaga; species Oophaga sylvatica. The sequence continues at coordinate 102,998,170 of JARQOD010000006.1, forward strand.
TTCTCTGTCACAAATAAGAATATGATGAAGAAGATGAAGTACAATATGAATAAAAATAATAGTTTAATAAGAAGAATATGAGTAATGTTAACAAAAAGATGAATAGCAAGAAGTTTAAGAAGAAGATAAAGAAGGTGAAGATGAAGAATAATTTGATGAAAAAGATGATGCTGCTGAAGATTATGAAGGAGAAAGTGTGTCGAAAGTTAAAAAGGTGAAGAGCATGGAAGTTGTGAAATATACATATTTGCCAAAATAGAAAAAACGTTAACAACATTGTCAATTTCTTCGTCAATCCGAACATCTTTAAAAAAAAAAAATTTATGCTATTCCATTTGATTGGGTTAAACATCTATGCCTTTAATGTCTCCTCAACCTTCCCCAATACATTCTACATTACTCTTTGCTGTTTTCCTTCATGTACAATTAACCAACAAGGCAAAAATGGGTTTTTTTTAATTCCGATATTTTGTTCCCATAGACTTACATTGGATTTCCGGTATCGGTATCGGGTATCGCCGATACTTTTTGGGTATCGGCGATACCATTCCGATTCCGATACTTTTGGATATCGGAAAGTATCGCTCAACTCTAGTTGTCACCCAAAGACATCATCTTTAAAACAGCCTGCTGACGCTTACCACTAGCTGTTCGATAGTGGGACAAATCGTGTACAACACTGGCAGCAGCGGATGGAGTGCTCGTGCGACTGCGCTCTGTCGACGAGCTTTCGCTTCTGGAGGAGGAGGAAGAGGGTTGAACGCCTACAGCCAACTGTTGCCTATACCATGTGCTAGGCAGCACTGTCCCACCGCCGCTGTCCCCTGTGGACCTTGCATCCACCACATTAACCCAGTGCGCAGTGATGGACATATAACAGCCCTGGCCATGCCTACTGGCCCATGCATCTGTTGTGAGGTGCATCTTTCCACTCACTGATTGTTTGAGTGCATGGACAATGCGGTATTTCACATGCAGGTGGAGGGCAGGGATGGATTTTCTAGCAAAGAAGTGCTGACTGGGTAGGTCATAGCGTGGGACAGCGTAGGCCATGAGCTCTCGGAACGCTGCGCTTTCAACCAAACGGAAGGGCATCATCTCTAATGAGATCAGTTTGGCAATGTAGACGTTCAAAGCCATGTACGCGAATGAGAAGATGAGTACTTTCTTGTCCTACTCAGAGTGTCTGCTAGGGTGAGCTGGACTTGAGAGCTGCATATGTGGGAACTAGCAGTGGACATGGCGGTCTGAGAGGGGGTAGGTGATGGTGATGGTGGTGGCGGTGGTGATGGCCTAGATTCAGTCTTTCTTTGGAAAAACATTGTGATTCTCTGACTGCTTTGGCCTTACGAAGACACCTTAACATTTTTTGCTGGTGGTATGCTAACCGGTGGGCTTACAGTGGGGGAAGCGATGTAGCATTGCTGGCTACCTTCATTCGGAGCAGGTGCACATGTGCTACCTGAGGTTTTGTAGTCTGCCCACGCTTGCAAGTGCATGGTGTTTAAATGTCTAAGCATGCAACTGGTATTCAAATTTCGGAGATTTTTCCCTCGACTAAAGGTCTTTCCGCACTTCTTACAGATAACTTTTGCCTCATCAACAGGATTTTGGTCACAAAAGTGCCACACTGCACTCTTCCTACTATGGGATAAATTTTTAGGGCTTGCATGCTGTGCTAATTTGATCGTCTGGCCAAGCTGTTCTGCAACTCTTTTTCTTTTTTTAACAGGTTTTTGGACAGCTACGGGGCTGCCAGATAACCGCAGCTGCGATGTTGATGCCTGCTGCGGATCCTCCTCCTCTTCTGAGCTATTGCCAGTGGCACCCTCTTACGCCAATGGATGCCAAACCGGGACAACAACTGGCTCATCCATCACCTCCTCTTCAATTTCATCTGCACCTTCCTGCACCGTGTAAGGTGGTAGAGTTTGCGGGAAGGGGCATCTGAGTTTCATCAGGGTCAGAATTTGGCTCAGTAGACTGCGAGGGCAATGCAGTGCTCTGAGTGAATGTACCAGCAGAATCATATAGCAGTGGCTGTGCATCAGTGCACTCCATGTCATATTCATCTTGGACTGGGGAATTCAGGATTTCACTTGATAAACCAGGCATGGTATGTGAAAAGAGCTCCAGAGAGTAATCTGAAGTGTGGCCTGCCGCATCCTTCACTTTTGGTGGGGGTGAAGGACACAAGGAAAGGTGTCGCTCTTGACCAGGAGCCTGCACTGACAACTCAGTGCTTGTAGTTTTTGAAACTTCAGAAGAGGAGGCGATAGAGCTGGAGGCTGTTTCGGCAAAGTAAGCCAAAACCTGTTTCTGATACTCCGGCTTTAAAATCGGTTTACCTACTCACAGAAAAGGGAGCCTTCCAGGCCTTCTGGAGCCAGACGATGACGCAGGCTCAACACCTCCTGCCTTAGGTGCTATTATGCTTTTGGCACTACCAGCAGATGCACCACCACCACCATCAATACCAGCTGCCCCCCCCCGCCCACGTCTGTGGCCTCTTCCACCATACTTCCTCATGTTTGGGAAAATGTAACAAAAATACCAGGAGATACAGTACAGACCAAAAGTTTGGACACACCTTCTCATTCAAAGATTTTTCTATATTTTCATGACTATGAAAATTGTAGAATCACACTGAAGGCATCAAAACTATGAATTAACACATGTGGAATTATACATTAAACTTTACAAAAAAGTGTGAAACAACTGAAAATATGTCTTATATTCTAGGTTCTTCAAGGTAGCCACCTTTTGCTTTGATTACTGCTTTGCACGCAGAAAAGGTGAACGGCTGGACTCTACATGCCTAGTTCCCACCGTGAAGCATGGAGGAGGTGGTGTGATGGTGTGGGGGTGCTTTGCTGAAGACACTGTTGGAGATTTATTCAAAATTGAAGCGGTAAGCAGTCCAGCTCATCCCAAACCATCTCAATTGGGTTCAGGTCTGGTGACTGTGGAGGCCAGGTCATCTGGCATAGCACCCCATCACTCTCCTTCTTGGTCAAATAGCCCTTACACAGCCTGGAGCTGTGTTTGGGGTCATTGTCCTGTTGAAAAATAAATGATGGTCCAACTAAACGCAAACCGGATGGAATAGCATGCTGCTGCAAGATGCTGTAGTAGCCATTCTGGTTCACTATGCCTTCAATTTTGAATAAATCCCCAACAGTGTCACCAGCAAAGCACCCCCACACCATCACACCACCTCCTCCATGCTTCGCGATGGGAACTAGGCTTGTAGAATCCATCCGTTCACCTTTTCTGCGTGCAAAGCAGTAATCAAAGCAAAAGGTGGCTACTTTGAAGAACCTTGAATATAAGACATATTTTCGGTTGTTTCACACTTTTTTGTAAAGTGTAATGTATAATTCCACATGTGTTAATTCATAGTTTTGATGCCTTCAGTGTGATTCTACAATTTTCATAGCCATGAAAATACAGAAAAATCTTTGAATGATAAGGTGTGTCCAAACTTTTGGTCTGTACTGTATATGGTACTGTATCAGAAGCTTACAGCTGTACACAGTGTAGGGGAAAATTTAAATCTCCGCATATACAGGATTTCCAGAGTCACACACAGACACTCTCTCAGTATGGATTTGACCGTAATACAAAAAGCAGAAAAAAGGTACTGTATCAGAAGATACCAGATGTATATAGTGTAGGGGAAAATTTAAATCTCCATATACTGTATATTTCCGGAGTCACACACAGATGCTCACTCAGTATGGATTTGACCAGAATACAAAAAGCAGAAAAAAGGTACTGTATCAGAAGATACCAGGTATATATAGTGTAGGGGAAAATTTAAATCACCGTATATATTTCCGGAGTCACACACAGACGCTCTCTCAGTATTGATTTGACCGTAATACAAAAGGCAATAAAAAGGTACTGTATCAGAAGATACCAGGTGTATATAGTATAGGGGAAAATTTAAATCTCCGTATATATATCCGGAGTTACACACAGATGCTCACTCAGTATGGATTTAATGGCCACAATACAAAAATCAGAAAAAAGGTACTGTATCAGAAGATACCAGGTGTATATAGTGTAGGGGAAAATTTAAATCTCCGTATATATTTCCGGAGTCACACACAGACGCTCTCTCAGTATGGATTTGACCTTAATACGAAAGGCAGAAAAAAGGAACTGTATCAGTAGATACCAGGTGTATATAGTGTAGGGGAAAATTTAAATCTCCGTATATATTTCCGGAGTCACACACAGACGCTCTCTCAGTATGGATTTGACCATAATACAAAAGGCAGAAAAAAGGTACTGTATCAGAAGATACCAGCTGTACACAGTGTAGGTGAAAATTTAAATCTCCGTATATATTTCCGGAGTCACACACAGACGCTCTCTCAGTATGGATTTGACCGTAATACAAAAGGCAGAAAAAAGGTACTGTATCAGAAGATACTAGCTGTATACAGTGTAGGGGAAAATTTAAATCTCCGTATATATTTCCGGAGTCACACACAGACGCTCTCTCAGTATGGATTTGACCGTAATACAAAAGGCAGAAAAAAGGTACTCTATCAGAAGCATACAGCTGTATACAGTGTAGGGGATAATTGAAATCTACGTATATATTTCCGGAGTCACACACAGATAGTCAGCATGTATTTTTCCGTGATACCAGCCGGTACACGGTAGTGTGTGAGGAGTATACAGCTCTATACGGTGTAAGAAAAAATTAACGCTCGGTAACTGTGCAGAAAAAAAGAATAAAAGTATTAGTGCTGTGTAAAAACTAGTCTGCACAGCAGTGTAAACACAGCAATACAGCTATCAGGCAGCCTAATAACCAGCGCTGCGGCACACAAGAAAATCCTCTCCTGTCACTGCACACTAACTGTACAGCACAATTGCTATCAGCACAAGCACATAAGAACTTCTCTTTTCAGCCCTAACTCTCTCCCTACTAATAAACAGCGTCAGCAACCTCTCCCTACTGTTAAGAGCGGCAGAAGTAAAATGGCGGTCGGCTGTCTAGGCTTTTATAGACAATATGACGCCCCCCAAAGCAAGCCAATCACTGCAATGCCCTTCTCTAAGATGGTGGTGGATGCTGCCCATGTCATCTCATTGCCCACAGTGTACGTCCTTGCTCATTGGCTGAAAAAAGGCATCTGCTAGCATTACAGGAAAACCGACTTTGGCTCTCATTTTGCCGAACGCATGGCCGACCTCACGCTATGGTCGAGTTTCGCTCGGCAAAACCCGACTTTGGCGAAATTCGGCGACTTATGAGTCTGACCGACCTGTTTCGCTCAGCTCTAATCAGCACAATTTTTTAAACATAATTTTTTGTTAGGAAGTTATAACTCCATATTGAAGTTCATATTTTGCTCGACTGGTTTGATGATGCCATGTCATAATCCAAACGCTCTCTAGCAAAGTGCAGACAGGCCCGGACATGTACTGGCTTCTGCAGGGGGGACACATCTGGCACTGCAGGATCTGAGTCTCTGGCGGCATAGTGTGTTACTGATGGTAGCCTTTGTTACGGTGGTCCCAGCTCTATGCAGGTCATTCACTAGGTCCCCCCCGTGTGGTTCTGGATTTTTGCTCACCGTTCTTGTGATCATTTTGACCCCACGAGGTGAAGTCTTGCGTGGAGCCCCAGATCGAGGGAGATTATCAGTGGTCTTGTACGTCTTCCATTTTCTTATTATTGCCCCACAGTTGAGTTCATCACACGAAGCTGCTTGCCTATTGCAGATTCAGTCTTCCCAGCCTGGTGCAGGGCTACAATTTTGTTTCTGGTGTCCTTCGACAGCTCTTTGGTCTTCATCATAGTGGAGTTTGGAGTGTGACTGTTTGAGGTTGTAGACAGGTGTCTTTTACACTAATAACAAGTTCAAACAGGTATGATTACTACAGGTAATGAGTGGAGGACAGAGGAGCCTCTTAAAGAAGAAGTAGAGGTCTGTGAGAGTCAGAAATCTTGCATGTTTTTAGGTGACCAAACACTTATTTTCCACCATAATTTGAAAAATAAATCTTGCCAAATCAGACAAGGTGATTTTCTGGATATGTTTTCTCATTTTGACTCTTATAGTTGTGGTCTACCTATGATGTCATTTACAGGCCTGTCTCTTCTTTTTAAGTGTGAGAACATGCACAATTGGTGGCTGACTAAATACTTTTTTCCCCACTGTGTTATATAGAGTCATTACAAACAGAGTGATCCACAGTACAGACCAAAAGTTTGGACACACCTTCTCATTCAAAGATTTTTCTGTATTTTCATGGCTATGAAAATTGTAGAATCACACTGAAGGCATCAAAACTATGAATTAACACATGTGGAATTATACATTACACTTTACAAAAAAGTGTGAAACAACTGAAAATATGTATTTTATTCTAGGTACTTCAAAGTAGCCACCTTTTGCTTTGATTACTGCTTTGCACGCAGAAAAGGTGAACGGATGAACTCTACATGCCTGGTTCCCACCGTGAAGCATGGAGGAGGTGGTGTGATGATGTGTGGGTTTGCTTTGCTGGTGACACTGTTGGGTATATATGCGTCCCCTGTGACCGCCCTACGGTGGATTTAAGGACCAGGGACTACGAAAAAATTAGACGAAAATTAACCTCCTTTGACTTACACTGCACCACCTTGGCGGAGTACCACCGCCAGGGTAAAATTCCGAGAGGCTTACGGTGCAATTTGCGCCCAACCCTTTTTGCAGATAACCAGGAATTCTGTGGAAAATATAAGAAAATCCTGAATAAATGTTCCCTAGACATTATTATTTTGACAATTGAATAGGATTACTCAAGAGATCAAGTCTATCGATGGAGCGGTTCTTTCGGCACAGGAACTTGGCAGCGACGACCCTACTACAGACGCGAAGGATCCTTCAGCTCTGGGAGCGATTCCTCCATGGGCTCCCACCGGACTCGTTTTTTAGCCAAAGGCCGCCGGGGAGGCCACCAGGATGCAGGCCCATCAGACGATCTCGGAACAAAAATGACCACCAGGTCCCAGGTAAGCCTTCAAACCTGGTAATTAACATTTCGAGTCACTTACTCTCCCCCGCGGAGCTATCAGCTCTACAAAAAGGACTATCTTTTTGTCCCACTCCCAAGTGGGACCCCCTACAATTGCAAAAGGACTTACAACGTTTTTATCGCAATGTACGGTTAAAAGCTCATTTTGCATCTTCTGTACTGCCTAATACACCCTCTTTGGGGAATACCACCCCCCTTTCGGAAATATCTATTCTCTCTCTGGGTCTCCGTAACCCAAGTTCCTTTTCCCCTCCGCATTCACATCATCCAGTAGAAACCTTCATTTCTCTGGTGGATCAAGATGTTAAATCTCTGTTACACCAACATAAATTAGGTCTTTTTCCCACTCATACCAACCTCCCATTGGAAGAGAAACAGGCTCTTTCTTCATTAAGTCTCAATAAGGATATAATCATAAAGCCAGCCGATAAAGGCGGAGCTTTGGTAGTCATGGACCGGACATTCTATCATAATGAAGTCCTAAGACAATTGTCTGACTCTGATACCTACAGGGTCATTCCCGGAGATCCTACGTCTACTATTAATAAAAAGATCCAGAACGTCATTACCTTATATCTAGGAAATAACACCATTGACAAAAAAACGGCAATATTTTTACAGAATCTGTTTCCTGTTACCCCGGTATTCTATATTTTACCAAAAATTCACAAGAATCTACAAAATCCCCCGGAAGACCTATCGTGGCTTCCACGGATTCTATTCTTGCTCCACTTTCAATTTTTTTAGAAAAGATCTTCACACCATTGATCAAAAACACACGATCATTCTTACTGGATACCGGTCATTTCCTCAGGATTATCAACCAAATAGATTCTGTTAGTGTCAACAGCATCCTCGTAACCCTAGACGTTAACAGTCTATACACTTCCATTACACATGATAAGGGTATCAGAACTATTGAAACACTTCATGAGAACTCCGATATGCCATATAATTCGGTCCACCTCTGTCTGGAACTTCTAAAACTTGTTCTCCATGAGAATTTCTTTTTGTATGAAGATACGTATTACGTACAAACGCGTGGGACCGCTATGGGCTCTAACGTGGCCCCGGCCTATGCAAATGCCTACATGGATTGTTTTGAGACCAATTATGTATATAACCACCATTTATTTGTTCAGTTTGCCCATAATTACCACCGTTACATAGATGACATTTTTTTCATTTGGTCTGGCTCTCCAGCTACCCTCCAGACATTTTTTGAATATCTTAATTCAATCTTTCCAGAACTTCAATTCACAATACACCATAGTGAATCGCAGATTCCCTTCTTGGACACCTTGGTAGTTAAAGACAATAATGGAAGATTGTCTACGGATTTATTCACTAAACCTACTGACTGCAACAGTTTGTTGCATTACTCTAGCTGCCACCCCAGATACACCAAAGACAGTTTACCACGTTCGCAATTTAAGCGAGTAACCCGCATTGTATCTAATGACGAACTCCGAGTGGAGAGACTCACGACAATGACCAATAAATTCAGAGAACGTGAATACCCTAACAAACTTCTTGACAAGGAATTGGCATATGCGTTACTTCCACAGTCGCCCTCTCCTCCTAGACATCCCACAGAGAGAATTCCCTTTGTTCATCAGCACCATCCGTTTATGCCTAAAATCTATTCAGCAATCAGAAAACATTGGCCCCTCCTAACTCGGTCCTATCCCAATGTTCCTGGTTTCCAAAACCGTGTTCTTATGAGCACCAAAAGACCACAGAATATCAAAGATCGCCTAATCAGGGCCGACATTGGGAGCTCACGTCCATCTTACTCTCAGCGACTATTAAGCACTCAACGTAAAGGCACTTTTCCATGCTTGGGTTGTGCATCCTGTTCTAATGTAATAAAGTCCGACAGCGTCCTCCACCCCAGAACAGGAATATCCTACCCCATCAAGGGCTATTTCACCTGTGATACAAACTTTGTTATCTATGTAATTAAATGTCCATGTGGCCTGCTCTACGTAGGGGAAACTACCCAACATGTTAGGGACCGAATTGCGAGCCATAAATCCACCATTAGATGTGGTAAGACGTGGCTTCCCCTTCCGGATCACTTTTTGAACAATAAAACATCCAGTAGCCCAACTGAAATACCAAGTCTTGGAACAGGTCCCACGCCCCAGACGAGATGGCAATCATATTCGGTTGCTCAAATCCAGAGAAACTCACTGGATATATACATTAGATACATTATCCCCACGTGGTCTCAATAGGGAAATTGACTGGTCCATTTAACCCCTCTCTGACATCAGACGTACTATCCCGTCCATGAAACCCATGCCATTCTGACCATGGACGGGATAGTACGTCATGCCCTTTAATACGACATCGCGACTTAAGTAGCGGTGATCGCATTAAAACTCCGACGCCAGCTTAACTCTTGGAAGTTGGCGTCGGCATCCCGGGCTGCGTCCTCCCCCCTCAGGCCTCCCGATCGCTGTGATTGGCTGTTGAATTCTGAACAGCCAATCACAGCCTTTCTCACTGTTTCAGCCAATCAGAGCGGCTGAAACAGTGAGATCGCAGGCTAGGATCGAGTACCGATGTACTCGATCCTAGGCCTGGGCCTAGGAAGGTCCAGATCCCCCCGGATTGGCGCGATCGCCGATCACATCGATCGCGCCAATCGCAGGGCACAGCCGCGGTATATCCGCGCTGTGCCCTGCCTGTACCTGCCTGGATCGGTGCAGTAATAGCACCGATCCTAGGCCAGGGCTGGTAGGGCATGAAGGAGCTGATTGGCGCGATCGATGTCATCGACGATCGCGCCAATCACAGGGCACAGCAGCGGTGTGACCGCTCTGTGCCCTGCTAGGTGACCTGCCGGTGACCTGCCTAGGAATCGGAGCTGTGAGCTCCGATTACTAGGCCGGTGCCTAGCAACCGGCAATGCAGGGGTCTCCTTTGATTGGTGGGATTGATGTGATCATCGATCCCACCAATGACAGGTCACAGCAGCGATGTGACCGCTCTGTGACCTGTCTGCAAACTGGATCTGACCTGTCTGACCGCACTGCAGGGGTCCTCACACTTGCTGAGGATTCCTGCTGTGCGGTCACACTGCCAGATCTCCTCCTGTGCTGGGCCTTGTGGTGCCACAGTAGCCTGTGACACCACAACTCCTGCTGAAGAAAGAAGAAAGAAGAGAGAAGAAAGAAGAGAAAAGAAAGAAAAGACTACAAACGTGAGTTTTTGAGCCCCGATCCCTGCCCGATCCACCCCAATCCCCCCATTTCCCCCCCCCCCCTTCCCTTTCCCCCTCTTTTTACCCCCCTTTTGCGCCGCCGAGCGTTGATTGGTGACGCAGTTCACCGATCAACACTTTCGCACCCCCCTCCGTGCGCACATCCAGCAGCAGCAAACTTTGATAAGTGACAGCGGTCACTTATCAGAGCTCGTGCCTGCCGTTTTTTTTTTCACCCCCCCTTTCCGCCACTCCCATGCGCACATCCAGCAGCCACGGAACTTTGATAAGTGACACCAGTCACTTATCAGAGCTCGTTCCTGCCGTTTTTTGTTTTTTTTCACCAACTTTTCCGCCACTCCCGTGCGCACATCGAGCAGCCACGGAACTTTGATAAGTGACACCAGTCACTTATCAGAGCTCGTTCCTGCTGTTTTTTTTTTTGTTTTTTTTCACCAACTTTTCCGCCACTCCCGTGCGCACATCGAGCAGCCACGGAAATTTGATAAGTGACACCAGTCACTTATCAGAGCTCGTTCCTGCTGTTTTTTTTTTTGTTTTTTTTCACAAACTTTTCCGCCACTCCCGTGCGCACATCGAGCAGCCACGGAACTTTGATAAGTGACACCAGTCACTTATCAGAGCTCGTTCCTGCTGTTTTTTTTTTTTTGTTTTCCACCAACTTTTCCGCCACTCCCGTGCGCACATCCAGCAGCCGCGGAACTTTGATAAGTGACACCAGTCACTTATCAGAGCTCGTGCCTGCCATTTTTTTTTTCAACCCCCTTTCCGCCACTCCCGTGCGCACATCCAGCAGCCACGGAACTTTGATAAGTGACACCAGTCACTTATCAGAGCTCGTTCCTGCCGTTTTTTGTTTTTTTTCACCAACTTTTCCGCCACTCCCGTGCGCACATCGAGCAGCCACGGAACTTTGATAAGTGACACCAGTCACTTATCAGAGCTCGTTCCTGCTGTTTTTTTTTTTTTTTCACCAACTTTTCCGCCACTCCCGTGCGCACACCCAGCAGCCACGGAACTTTGATAAGTGACACCAGTCACTTATCAGAGCTCGTTCCTGCCGTTTTTTTTTTTTTCACCAACTTTTCCGCCATTCCTGTGCGCACATCGAGCAGCCACGGAACTTTGATAAGTGACACCGGTCACTTATCAGAGCTCGTTCCTGCTGTTTTTTTTTGTTGTTTTCACCAACTTTTCCGCCACTCCCGTGCGCACATCCAGCAGCCGCGGAACTTTGATAAGTGACAGCGGTCACTTATCAGAGCTCGTGCCTGCCAGTTTTTTTTTTTTCACCCCCCTTTCCGCCACTCCCGTGCGCACATCCAGCAGCCGCGGAACTTTGATAAGTGACACCGGTCACTTATCAGAGCTCGTGCCTGCCAGTTGTTTTTTTCACCCCCCTTTCCGTCACTCCCGTGCGCACATCCAGCAGCCACGGAACTTTGATAAGTGACACCGGTCACTTATCAGAGCTCGTGCCTGCTGGTTTAGACTTTTTTTCACAGGCCTTTTTTTTCCCTATTCGCTTTCTTTTCTTTTAGCTTTTTCTTTTCAGCTTAGTTTACACCAATCACTATCCCCCCCCCAACACACACAACAGTTATAAATAAAGTTCACACAAAGCACCACATTCACAAAAAAAATGTCCCGCTCGTCACGCTCATCCCAACAGCGCTATTCAGTGGAGGAGGCATACGCTTTCCTTGCCTCCGACACTGATAGCGAGGGAGAGGATCCCACATTTCTTTATTTTTCAGATGAAGATTCTTCTTCCTCCTCATCTTCCTCCTCGGGTCCTGCGGAACCGCCACGCAGACGCCCCAGGACAGAACATGAGGCAGCGCCCGCCCCTGAAAATGAACCAGCGCACCCCTCTTCGGACCCCGTATGGACCCCGGCCCCCGAAAATTACGAGCCACTGATTCCTGATTTTGTGGCAGAATCAGGAATCAGGTTTGACTCCACCGGCTTCACAGAAATAGACTTTTTCAAAGTCTTTTTCTCTGAGGATTTAATTAACCTCATGGTGGAGCAAACAAATTTGTACACTCGGCAATTTTTGGCGCAAAACCCCCGTTCATCATTTTCCAACTGGTCTCCTGTAGACGCAGTTGAAATGATGCAGTTTTGGGGCCTGGTCCTCCATATGGGGATCCTGAAGAAGCCAGAAATTCGGCAATATTGGAGTGTTGATATTTTATACAACACTCCACTGTTCCGAATGGTCATGGCTCGGACGCGTTTTGAGGCCATCCACAAATTCCTGCATTATAATGATAATGCACAGTGTCCCCCACGAGATGACCCCAACTTTGACCGCCTGTCATCGAACACTTCAACAAAAAGTTTGCTGAAGTGTACGTGCCCCAAAGGGACATCTGCGTGGATGAGTCCTTGGTTCATTTTAAGGGACGGCTCGCATTCCGCCAGTACCTGCCCAGCAAGAGGGCAAGGTACGGAATCAAACTCTACAAGCTGTGTGAGAGTACCTCAGGGTACACACACAGCTTTAGAGTTTACGAAGGAAAGGACACCAGGATTGTACCCCCTGAGTGTCCCCCCGTCCTGGGAGTGAGTGGGAAAATTGTGTGGGATTTGGTGCACCCACTGCTGGATAAAGGTTATCACCTTTACACTGATAACTTTTATTCCAGCATCCCACTCTACAAATCCCTCTCTGCGCGAGGTACCGCAGCTTGCGGTACCGTCCGCAAAAATCAGAGAGACCTCCCAAAGACGCTACTTGGGCTGATGCTCAGAAAGGGTGAGAGCAGAGCCCAATGTAGCGACCACCTGTTGGTGGTCAAGTACAAGGACAAGAGGGATGTCCTTCTCTTGACCACCATACATGGTGATGGCAGCGCCCTCAGCACTGTACGGGGTACCTCTACACAGGTCCGCAAACCGGACTGTGTACTGGGGTACAATAAATACATGGGGGGTGTTGATCTCTCTGAACAACTCCTCCAACCGTACAGTGCTTTGAGAAAGGCCAAGGTGTGGTACAAGAAGCTGTCCGTGCACATCGTCCAAATGGCAATGCTCAACGCTTTCCTGCTGTCACGATGTGCACGCAACAGCGATACGACGTACCTTCAGTTTCAGGAGGTAGTGGTTAAGGCCCTGATGTTTGGCGCTCAGGAAACAGCGGGCCCCAGTACTTCCGGAACTGAAGGTGCTCGTATCATACCAGGTCAGCATTTCCCGGGGGTGGTCCCGCCAACTGGAAGAAAAGGTAAGCCGCAAAAAAGGTGCCGAGTGTGTTACAAAAGGGGAATACGCAAGGACACCACTTACCAATGCGACACCTGCCCCGAAAAACCTGGCCTGTGTATGAAGGATTGTTTCAAATTGTACCACACCTCCATGCACTACTAATTTACTTTACAGGAAAGATTAGTTCCAGAAGGGTGGCACATTTAGAAAAGTTCCTTGGGAGTCTACTTTCCAAAATTATGTCACTTGTGGGGTTTTTTTTACTGTTTAGGCACATCAGGGGCTCTGCAAACGGAATATGATGCCCACAGACCATTCCATCAAAGTCTGCTTCCAAAACGTCACAATTTCCCTTCTGAGCCCCGAATTGTGCCCAAACAGTTTTTTCCCACATATGGGGTACCAGTGTACTCAGGACAAATTGGACAACAACTTTTGGTGTCCAATTTCTCCTCTTAACCTTGGGAAAATAAAAATTGGGGACTAAAACATCATTTGTGTGAAGTAAAAAGTAGGATTTTTTTTTTTCACACCTGGGCATTATAAACTTTAGTGAAACACTTGGGGGTTCAAAGTGCTTATCACACACCTAGATAAGTTCCTTAGGGGGTCTAGTTTCCAAAATGGGGTCACATGTGGGGGGTTTCCACTGTTTAGGCATATCAGGGGCTCTGCTAACGGAACATGACGCCCGCAGACCATTCCATCAAAGTCTGCATTCCAAAACGTCACTGCTTCCCTTCCGAACCCTGCCGTATGCCCAAACAGTGGATCCCCCCAACATATGGGGTATCAGCGTACTCAGGACAAATTTGACAACCACTTTTGGGGTCCAATTTCTCCTCTTACCCTTGGGAAAATAAAAAATTGGGGACTAAAACATCACTTTTGTGGAAAAAAAAAATATATTTTTTTTTTCACGCCAGGGCATTATAAACGTTAGTGAAACACTTGGGGGTTCAAAGTGCTCACCACACACCTAGATAAGTTCCTTAGGGGGTCTAGTTTCCAAAATGGGGTCACATGTGGGGGGTTTCCACTGTTTAGGCACATCAGGGGCTCTGCTAACGGAACATGACGCCCGCAGACCATTCCATCAAAGTCTGCATTCCAAAACGTCACTGCTTCCCTTCCGAGCCCTGCCGTATGCCCAAACAGTGGATCCCCCCAACATATGAGGTATCAGCGTACTCAGGACAAACTGGACAACCACTTTTGGGGTCCAATTTCTCCTCTTACCCTTGGGAAAATAAAAAATTGGGGACTAAAACATCACTTTTGTGGAAAAAAAAAAATATATTTTTTTTTACGCCAGGGCATTATAAACGTTAGTGAAACACTTGGGGATTCAAAGTGCTCACCACACACCTAGATAAGTTCCTTAGGGGGTCTAGTTTCCAAAATGGGGTCACATGTGGGGGGTTTCCACTGTTTAGGCACATCAGGGGCTCTGCTAACGGAACATGACGCCCGCAGACCATTCCATCAAAGTCTGCATTCCAAAACGTCACTGCTTCCCTTCCGAGCCCTGCCGTATGCCCAAACAGTGGATCCCCCAACATATGGGGTATCAGCGTACTCAGGACAAATTGGACAACCACTTTTGGGGTCCAATTTCTCCTCTTACCCTTGGGAAAATAAAAAATTGGGGACTAAAACATCACTTTTGTGGAAAAAAAAAATATTATTTTTTTTTCACGCCAGGGCATTATAAACGTTAGTGAAACACTTGGGGTTCAAAGTGCTCACCACACACCTAGATAAGTTCCTTAGGGGGTCTAGTTTCCAAAATGTGGTCACATGTGGGGGGTTTCCACTGTTTAGGCATATCAGGGGCTCTGCTAACGGAACATGACGCCCGCAGACCATTCCATCAAAGTCTGCATTCCAAAACGTCACTGCTTCCCTTCCGAGCCATGCCGTATGCCCAAACAGTGGATCCCCCCAACATATGGGGTATCAGTGTACTCAGGACAAATTGGACAACCACTTTTGGGGTCCAATTTCTCCTCTTACCCTTGGGAAAATAAAAAATTGGGGACTAAAACATCACTTTTGTGGAAAAAAAAAATATATTTTTTTTTTACGCCAGGGCATTATAAACGTTAGTGAAACACTTGGGGGTTAAAAGTGCTCACCACATACCTAGATAAGTTCCTTAGGGGGTCTAGTTTCCAAAATGGGGTCACATGTGGGGGGTTTCCACTGTTTAGGCACATCAGGGGCTCTGCTAACGGAACATGACGCCCGCAGACCATTCCATCAAAGTCTGCATTCCAAAATGTCACTGCTTCCCTTCCGAGCCCTGCCGTATGCCCAAACAGTGGATCCCCCAACATATGGGGTATCAGCGTACTCAGGACAAATTGGACAACCACTTTTGGGGTCCAATTTCTCCTCTTACCCTTGGGAAAATAAAAAATTGGGGACTAAAACATCACTTTTGTGGAAAAAAAAATATTTTTTTTTTCACGCCAGGGCATTATAAACGTTAGTGAAACACTTGGGGGTTCAAAGTGCTCACCACACACCTAGATAAGTTCCTTAGGGGGTCTAGTTTCCAAAATGGGGTCACATGTGGGGGTTTCCACTGTTTAGGCACATCAGGGGCCCTCCAAACGCGACATGGCGTCCGTTCGCAATTCCAGCCAATTTTGGTTTGGAAAAGTCAAACGGCGCTCCTTCCTTTGGATCCCTGCCGTGCGCCCAAACAGTGGTTCCCCCCACATATGGGGTATCAGCGTACTCAGGACATGTTGTACAACAACTTTTGTGGTCCAATTTCTCCTCTTACCCTTGGGAAAATAAAAAATTGGGGACTAAAACATCATGCTTGTGGAAAAAATATGATTTTTTTTCTTCACGGCTCTACATTACAAACTTGCGTGAAGCACTTGAGGGTTAAAAGTGCTCACCACACATCTAGACAAGTTCCTTAGGGGGTCTAGTTTCCAAAATGGGGTCACATGTGGGGGGTTTCCACTGTTTAGGCACATCAGGGGCCCTCCAAACGTGACATGGCGTCCGTTCGCAATTCCAGCCAATTTTGGTTTGGAAAAGTCAAACGGCGCTCCTTCCCTTTCAAGCCCTGCGTGCGCCCAAACAGTGGTTCCCCCCCACATATGGGGTATCAGCGTACTCAGGACATGTTGGACAACAACTTTTGTGGTCCAATTTCTCCTCTTACTCTTGAGAAAATAAAAAATTGGGTACTAAAACATCATGCTTGTGGAAAAAATATGATTTTTTTTTCTTCACGGCTCTACATTAGAAACTTGCGTGAAGCAGTTGAGGGTTCAAAGTGCTCACCACACATCTAGATAAGTTCCTTAGGGGGTCTAGTTTCCAAAATGGGGTCACATGTGGGGGGTTTCCACTGTTTAGGCACATCAGGGGCCCTCCAAACGCGACATGGCGTCCGTTCGCAATTTCAGCCAATTTTGGTTTGGAAAAGTCAAACGGCGCTCCTTCCCTTTCGAGCCCTGCCGTGCGCCCAAACAGTGGTTCCCCCCCACATATGGGGTATCAGCGTACTCAAGACATGTTGGACAACAACTATTTTTTGGTCCAATTTCACCTCTTACCCTTGGGAAAATAAAAATTTGGGGACTAAAACATCATGTTTGTGGAAAAAATATGATTTTTTTTTCTTCACGGCTCTACATTAGAAACTTGCGTGAAGCACTTGAGGGTTCAAAGTGCTCACCACACATCTAGATAAGTTCCTTAGGGGGTCTAGTTTCCAAAATGGGGTCACATGTGGGGGGTTTCCACTGTTTAGGCACATCAGGGGCCCTCCAAACGCGACATGGCGTCCGTTCGCAATTCCAGCCAATTTTGGTTTGGAAAAGTCAAACGGCGCTCCTTCCCTTTCAAGCCCTGCCGTGCGCCCAAACAGTGGTTCCCCCCCACATATAGGGTATCAGCGTACTCAGGACATGTTGGACAACAACTTTTGTGGTTCAGTTTCTCCTCTTACCCTTGGGAAAATAAAAAATTTGGGGACTAAAACATCATGCTTGTGGAAAAAATATGATTTTTTTTCTTCACGGCTCTACATTACAAACTTGCGTGAAGCACTTGAGGGTTCAAACTACTCACCACACATCTAGATAAGTTCCTTAGGGGTCTAGTTTCCAAAATGGGGTCACATGTGGGGGGTTTCCACTGTTTAGGCACATCAGGGCCTCTCCAAACGCGACATGGCGTCCGTTCTCAATTCCAGCCAATTTTGGTTTGGAAAAGTCAAACTGCGCTCCTTCCATTCCGAGCCCTGCCGTGTGCCCAAACAGTGGTTTTCCCTCACATATGGGGTATCGGCGTACTCAGGAGAAATTGCACAACAACTTTATCAGTCCTTTTTCTCCTTTTTCCCTAGTGAAAATAAAAAAAATGTTTGTAAAAGATCATTTTTGTGACTAAAAAGTAAAATGTTCATTTTTTCCTTCCACGTTGCTTCAGCTCCTGTGAAGCACCTGAAGGGTTAATAAACTTCTTCAATGTGGTTTTTAGTACCTTGAGGGGTGTAGTTTTTAGAATGGTGTCACTTTTGGGTATTTTCTGCTATATAGACCCCTCAAAGTGACTTCAAATATGAGGTGGTCCCTAAAAAAAATGGCTTTGTAAATTTTGTTGTAAAAATGAGAAATCGCTGGTCAACTTTTAACCCTTATAATTTCCTAACAAAAAAAAATGTTGTTTCCAAAATTGTGCTGATGTAAAGTAGACATGTGGGAAATGTTATTTCTTAACTATTTTGTGTGACATATTTCTCTGTTTTAAGGGAATAAAAATTCAAAATTTGAAAATTGCAAAATTTTCAAAATTTTTGCCATATTTGCATTTTTTTCATAAATAAACGCAAGTTATATGGAAGAAATTTTACCACTATCATGAAGTACAATATGTCACGAGAAAACAGTCTCAGAATCGCGAAGATCCGTTGAAGCGTTCCAGAGTTATAACCTCATAAAGAGACAGTGGTCAGAATTGTAAAAATTGGCCCGGTCATTAACGTGCAAACCACCCTTGGGGGTGAAGGGGTTAATGTTACCACAGATATGCTAACATGAATAACTTTACTTTACCATCTCTCCCTAGACACGCTAAAGACAAGTGCATTCCGGTGAGTTTAAATTGTCACGTTGCCATGCTTCTATAGATGTCAAAGACTCTTATGCCCCGTTCTCCATGATGTCCCTCATGATGATTGACTTAATCAATCCCCTCCACCTTATTATTAACCTTTTTCCGATTTGGTTTTTTACACATATTACTAGTTTCGTGGAACATCAGCTATTTAACAGGGACTTGCTTTTTAGCCCAGTGATGGTACTTCTAATAACACCAGGTTACAAGCGATTTCCCATTACTATGGCACCTTGATTTAGGTTGCTATATACACTTTGGTCTAATCCATTATGAGTACCTATTATAATGCCATATATATTCTATTATATGTTACCCTTCTTAAAACATTATTATATCAATACTACGTCATACTTACATCATGTGTTCCAATTTATATTCTACCCTTCTATTGATTTATCTATTTTGTTGTAACATCAGCTGTTTAACAGGGACATGCTTCCTCTGCACACCAGACACGCTCACATCCCCTTTAGCATTTGGATACACTGCAGCCGCTTAACGCAGGCACAGTAGCGCTGGCTCTGAGTATAGGAAGTGACTCACAGACCGGATGACGCACTTCCGGTCTGGTGGTCACAGGGGACGCATATATACCTGGCGTTCTCCTGTTGTGCGCATACTGCCATCAGCAAGGCTCGGGAGCGCCGCTCAGAGAAACCTACATATAGGTAATTACCCTCCTTTCTTTTGTTTCATCCATACAATATGTTCCTTATGCTTAGTACAAGTGTAGCGTCCTGTCCAGAGGTCATTCCCTGCTCACCCATCAATAGGCCGACAGGAAGATCTGACATCCTAATTATAGCACTTAGTTATTTTGCTTGATATATTTTATTTTAGCCCAGTTATGGTACTTCTAATAACGCCATATTACTAGCGATTTTCCATCACTATAGCACCTTAACCTAGGTCGCTGTGTACATCCTGGTCTAACCCATTATGAGTACATACAATAATGTCATTTGACTTTCATATATTCTAATATGTGTTACCCTCTTTAATATATTATTGTATCAATATAACGTCATAATTATATCATTTGTTATATTCTACGCTTCTTCCACAACAATTGTTCTCATATCATTGACATCTCTATATCAGGTACATTTCGATTAATGAAATATCATTGGATATCCTCTTGTGGATTCTATGGCTCTCATTTTGTTTGCAAGGTACTTACTATTCCTGGCTTACTACAAATAATTCCTTGGCCCCTTTTTTTCCTCAATTCTAATCATGCACCTTTTTCTCTAGAACCTATTTTCCTATAGGAATCTAATTTCATTGACTTTTAATAAAGGTAATCCTGTTTCCCCGTGTACATACTTACCTTTGTGTGTCTTGAACCTTCTTTTACAAAGGCTTGGGCTCGCACCTTTGTTCACCTTTTTTCTTTTTTCTTTCTTTTCATTTTCACTTTTGATGTTACAATTGGTGCCTGTTGTGTTCTATGGTGACTTTGTATTTTCACTTGTTTTACTATTTACTTAATTTTGGCAATCATATTTTATTGTAATATGTATCTAATTGTACACTGTTAATATTATGATACTGATATGATGTTTTTCTTTCTTCAGCGATACTGTGAGTAAGACTCGGGAGAGTCAAAACGTCAGTTATTAATCGCTTTACACGTTTGCTCCCTGTTTTGTCATAAATAAAATTGTAATTTTGCATGGAATTCCTAAGAGTGTGTGGTATAATTTTCATTTCATAGATTTGGGACATTCTGTCCACTATAACCAGCACCTCGTCCTCTTTAGACCGTGTGCACACCATTAGTCCCCTTATACTGAGAGATGGGTGTCAGCTTTGATAGCAGCTGATCACCTGCCAGAGATCATGCCCTGTGCACACAAAATCACTTGGGCATACTCAGTGCATCAAAGGTTGGGAAGCACTTCCCAATCAGTACGTACTGAGTACATCCAAGGTCATGAAGGAGTTAAAAAAAAAGTTACGTGCAGCCAAACAGAGTGCAGTCTCTACTTTTGACATGTGTATTACTTTGAGATGAGCAAATGTATTTGAGTGTAAATGAATTTTACTTGAATATTGAAAAATCTGCAGTTTTTAGAACCCAGATTTTGTAACAACCAGCAAAAGTTTTGCAAACAAAAAACCCTTAAATGTCCCTACTCTATGCTGCCTGGTACTCAGAGCTGCCTCTTTTTCTTTTGTTATGATCCACACCCTGGCCTGTTCACAAAAGACCTGGACTTCCAGCAACAATGAGGCTTTGAATGTTATTGCGTGCCACATATCCATGAGGTCATGAGATGTATAGTGACCTGTCCACTCATACTACCCCCATACTATCCCTCACACTCTTGCCACATGCTATCCTCTCAAACACACACCCATACTATTCCCTCATATTTTAACCTCCCATACTGCCCCCCTCACATCCTCCCATACTCCATGACTGTCCCCTCACACTATTCTTTCATAGTGCTCCCTCACAAGATCCCCTCATAAAATTTCTTTGTACTTTTGGCTACTTTGGATCTCTTACCTTATTGCCATCCTCCTCTTATGCGGCGCAGAAGTAACATCAGCATTGTGATCACCTTGACCTTGGAAGTGTCAGAAGTCAGGGCTTTAATTGTACTCGTGCCTGAAAAACTAGAGTATATTGGAATTCAGTGGGCCAGAATTTTATATATTTCTTGAGCTTGCTGTCAGTTTGGCAACCAGTTCAGAAAATGGCTGAATCCATTCCAGAGGGCTGCAAAATTATGCTGCCTGGGAGATATCACTGATGGCTGCATTAGACAGCCTGATTGTGCGTCTGTTGAGAGATACATCTCACAACATAAAAACAGGAGTAGATAATAGGAAGAAAGCAGTGGACGGTCCGATTGGTGACTGGTGAGGTGACTAACAGATTTTGTTTTCTTTTAAAACTTACATTTAATATGCTTTGGGGTCTTGAGATAATAAGATAATAATGGACATTTAATTCATAGGAAATATGAATAGGCTTCATAGGCTTTATAATCATTACCAGACTAATAGATCTCAATTACTTTGTTTCTCATTTGTTCCAAAGTTTCTTTGGATTGCGGTATAATGTCTAGCTTTTGAGGATCTTTTGGTCTACTTCACTAAGTCAGGAGGGTCCTATTTAAGTGATTTCTTGATTGAGAACAGGTGTGACACTATTCAGGCCTGGGTGTGTTTAGGGAAATTGAACTCAGCTTCCCAAAGATGAGATAAATCACAGTTAATTTATTATTATTATTATTATTATTATTATTTATATAGAGCCATTAATTCCATGGTGCTGTACATGAAAAAGGGTTACATACAAAGTTATAGATATCAATTACAGTAAACAAATTTACAATGACAGCCTGGTACAGAGGGGAGAGGACCCTGTCCTTGCGGACTTACATTCTATAGGATAATGGGGAAGAGACAGAAGGTCGGGGGTGCGGCAGCTCGGGTGGTGGAGAGGCGGCAGCTCGGGTAGTGGAGAGGCAGCAGCTCGTGCGGTGGAGAGGCTGCAGAATGGTTATTGCAGGCTGTAGGCTTTCCTGAAGAGATTGGTTTTCAGGTTCCGTATGAAGGATCCGAGGATGGTGGAAAATCGGACATGTTGCGGCGTGGAATTCCAGAGGATGGGGGGATATTCAGGAGAAATCTTGGAGGCGGTTGTGTGAGGAACGAATAAGTGTGGAGGAGAGTAGGAGGTCTTGGGAGGATCGAAGATTACGTGAGGGAAGATATTGGGAGACTAGTTCAGAGATATAGGGAGAGGACAGTTTGTAGATGGCTTTGTTGGTCAGTGTTAGTAGTTTGAACTGGATTCGTTTGGGAATTGGGAGCCAGTGGAGAGATTTGCAGAGGGGAGAAACAGGGAGTAGCGAGGAGAGAGGTTGATTAGTCGGGCAGCAGAGTTGAGGACAGAATGGAGTGGTGCAAGAGGGTTGGCGGAGAGGCCACAGAGGAGGGTGTTGCAGTAATCAGGTAGGGAGATGATGAGGTCATGCACAAGAGTTTCAGTAGATTGGCGGCTGAGGAAGGGACAGATTCTGGAAATATTTTTAAGTTGGAGGCGGCAGGAGGTGGCAAGAGTTTGGACGTGTGGTTTGAAGGACAGGGCAGAGTCGAGAGTTACTCCGAGGCAGCGGATTTCAGGTGGGGGAGAGAGCGTGATGCCGTTTACCATAACAGCCAGATTGGGTAGGGAAGATACGTGAGATGGAGGAAAGATGATTAAATCGGTTTTGTCTACATCGAGCTTTAGGAAGTGAGAGGTGAAGAAGGAGGATATTGCTGATAGACACTCCAGGATTCTGGACAGCAGAGAGGTGACATCTGGGTCAGAGAGGTGAATCTGAGTGTCGTCCGCATACAGGTGTACTGGAAGCCATGGGACTTTATGAGTTGTCCCTAGGCCAAGGGTATAGATGGAAAAAAGTAGGGGCCCCAGGACAGAGCCTTCAGGGACTCCAACAGAGAGAGGGCAGGATGAGGAGGTAGTGTGGGAGTGGGAAACGCTAAATGTGTGGTCGGAAAGGTAAGAGGTGATGCAGGACAGGGCAAGGTCTTTGATGCCAAGGGAAAAAAGAATCTGTAGCAGTAGGCAGTGGTCGACTGTGTTGAAGGCAGAGGACAGGACAGGTAGTGTGGGAGTGGGAAACGCTAAATGTGTGGTCGGAAAGGTAAGAGGTGATCCAGGACAGGGCAAGGTCTTTGATGCCAAGGGAAAAAAGAATCTGTAGCAGTAGGCAGTGGTCGACTGTGTTGAAGGCAGAGGACAGGACAGGTCGAGGAGGAAGATGGAGAACTGTCTGGTAGCTTTGGCTGTGAGTAAGTCATTAGTAGTTTTGGTCAGGGCAGTTTCGCTGAGTGGTGGGGGCAGAAGCCAGATTGGAGGTTGTCAAGGAAAGAGTTAGATGAGAGGTGGGAGGAAAGTTGAGCATGGTCATGCTGCTCAAGGAGTTTGGAAGCAAACGGGAGCAGTGATATGGGGCGATAGCTGTGCATCAAAGTTGGTCAAGGTTTGTTTTTTTGAGGATGGGTGTGATGGTGGCATGTTTGAAGGCAGATGGGAAGGTACCAGAAGATAGCAATAGGATGAAGAGATAGGTTAGGGCTGGAATGAGCGTGTTAGTGAGGTTGGAGACCAAGTGGGAAGGGATGGGGTCAAGTGCACAGGTTGTGAGGTGTGATTTGGAAAGAAGATGAGTAAGCTCTCCTTCAGTGTTGTTGGAGAGGGAGGTTATTAGGGAAGGGCAGAGGTCTGGTATATGGAGTGGATGGGGTGGTGGAACAGTAAAGGTTTGCCTTGTTTGGTCGATTTTTTTTTTTTTTTGAAGTAGGTGGCAAAGTCCTCTGCAGAGATGAGGGGAGTTGGATGTGGCAGTGTGGGCGGAGGAGAGAGTTGAATGTGCTGAACAGTTGTTTTGGGTTGTAGGATAATGAAGATACAAGGTTTGTGAAATAGGTCTGTTTAGCAGAGGTGAGGACTATTTTGAAAGCAAGTGTAGCTTGTTTGAAAGCAGTGAAGTCATCTGGCAGGCGTGTTTTCTTCCAATGCTCCGCGACCCTGGATTTATGTTTTATGGTGGGAGTGATCGCTTTTCACACAGGGCCCTGTAGGTTTGGATTTCTTTTTTCCTTAATAATAAAGATCTTCATTTAAAAACTGCATTTTGTGTTTACTTGTGTTATCTTTGTCTAATAATTAAATTTGTTTGGTGATCTGAAACATTTAAGTGTGACAAACATTCAAAAGAATAGGAAATCAGGAAGGAGCAAACACTTTTTCACACACCTCAATTCTAAGCCGAGGGACTATAGACTATTGCACCATCTAAAAGAAATATGCTGTCATCGACTTGATGTATTTGAAAAACTTCAAGAGGCTGCTATATTGTTCTTTAAAACCTGGCACCATAATAGTATATAGGCTTAGTGTTATTATGTGGATACTTGCAGGACCATTGGGTATTGGCATATATTGTACATGTGTTGTGTTATATTGAATAGTATAGGTGCATGATATCTGCAGGCCATGTATGCACCTTGGCCAGGGCCAGCGTCAGCACCTGGCGCACCCCGGAAAGTGCCGGGGCCTTAAACAGGTGGGGGGGCCCACTCACTATCGGAGACACCGGCGTACTATGAGGGGCCTTGTGCCAGTGCTTGTGCCCACGAGTGTGCCCCCCTGCTTGCTCAGGACCCCAGCACTTGCAATACTTACCTCTCCCTGCTCCACCGCTGTGACGTCTTCCGCGTTTCCTGACAGTGACATTCAGGTCAGAGAGCGCGATGACGTCACGTCTGTGCGCCCTCTGCCTGAAAAGTCACAGTGCAGAGAGCAGGAAGATGGTGACGCTGAGGAGTCCAGAGTAGAGCAGTGCCCAGCGCGGAGAGGTATTTCATTTTTTTTAATGTTTGGAGCATTATATGGGGAGCATTATACACTGGAGCATTTATATGGGGCCCATCATACACTGGAGTATTATAAATAGGCCCATCATACACTGGAGCATCATATACGGGGCCCATTATACACTGGAGCATCATATGGGCCCATTATATATGGAGCATTATATAGGGCCCATCATACACTGGAGCATTATCCATGGGGCACATCATATACTGGAGCATCATATGGGGCACATTATATATGGCGCATCATATGAGGCACATTATATATGAAGCATCACATGGAGCCCATTATATGAAGCATTATATATGGGGACCATTATATTTGGCGCATTATATGGGGCTCATCATACACTGGAGCATCATATATGGGGGCCCATCATATACTAGAGCATCATATGGAATTCCATTATTTATGGGGCATCATATAGGGCCCTTTATATATAGAGCATCATATGGAGCACATACAGTATGGGGTCTATTCTGTATGGAGCATTATATGGAGCCCATTCTGTATGGAGCAACATATGGGGCCCATCATATACTATACGGAACTTTATATGCGACTCATTATAACTGTAGGAGCAATATGTGTGGGCTCATTATACTCTATGGGGACCGTCTTATACTGTATGGCACATTATATGGGGACCATCATATACTGGAGCATTATGTGGAGCTCATCATATACTGTATGGAACACTATATGGGACCAATTATGTATGGAGCAATATATGGGCCTCATTATTCTGCATGGCACACTATGTGGTGCCCATAATACTGTATGGAGGACTATACTGTCCGGTTTTTGAGCTATTGTAGAATTTACAATAGATACACTCATGTAATGTAAGAAGTGAAGTATTTGTCATTGTACTATACCTATATTTCTCTGCCGGTATCGGAGCATCATGAATTGTGGTATTGTTAAAGGGGCCCACTGACACTCTGTCGCACGGGCCCCAAAAACCTGGAGCCAGCCCTGACCTTGGCAGACACCTCTACATGCAACATTATCAATGCAGCTCACCTCCTAAGAGGGTGGAGAAACCCTTTAAACCTAGTATTCTTTAGATATCCAGTGGCTTGGGATATATTAAGAAAATGCCTACAACAACCTGGCTAGTGAATTCATTACTCATCACAGTTTGATAACTCTACTCTTTTCTGCATGACAAGGAGTTAATTATGTTGCAGTAGAAAAAATGTAAATAAATTGCTGGCTTGAAAAATACACTTGTGTTTTCCCGCTGAGAAGGGATGAAGTAAAACAATTGGAGTTAATGAGTCTTTACAACACAAAATGCCATCTGCTGGCACTGCGTTTCTCAACCATCCAGAAAAAAACATCTGCTAATTTGGGAACATATAGATAACAATCCATAACGGAAACCCATATGTATGCAAATGGATTTAACACATATAAACACAATAAAATTTTACAATCCTTGATAAAAGTATTATAGAATACTACAAAACATGTATGGATGGACATAATAATCATGTATCTGATAATAATAATACTGGACAAGATTTTATTTTAAATTGTAATAAATTATTTTAAATCAATATTAAGGGAATATACAGTATAAGGTTTATGCTGCCCAATCTGAAGATAAAAACCACCGACGCTAGAAATTAGTGATGGGCGAGCACTAAAATGCTCGGGTGTTCATTGCTCGGGGTCGAGCAAATTGGAATACTCGGGTACTCGGACAAACAATGAGCCCAATATAAGTCTATGGGAGAGCCATGCATTTTAAACTGGGATCCCCCTGGGGGTCCTTTAAGGTCTAAAAACGTCTAAAAATGATGGAAACACTGCTCAAATGACACGGGGACATCATGGGGATCGCCCCTGGAAGCCTTCTCAACTCCTAGTTCACAGCTTTAAACAATTGTTGCCAGAGTTTTCATGCCATTTTTACCGGTGCACCAAAAAACATACCAAAACAAAAACCAAAACGAATTTTGCTAGGAAATATGTAAAGGTACATCCTTTTCCAGGTTAATGAATTGTATATAAGGCAAAATAATTAACCCCAGATCAAAATGTTCCTCCCCCACTTGGGCTATGCCAGACGCAGCGTTTTTGAAGCGTTTTTCAACTTTAACATTGCTTTCAACCAATACAAATGCATTTACTTGGAAATATCATGTAACATTTAACAACCCTAGCTGGCCATGTGATGAGTGACACATAAGCAGACGCATCTTGTTTAATTTATGAATGATGGACTCAAATCACAGAGCCTATTTTTACCGGGGCATCAGGCGGCATTAATCTTCTTAACGGGCCATTATTAAAAAAGTGGGTCTCCGAAACTGTTATTGCCTATTGCAGTGAGTGGATTGGCTGCCAAGAATTACAACGCACCACAATACCCCTTTCACGAGAGGTACAGGAGGGCTTTCAGAAAAAAATGTTGCATTGAATGCAAGGCATGGCTAGCCCCAAAGTTACATGCACCCCAATAAGCTTTTCAAGCCACGTAGTGGATGGCCACCGGAAAATCCACGTCACATAATTCATTTTGTACTCCCATTCTGTTTTCTTATGCATTGACTGCAAGGCCTGCCCTGCTACAAGTCATATCACCCCAATAAGCCTTTGAGTCCGCATACTGGATGGGCACAGGAAAATCCCACTTCACATTATTCATTTTGTACTCCCATACTCTTTTCTTATGCATTGACTGATAGGCCTGCCCTTCTGCCATTTTCCCCTATTCCAGGAAAATGTCATATCTGGAAGCGGTACATGAATACAAAAATTATATTGTGGTACCGTGTTAGCCAGAAAAAATCGATGTGAATACTTTTCCGCCCAATGATGACAAAAGTATTCTCAGAGTGATACCTTTATTGGCTAACCAGAAATAATATGTTTGCAAGCTTTCAGAGCACAGAGGCTCCTTCTTCAGGCCAGGATTACAAAGCGGTACATACAGGGGTTGGACAAAATATGGAAACACCTAACGTTTTGGCATCATAATCTTCAAACATGTTATAAACATGCAAACCGTGACATATGGTAATGTTTTGTAGTTGATTATTTGTGTTATGTCATATGTGTATGTAAATTAACTGTTTGTTTTGCATAATTGTAAGAACATTGATGAGAACCTGATACCAATGGCAGACCTGTCGGATTTTCAAAGAGGCCAAATGTTGGTGCTGTATGGCAGGCGCTAGTGTAACCAAAGCGCCCGAATGCTTGGCGTGTCAAAGAGGTACTGTCTCCAAAGTAATGACTGCGTTTGAAAGAGAAGGAAAAACATCCGCAGCATACACATGGCCGGCCTAAAGTCGAAGTTGATTGAGAGAGACCGTCGGACTCTAAAGCGAAACGTGAGAGAGGATCGCAAGACCACGGCACTGAAAATCACTGCTGAGCTCAATGAACACCTACAGAACCCAGTTTCCACGAAAAACTGTTCGTCGGAGCTGAACAAAATCTGGATTCCACAGAAGAGCTGCAATTCGAAAAACCGCTGCTCTCAATGACAAATCTTTCCAAGCGTTTAGAGTGGTGAAGAAACCCTCCAGAATTGGTCCCTCGAGCCATGGAAACATGTGATATTCTCAGACGAATCATCGTTTACCATATTTCCAACCTCCGGCTGCGTGTATGTTTGGAGACAGCCGAAAGAAGCATTCCATCCAGACTGCCTTCTCCCAACTGTAAAACATGGCGGAGGTTCTGTGATGATCTGGGGTGCTATTTTGTGGAGATCCGCCGGGCCAATGATCTCCCTTCATGGAAGAATTAACAACCGTGATTATTTAGGCATTTTGGGTGACCAAGTGCACTGTTGCCGGAGGGGAATGCCATCTTTCAGGATGATAATGCACCAATTCATACAGCTAGAAGCATTAAAGCATGGCACGAGGAACATTCTAATGAAGTTGAGCATCTCATCTGGCCCCCACAATCACCAGACCTCAACATTATTGAGCATTTATGGTCGATTTTAGAGATTCAAGTTAGACGTCGATTTCCGCTGCCATAGTCGCTCAAAGAACTGAGGGTGTTTTAACTGAAGAATGGGCTAAAATTCCTTTGGAAACAATTCACACCTTGTATGAATCCATACCTCGGAGAATTGTGACTGTAATCGCCGCAAAAGGTGGACCTACAGTCATGGCCAAAAGTTTGAGAATGACACAAATATTAATTTTTTACAAAGTCTACTGCTTCACTTTTTCTAATGGCAATTTGCATATACTCCAGAATGTTATAAAGAGTGATCAGCTTAACAGCAATTACTTGCAAAGTCAATATTTGGCTAGAAAATGAACTTTATCCCCCAAAACACATTTCAACATCATTGCAGCCCTGCCTTAAAAGGACCAGCTAACCTCTTTTCAGTGATTGCTCCATTAACACAGGTGTGGGTGTTGATGAGGACATGGCTGGAGATCAATCTGTCATGATTAAGTAAGAATGACACCACTGGACACTTTAAAAGGAGGCTGGTGCTTGGCATCATTGTTTCTCTTATGTTAACCATGGTTATCTCTAAAGAAACACGTGCAGTCATCATTGCAATGCACAAAAATGGCCTAACAGGGAAGAGTATCGCAGCTAGAAAGATTGCACCTCAGTCAACAATCTATCGCATCATCAAGAACTTCAAGGAGAGAGGTTCCATTGTTGCCAAAAAGGCTCCAGGGCGCCCAAGAAAAACCAGCAAGCGCCAGGACCGTCTCTTAAAAGTGTTTCAGCTGCAGGATCGGGCTACCAGCAGTGCAGAGCTTGCTCAGGAATGGCAAGCAGGCAGGTGTGAGTGCATCTGCACACACTGTGAGGCGGAGACTCTTGGATCAAGGCCTGGTCTCAAGGAGGGCAGCAAAGAAGCCACTTCTCTCCAGAAAAAACATCATGGACAGACTGATATTCTGCAAAAGGTACAGGCAGTGGACTGCTGAGGACTGGGGTAAAGTTATTTTCTCTGATGAATCCCCTTTTCGATTGTTTGGGACCATCAGGAAAACGCCTCATTCGGAGAAGACAAGGTGAGCGCTACCACCAGTCTTATCTCATGCCAAACTGTTAAGCATCCTGAAACCATTCATGTGTGGGGTTGCTTCTCAGCCAAGGGAATCGGCTTCTCTCACAGTCTTGCCTAAAAATACAGCCATGAATAAAGAATGGTACCAGACTGTCCTCCAAGAGCAACTTCTCCCAACCCTCCAAGAGCAGTTTGGCGATCAATAATGCCTTTTCCAGCATGATGGAGCACCTTGCCATAAAGCAAAGGTGATAACTAAATGGCTCAGGGAACAAAACATAGAGATTTTGGGTCCATGGCCTGGAAACTCCCCAGATCTTAATCCCATTGAGAACTTGTGGTCAATCATCAAGAGACGGGTGGACAAACAAAAACCTAAAAATTCTGACAAAATGAAAGCATTTGATTGTGCAAGAATGGACTGCTATCAGTCAGGATTTGGTCCAGAAGTTGATTGAGAGCATGCCAGGGAGAATTGCAGAGGTCCTGAAGAAGAAGGGTCAAACTGCAAATATTGACTTGCTGCATTAACTCATTCTAACTGTCAATATAAGCTTTTGTTACTCATATGTTTGCAATTATATTTCTGTCTGTGATAAAAACATCTGTCAAACACACATAAAAACCAGAGGGCAGCAGATCATGTGAAAATATAATATTTGTGTCATTCTCAAAACTTTTGGCCATGAGTGTACACCATATTTAAACTAACTTTTGTTGATCTTTCCAGGTGTTTCCATTATTTTGTCCAACCCCTGTAGATGACATTTTTTGCATCTGGGGTGGCACGGTCGAGTCCCTGACTGCTTTCCATCATTTGTTAGACCACTCATGGCCGGGCCAAAAATTTTTATTGCCACTCATGACGCACACAAAATTAACTTTTCAGACACAAATGGTCATTAAAGATGATTTTGGAAAAAACTATCTACGGATTTATATACTAAATCCATGGACCGTAATAGTTTATACATTTTGACAGCTTCCATCCTACGCCCATGAACAGTCTATTCCGAAATCGCAGTTTCAACACGTCAAACTCATAGGGGTCCGATAAGGAAACCTGCATTACCAGACTTAGTGAGATGAACTCTAAGTTTAAAAGGTAGAGGTTACCTGCAACAAGTCCTCGATAGGTCTTTAGCCACCACACCCCGATTCCACCCCTAAACCAAGTAATAGAGTGGCATTCGTTCATTCCTTCAATCCCTTTGCTTTTTTTATACACAAAGCCATTCATCACCATTGGCCCCTTCTTTCTAGGGCACATCCCAATATTCCAGAATTTGCAAATCCGGTCCTACCATGTTTTCGCAGAGCTCCAAATTTCAAAGACTCTCTAGTAAGGGCCGATATTGGACCTACTTAACCACAGACCAAACAACGGTTCCTACAAAATTTCCCAGGAATGGTACATTTCCCTGTCTTAATGTACCCATGTAACAATGTTCAGAAAGGTAATACTATACATCAATCCCTACACTGGTAAATCTT
Organism: Oophaga sylvatica; assembly: GCA_033576555.1. Taxonomy (NCBI): domain Eukaryota; kingdom Metazoa; phylum Chordata; class Amphibia; order Anura; family Dendrobatidae; genus Oophaga; species Oophaga sylvatica. The sequence continues at coordinate 103,029,724 of JARQOD010000006.1, forward strand.
ATAATATTAGGGGCTATTTTACCTGTGACACCTCTTTTGCAGTTTACGTTATTAAATGTCCCTGCGGACTAATCTGTCGGCGAGACGACCCAATCGGTCAAGGATCGAATATCTAAGCATAAGTCAACAATTCGGTGTAAAAATTTACTACTCCCCATCCCATATAATTTTGTTACCAAGGGACATGGAGTATCGCAGCTTAGATTCCAAATCCTAGAACAGGTGCCCCAACCTAGAAGAGGAAGTGATCGCATTAAAAAAAACTCAAAAGGCGTGAAGCTTTTTGGATTCACACAGTGGACACATTGTCCCCCTAACGGTCTAAGTAGGGATTATGACCTACTGTCATTTATTTAATGTATACTGTATTCCTCAGATTGACTTCATTAAATTAATTATATCATAATATATATATTATATATATATATATATATATATATACATTTTATTATTTATTACTGTATTGTCAATTACTGTCTGCTGCAGATTTCAATTCCTATATGGGACATTTTCTTAATTATAAACCCATTTACATGGATATTTATATGCCAGTACGTTCTAATTTTCTTCCATTTATTAATTCATTTTGCCTTTTCGCCCTAGAGTCGCCTATATTGAATTATAAGTGCACATCTACTCCTTGGAAACAGCACCGCAACAAACCCTGTTAGCGATCTTCCTTCATTGTATATTCACAGTTTTTTTCTGCTAGCGAGCACCGCCTCCAGACCTTGGAACGCACCAGGAGTATGAGTGGAACGCACAGCCATGTTCCTCTGCTATCGTCACAGTCTTTTTCTGCTAGCAAGCACCGCCTCCAGACCTGGAACGCACCAGGAGATGTGTGGAACACACAGCCATGTCCTTCCGTTATCGTCAAGCTCACTAGTCTCCACCCCTCTTCAGCCTATTGGCTACTTTCATACACGTGATCTTCCTTGTCCCTATATGATACAGGAAGTATTACCGGCATGTCAGGCATGCGACCAGCGGTGGATACCGCGTCCCTGCCAGAACGTGACACGGACTGTCCTTTTCCACATTCAGGTCTGTTTTAACCTCCGGCACCTTTTCTGTGACTTTCCGCCATGTAACTGTGTTTTTTTTTCTATATGGATATATACTGACTAGATGGGACCTCTGTTATCTTAGGTTGGCCACGACTTTCTTAGTGGTTTCTGGCCTTATTTTTTGGTCCTCAGGATTTCTGGTAGGCGATCTTTATTATGGGCACCACTTTATCACGGACTATTTTTCTGGTATTGATCACATCTGTTTGTCTTCATTTTCTACAGCTCTTGTATGAAGTTTTACTTAGATGTGTCCGCATATGCTGAATAATAGCCACACTGGGGTATGTGTATCTAATCAGTGTGCACCTATGTACACCCTATTTTCTTGGCTAAAAATAAATCCCTTTCAGTATTAGTCCTAAAACTGTATTGCCTAGATACTAGATATTTCATGTTATTCTTCATGTAAAACTGCTATCCATATTATTTGTGCATACTTCATTTATTTATGTTTTATTATTGGGTTCAAATTCATTGCACATGCCTTTATTTATGTTTATTTTGATTATTGTAGTAGCTGATGAAGGTCTGTGACCGAAACGTTCACCCTGTTTACTACTCTACGGACAACATTAAAGTTTTTCACCTTGCAATTTCATTCTAAGTTGAGTGCAGAGTTTTTTTCAATTGCCCTTCTGCCAAGTCTTCTGCACCCCAATATGCCTTTGAACCCAGGTACTGGAGGGGCCCGGGAAAAAATCCACCTCGCATTGTTCATTTTGTACTCCCATTCGTTTTCTTATGCATTGACTGCAAGGCCTGCCCTGCTACCAAGTCATATGTACCCCAAAAAGCCTTTTGAACCCACATACTGATGGGCACAGGAAAATCCACTTCACATTATTCATTTTGTACTCCCTTTTCTGTTTTCTTAGCATTTACTGCAAGGCCTGCCCTTCTACCAAGTCATATGCACCCCAATAACCCCAACCTCCCCCTTGGAAAGAAACATGTAGGAGGGCCTCTTAACAAAAAATGTCCCATTAAAAAGGAGTGGGTCTTTTGGAGTTGTAATGGCCATACACTAAGTGTATTGGGCTGACAAACATTTTTCCCCTGTGGGGTACATCTCAACCTTTTTTCCATAACAAGTATTTAAGCCCATCAAAAACCCCCACCCTTGTTCAGAATTCTACACTGGCTGTAGCAGCACGGAACACGTTAACCTGGTGATCTAGTGGCGGCAGATGATAAGACTTGGAGAAAAACCTGATTAAAAACTATGGCCAATTTAAAGGAGCGGGTCTCCTAGACTTGTAATGCCCATACACTTAGGTATGAGCTGTCAAACATTTTCCCCTCTGGGGTAACCTCAATCGTTTTCAGAACAAGTATTTTACACCCAGCATAACCACCCACCCTTGTTAAGCAATTGACACTGGCTGTAGCAGCACAGAAAATGTTAACGTGGTGATCTAGTGGCGGCAGATGATGAGACGTGGAGGAAGGCCTGATTTAAAACTATGCCCAATGTAAAGGAGTGGGTCTCCTAGACCTGTTAATGCCCATACACTAAGTGTATTGAGCTGGCAAACATTTCCCCTTTTGGGTACACTTCAACCTTTTCCAAACAAGTATTTTTTGGCCCATCAAAATTACCCACCTTGTTTGGAATTCGACACTGGCTGTAGCAGCACGGATAACGTTAACACTAGTGATCTATTGGCGGCGGATGATGAGACGTGGAGGAAGGCCTGATTTAAAACTATGCCCAATTTAAAGGAGCGGGTCCTCCTAGACTTGGAATGCCCATACACTAAGTGTATGGCCTTTCAAACATTTCCCACTGGGGTTAATATCAACATAGTGTGTAAATTTTTTTATAGGGGCATTATAAACACCTTGCAAAGCTGTAACGTGGTTTCCTACACAGTTGCTGCTGGGAAGGTGCATGTTTTTAGTAACAATATGGCAGACGAATTGTTGGATGAAGTGATCTGGAAAAGGGGCATGGTGATAACAGGAATGGGGAAAGTACATGATTAATAACATCAGTGGCTATGGGAGATATGAGATCCAGGATACAGCC
>JARQOD010000006.1:103032925-103058201 GCA_033576555.1 Oophaga sylvatica
GAGTCAGGGGTTTGTTTATAAAAAAGTCCTGTATTATTCAAACAATTGGCAGAAATAGCACACAGTTTGCAGACACAGAAAAAGAGACACAGCAGCCAAGTAATCCAAGCTCAGCAATCACTCCCATACAGATTCAGGATCTTTTTCTGTTACCAAAAGCCATGCAACGTGGGTCTTTCAAAAGTAGGGTTCAGACCCACAAGTGCTTAAATTTCCTCATAGAATAGCTGGAGTACAAGGTCGGCTTACGGAGAAGTCACAGTTCAGCAGGCTAGATTGAAGCACTTTTGCTCAGCTGTGGCTGCTTAAGAAGCAAGGGAAATCAGGCGGGAACATGAAGCAAAAAAACTCCTTTTGACTGAGGGCAAAAGCGCACAAGACAGAAAAAAAAGGCGACAACAAACTGAGTTTCAGGAATAAAACTAGAACCTTACATTACTCCCCCTAAGGGGAAAACCCTCCGGATGCCCCAAACCCGGGGCTGGGGGGGTACCCGATGAAACTGAAGGAGCAAGCGAGGACATTAAGTTATTGACCGGGTTTTTCCCATGTTTTGCCCCCCAGGGGGTAGCCCCCAAAACAAATTTAACTTTTTTAAAAAACTATCTAAAATTTTCCCCCCCCTTCCCTGACCACGAAGCAGGGGGTCGGGCAAGGGAGGAACGCCAGGAAATTTTGGGGGACCTTTAGGGGAACTAAAAGCGGGGGTTTCCAATTCGGGCATTTAAGAACAAGCCCGGCATTTAAAAATTTTTACTGTTTTTAAGGGGGTCCAATGTTCTTATGCCCCAAAATTGACGGGGGAATCCTTAACTTAAGTTTTCGGGTTTGAACCCAAACCCCAATCCCTACCTTAAAAAGCTGGTGCAGGTTTACGAAATTTATCTGTGCTTTCTTGTACCTTTCTTGAGCCGATTCCAGATTTTCCTTTAAAGATCCATATTCTTCTGTAAAGACGTATTCTTTCACCACGCGGGTAAAGGCGTTTCTAGGGGAAATCGTGGTAGAATGTTGGATGAAACCTAGAATAGAGTAAAAAGGAGACTGTTTAGTGGAGGCACTCTGAGGTTGTTATACGAGAACTAGCTAATGGAAGTAGATCCACCCAATATCCTGTAGGGTGGCAGTAAAGCAGCGGAGATACTGCTCCAGGGTTTGATTGGTTCTTGGGTCTTCCTTTTGTTGAGGATGAAAACAGAAGAAAGGTTTACTTTAATGTCCAATGCGCACAGAAATTTTGCCAAAATAGAAGTGAATTGCACCCCTCGATCCAAATAACCTCATCCGGTACTCCATGTAAGCGAAACACATCTTTAATCATAAATCTGATGTCTGTTTTGCAGTGGGAAGCCGCACAAGGGGTAAAAGAGCTGCCTTTGTTAGACGGGTCAACCACCACTAAATGGTGTTCTTCCCTGAAAGGTTGGTAACACCACAATTGAAGTCCAAGAATGATCCCCACGGGGGGACAGGGGGGAAAAAGGCTGTAACAACCAGTTGGTGGGAGCGAGGTTTTTGCATTTGCCAGACCCACATGAAGTGACATAATCAAAAATCCTTCCTGCAAGTGGGCCCCAAAAGAAACGAGAAAGAAATTCCGTGTCCCTTTTAAATTCCTCTATGCCCAGCTATCTTGGAATCGTGAATGGTTTTCAATACTCTTAATCTGATGTTTCAGGAATATACAAAGTTGTCCCGAATCCACACACCATTCTTAAAGACAAGACTTACGTCCCTTGGGGGTTGTGCCAAAAAGGGAAACCGCATGGTATGCTTCCTTGTGTCCTTAAGTGGTCTTGATTAGATTACCCTAGGGAAACTAGAGTCAGGAAGAAAGCTTAGGAGGGTAATTGGGGCGTGTCTCTGCTGAGTAAATCCAAGAGTGCATCAGCCTTTCCTTGCGCGATCCTGGTCTATAAGAGTGATAAAATTAAATTGGTTGAAGAAAAATTCCACCGAGCCTGGCGAGGAGTCAGGCACTTGCCGACCTGATAAACCAAGGTTTCGTGGCTGTGGACGACTATTTGCTGTGCAGCTCCCTGAAAAGGTGTCTCCATTCTTTGAAGGCGGCAATAATGGCCAAAAAACTCCTATTGCCCATCGAGTTCCTCTCACCCAAGACAACTGGGGAAAAGAAGCACAGGGAATGCAAAACATTCTTTCTACCGTTTTTCTGAGGGAAATATAGCCCAACGGCACAGTCTGAAGCATCCCCTCTATTATGAAGGCAAGCTCGGGGTTGGGATGTACAGGATAGGTGGAGTGGTAAATTTATTTTTAGCGGGAAAATTCTTCCTGGGCTTGGGGGGTCCAGGAAAACCTAGATCTTTCCGGGTAAGTTGAGTGAAGGTGACACTACCCCAGAAGAAATTTCTAATGAAACGTCTATAGAAGTTGGCAAACCCGATGAAGCGCTGTACCTCCTTCACTTTTGGAATGGCCAATCCTTGATGCTTGGGTTTTGCTTCCATCCATACTAATTCCTTGTGTAGACAGTACATACCCCAGAAATTGAATTTCGGTCCTATGAATTCACACTTTTCAAGTTTGATGTAAAGATGATTTTGTCTTAGACGTTCCAAGACCATTCTCACATGTCCATGATGTTCCTCTGTGGAGTTAGAAAAAATTAGAATATCATCCAAATAAATTACCACGAATGTATCTAGGAGATCCCTGAAGATGTCATTCACCAAGTGTTGGAAAGTGGCTGGGGCGGTACTCAACCAAAAGGCATAACTAGATTCAAAGTGTCCATAGCGTGACCTGAATGCAGTCTTCCATTCATCCCCAGGTCTAATACGGACTAAGTTATAGGCCCCACGAAGATCTAGTTTTAGAAAAAATTTTGGCATGTCGCACTCTCTCCAATAACATCGGGGAAATTAAAGGCAATGGATAACGGTTTCTAATAGTAACCTTATTGAGTTCCCTATAGTCTACGCATGGTCTCAGAGATCCATCTTTCTTCTTTACAAAGAAGTGGTGCACCTGCAGGAGATGAAGAGGGGCGTATGAAGCCCTTGGCTAGATTTTCATCTATGTAATCCTTTAAAGCCTTTAGCTCGGCCCCGCCAGGGGTAGATCTTACCAAAAGGTATCTCTGCTCCAGGCAATAATTCAATTGGACAATCATATGGACGGTGGGGAAAGGAAGCTGGTCAGCGTTCTTCTTGTCACATAAATCCACATAGTCCTGGTATACAGCTGGTAGTTCGGGGACTGACATGATTCCTTTAGGAACAGAGCAAGCTGAAACTTTTGGACTCATCTGTTTCTCTGGAAAGTGTAATTCCTTGGTCTCCCAGTTAATGGTAGGATTCTGAGCCTGCAGCCATGGTAGCCCTAGAATAATGGAGAGTGGGGAGAAGAGATAAGCATAAAGGACAGTTTCTCTTGATGATCTTTACCCATAAGAACCCTCAAAGGCTCTGTTTCCTGATCCACTGGTCCAGAGGTCAGCAGGAGCCATCCACAGTTTCCATCTGTACTGGAGTAGCCTTCTTCACTGAACGTATTCCTGTTTCAGAGCAAAGGAGACATCCATAAAATTTCCACTTCCCCCTGAGTCGATCATAGCAGAGCTAGACACCCAAGCTGAGTCAACCCAGAGTTTGATGGAAAGAAAGCAATGAGAATTGTTTTTCTTACAACTCAGCTGGGACAACCGCTGAGGAAACTTGAAAAATGGCAGCGTTTACACAGTCAAACGTCCTCAGAGGTAACGGAGTTTTAAGTCCGAGAAATCAAGATCTGTTGCTGCAGATCTCTCTGGAGCCTGAGGCTCGGACCTGACAGATCCCCTCTCGCAACACTCACAATGAATGAGTGCTGCAGTAGTCTTACGAGAACGGCTGGGGCAGTTTATAATGAAGTGCCCTGACTTACCACAATAGAAACATAGATTCTCCTTAAAACGATGTTCCTTGCGTGCATCACTAACCCGTCGTTGTAAAGAGTCTACCTGCATGGGTTCAGGTTTCAGGTTCCCGTGTAATCCTACTCAAAGGTTCCTTAGCTGGAGAGGAAGGTAGGAAAGGTTAGTACGATTGCTTTCGAACCATCTCTCTTGCCTGCGTTCAGTCAGACGAGTATCAATACGGATGCAGTAGTTAATAAAGTCACCTAACGCAGTGGGAGGGTCGGCACGAGCAAGTTCATCCTTAATCAGTGGAGATAACCCCTTTCGAAAAATAGATTTTTTGGCGGAACTGTCCCAGGTGGTATCAAGGGCCCATCTCCTGAAATCCAAGGCATATTCAGCTACTGAGTGCTTACCTTGGCGCAAAGCTAACATGGCTGCTTCAGCTGTTGCACCTCGATTGGGGTCATCAAACACCTGCCCCATGGCTGAAATAAAATCATCAAGGTGATTCAAACAATCATCCTCAGTCTCAATCAGAGGGTTTGCCCACATTAAAGCCTTGTTGGTAAGCAACATAATTATAGTAAGCACCTTAGATCGTTCAGTGGGAAATTGTGAAGCATGTGCAGAAAAAAAAAATTGCATTGATTAATAAATCCCCTGAATTTCTCACGTTCACCGCCAAAACGAAAAGGGGGCAACTTGGGAATCCCAGCACTCGGGGCTACGGCAGGAGCCTGGACTCGCCCCTCTAGAACCTCAATCCTGGCTCGCAAATCCTGGGTATCTGTCCAACCACTTGCAAATTGTGATTATTGAGGTCCTGTAGATTTGTAAAACGGGTCTTTATATTCTGCAAATCTGCAAGGATATTATCAGTCACTCCGCAAAGTTCCTTTATGCGGGCCTCCATTTTCCAGAATCTTTTAAGACAGGATTACTGGAAGAAGAGGAGAGAAAAAAAAACAATAGTGTTCATCTGTGGCAACACTGCAGAGAGAAAAAAAAATTAAGGGAACTGCTCACCTGGAATGGTTGTGAGAAGTCACAACCACTATCATCACAGAAAGTTTCAACCAGACATCTGATATCCAGAGTTACAGCAGACAAAAAAGAGAAAAGAAAGGAAAAAAAAAAAAACAATAGTGTTTACCTGTGGTAACACTGCAAAAAGAAAAAACTTAAGGGAATTGCTCACCTGGAATGGTTGTGAGAAGTCACAACCACTGTCATCACAGAAAGTACAACCGGACGTCTGATATCCACAGTACAGCAGACACAGCCTTCCAGACCCAGCAGACACTAACGTTTTGGCTTCAGAATCTTGTAATGTATGTAGTACAGTTCATATAGCGTCTTGTGCTTGGGTGCGATGAAAACACAGGAGTCACAGGTTTGATATAGAAAAGTCCTGTATTACTTCAAACAAGTTGGCAGAAATAGTCACACAGTTTGCAGACACAGAAACAGGAGACACAGCAGACCAGAGTAATCCAAGCTCAGCAATCACTCTCCAATACAGATTCAGGATCTTCTTCTCTGTTACCGTAAGTCCATGCAAACGTGGGTCTTTCAAAGAGCAGGGTTCAGAGTCCACAAGTGCTTCAGAGTTCCTCAGTAGGAATAGCTGGAGTACAAGGTCCAAGGCTTACAGGAGTCAAGTCACAGGTTCACTGCAGGCTAGATTCTGAAGCACTGATTGCTCAGCTGTGGCTGCTTAAGAAGCAAAGGAGAGAATCAGGGCGGGAACATGCAAGCTGGAAACTCCATTTTGACTGAGGGCAAGATAGCTGCAGCAAGACAGAAAGTAAAATGGCTGACGAAACAAACTGAGTTTCAGGAATATATACATAGAACCTTACACCGCCATTTCAAGGCCACTGCTGAGCATTCTCATTCTGAAAACGTGCAAGGCGATTTTCAGTTGTCTACGTAGCTACATGGAGTTTCCCAACACGGAGTCAGAATGGAGCAAGATTGCCAACGATTTTGATCAGTTATGGCAGTTCCCAAACTGTGGTGTCGCTTTGGACGGGAAACATGTCCGTATAACTCAGCCACCCAACAGCGGATCATATTTCTTCAACTATAAGGGCTATTTCAGCATCATCCTGATGGCCCTTGTTAACGCAAATTATGAATTCATTTGTGTAGACTTTGCGATGAATGGAAGGGTTTCCGATGGTGGAGTTTTGGAGCATACGTTTTTTGGAGAGCGTTTACTTAACTGTGAACTTCACTTGCCTCCCAACTCTGAGACTAGAGGAAACCTTAATTTTGTTTTTATTGGCGACGAGGCCTTCCCGCTTCATCCCAATCTTATAAAACCTTTCCCTCAAAAAAGTCTCACACGGGAAAGGAGAATTTACAATTACCGCTTGTCAAGGGCACGTCGGGTTGTGGAGAATGCCTTTGGTATCATGGCCAATCGCTTCCGCGTTTTGCACACACCGATTAACATGAAGCTGGAATCAATTGACTCTGTAGTTTTGGCCTGTTGTGTGCTTCACAATTTTCTTCACCAGCGCGAGTCAATGGCGTTCTGTCCTCCTGGCTTTGGGGACTCTGTGAATCAAACGAACGGAGAAGTGCAGCTTGGCGAATGGTGGGCAAGCGAAAACGCAATTGCTGGCCTTCGACCATTGGGACCTGGAAAAACACCCAGGATGCGAAGACCTGCAGAGACAATTACTGTGATTATTTTAACAGTCCTGGTGCTGTGACTTGGCAGCATCAGAACCTATAGTGGACTACTACTGAGATAGTTACCGTACTTTAATTCGTGAATAAATTTGTATAACTTAATGTGTTTTTCACTTATCGATAATTTTGTTTCTCAACAGTACTTTCATTGTTTAAAGTAACATATACTCAAATGTATAAGTAATGAGGTAATATACAGTAACATGAGGTAATACACAGTAATATGAGGTAATACACAGTAATATGAGGTAATTCACAGGTAACATCTACTATATAAACGTCTAATTCTGTCTGTCTGTAACGGAAATCTGGCTTCTCTGTTTGGTCGCACCTGGCTGGACACGACCAATCAGAGACTGGCACAGTCTGGCTGTGGATTGGCGCAGGATTTGAACCACGAACGCCACCGCTGTTGGGAGATCAGCAGCCGCTCCTGCCGCATGGAGGTCAGCGGCGACGCAGCTGGGAGATGACCAGCGCCAGCCAGTCATCTCCCGGCTGCTCACAGCAGAAGTACTCCGGACCGGCGGCCTCCACGTACACCCCATCAGCAGCAGCCTCTATATACGACAGCAGCAGCAGCCTCCACAGCCGCCAAAACGTCAAAATATGAGATAAATGAGGTATCGCCGTAAGCGTACTGACCGGAACAATAAAACTGCTTTATCAATTTTACCACACGCAGAACGGTTATAAAGGCCCCCCCAAAAGAAATTGATGTATTGCTGATTTTTGTTCATTCTAGCCTCCCAAAAATTGAATTAAAAAGCAATCAAAAAATGTCACGTGCCCAAAAATGGTACCAATAAAAACGCCAACTCGTACTGCAAAAAATAAGAACTCACATGACTCTGTGGACCAAAATATGCAAAAATTATAGCTCTCAAAATGTAGTGATGCAAAAACTAATTTTTGCAATAAAAAGTGTCTTTTAGCGTGACAGCTGCCAAACATAAAAACGCACTATAATAATAAATCAAAACCCCCTTTAAAACCAACAACATACCCACGCTCCCGTCTGACCGAGGACGCTGTATAGAAGAGATGTCAATTTTGGGACGCAGTAGCGTCTCCGATTTGACGGATACGTGTGGTTAATACAGCGGTTCACACGAGAACGCAGTAGTGTCCTCTAACCGGCCGGCCCATGTCACACGTTGAAGCACAAACTGTGGGCAGCGCTGATGCATCATGGGTGGGTTTTATGTTGTTAATGTGGCCTAGCTTGGTACATGGGGCAGGAATATGGCGGCCAGGAGACGTAGTGCACCCTGGGGGGATGCTGAAGTCCGCTTCCTCATCAGAGAGGTGGATGCCAGGGACTACTGGTGCACTGAGCACCGAAATCATCCTGTCCTCCATAAACAGGCAGTGCGGCGGAGGATCAAGCGGGCCTGGCCAGGAGATTTGGGGTGCAGCACACGACGACCAAATCCGCAAGAATCCGGCGGATCTGCGGTACAGATCCAGCGACCGTATCGCCAACATCCGCTCACAAAGGCAGGCTCGTCGTGGTGAGTGGCATTAATTATAAGGCAGTAATATAATATAATGCAGTGATGGAAGCTCCAGCAGTGATGGGTGTACCGACAGTCAGGGCCGGCGTCAGCACCTGGCGCACCCGGGCAAGTGCCGGGGCCTGGAGCAGGTGGGGGAGCATTATATATGGGGCCCATCATACACTGGAGCATCATCCATGGGGCACATCATATACTGGAGCATCATATGGGGCCCATTATATATGGCGCATCATATGGGGCACATTATATATGGAGCATCACATGTAGCCCATTATATATGGAGCATTATATATGGCGACCTTTATATTTGGAGCATTATATGGGGCTTATCATACACTAGAACTTCATATATGGGGCACATCATATACTAGAGCATCATATGGGGTTCATTATTTTTGGGGCATCATATAGGGCCCTTTATATATGGAGCATCATATGGGGTACATATGGGGCCTATTCTGTATGGAGCATTATATGGAGCACATTCTGTATGGAGCAATATATGGGACCCATCATAAACTTTATGGAGCTTTATATGCAACTCATTATACTGTATAATAGCCATAATCAACCAAGTTAGTAGAAGGAGTATTCCACTCAATTGTATTTTTTTTCAGCAGCACAACCATCACCAGCAGCACCACCATCATCAGCAGCAGCAACCCCTTCTCCTGCTGATACCCCGCCTCCACATATCGGGTCATCTACGTCCTCCAACCAGAATGGACTTCTCTCCAGCGTCACTCCATGACACTGGTGCAGTCTCGCCTTCTGGTAATTTATGCACATAATATAAGCTTCCGACAAGTTTGAAAACATTGTAAGGTCTTAAAATGTTCAAGGGCTGTCGTGTTGTATCTATTTTTGTGTGTTTCCCTAGCCGGTGGTGCCACAGGATCCGGGTGGGCTGTAAGCGCCTCCTCGGGTGAAGCGCAGTCGCCCCAAAACAGTAAGTGTTAAACAGCAAACATGTAACAAGTTGATGTTGCAACAGAATTGCCTGGTTAACTTTTACCATTCCCTCCACAGAATTCCCCACTGCCCAGGACCTGTTGGCATCACACAGGCGGATGATGGCAGCTATGTATGACCATGGGGTGATGAGAGGTTCGTGGCTGGCCTCCACCAGGGGGGCAGCCAATAATTTTTTGTTTTTATGTATGTTATTGTTATATTTTTTTTATGTAAATTGTTTTCTTTTTATATATATATATTTTATATATTTTTTTTTCTATTACAAATATATACAGTTATACTTTATAACTGCAGCAGTGTCAACTTCTTTCAAAAACCAAATATCAAACTATGAAAACAAACAAAAGAAAAGAAAACATCATAAAAACATTGTTATAACACTTTCTAAATTTAAACAAAATATTAAACTAAAATATTTAAAACACACCCATTATATCTGGGCATCTTAAGCTTGAGTACCGCCCTTATGGCAGACCTGACCTGCCCTCAACCCATCCTAGTTGTTTAAAGAAAAAAAATTACATGTTTCATCACTCACACCCATTATATCTATGCATCTGTATTGATGCACCCAGCCCATTACCCCGCCAAGTATGCCTGCAAATAACTATATGCTGAAGTCAGAAAAGCAGGCTGCAAGTTTTAATCAAAAAGCATTTTTATTGCAAACAAATATACAGATAATAGACAATAGTTTGGTGTCCTATAACAATTTAAAATTAGGTGAAATGTACTGTAAACGTATTTGAGACCCCACCCGAGACCCCCTAAAATGGCTGCCCATGCAAAAGCACATGTACACCGATAGAAGCCAAGCCCTCCCTCCATCCCTCCAGAGTAATGATAGCAGACAATAGACAATAGGAATCGCATTTGAGACCCAAAAAATATGCCTAACTTTCACAGTGTATCGTTTAGCAATGTTAGCTAATAATTGGTAATTGTCATTTAAATTATATACAATTGAAACGCATTTGAGACCCCAAAGATACTTACTGTGCACAAAGTATAGGTACCCAAAAGACTGTGGGAGAATATATAAAACGCTTTTGGAGTCGCAGCCGAGAACGCTACTAAGATCCGTAAACCAGGATGCAGGCAGGAACAAAACACAAGTGCTGCTAGACTGCCTTGTGGTCAGGTACAATGAACAGGAGCGCAGCTACGTTGCCTTCTTCACGCCTTCTTCACGCGATCGGGAACAATGAGCAGTAGCGCTGCCAATCAGAACGCAGTAGTGACCACCAATCGGAGATGAGGGGGCGCGGAAAAGGCAACGCTAAACCACACCTGTGTGCCTACAACTTCACACTGTACAGCCCACATCAAGCACTGTATCGCCAGAATAGATGTAGTATGACAGGGTTTCAACGACCGCCGACATCGTTACGAAGGTCGCTATGGTCGTCCGTATCGTTGCAGCGTCGTTGGGAAGATCGGTCTGTTTGACATCTCACCAGCGATCACATAGTGAAGCAGCAACGATCCTTATCTGGTCGCATCGTCAGCGTGATCGCTGCAGCGTCGTTATGTAAGATGGGGCCCTAAAATGAGGTGGGGGAGATAAAAAATTCAGCGGTGTATTTACAAAAAGGTATTTACAATGATGTTTGTACAATGATATTTCTGAGGTTAGTTCTAAGTGTTGGAGGCCTGAGGACAAGGAGGAGGTCAATCGACCTCTTGGTGAGGACACAGAACTATTGACTGTTAGCAGTCTTGCATGCATGGCTGAGTTTGTGTTACGCTGCCCTTCCCGTCACCCTCGCATTTTCAAAATTTTGGGTGATGGGCAATACTGATTAGTGACAATTCTAGACCCACGCTACAAGGAGAACTTTACATCTCTTATTCCAGAGGCAGACAGGTGTACTAAAATGTTGGAGGAACAGAGGGCCCTTCTTGCGGAATTATTTAAAAAATTCACATCTGAAAACGCTGGCAGCAGAGGTCAAAGTTTGATGCCCAAGCAAGGACAGTGTAAGGATCTTTGTCTCTGTTGACATGTTCCTTGAAACTCAGTTTTCCGTCGGCCATTTTGCTTTCTGTCTTTCTGCAGCTCTTGCCCTCAGTTAATATGGAGTTTCCAGTTTTCATGTTCCCGCCCTAATTCTTCCCTCTTGCTTCTTAAGCAGCCTCAGCTGAACAATCAGTGCTCCTGAATCAAGCCTCAGTCAGTCTGTGACCTGACTCCTGGAAACCTTGGACTTGTACTCCAGCTATTCCCTACTGAGGAACCTTTGAACACTTTTGGACTCTGGAAACCTGCTGTTTGGTGAATCCATGTTTGCAGAGGAATTACGGTACAGAGAAGAGATCCTGAACCTGCTTTGGAGATTTATTGTAGTGCTTGAAGTTACTCTGGCCTGCTGTGTCTCCTGACTCTGTTTCTGCAAACTGTGTGAACTTTTCAGCATGCTTGTATGAAGTAATACAAGTCATTTAATTTCAACCTAAGTCTCCTGTGTTTTCCTCGCACCCAAGCACAAGACGCTATAGGAACTGTACACTATACATGACAAGATTCAGGAGCCAATGTTTAGTGTCTGCTGGGTCTGGGAAAGCCGTGTCTGCTGTGACTGTGGATATCAGATGTCCGTTTAATACCTTATGTGATGACAGTGGTTGTGACTTCTCACAACCATTCCAGGTGAGCGCATTCCCTTAAAATTTTACTCTGGAGTGTTACCACAGGTAAACACTATTGTTTTTTGTTTTTTTTCCTTTCCTCTTCTCCTTCCAGCACTTCTGCCTTAAAAGATCTGGAAGATGGAGGCCCGCATAAAGGAACTTTGCGGAGTGACTGATACAATCCTTTCAGATGTACAGACTTTAAAAACCCGTTTTGCAAGCCTACAGGACCTCACTAATCATAATTTGCAAGTGTTTGGACAGACTACCCAGGAATTGCGAGCCAGGATTGAGGCTCTAGAGGAACGAGCCCAGGCTCCTGCCATAACCCCAAGTTCTGGGATCCCCAAATTACCTCCTTTTCGTTTTGGCGGTGAACGTGAGAAATTCAGGGGATTTATTAATCAATGCAATTTATTTTTCTCTGCACATGCTTCACAATTTCCCACTGAACGATCCAAAGTGCTTACTATAATCATGTTGCTTACCAATAAGGCTTTGATGTGGGCAAACCCTCTGATTGAGACTGAGGATGATTGTTTGAATCACCTTGATGCTTTTATTTCAGCCATGGGGCAGGTGTTTGATGACCCCAATCGAGGTGCAACAGCTGAAGCAGCCATATTAACTTTGCGCCAAGGTAAGCGTTCAGTAGCCGAATATGCCCTGGATTTCAGGAGATGGGCTCTTGATACCACTTGGGACACTTCCGCTAAGAAATCTATTTTTCGGAAAGGGTTGTCTCCACTGATTAAGGATGAACTTGCTCGTGCCGACCCTCCCACTGCGTTAGGTGACTTTATTAACTATTGTATCCGTATTGATGCTCGTCTGACTGAACGCAGACAAGAGAGATGGTTCGAAAATAATCGCACTAACCTTTTACTACCTCCCTCCTCAGCTAAGGAACCTTTGAGTAGGATCACAAGGGAACCAGAACCTGAACCCATGCAGGTGGACTCTTTACAAAGACGGGTTAGTGATGCACGCAAAGAACATCGTATAAAGGAAAATCTATGTTTCTACTGTGGTAAGTCAGGGCACTTCATTATAAACTGCCCCAGCCATTCTCGTAAGACTACTGCAGCAGTCATTCACTGTGAGTGTTGCGAGAGGAGCTCTGTCATGTCCGAGCCTCAGGCTCCAGAGAGATCTGCTGCAAGAGATCTTGATTTCTCGGACTTAAACTCTGTTAGTTCTGGGGACGATGACGGTATAAACGCTGCAATTTTTCAAGTTTCCTCAGCGGTGTCCCAGCTGAGTTGTAAAAGAAACAATTCTCATTGCTTCCTTTCCATCAAACTCTGGGTTGACTCAGTCTGGGTGTCTAGCTCTGCTATGATCGACTCAGGAGCAAGTGGAAATTTTATGGATATCTCCTTTGCTCTGAAACAGGGGATACGTTCAGTGAAGAAGGCTACTCCAGTACGATGGAGACTGTGGATGGCTCTCTACTGACTTCTGGACCAGTGGATCAAGAAACAGAGCCTTTGAGGGTCCTTATGGGTAAAGATCATCAGGAGAAAATGTATTTTATGCTTATCTCTTCTCCCCACTTTCCCATTATTCTAGGGCTACCATGGCTGCAGGCGCAGAATCCTACGATTAACTGGGAGACCAAGGAATTACACTTTCCGGAGAAACAGATGAGTCAAGGAGTTTCAGCTTGCTCTGTTCCTAAAGGAACCATGTCAGTCCCTGAACTACCAGCTGTATACCAGGACTATGTGGATTTATGTGACAAGAAGAACGCTGATCAGCTTCCTCCTCACCGTCCATATGATTGTCCAATTGAATTATTGCCTGGAGCCGAGATACCTTTTGGTAAGATCTACCCCCTAGCGGGGCCCGAGCTAAAAGCTTTGAAGGATTATATAGACGAAAATTTAGCCAAGGGCTTCATACGCCCCTCTTCATCTCCCGCAGGTGCACCCATCTTCTTTGTGAAGAAGAAAGATGGATCTCTGAGACCCTGCATAGACTATAGGGAACTCAATAAGGTTACTATTAGAAACCGTTATCCATTGCCTTTAATCCCTGAGTTTGTTGGAGAGAGTGCGGCATGCCAAAATTTTCTCTAAACTGGATCTCCGTGGGGCCTATAACTTGGTCCGTATTAGACCTGGGGATGAATGGAAGACTGCTTTCAGGTCACGCTATGGACACTTTGAATATCTAGTTATGCCTTTTGGTCTGAGTACCGCCCCAGCCACTTTCCAACACTTCGTGAATGATATCTTCAGGGATCTCCTAGATACATTTGTGGTGATTTATCTGGATGATATTCTAATTTTTTCTAACTCCACAGAGGAACATCATGGACATGTGAGAATGGTCTTAGAACGCCTAAGACAAAACAATCTCTACATCAAACTTGAAAAGTGTGAATTCCATACGACCGAAATTCAATTTCTGGGGTATGTACTATCTACGCAAGGGATTAGTATGGATGGAAGCAAGACCCAAGCCATCAAGGATTGGCCAATTCCTAGAAATGTGAAGGAGGTGCAGCGCTTCATCGGGTTTGCCAACTTCTATAGACGTTTCATTAAAAATTTTTCTGAGGTAGTGTCACCTATCACCCAACTTACCCGGAAACAGTCTAGGTTCTCCTGGACCCCGCAAGCTCAGGAAGCATTTTCCTGTTTAAAGGATAAATTTACCACCGCACCTATCTTAGTACATCCCAACCCCGAGCTTGCCTTCATAATAGAGGTGGATGCTTCAGACTGTGCCGTTGGAGCTATACTCTCTCAGAGAACAGGTGAGAAGAATGTCTTGCATACCTGTGCCTTCTTTTCCCAGCAGTTGTCTTCGGCTGAGAGGAACTACGATGTGGGCAATAGAGAATTGTTGGCCATTATTGCCGCCTTCAAGGAATGGAGACACCTTCTTCAGGGAGCTGCACAGCAAATAGTCGTCCTGACAGACCATCGTAACGTTGAATTTATCAGGTCGGCTAAGTGCCTGACGCCTCGCCAGGCTCGCTGTAATCTTTTCCTACACCAATTTAATTTTGTCATTTCTTATAGACCAGGATCGCGCAATGGAAAGGCTGATGCACTCTCTAGGATTCATTCAGCAGAGACACGTCCACTTACTCCTCCTAAGACTATTCTTCCTGACTCTAGATTCCTGGGAGTGATTCATAATCAAGACCTACTTAAGGACATCAAGGAAGCATACCATGCGGATTCTTTGTTGGCTCAACCCCCAAGGGACGTAAGTCTTGTCTTTAAGAATGGTGTGTGGATTCAGGGACAACGTCTGTATATACCTGAAACACTCAGATTGAGAGTATTGCAACTCATCCACGATTCCAAGATAGCCGGGCATAAGGGAATTCTAAAGACACAAGAATTTCTTTCTCGTTTCTTTTGGTGGCCCACTTACAGGAAATATGTTTTAAACTATGTCACTTCATGTGAAGTCTGTGCAAGATGCAAAACACCTCGCTCCTCACCAACTGGTCTGTTGCAACCTCTTCCCACCCCGTCCCGCCCGTGGGGATCCATTTCTATGGACTTCATTGTGGAGTTACCAACCTCTCAAGGGAAGAACACCATTCTAGTGGTGGTTGACCGTCTAACAAAGGCAGCTCATTTTATCCCTTGTGTCGGCTTACCCACTGCAAAACAGACATCAGACTTGATGATTAAGAATGTGTTTCGCTTACATGGAGTACCGGATGAGGTCATTTCGGATCGAGGGGTGCAATTCACTTCAAGGTTTTGGCAAAATTTCTGTGCAGCATTGGACATTAAAGTAAACCTTTCTTCTGCTTTTCATCCTCAGACTAATGGACAGACAGAACGAACCAATCAGACCCTGGAGCAGTATCTCCGCTGTTTTATCTGCCACCTACAGGATGATTGGGTGGATCTACTTCCACTGGCTGAGTTCTCTTATAACAACTCTCAGAGCGCCTCCACTAAGCAGTCTCCTTTTTACTCCAATCTAGGTTATCATCCTAACATTCTTCCTCGATTTCCCATAGATACGCCCTTGCCGGCAGTGGCTGAAAGAATCACTTCTTTACAAAAGAATATGGATCTTCTAAAGGAAAATCTAGAATTGGCTCAGGAAAGGTACAAGAAAGCAGCAGATAAATTTCGTAAACCTGCACCAGCTTTCAAGGTAGGAGATTTGGTCTGGCTGTCAACCAGAAATCTTAAATTAAAGATTCCATCGTCTAAATTGGGACA
The DNA here is from genome assembly GCA_033576555.1 of Oophaga sylvatica. NCBI lineage: Eukaryota > Metazoa > Chordata > Amphibia > Anura > Dendrobatidae > Oophaga > Oophaga sylvatica. The sequence goes on from JARQOD010000006.1 coordinate 103,048,825, forward strand.
TAAGTACATTGGACCTTATAAGATCAGTAAGATTATAAGTGCTGTTGCTTGTCATCTTCAACTGCCAAAAACTATGAGAATCCACCCTGTCTTTCATGTATCCCTACTAAAGGCTGCAACACCCAATACGTTTCCTGGACGTTCTTCTCCTTGCCCTGACCCAGTGCTGGTCGATGGTCAGGAAGAATTTATGGTGGAAAGGATTCTAGATTCCAGGTTGTACAGAAATCAGTTGCAATATTTGATTAAATGGCAGGGCTACCCAGTGGAGGACAACTCATGGGAACCAGTCAACAATGTAAATGCTCCTCGCCTGCTCCGCCAGTTTCATCAGAGGTACCCTGACAAGCCTGGTCTGAGGTCATCCGGAGGTTGTCCCTAAGGGGGAGTAATGTAAGGTTCTTTGTCTCTGTTGACATGTTCCTTGAAACTCAGTTTTCCGTCGGCCATTTTGCTTTCTGTCTTTCTGCAGCTCTTGCCCTCAGTTAATATGGAGTTTCCAGTTTTCATGTTCCCGCCCTGATTCTTCCCTCTTGCTTCTTAAGCAGCCTCAGCTGAACAATCAGTGCTCCTGAATCAAGCCTCAGTCAGTCTGTGACCTGACTCCTGGAAACCTTGGACTTGTACTCCAGCTATTCCCTACTGAGGAACCTTTGAACACTTTTGGACTCTGGAAACCTGCTGTTTGGTGAATCCATGTTTGCAGAGGAATTACGGTACAGAGAAGAGATCCTGAACCTGCTTTGGAGATTTATTGTAGTGCTTGAAGTTACTCTGGCCTGCTGTGTCTCCTGACTCTGTTTCTGCAAACTGTGTGAACTTTTCAGCATGCTTGTATGAAGTAATACAAGTCATTTCATTTCAACCTAAGTCTCCTGTGTTTTCCTCGCACCCAAGCACAAGACGCTATAGGAACTGTACACTATACATGACAGACAGTTGGATTATCTGGATTTGAGTAGTTTACGATGGTAGACCCCACACTGACTAATAAATCCCCAATTCTGACCCTATCTCGGCAGCAGCTCTCCCTACACTATCTAAATCCGGAGCTGAATGCGCCGAGCAGGGAGGTGTCCGGTCTCTTATACCCCTGATGATGCCATCCAATCACTGCACAACCACATCAAAGATGGCTGCGGAGTTTCATTGCCTGTGTCATGTGTGAATTGCCACGAAGATCGTCGCGGTTGCACATTTTGACTTCTCACAGCTGATCTGCTGTTTCTTTGTGTTTGGCAGCTAGGGAGTTAATTCTGTCTGTGCTCGGTGCTGGGACTGGGTGCAGTTTCTCCCGGCTGCAATTGATTATTTGTTGATTGGTTTCCTTTAAATTCCTGGTTGTCTGCTTGGGGAGTTGCCAGTGAAACCTTCATGCAGACCACAGATAGGAATGAATCTGTATAGACTTTAGTTGTGAGCTCCTTACTTGTTCTAAGCTCAACTTGGTTAGAGTTTATTTCCCAGACCATTTATGTTCCTTTGGTGTTTGAGTGTGTATGCAAGCGAGTGTTATCCTGTCTGTCTTATATGTCTAATCTGTGTATTTAGCTGAGATCAGCCCATATCCCTTTGGTGGTAGTCAGGATCCTTCTTAGGACTGATTACAGGGTTCAGGGTCTGATAGGAGACAGGGTTAGGTTGGAGACTTGGACCTCTGAACCATTATCAGTACCTCCAAGGTGAGGGATTAGTTAGGACCCCAGTTTAGGGTCAGGTTAGATCCCGGTCCACCTCTTTCCTGTTTCAGCTCATCAAGTCCTCAAGATTAACCCTGAGTTCAGCAGATATCGTGTCAGGTAAATCTATTCTATACTTACATGCTGATGTTGCTATACTAGTTGTTGTATAGAGTGTTGTTCCTGTATTAATAGTTTACTGACATTGTATACATATCATTAGACAGCGTGACATTTTCACTGGCCATAAAAATTATCTCCAGTTACCATGGATCCAGTAGCCCAGCTGGCTCTGCAGTTGCAGGGATTATCCATGGAGCTGACGGACATTAAGTCCAAAGTTTTGTCTCCCCTGGAGCAAACCAGAGTTGAACCTAAAGTAGCTCTCCCGGACAGGTTCACTGGTGGGCGAGACAAATTTTTCACCTTCCGGGAGGCATGTAAATTGTATTTTCGGCTTCGGCCTCGATCATCAGGGAGTGATGAGCAGAGAGTGGGAATTGTTATCTCACTTCTGCAAGGGGACCCTCAATCCTGGGCATTTTCCCTTCCTCCGGGATCCCCGGCTCTACTGTCTGTAGATCAATTTTTTACTGCCCTGGGATTGATATATGATGACCCAGATCGGGTCTCTCTTGCTGAGACAAAATTACGTAAGATACAGCAGGGAGATCGTCCTGCAGAGGAATTTGCTTCTGAGTTTCGTAGATGGGCCACAGATACTCAGTGGAATGACCCAGCTCTTAGAAGCCAGTTTTGTCATGGGCTTTCTGATAAATTAAAAGACGTTTTGGCTCAGTATGAGTCTCCTCATTCACTGGAGGCTGCTATGGCCTTAGCTATCCGTACTGATAGACGGCTTCGGGAGAGGGGTGAGGTAACCCCACTCCCTGTTGTTTCTCCACCTACCACTAAAGTCCCTTATGTTGAGGTTCCCCTTGTCTGTTCGGATGAGCCTATGCAGTTGGGAGGGACATCATTTCGTAGGAGGGGATTGGCGGTACGCCGCAGGACTAGAAGATGTTTTTTCTGCGGGAAAGAGGGACATTTTGTTGGAGAATGTCCATCCCATGCCTTGTTGAGCCAAAAGTCGCCGGAAAACTGTTAATCCCAGGTTGTGTGGTGGACGACAACCTGGGAGTATGTATTTCATCCGCCAGTTCTTCTCAGTTCCTTGTACCAGTGGAGGTGGTAGTTGGTACGAGAGTGGAGAGATTGTCTGTTCTTCTTGATAGTGGTTCCGGGGCTAATCTGGTTGATGCTCAGTTTGCTCAGGCTCAAGGTATGCATCTGAGTGTATTGGTCAAACCGATCCCTATATTCTCCATTGACGCCAGGCCTCTCGGCCAAGGTAGCTTTGTTCATGAGGTTCATAACATTGACCTTCGGGTAGGGGCAATACATAGGGAACAATTATCTTGTTATGTGTTGGAGGGTCTACCTACTCCCATTGTGTTGGGACTTCCTTGGTTGGTTAAACATAACCCTGTGATTAATTGGCAGTCCAGAGAAATAAGCCAATGGGGTGAGTTTTGCAAAAGCAACTGCATGAACACAGTCATCAGTGCGGTCGTGCCTAGTACATTGCCTCCTTTTTTGGAGGATTTTGGGGATGTTTTCTCTGAGGAGGGGTGTCAGGAGTTGCCTCCTCATCGCGTGTATGACTGCTCTATTAATCTCCTTCCTGATGCTAAGTTGCCTAAAGCTAGGTTGTATAATCTTTCTGGTCCTGAGAGGCAGGCTATGAAAGATTATATTTCTGAAAGTCTGGCCAAAGGGCATATTAGACCTTCATCTTCCCCAGTAGCCGCGGGTTCTTCTTTGTGAAGAAGAAAGATGGAGGCCTACGCCCTTGCTTGGATTTCCGCGAACTTAATCGGATTACTGTTCGAGATCCGTATCCACTCCCTCTTATTCCTGATCTCTTCAATCAAATTGTTGGCGCCAAATGGTTCTCTAAATTGGATCTCAGGGGGGCGTATAATCTGATTAGGATAAAAGAGGGGATGAGTGGAAAACGGCGTTTAACACGCCGGAGGGACATTATGAGAACCTAGTCATGCCTTTTGGTGTGACTACTGCACCAGCAGTATTCCAACATTTTGTTAATGACATTTTTCGTCACCTTGTGGGGCTGTTTGTGGTTGTATATTTGGACGACATTTTAATTTACTCGCCAGATCTTGTGTCTCATCAGGAGCATGTGAGACAGGTGTTGCAGATCTTGCGAGACAATAAACTATACGCCAAACTGGAGAAGTGTGTATTTGCCGTACAGGAACTTCAGTTTTTGGGTTTTTTGGTGTCAGCCTCCGGTTTCCGTATGGACCCTGAAAAGGTGAGAGCAGTGCTTGAATGGGATCAGCCAGGGGATCTTAAGGCTCTGCAGCGTTTTTTGGGGTTTGCTAACTACTACCGGAAATTTATTTGTAATTTCTCATCTGTCGTCAAACCTCTCACTGACATGACAAGAAAAGGGACGGATTTTTCTAAATGGTCGGACAAAGCTTGCCAAGCCTTTTCCTCTTTGAAGAAATGTTTTGCTTCGTCACCCGTTCTCATCCAACCAGATGCATCTCAGCCGTTCATTGTGGAGGTGGATGCGTCTGACGTAGGGGTGGGTGCTATATTGTCCCAGGGTCCGTCCCTGGTAAATGGCATCCGTGCGCTTTCTTTTCTAAGAAATTGTCGTCCGCCGAAAGGAATTATGATATCGGCAATAGGGAACTTTTGGCCATTAAGTTAGCTTTTGAAGAATGGCGTCACTTTTTGGAGGGGGCAGTCCACCCGGTTACCGTTATTACTGATCACAAGAACCTGTTGTATTTGGAATCCGCTAAGCGTCTGAATTCCAGACAAGCTCGATGGTCGTTGTTTTTTACCAGGTTTAATTTTGTCGTCACTTATCGCCCGGGGTCTAAGAATGTAAAGGCTGATGCCTTGTCTCGCAGTTTCCCAGGGCCGGGAAAACGGATGACCCGAGTCCTATCCTTCAGGAGGGGGTGGTAGTGTCGGCTGTATTTTCTGAGCTTGAGGAGGAGGTGTTAGAGGCTCAGGGGGACGCCCCTGCAGGACCTCCAGGGAGACTGTTTGTCCCAAATCTGTTGAGACAAAAGGTTATTGAGGCACATCATAATTCTGCTCTAGCAGGACATCCAGGGAGTAAGGCTACTTTAGATCTCCTTTCTCGCCGGTTTTGGTGGCCTAATGCTAATAAAGATGTTATAACTTTTGTCGCGTCATGTGGGGTGTGTGCTCGCTCTAAAACCCCTCATACCCGTCCGTCTGGGACCCTTTTACCCTTGAAACTTCCGGAGCGTCCATGGACTCATTTATCTATGGACTTCATTACGGACCTTCCTCCGTCGTCAGGGAATACTGTCATACTGGTGGTTGTTGACAGGTTCAGTAAGATGGCACATTTCGTTGCTCTTCCTGCACTCCCTAATGCTAAAACTCTGGCGCAGGTGTTCATTAGGGAGATCGTTAGACTTCATGGGTTGCCTTCTGATGTGGTGTCAGATAGGGGGTCTCAGTTTGTGTCCAAATTTTGGAGGGCATTTTGTTTACGTCGGGGATGCAATTGTCATTTTCCTCGGCTTTTCATCCGCAGACAGAGCGTCTGAATCAGAGCTTAGAGACATATCTCCGGTGTTTTGTTTCAGAGAACCAAGAGGACTGGTCTTCTTTCTTGCCTCTGGCAGAGTTCGCTCTTAACAACAGGCGGAGCGAGTCCACTGGTAAGTCCCCGTTTTTTGGGGCATATGGTTTCCATCCCCAGTTTTGTACTTTCAATGGGGGGGGCCCTTCTGGGGTTCCTGAGGAGGAGCGTTTCTCGTCGTCACTTGCTTCTGTGTGGAGAGGTGTATTGAATAATCTGAGTGCGATGGGGAACCGTTACAAACGTATGGCTGATAGGAGGAGAGTTTCTGGTCCAGATCTGAATGTGAACGATCTGGTATGGTTGTCTACCAGGAATATAAAACTTAAGGTGCCCTCCTGGAAACTGGGTCCCAGATTCATCGGGCCGTACAGGATCAGTTCCATAATTAATCCTGTGGCATTTCGTCTGGACCTCCTCCTACGTTTAAAATTCATAATGTGTTCCACAAGTCATTACTTAAAAGGTATGTGGCACCAGTCATACCGTCACCTCTACCTCCTTCTCCTGTGTTGGTCAATGGTAACTTGGAATTTCAAGTATCAAAGATCATTGACTCACGTCTGAATCGCCGGTCCCTTCAGTACTTGGTGCATTGGAAGGGGTATGGTCCAGAGGAGAGGACGTGGGTCCCTGCGTCTGATGTTAACGCAGATCGTTTGGTTCGGACCTTCCACAGAACTCACCCGGGCAGGCCTGGCCCTGAGGGTCCGGAGGCCCCTCGTAGAAGGGGGGGTACTGTCATGTGTGCATTGCCACGAAGATCGTCGCGGTTGCACATTTTGACTTCTCACAGCTGATCTGCTGTTTCTTTGTGTTTGGCAGCTAGGGAGTTAATTCTGTCTGTGCTCGGTGCTGGACTGGGTGCAGTTTCTCCCGGCTGCAATTGATTATTTGTTGATTGGTTTCCTTTAAATTCCTGGTTGTCTGCTTGGGGAGTTGCCAGTGAAACCTTCATGCAGACCACAGATAGGAATGAATCTGTATAGACTTTAGTTGTGAGCTCCTTAGTTGTTCTAAGCTCAACTTGGTTAGAGTTTATTTCCCAGACCATTTATGTTCCTTTGGTGTTTGAGTGTGTATGCAAGCGAGTGTTATCCTGTCTGTCTTATATGTCTAATCTGTGTATTTAGCTGAGATCAGCCCATATCCCTTTGGTGGTAGTCAGGATCCTTCTTAGGACTGATTACAGGGTTCAGGGTCTGATAGGAGACAGGGTTAGGTTGGAGACTTGGACCTCTGAACCATTATCAGTACCTCCAAGGTGAGGGATTAGTTAGGACCCCAGTTTAGGGTCAGGTTAGATCCCGGTCCACCTCTTTCCTGTTTCAGCTCATCAAGTCCTCAAGATTAACCCTGAGTTCAGCAGATATCGTGTCAGGTAAATCTATTCTATACTTACATGCTGATGTTGCTATACTAGTTGTTGTATAGAGTGTTGTTCCTGTATTAATAGTTTACTGACATTGTATACATATCATTAGACAGCGTGACAGCCTGGCAGACAATCCCTGCATCGTGATTGGATCTGTAAAGTCCACCAAAAAAGCTGTATTGAGACCCGAGTTCCCACAGAGTAATCCCAGAAATGCTCGGTGCTCGCCGAGTACATCGAGTACTGTGATATTCGAGTAGTGGCGAGCACGTTCACCCATTACTACTAGAAATATTTCACAGAGGTATTCTCAATAAGCAAAAATTCACAGAAAAATCACAAAAAAATCCCCTCATAAAATCATAATATTTATTTGATATGTCATAGAAGGGACCAAATAATAATGATCCAATCACACAAAAAGGAGTAAAAAAGATCAGCATGAATCAAAGTATCATAGACTTATATTTATAATAATTTATGATGCGATGGAGGATCAGGTCAGCTAAATAGTGGGGTTCCTTGTGATCCAATTAGGGCTCAGCAGACATATATAAAAATTAGATGAGTTATATCAGTAACAGAACAATTTTCAACTCAATTCGCAAAATTAGCCTTAAATGATTACCATTATTTTACACATTGCAGATGACTGCATCACCTAGAGAAGACTTACATGACCATGGGCTCAGTTTCTCCATCATGTCTTACAGCTATCACATCACATGGTACATGGTATAGCACAGTCAATCAGGAGGGGTATCATAGGCTGTATAAATGCAGAAGCAGGAAATGCAGCATCTTCTGAATGCAAGTGTGAACTGTGAGAGGATGTCACAGCTCACAAATTAGCAATAGAAATAGGGAGAGGAAGCCATGATAATATAAAAAAATTACAGATAGGTGGGACAGCACATAACTAAAGAACAGTTCCCAAATGTTTACCCATTGCCATATGTGTTGACTACTAAGATTGTGTTCACTTTAAAAAACCTGAAATGATTTGCACTTTACAGTGTTATATATGTCTTTTCAGGACAATTGGAGTATCTATGATTATCCACAAATCGAATTTTAGGGAAAAGTTTGGAAAAATGCAATCTCTACGTACAGCTCCACAAATACAATTACTAGTACTTGTCAAACAGTATCCAATTTTGGTATTAGCATCAACATGAATATGGGAAAAAGCCTGTATTTTTGCAAAAAAAACTAGATTTATTCATAGAGATGCAATTCCTAATATATGTACAGTATTCATCTCATCTTCATATGAATATATAGATATATATATATACAGTATATAACATCTATATATTCACTTTAAATTCAGCCAACAAGTAGAACTTTCTCCACAGCAAATGATAAATTGTAACCCCTTCATATGCTCATATTTAATACTGCAATAAGATCAAACAGGGAAATATTGAGAATTTTATAGGTCAAATAGATGGATGACACTGAGAAACTGACAATTTTTATTAACTCCTCAATCATCTTGGGTTACGGATTTATGCAATCTTGAAAAAGATAAAAAACAGTTTTTGAATGCATTTACAGGCTGGATTTTATACTGTTTTGCCATAGTGGAAGACCTGTACTGATGAAATAATGGCAGACTTTGCACAAAGAAGTGTACAAAGGGGATGCTCACCAAGTGTATAGGTGCTCAGGAGAACAAAACATATAACTCCAATAGTATACTCCGGCACACAAAAAAATTGTAGAATGCTTCAAAATGCAAAATAGTCAATTTTTATTTCAAATAATGAAAGCTCATTGAAGAAAATAATATCCAACGGACGTCATGAATACAGGTACGTGCATACAACGTTTCGGCATAGGATGCCTTTTTCAAGTAGTACCTATTTTTCTTCTACCGTGAGGATATCTATCAGGACAGCTTCCAAAAGGCTACTGCGGCGGTGCTGCACAAAGAAAGATATACTACTGATCATTTTGTTTGCATCCGAATTATGAGCTGCCTGTGTAACTAGGCTTTTAAAAAACCACTGACCAGAAAAATGTTGCCGATCAGCAGTCATTTACTACCATGCATTTGCAGTAGTAAATGAATCTTTAGGCTACGTTCCCATGATGAGCTTTTGGTGCGTTTTGACGTTGTGTATTTTTACTATATCAGAAACGTAGTGTTTTACAGTTCCAGCAAAGTGGATGGCATTTATAGAAATCTCATGCCCACAGTGCTTCTTTTTACTCAGTGTAAATTGACCCTTGGTGCGTGTTTCAAATCCGCAACATGTCAATTATGCTTGCAAGTACACTGTGCGAACTTTTTTGTGCGGATTTTCCCCATAGACTTGAATTATATGCAGAAAACTTGCAGGTAAAAATACACATGCATTTTTAGGGCGTTTCCAGAACAGAAATGCATCAAAAACTCATGTAGTGCACACATAAGTATATCGATAAAGTTTTGTCAAAACATGACACACCAAAAAGAGACAAAAACGCAATAAAAATGTATGTAAAAAGCATTAAAAAATGCAATGAAAAACCACACATAACTTAATTGATGCTCAAATGGTGCAAAAATTTGGTATTGTCAAAATCTCACCAACATCTCATCACGTGAACATAGCCTTATACACTTGGCCATGCTTGTCCTATCACATTATTGTCTGACAATGATTTTTTTTTC
>JARQOD010000006.1:103058301-103206369 GCA_033576555.1 Oophaga sylvatica
TTGCCGATCTAATGGATTCCATTTTGAATTTTTCATTTCTGATGAACGAGTTCAATCTTTTCAGATTGATAATTGTTCTGAATGAGCCATCAGGTTTTGAAACTAGGAAGAGAGGGGAGTAAAATCCTTTCCCTTCTTGCTCTACAGGCACAGAGATCAATACTTTTTAATTATGAGACTCCTTATCTCATTTTCAAAGGCCTGTTGTTGTACCGGGCAGCTTAAGGATGTTACTATAAATGAATTTTGGGGAATTTGATGAAATCTTATTTTAAACCATGTTTAACTATGTCCAGGACCCATATATTGGTAGATATTTTTCCCCATTCCTGGAAGAATGATTTCAGTCTTCCCCCTACTGGGGGGACTGGTTGGTGCATTTTATCTTTCCCTACGGAAGGTATGTCCTCTGAACATAGCACCTTTATTTTTTCCTTCCTTTGATGACCAGCGGTTTTGGTTTTCAGTTGTTCTTCCTTTACCAAATGATTGCCTCTTAAACGCCCTCCTATAGGATGCAAGAGGGGGGTTAGGGAAGGCCTTTTTTCTTTCTAAGGCCTTTTTGAGGATGTTATCCAATTCTTTCCCAAATAAAAACTCACCGTCACACGGAATAGTACAGAGTTTTGATTTGGATTGTGTGTCTCCTCTCCAACTCTTAAGCCATAGACTACGTCTGGCATTATTTAATAGACCTGTTGTTCTGGCCGCCAGGCGCAGTGAGTCGGCCGAAGCATCGGCTATGAAGGCGGCCGCCCCTCGAATTAGGGGAATAGCAGCTCGTAACTTGTCCCTGGAAATTTTCTTCTCTATTTGTTGGTCAAGTTGATCAATCCAGACCAGCATAGAACGGGCCGTACAAGTACTGGCTATCGTAGGTTTAAATGTGCCAATAGCTGCTTCCCACGCTCTTTTAAGTAAGGCTTCGACTCTGCGGTCAAGGGGATCTTTCAATAATCCTGCATTCTCTACTGGTAAGGATGACTGTTTTGAGGAAGAGGCGACCGCTGCATCAACTTTTGGAACTTTAGACCAGTTTGATAATTCCTCATCGCTGAAGGGGTACCTTCTTTTTGAGGCGGAAGGAAGATAACCCCTCTGATCCTGTTTTTCCCACTCCTTTTTAATTAAGGCTTTAATGGCTGGAATTACTGGAACGCTCTTCTTTTCCTATCTGTTAGGCCTGCGAACATAACCTCTTGAGTGGTTTGAGGTCCCTTTACATCTGGACAGCCCATGGTGTTTCTGACAGATTTTACTAGACTGTCCATATCCTCTAAGGGAAAACATGAGCGCCCCCCCATATTTGAGGAGGATGAGGACGCAGAGGTGCAGATGATCTGCTGTATCGGATGCTATCCCTTCCTCTGGATCTGAGTCAGAACTGGAAATTATTGCTTTTTTCTTTTTCTCACGTATGGGTGCTTCTTTGGGCTGATTTAGGGCCTGCAGTTCTGCTCTTATTATAGCCCTTATGTCCGATGCTGAAATGGACGCTTGCTGCACTGTATCTTTTATGCATATTTTACATAACCTTTTTGTGTATGTTTGAGCTAGTGGACACCTACAGAGGCCACACTCTTTGTTTTTTGTTTTCCCTTTTTTCTTAGCCTGAAATGATTATCAAAGAGAAAGAGAGAGAGAGAGAGAGACACTTGTCAGCTTTTTATAGGCAGATAGTGATAACTCACCCAGTGAAGATGCCGGTACCGATTGGGAAGGCGGTGAAACAGGTCTCGTGGCGTGGGTTCTGTGGCTTACGCCCGAGGATTTGTGGTCTCTGGACGGAGCTTCAGTATCCTCTGCCGGGGGATGCGTGCCTTGTCCTGGGGAAGACATGCTTGCACGCTGCTATCCTCTTAGCAGGGCTTTTTATCTGCCACACCTGTTGCCTCCTAGTACCTCCCCCTCCCCCGCTCCTCCCCTTTTTTGGGGTATTTTACACAACTATGCGCCTATACTATATATATATATATATATATATATATTCATCATGTATCCCTTGGAGACACATGAAGTCATGCTGAACCGAGCTGCTTAGCCCTTTGTGTAGCAGCCGCTGCAGAATATCGCTGAGTGGATCGCCCCCTTTTTTTTTTTTACTATGTCACCGGCGCTTACTGTGGGTGGAGGGGGCGGCATGGGGCGTCTCTGCTTTGCTCAGTCCTGTCGGACTGTGCCTGCGTCATCGCTGGGGAACTTCCAGTGACCTGGAAGTTCCCCCTTACCACTTCTTGTCGGCTCCAACGCTGACGCCGGCCTCAGATAGACGATCCTTCTGTGCCACGCTTCCTCCGTGTGCTGGGGCTGCTATCCTGGACCCCCACGCACGGTGCACCTCACAAAATTGCGGGCGGCCTCTCCCAGACCCACCATTTTGGACCGATATGTGTCAGACGAGGGGGGAGCCGGATTACAGCACTCCCCCGACGATGCTTCCGATATGGAGCCCCTGCCGTTCCCAAGGAGACCGCACAGGCGGCTGCAATACCAGGTATTTTTTCCCCTGTAGGAATATCCTGCGGTTTCCCATAGGAGCAGGAAACCAACTGAGGAGGAGAGGCGGACCGCCCTCTTTTATCTCTGTAGGTTTCCTGTTCCTATGGGCGGATCCCTCTCTCCAAGTGGGTGCTGTCGTGGCGAAGGGTAAAAAAGTATTTTAATGAAATAAAACACCACACAGTTTTGCCATTTTATTATACACCTAATTCCCCAAAACCCTCGATCTCCTGAAAAAAAAAAAAAAAATAAATAAGCAAACACAAATACTTCCTGTCCGACGTAGTCCTTTATAACGAGTGTTCCACGACGAGTCCAGCTTTTAGATGACCACCAGAGATCTCCTGCTGTCACCTACACTGTAGTTCTCATGGTTAGTTGACCGTGAGATCTATCCTATTGACCAGAGATAACCCCGGGTCCCGTGCATGGCAGTTCTCGCAGTAAGCTAAGTTATCGCGAGAACTACAGTGAACAGGGACTTCCGGGTACTTATTTAAATTAGTACACATGCGTAGTAAGCTGCGTTTACGCAGTTATTACGCATGAGACTAATCATTAGATGCGGTTTTACAGCATCTAATGATAGTCTATGGTAAATTTACGGTGCGGTGACGGAGCGTCGCTGCATTGTAAACAGACGTGCTGCGTTCTGGAAAGACGCGCCGCATGTCCATTTACGCAGTGTCTGCTGCCTGCATATTTTCATGCATAGTGGAGATGGGATTTCATGAAATCCCCTCCACTATGCTGTAACATCTGGACGCTGCGTGTTTGATGCTGTGGTTGTACGCAGTGTCAAACATGCAGCGTTTCCTGACTGTGGTAACATACCCTAACAGTGTCACCCCCCAGCCTTTTTGCATGGAACATGCTGTAATCAGGCCTACATTAGCATTCCTGTCCTGAATCTGGTGGGGGCATGTATGTCTTTTTGCTCCTCTCTACAGGGAGCATCTTAAGCCCTTAGTGACTGGGCCAAATTTTGGAAATCTGACCAGTGTCTCTTTATGTGGTAATAACTCTGTAACACTTCAACATATCCCATTGATTTGGAGATTGTTTTTTCGTGACATTTTAGACTTTATGATAATGGTAAATTTAGATCAATATGCTTTGTGTTTATAAAAAATATCAGAAATTTGACAAAAATTTTAAAAAAATTAGCAATTTTCAAACTTTGAATGATTATCCCTTTAACCCCGATAGTCATGCCATAGCAAAACATTAATAAATAATATTTCCCTCATGTCTGCTTTAAATCGGCACCATTTGTAAAATGTTAATTTATTTTGTTAGCATTTTAGGAGGTTTAAAAATGTAGCAGCAATATTTCCTTTTGTAAAGTAAATTTACAAAATTAACTATTTTAGGGACCTACCCAGGTTTGAAGTGACTTTGGGGATCCCATATATTGGAAAGCCACAAAAGTAATACCATTTTAAAAACAGCACCCCTTGGCATATTGAAAACTCATGTCATATAGTTTATTTACCCTTCAGGTGATTTTCAGGAATTAATCCAAAGTGACATGAAGAAAAAATGCATTTTTATCACCTAAATGTCTCTAATTTCTGAACAGATTACTACAGCCGGCAGACTCTAAAGCCACTGTTTGGTCGTAAACTGTCATTGCAAACATCAGGACCACACAATCGTGATCTCAAGGTGGCGATGGGGATAAAGTGGAAGCCCCCACACTCTGTTAACCAGAGCATCTTAGGGGTTAAACAGATATGGACAGTGCCAACGCTGATCCTGGCTAATGCATCAAGTTGTCAACTATAGTGGACAGCCGACAGCTGCTGAAATGTCACCTATATCGGGATGTTATTCTCTTATATATCAAGTCAGTAAAAAGACAGATTGGTAGTCATTAAGGGGTTAAATACACAAACCTGCAAACAGGGCTTCTGGAACATTCTTCACTCTTTGAGCTATGTTTAAAGGTGTGGGTGTGAGTATCTGTCCAACAAGGGGGCTGATCACAAGAGAGGTAGGACAATAAGCCACATGTTCAGATAGTTGATGCTGTTATGTTTCGGTAACTGAGGAGTGCAGGTAAAAAGGCAATACACCAGAGCAGTTGGAATCTATGAGATTGCAGTACCCTGACTAACCACAACAACCAGAGGCAGCCGTGGAGCGTTCCCCGCCGGTCCCAGACGCCTCGTCACAGCCTGAGAAACCAACCACACCCAAAGAAAGAAAATAGGAAAGCTATCTGCCCCGGAGCAGAACCCAAAGATAATAGAAAGCCCCCAAACATGTAATGGCGGTTAGACAAGAAGAAATACTGACACAGACAGAAAATAGTATGAGCAAACGCTGGGGCCCAAACTAACTAAATAGAAAAGGATAGGAAGGGTACTTACTGCAATCCCAGAAAACCCTGAAAAGCACCAACTCTACTAATTTCAAAAACACCTGAGATCACACGACCTCTACCACCTAAATTAGCTCTCTGGTGTAACAAAATCAAAACAGCAGCCACTGAAAAAACTGTAAAAAGCAAAAGTACAAACATCAGTGGCTGAACTAAACTGAGAGGGAAAAGCCCCCAGAGGGGACCCTGAAGGCCCCCACAGAAGTGCAGGACAAAATGCAAAAATCAAGCACAAAAACAGAAAGAAGAAAATGTCTTATCTGATAGCAGGAGATGCAGACACGACACAGCAGGCTACAAGGGAAACAGGATTCAAGGATTGAGACCAGAACAATTGATCACCGGCAACCCTGATGGGAAGGTGACTCCCTTATATAAGACCAGTCAGTAACACCTGACTCCCAATCCTCACAATCTCCACTGGACAGACCAGCACCGCTTGTAACCACCAGAGGGAGCCTCTGCTCAGAACTCATCTCAAGCCCATTCACAACAGTACCCCCCCTTGAGGAGGGGTCACCGAACCCTCACTTGAGCAACCAGGTCGGTCAGGATGAGTTCTATGATACGCACGGATAAGCCTCCTAGCATGGATGTCCGAAGCAAACACCCAAGAATTGTCTTCCTGACCATAACCTCTCCACTTAACCAAATACTGGAGTTTCCGTCTAGAAAAACGAGAATCTAATATTTTCTCAACCACATACTCCAGATTGCCCTCAACCAAAACAGGGTCAGGAGGCACAGCAGCAGGAACCACTGGCTCAACAAACCTCTTCAACAAGGACTTGTGGAACACGTTATGGATCTTAAATGTCCCTGGAAGAAGCAAACGAAAAGAAACAGGATTAATAATCTCCATGATCTTATAAGGTCCAATGAACCTAGGCTTAAATTTAGGAGATGCTACTCTCATAGGAATTTTTTTTGAGGACAACCAGACCAAGTCCCCTACTTTAAACCGAGGACCATCAGTCCTATGCCGGTTAGCAAACCGCTGGGCCTTCTCCTGAGAGAGGGACAACCTCTCCACTACCTGGTCCCAAATCTGTTGCATACGCTCCACAACAGAGTCAACACCTGGACAGACAGAAGCCTCCGTCTGTCCTGAAGAGAATCGAGGGTGAAACCCAGAATTACAGAAAAACGGAGACATCAAAGTGGCAGAGCTAGCCCTATTATTAAGAGCAAACTCAGCCAAAGGCAAAAAAGAGACCCAGTCATCCTGATCAGCAGACACAAAGCATCTTAGATAAGTCTCCAATGTCTGGTTTGTTCTCTCAGTTTGACCATTGGTCTGAGGATGAAATGCCGAGGAGAAAGACAATTGAACACCCAGTTTAGAACAAAAAGTCCTCCAAAATCTGGAAACAAACTGGACTCCTCTGTCAGACACAATAATAATAATAATAATAATAATATCTTTATTTTTATATAGCGCTAACATATTCCGCAGCGCTTTACAGTTTGCACACATTATCGTCGCTGTCCCCGATGGGGCTCACAATCTAGATTCCCTATCTGTATGTTTTTGGAATGTGGGAGGAAACTGGAGTGCCCGGAGGAAACCCACGCAAACACGGGGAGAACATACAAACTCCTTGCAGATGTTCTCCTAGGTGGGATTCGAACCCAGGACTCCAGCGCTGCAAGGCTGTAGTGCTATCCACTGAGCCACCGTGCTGCCCACAATGTTCTCAGGAATGCCGTGTAAACGAACCACGTGCTGAAGGAACAACGGCACCAATTCAGAGGAGGAAGGCAACTTAGGTAATGGCACAAGATGTATCATTTTGGAAAACCTATCACAAATTATCCAGATGGCGGTCATTCTCTGAGAAACAGGAAGGTCGGAAATGAAATCCATAGAGATATGGGTCCATGGTCTCTTGGGCACAGGCAATGGCATCAACAAACCACTAGAGCGAGAGCAAGGCTTGGAGCGAGAGCAAGTCCCGCAGGACTGCACAAATTCCCTGACATCACGAGACAAGGTAGGCCACCAAAAGGACCGACTAACCAAGTCTCTGGTACCAAAAATTCCGGGATGCCCAGCCAATGCGGAACAATGAATCTCAGACATCACACTCTTTTTCCACTGGTCCGGGACAAACAATTTTCCAACAGGGCAGCGCTCGGGCCTATCCTCCTGACACCCCTCCAGAGCAAGTCTCAAATTGGGCGAGATGGCGGAAAGAACTACACCCTCTTTCAAAATAACAGAAGGGTCAGATAACTCAGGAGAGTCTGCAAGGAAACTCCTCGAGAGGGCATCCGCCTTAACATTCTTAACATTCTTAGTGCCAGGAAGAAAGGAAACCACAAAATTAAAACGTGTGAAAAACAGATTCTTATGGTCCGTAAGGACCACCACCTGATGTTTGGCTCCCTCCAGCCAATGTCTCCACTCTTCAAAAGCCCACTTCATGGCCAATAACTCCCGATTACCCACGTCATAATTACGTTCAGTATGAGAAAATTTTCGAGAGAAAAAGGCACAAGGGTTACTTTTAGAGGTCTCTGGATCTTTTTGGGACAAAATGGCACCTGCCCCAATTTCAGAGGCATCAACCTCCACCTGAAAGTGGCAGAGAAACATCAGGCTGCCGTAGAACAGGAGCAGAAGTGAATCTTTGCTTAAGTTCCTGACATGCAGAGACTGCCTCAGGAGGCCAATTCACCACATCAGAACCCTTTTTGGTCAAATCAGTTAATGGTTTAACAATAACCGAGAAATTACCAATAAATTTACGATAAAAATTGGCAAAACCCAAAAATCTTTGAAGAGCCTTTAATGAAGTAGGTTGGACCCAATCACAGATGGCCTGAACCTTGACCGGGTCCATTTCAATAACAGATGGGGACAAAATGAATCCCAGAAATGAGATCCTCTGTAGCCAAAAAGACACTTTGATCCCTTCACATACAGAGCATTCTCTCTCAAAATCTGGAATACAGTTCGAACATGTTTCACATGAGAGTCCCAGTCATTAGAAAAAATCAAGATATCATCCAAATAAACAATCAGAAATTTGTCCACAAAATCCCTGAAAATGTCATTCATGAAGGACTGGAAGACAGAAGGAGCATTAGTGAGCCCAAAGGGCATCACTAGGTACTCAAAATGCCCTTCAGGGGTATTGAATGCCGTCTTCCATTCATCCCCGTGCTTAATGCGAATAAGGTTATACGCCCCCCTGAGGTCAAGCTTGGTAAACCAAGTAGCGTTTTTCACCCTGGAAAACAGGTCAGAAATCAAGGGTAACGGGTATTGATATTTCACAGTAATATTGTTCAAGAGACGATAATCAATACACGGCCTTAATGAACCATCCTTTTTGGCCACAAAGAAAAAACCGGCACCCAAGGGTGAAGAGGATGGTCTGATATGACCCTTCTCCAATGATTCCTTGATATAAGACCGCATAGCGTCATGTTCAGGCACAGACAAGTTAAAAAGGCGACCTTTAGGGAATTTACTACCCGGCACTAATTCAATAGCGCAGTCATAGCTCCTATGGGGAGGCAAGGATGCAGATTTACTTTCGCTAAACACATCAGAAAAATCAATCAAAAAGTCAGGAACATCCTGAGCCTGGGGGGAGGCAGAAAAAACAGCAGTGTTGGTATTAACACATTGGCAGCCCCAACTGGTTACAGACACAGATTTCCAATCCAAAACAGGATTATGAGACTGTAACCAAGGGAAACCCAGTACGACAATATCATGCAGATTATACAGAACCAAAAATTTGCAGCACTCCTGGTGATCAGGTTCAACCATCATTATCACCTGAGTAGAGAACTGAGGTTTATTCTCAGCCAAAGGGGTAGAATCGATCCCCAGTAGGGGAATAGACTTTTGTAGGGGTATCAAGGGAAACCCACAACGTTTAGCAAAATCATAATCCATCAGGTTAATAGCTGCTCAGAATCAACGAAAGCCTGAGCAGAAAATGAGGACAGAGAGCATATCAGAGTAACAGTTAATAAAAACTTAGTCTGAACACTACCCAAGACAACTGAGCGTGCAAAACGTCTTCCCCGCTTAGGGCAGACTGAAATAGCATGAAAGGCATCACCACAGTAGAAACATAACCCATTGCGCTTTCGAAACTCATGACGCTGTGCCCCAGACACCACTCTATCACACTGCATGGATTCAGAAGCAGGTTCACAAGGCAACACTATTCCACGCATACTTCTCCGCTCACGCAAACGTCTGTCAATTTGAATCGCTAATGACATAGAATCATTGAGACCAGAGGGGACAGGGAATCCCACCATAACATCCTTTACATTATCTGACAGACCCTTCCGGAAAAGGGCCGCCAAAGCGTCGTCATTCCACTTGGTCAGGACTGCCCACCTACGGAATCTCTGACAGTATAACTCAGCGTCATCAAGCCCCTGATTTAATGCCAACAAGGCTTTTTCAGCTTGATCAGTGACATTAGGCTCATCATACAATAACCCCAAAGCCTGAAAAAATGCATCAACATCACTCAAAACAGGATCCCCAGGTGTCAGGGAAAAAGCCCAATCCTGAGGATCGCCGCGCAGGAGAGAGATGACAATTTGAACCTGCTGCGCTGCGTTCCCTGAGGACTTAGATTTTAAGGCAAAAAACAATTTACAATTATTTTTGAAATTCTGAAACTTAGCTCGATCCCCTAAAAACAAATTTGGCATGGGGATCCTAGGTTCCACAACAGGCAACCTAGCAAGATATGCAGCAATACTCCGAACCTCAGTGGCAAGCTGATCCACACGGCCAGACAACTGTGCAAACTCCATTGAGAGAAAAGATCCTCCCCAGCACCCAGAGATACAGAGGGGAAAAAAAAAAAATGCAACAAACAGAAAAATATTCTGACAACTCTGACAACCGTTTTTTCTTTCACAATATTTTTCCCTTCTGTGAGTACCATACAATATTAAATTTTTTGGCCGGTGATACTGTTATATTTCGGTAACTGAGGAGTGCAGGTAAAAAGGCAATACACCAGAGCAGTTGGAATCTATGAGATTGCAGTACCCTGACTAACCACAACAACCAGAGGCAGCCGTGGAGCGTTCCCACGCCGGTCCCAGACGCCTCGTCACAGCCTGAGAAACCAACCACACCCAAAGAAAGAAAATAGGAAAGCTATCTGCCCCGGAGCAGAACCCCAAAGATAATAGAAAGCCCCCAAACATGTAATGGCGGTTAGACAAGAAGAAATACTGACACAGACAGAAAATAGTATGAGCAAACGCTGGGGCCCAAACTAACTAAATAGAAAAGGATAGGAAGGGTACTTACTGCAATCCCAGAAAACCCTGAAAAGCACCAACTCTACTAATTTCAAAAACACCTGAGATCACACGACCTCTACCACCTAAATTAGCTCTCTGGTGTAACAAAATCAAAACAGCAGTCACTGAAAAAACTGTAAAAAGCAAAAGTACAAACATCAGTGGCTGAACTAAACTGAGAGGGCAAAAGCCCCCAGAGGGGACCCTGAAGGCCCCCACAGAAGTGCAGGACAAAATGCAAAAATCAAGCACAAAAACAGAAAGAAGAAAATGTCTTATCTGATAGCAGGAGATGCAGACACGACACAGCAGGCTACAAGGGAAACAGGATTCAAGGATTGAGACCAGAACAATTGATCACCGGCAACCCTGATGGGAAGGTGACTCCCTTATATAAGACCAGTCAGTAACACCTGACTCCCAATCCTCACAATCTCCACTGGACAGACCAGCACCGCTTGTAACCACCAGAGGGAGCCTCTGCTCAGAACTCATCTCAAGCCCATTCACAACATGATGATGTGTGTTTTGAAGGGCGAGGATCTGAAGCTGTGGCCAGATCCTGGTACCATGTATGGAGATTGGAGATCATTTGCCACAAGTAATTGTGATGTCTCACCCTCCTGCTGGATTTGAGCACTGAATCTAAAGACTGTTGTTGGATATTCCTTGGCTTTGGATTACCAGGTGGAGCCCACGGATTTGTTCCTTTTTGTGTGGCCACCTTGCAGATGCTAAGGAACCATATCTATGTTTCATGTTATATTTGCCCAGTCAAAATAAAAGTTGTTGGATTGTTCATTAGCCTGCTTTCCCTGCCTGCTCTGTAACACACCCTGTCACAAACTGATTGGGAGCGGAGGGATCAGAGCACTAGGAATGGAGAACAGCGTCCCGACAACGAATGAAGCCAGAACCTCAGGATACAGGAATTGGACTGTTAAAATCTGCATAGAAAGGCCAGTGAATTAGGGGTCACTTACAAAGGACTGTACAAAGATAGACTTATTGAGGTTTAGAAGAAACTAACCTTCAAGATGGCACTTAAGAGAGATTCCCATAGCATATGGAGGAAAGACAGGACCTGGAGATAAATACCCGTAAAATCAGTGAGTTGTGTGGTATGAGGAGGAAATGGCATTGCTGGGGATGAAGCCACCGTAGAAGATTATCAAGAAGCAATTCAGAGATCTCATGAAAGGCAGCTCGCTGTGGAAACAGCTGGAATCCCCAGGCAGACATTGATCACAACACCCACCATGAGGGAAGCCTCAAGAGTGTCTCACAAGAACTTTAACCCCTTCCTGACATGCGCCGTACATAAAAAAAATAAAATATATATATATATATGTATATATATATATATATATATATATATATACAGTACAGACCAAAAGTTTGGACACACCTTTTCATTTAAAGATTTTTCTGTATTTTCATGACTATGAAAATTGTACATTCACACTGAAGGCATCAAAACTATGAATTAACACATGTGGAATTATAGATTTAACAAAAAAATGTGTTACAACTGAAATTATGTCTTATATTCTAGGTTCTTCAAAGTAGCCACCTTTTGCTTTGATGACTGCTTTGCACACTCTTGGCATTCTCTTGATGAGCTTCAAGAGGTAGTCACCGGAAATGGTTTTCACTTCACGGGTGTGCCTGTCAGGTTTAATAAGTGGGATTTCTGGCATTATAAATGGGATTGGGACCATCAGTTGTGTTGTGCAGAAGTCTGGTGGATAAACAGCTGATAGTTATATTGAATAGACTTTAGAAATTGTATTATGGCAAAAAAAGTAGCCAAGTAAAGAAAAACGAGTGGCCATCATTACTTTAAGAAATGAAGGTCAGTCAGTCCGAAAAATTGGGAAAACTTTGAAAGTGTCCCCAAGTGCAGTTGCAAAAACCATCAAGCGCTACAAAGAAACTGGATCACATGAGGACTGCCCCAGGAAAGGAAGACCAAGAGTCACCTCTGCTTCTGAGGATAAGTTTATCCGAGTCACCAGCCTCAGAAATTGCAGGTTAACAGCAGCTCAGATTAGAGACCAGGACAATGCCACACAGAGTTCTACCAGTAGACACATCTCAACAACAACTGTTAAGAGGAGATTGTGCAGCAGGTCTTCATAGTAAAATAGCTGCTAGGAAACCACTGCTAAGGACAGGCAACAAGCAGAAGAGACTTGTTTGGGCTAAAGAACACAAGGAAAGGACATCAGACCAGTGGAAATCTGTGCTTTGGTCTGATGAGTCCAAATTTGAGATCTTTTTTTCCAACCACCGTGTCTTTGTGCGACGCAGAAAAGGTGAACAGATGGACTCTACATGCCTGTTTCCCACCGTGAAGCATGGAGGAGGAGGTGTGATGATGTGGGGGTGCTTTGCTGGTGACACTGTTGGGGATTTATTCAAAATTGAAGGCATAGTGAACCAGCATGGCTACCACAGCATCTTGCAGCAGCATTCTATTCCATCCAGTTTGCGTTTAGTTGGACCATCATTTATTTTTCAACAGGGCAATGACCCCAAACACACCTCCAGGCTGTGTAAGGGCTATTTGACCAAGAAGGAGAGTGATGTGGTGCTGCGCCAGATGACCAGGCCTCCACAGTCACAAGACCTGAACCCAATCGAGATGGTTTGGGGTGAGCTGGACCGCAGAGTGCAGGCAAAAGGGCCAACAAGTGCTAAGAATCTCTGGGAACTCCTTCAAGATTGTTGCAAGACCATTTCCAGTGACTAACTCTTGAAGCTCATCAAGAGAATGCCAAGAGTGTGCAAAGCAGTCATCAAAGCAAAAGGTGGCTACTTTGAAGAACCTAGAATATAAGACATAATTTCAGTTGTTACACACTTTTTTGTTAAGTCTATAATTCCACATGTGTTAATTCATAGTATTGATGCCTTCAGTGTGAATGTACAATTTTCATAGTCATGAAAATACAGAAAAATCTTTAAATGAGGTGTGTCCAAACTTTTGGTCTGTATTGTATATATACTGCTCTGGGGGCTAGGGTTAGGGTTGTGTTGGGGTAAGGGTTGGGGTTAGGGTTATGGTTGTGGTTAGTGTTAGGGTTGAGATGCAAAAGGAGTCCCAACCAAGAATTGAGTGCATTCACTGAACATACATTTCAGTAGGCCAACATTTGGATTTTAAAATAATTTTTCAAGCTGGTGTTATGAAGTATTCTAATTTACTGAGATAAAGACTTTTGGGTTTTCATTGGCATATTCATCAACATTAACAGAAATAAACACTTGGACTAGATCACTCTGTTTGTAATGACTCTATATAATATATGAGTTTCACTTTTTGTATTGAAGAACTGAAATAAATTAACTTTTTGATGATATTCTAATTTGTGAAGAATCACCTGTAAAGTCGGGCACAGGACTGGCAGTTTGTGCGACATAGCTGGTTTTCATCTTCAGATTCCACTTGGTAAGTGGAATATACAGTACATATCATATGAAATGTCTCTATCATACTGAAATCCGCACAAATTCATTACCCACAATTTGAAATATTACGAAAAATTTGGCAAATTTGATTTTCAAAATATCTGCTCAGTTCTTCCTACCACAATGCATAAATGGTAATACGAGGTTCAAGGGCCCTAAGGTAACTGGAAACTTGTTTAAGGCTATTGTGCCCACGTTGCGGAATTGAAGCAGACTTATTGAAGCAGATTTTTCCTCAGCAAATCCGCACCTCCTAGCCCGGAAAAACGCATGCGGATTTTGACGTGATTTTGATGCGTTTTTCATGCGTTTTACATGCGTTTTTCATGCATTTCACATGCGTTTTTTCCAATGCAAGCCTATGGTGGCGGCATCGCCGCAATTCCGCAAAATTAATGAACATGCTGTGTATTTTTCTGCAGTGCTATTGTGCTGCAGAAAAATGAGCAGCATGGGCACAGCAATTGCGGAATGTAGTTAAAATGAATGGGATGCGTTTTGTAAGCATTTTTTAAGTTTTTTGCTTAAAAAAATGCAACGTGGGCACACAGCCTAAACCTTTAGAAAGAATATTAACCCCTTAACGACCGCCGATACGCCTTTTAACGTCGGTCATTAAGGGTACTTAAACCACAGCGCCGTTAATTAACGGCGTTGTGGAAAAAGTGAATAGCGCCCCCCAGAGGCGCATTTTCTCCGGGGTCTCGGCTACCGGGGGTAGCCGAGACCCCAGAGAACATGAATCGGGTCGGTTTTTACCGACACCGATGTTGCGATCGCCGTTATTAACCCTATAACGGCGACCGCAACAAAAAAAAAAAAAGAAGTTGTGCCATTTAATTTCTCTGTCCTCTGATGTCATCGGACATCAGAGGACAGAGAAAAAGGGTCCCCGGGACCCCCATGTGGCCCCCGATGTCCTGCATGTGGCCCCAGGGCCCTCCGGTGTCCCCCGGGGCCGGCGCGATGAAGAAAATGGCGGGTGCATGCTCAGTGCGCCCGCCGCTATGTGCCGCTGTGTGCTGGGGGGGATGGGCAAATATTCTCTGGGGTCTCGGCTACCGGGGGTAGCCGAGACCCCAGAGAACATGATCCAGGTCGGTATTCACCGATCCCGGTGTTGCGATCGCGTCTATGCAAGCATAGACGCGATCGCAAAAAAAAAATGATTTCTCTCCCCTCTGATGTGATCGCACATCAGAGGGGAGAAAATGAGGGTCCACAGGTCCCCCGATCGCCCCTCCGTATACTTACCGGTGTCATCCGTCTTTCCCGCAGGCCCCAGGATCCCGACGTCTTCTTCCTGCAAAAAAAAATGGCGGGCGCATGCGCAGTGCGCCCGCCGATCTGCTTGGCGGCAGATTCAAAATTTTTTTCATTCATTCTCCAGAAAGTGCATTTTGATCACTGTGATAAACTATCACAGTGATCAAAATAAAAAAAAGTACATAACCCCCCCATTTATCACCCCCTTAGTTAGGGACATATAATAAAAAATAGAAATTATATTTATTTTCATTTTTCTGTTAGGGTTATAATTAGGGTTAGGGTTATAATTAGGGTTAGGGTTAGCATTAGGGTTAGGGTTAGCATTAGGGTTAGGGTTATAATTAGCGTTAGGGTTAAGCTGGGTTCATACTGCGTTATGGCAGTCCGTTAGATGGACTGCGTTACACCGCGGTATAACGCGGTGTAACGCAGTCCGTTAACGCTGCCATTCACCCCCATTGCGACGTTCAATCATTCAGTGACGGAGCCTCGGACGGGGCTGCAGCGTCTGGGCTCCGTCACCGCTAGCGCAGATGAATCATCTGCTGATTCCTTTGCGCTTTGCGGGTATAGCATAATGCGATCGCGTTATGCTATACCGTTACCAGCCCGTCAACGCTATGTGTTGAACGGGCTGGTAAAACGAAAAATGAACCTAGCCTTAGGGTTATAATTAGGGTTAGAATTAGGGTTACAATTAGGGTTAGGGTTAAAATTAGGGTTAGGGTTACAATTAGAGTTAGGGTTACAATTAAGGTTAGGGTTACAATTAGGGTTGGAATTAGGGTTGGGATTTAGGTTAGGATTAGGGTTGGGATTAGGGTTAGGGGTGTGTTGGGATTAGGGTTGGAGCTAGAATTGAGGGATTTCCACTATTTAGGCACATCAGGGGTCTCCAAACACGACGTGGCGTTCAAAAAGTCAAATGGCGCTCCCTCCCTTCCGAGCCCTGCCGTGCGCCCAAACAGTGGTTTACCCCAACATATTGGGTATCAGCGTACTCAGGACAATTTGCACACCAATTTTGGGGTTCTAATTTCTCCTGTTACCCTTGGGAAAATAAAAAATACCTGGCTAAAAAAATCATTTTTGAGAAAAAA
This sequence comes from Oophaga sylvatica, assembly GCA_033576555.1. NCBI lineage: Eukaryota > Metazoa > Chordata > Amphibia > Anura > Dendrobatidae > Oophaga > Oophaga sylvatica. The sequence goes on from JARQOD010000006.1 coordinate 103,074,328, forward strand.
AATGATTTTTTATTTTCACAGCTATGCGTTTATAAATTTCTGTGAAACACTTGGGGGTTCAAAGTACTCACCACACATCTAGATAAGTTCCTTAAGGGGTCTAGTTTCCAAAATGGGGTCACTTGTGGGGGGTTTCACTGTTTAGACACATCAGGGGGTCTCCAAACACAACGTGGCGTTCAAAAAGTCAAATGGCGCTCCCTCCCTTCCGAGCCCTGCCGTGCGCCCAAACAGTGGTTTACCCCAACATATGGGGTATCAGCGTACTCAGGACAAATTGCACACCAATTTTGGGGTTCTAATTTCTCCTGTTACCCTTGGGAAAATAAAAAATAGCTGGCTAAAAAAATCATTTTTGAGAAAAAAAATGATTTTTTATTTTCACAGCTATGCGTTTATAAATTTCTGTGAAACACTTGGGGTTCAAAGTGCTCACCACAATCTAGATAAGTTCCTTAAGGGGTCTAGTTTTCAAAATGGGGTCACTTGTGGGGGGTTTCCACTGTTTAGACACATCAGGGGGTCTCCAAACGCGACGTGGCTTTCAAAAAGTCAAATGGCGCTCCCTCCCTTCCGAGCCCTGCCGTGCACCCAAACAGTGGTTTACCCCAACATATGGGTATCAGCGTACTCAGGACAAATTGCACACCAATTTTGGGGTTCTAATTTCTCCTGTTACCCTTGGGAAAATAAAAAATAGCTGGCTAAAAAAATCATTTTTAAGAAAAAAAAATATTTTTTATTTTCACAGCTCTGCGTTTATAAATTTCTGTGAAACACTTGGGGGTTCAAAGTGCTCACCACACATCTAGATAAGTTCCTTAAGGGGTCTAGTTTCCAAAATGGGGTCACTTGTGGGGGGTTTCCACTGTTTAGACACATCAGGGGTCTCCAAACACGACGTGGCTTTCAAAAAGTCAAATGTCGCTCCCCCCTTCCGAGCCCTGCCGTGCGCCCAAACAGTGGTTTACCCCAACATATGGGGTGTCAGCGTACTCAGGACAAATTGCACACCAATTTTGGGGTTCTAATTTCTCCTGTTACCCTTGGGAAAATAAAAAATATCTGGCTAAAAAAACATTTTTGAGAAAAAAAATGATTTTTCATTTTCACGGCTCTGCGTTTATAAATTTCTGTGAAGCACTTGGGGGTTCAAAGTGCTCACCACACATCTAGATAAGCTCCTTGGGGGGTCTAGTTTTCAAATGGTGTCACTTGCAGGGGGTTTCTACTGTTTAGGTACATCAAGGGCTCTGCAAACACAACATGACGCCCGCAGAACATTCCATCAAAGTCTGCATTACAAAATGGCGCTCCTTCCCTTCCAAGCACTCCCATGCGCCAAACAGTGGTTTCACCCCACATATGGGGTATCAGCGTACTCAGGAAAAATTGCACAACAACTTTTTGGGTCCAATTTCTCCTGTTACCCTTGGGAAAATAAAAAAAATAGCGGGCTAAAGAATCATTTTTGAGGAAAAAAATTATTTTTTATTTTCACGGCTCTACGTTTATTAATTTCTGTGAAGCACTTGGGGGTTCAAAGTGCTCACCACACATCTAGATAAGTTCCTTAAGGGGTCTAGTTTCCAAAATGATGTGATTTGTGGGGGGTTTCGACTGTTTAGGCGTATCAGGGGCTCTCCAAACGCGACATGGCGTCCAATTTCAATTCCAGCCAATTTTGGTTTGAAACAGTCAAACGGCGCTCCTTCCCTTCCAAGCCCTGCTGTGCGCCCAAACAGTGGTTTACCCCCACATATGGGGTATCGGCATGCTCAGGACAAATTGCACAAAAACTTTTGGGGTCTTGTTACCCTTGGGAAAATAAAAATTGGGGTGAACAGATCGTTTTTGTGGAAAAAATATGATTTTTTATTTTCACGATTCTATGTTATAAACTTCTGTGAAGCACTTGGAGGTTCAAAGTGCTCACCACACATCTAGATAAGTTTCTTAGGGGGTCTAATTTCCAAAATGGGGTCACTTGTGGGGGGTTTCCACTGTTTAGACACATCAGGGGCTCTACAAACACGACATGACGTCCAGCCAATTCTGCGCTGATAAAGTCAAACGGCGCTCCTTCCCTTCCAAGCTCTGCCTTACACCCAAACAGTGGTTTACCCCCACATATGGGGTATCAGCATGCTCAGGACAAATTGCACAAAAACTTTTGGGTTCTTGTTACCCTTGGGAAAATAAAAATTGGGGTGAAAAGATTGTTTTTGTGGAAAAAATATGATTTTTTATTTTCACTGTTCTATGTTATAAACTTCTGTGAAGCACTTGGAGGTTCAAAGTGCTCACCACACATCTAGATAAGTTCCTTAGGGGGTCTAGTTTCCAAAATGGGGTCACTTGTGGGGGGTTTCCACTGTTTAGACACATCAGGGCCTCTACAAACGCGACAAGGCGTCCAGCCAATTCTGCGTTGAAAAAGTCAAATGTCGCTCCTTCCCTTGTAACCTCTGCCGTGCACCCAAAAAGTGGTTTACCCCCACATATGGGGTATCGGCTTAATCAGGAGAAATTGCACAACAAATTTTGTGGTTCATTTTTTCTTTTAACAGTTGTGAAAATAAAAAAAATAGGTTCCGAAGTAAAGTTTTTGCAAAAAAAGTTAAATGTTAATTTTTTCCTTCCACATTGCTTCAGTTCCTGTGAAGCACGTAAAGGGTTAATAAACTTCTTGAATGTGGTTTTGAGCACCTTGAGGGGTGCAGTTTTTAGAATGGTGTCACTTTTGGCTATTTTCTATCATATAGACCCCTCAAAGTGACTTCAAATGTGATGTGGTCCCTAAAATAAAAATGGTGTTGTAAAAATGAGAAATCGCTGGTCAACTTTTAACCCTTATAACTTCGTAACAAAAAAAAATTTTGGTCCCAAAATTGTGCTGATGTAAAGTAGACATGTGGGAAATGTTATTTATTAAGAAATTTGTGTGACATATCTCTCTGATTTAAAAAATTTAAAGTTTGAAAATTGTTAAATTTTCAAAATTTTCGCCATATTTCCGTTTTTTTAATAAATAAACACAAGTCATATCAAAGAAATTTTACCACTATCGTGAAGTACAATATGTCACGAAAAAACAATCTCAGAATCAGCAGAATTCGTTAAAGCGTTCCAGAGTTATAACCTCATAAAGTGACAGTGGTCAGAATTGTAAAAATTGGCCCTGTCATTAAGCTGCAAAATGGCTCTGTCACTAAGGGGTTAAAAAGAAACCTATTTGTTTACGTTTCCTATTCTATAAACAAAAATTGCAAAACAAAAATTGCTGAATTTTCAAAATATCCTATTTTATCTTGTACAGTGAACCCCCAGTAAAATATTTCAGAAAAAGAAATTAAATTGTGTTTTCTTTTGTATTTGGCTACACTTTTCATGCTTTTAGTACAATGTACAAATTATGCAAGGTATATGGTAAATGCTGTTATGACATTCAAAACTAGAAATGAGCCTACAAAAAATAGCTCTTGAGTAATGTCACTTGAAATTAGCAATAAAGTGAGCATGCTCCACTCACTTTTAGTAGAACTGGCCTGGACAGCCGTGAAAACACCAAAAGTCGCAACATTTTGTGCAATCTAGGATTGCAAAAAAATCTAAGCTTTGTGCTAAAAATGAGAGCAAACGCTTTGATGAATTGGCCGCTAAGTCTTTTAAAAGACAAAGACTAAATAAAAAATAAATGGTTGCTGCAGGGATGAGTTAATACATCAGACATTCACTAATAGCTGTATAAAATAGGGGATAACATACTCCTTCAAAATTAATTGTGGAAATTCATGTGTATATTTGTAACAAGTTAGTGTTCCTCTGATATTTTGGGACACTTTTAGCAAAATGTTTTAAAGTTATGATTCTTATAACAGAAATACGTATAATTTTACATTTGTGAAAAGTTAAATATGGTAATAAGTCTTCAGAGAGATTTTTCTTATGTTATACCTTATATTGAAGGTGAAAATGCTATATTATTCTCACCCCTGATAAATAATCAAGAATGAGATAAATATGTATAGAGAATTTTCCTTTATTGATGTCCTCTTCTATTCATACTTTAGACACATAAATTACACATGGCAGGAGGCCATCAAATAGGCTTGCAACAGTACTTGGTGCTCAGGAACATAACATGAGAAGAAGCATTAATATATTTAAGTCTGTATGAAGTCGAAAAGAAGAAAAATAATTAATACACCCGACGTTAAAAGGAAACAATCCAGACAATACGTAATAACATGTTTACTAATATGTGATAGAATAATCTCATGTGAAAAGCAAAATACTATCTCAATCTTTTATTAGCTGCCCACAGAGGGTCCTAAGCAATAGGTTTAACTCTTTAAACAGTAGGTTTGCCTTTTCTAAGTAAACTAAGGGCGTCATATATGGCCATTTTTTATATAGTGCAGAATGCTAGTGTTAACATTCCAGTATTAAAAATTTATCTCTTAGGGTTCGTGCAGAGGACTATTTTAATCAGACTTGCAATCCGTGGTTTTGACAGATGGCACTCTTACCCATGTTATTTTATGGGGGTATGCATATGTCTGAATTTTTTCCTCAGACCGAGTGGTCCGAGGTAAAAAAAAAATCACAGCATGCAAAATTTGCCACCAATAGGCACTCACTCATTCATGTCTCTGGGTCTGTATAAAAAATTAGACTGCATTCAAATGACATCCAAGTTCAGTCAGATTTTTACGGGCTGACTGTATGGAAAAGGTGGAGAAAGTGTTTCATTTTTCTCTCCACCTCTGAGAAAATCAGATGTCACACTGATCAAACTCTGATCAGAGTGTGATTACCATAATCAGACTAATTTTCTTAGATGGAGAGAAAACTGTCATTTGTACCTGCCTTAAGGTTGTGTGCCCATGATGCGTTTTTGACGCTGCATATTTTTGTTGCTTCAAAAACGCAGCATCTTACAGTTCCAGCAAAGTGGAATATTAGTGGAATATACATATCATGTGGAATCTCTCTCTCATATTGAAATCTGCACAAATTCATTACCCGCAATTTTAAATATTAGGAAAAATTTGGAAAATTTGAATTTCAAGATATCTGGTCACTTCTGCCCACCACAATGAATAAATGGTAATAGAAGGCTCAAATGCTTTAAAGTAACTGGAAACCTGTTTAAACTTTTATAAAGAAAATTAAAAAGAAACCTATTTGTTTAATTTTCCTATTCTATAAAAAAAAATAGAACAGCAAAAATTACGGAATTTTCAAAATATCCTGTTTTATCTTGCACAGTGAACACAGTAAAATATTTCAGAACAATAAATGAAATTGTTTTTCTTTTATATACAGCTATACTTTTTATGCTTTTAGTACAATGTACAAAATATACAAAGTATATGGTAAATGCTATTATGACATTCAAAACTACAAATGATCCTACAAAATATAGCTCTCAAGTGGCGTCACTTGAATTCAGCAAGCAAGCAAGTGAGCATGCGCAAATCACTTTTAGTAGAACTGGCCTGGACAGCCGTGAAAACATGTCGCAACATGTCAATTTCTCCTGCAAGTACGCTGAATTTTATTTGCAGACTTTTCCCATAGTCTTTTATTAGATGTGGAAAAATCTGAAGGTAAAAAATGCACATGCATTTTTAGTGTGTTTTCCCAGGGAAGTGCATCTAAAACACATGCAATCAGTACATTACAGTATCAATGAAGTTTTATCAAAGCCAAATATCAGGAAGAATCAAAAACAAATTTAAATAGCTTTGTGTTATGACTGAATCCTAACACTCTCACGGGAATGAACAAAGGGTAGATATTAAACCTACACATCAAAGGTTCCTATACAGACTAGGCAAATCCCTAATTTGACCCTGTTTTGTCCCTGCCTGACTGCAGAGGTTGGCACCCTAAAATTATGCAATGGTGCCCCCATTCAATGTCAGCTTATTTCAAGTGTCCTTAGCTGCACCCTCAACTATACACAGAGTGTAACCCAAAACAGCCGCAACAGAACGAAATGCACACAGACAGTGGCTGAGGCACAGGGCTTAGGATATCACATTCATACATGAAAGGTGGAAGAAAAAGAAAGGAATCCAAAGACCTCTGGTATAAGTGAAAACCCCCAGACCCTAACTGTAACAAAATGGGAAGAGTGCTGGGAAGGCAAACATGCAAACAAACCGCAGGAGAAACAATTGAGAAAATTTCAGCAAGATAATCCTTATCTGGGGAACTTGGACTCCAAACATCCATCCAATTTTCTCAGATGGAGAGAAAACAGTCATCTGTACCTGCCCTAAGGCTGTATGCCCATTATGAGTTTTTGACGCTGCGTGTTTTTGCGGCTTCAATACAGCCAGCAAAGACTTCCTGTAAATGGTGAGTATAAATAGTCTCTCCCAAGATGTAATGGGACTAAAAAAATGAGGAAGTGAAAATATCTGCATAGAAGCAACAAAGCAAAGACAAGAGCATCATCAGCAGTTGGACAGAGAAACACAGGCTGTGGTCCAATAGAGAGAGGGGGAAACTGACCACAAAGCCAGAGGTCACATATCGAGCCCCAGAGTTGAGCCACGATGCTTTGCTTAAAACATGACAGACCAACAAAAGACAAAACATTTTCAATAAAGTTAAAAGAAAAAAAAAGTTTTGGTACCATGTTTGCCAGTTGAAAAAAGATTGATTGATCTCAGTGGGAGCAACAAAATAATAATACTCTTGTAGTTATGCTACATTTTAATGGCTAACAAAAATAAAATAAGTGATGTTACAACAAAGCGAGTTTTCAAGACTACTTAAGTCTCTTTATCCGGCATGGTTTAACGAAGTATCTGAAGAAATACAAATGGTAAATTCCAGTGAAGTGGATGCAACATTTGCATTTGCACACTTTCAATATCATCTTGTGGGCATGTACCAGCTGAAACTTACAAATGTATTGTAACATACAGGTGACACATGGATAATCTTTATGTGAAAGAATATCTATTTAGCATTTTTGAGTAACTAAAATATTTAATAGTAAATAGTGATGAGCGAGTATGCTTGTTACTCAAGTTTTCCGGGCATGCTCGGGTGTTCTCTGAGTATTTTGGGCGTGCTCAGAGATTTGGTTTGTGTCTCCGCAGCTGCATGATTTGAGGCTGCTAGACAGCCTGAATACATGTGGGGATTTCCTAACAAACAGGCAATCCTCACATGTATTCAGGCTGTCTAGCAATCACAAATCATGCATCTGTGGCAACACAAACTATATCTCCGAGCACGCCCAAAATAATCAGAGAACACCCGAGCATGCTCGGAAAACTCGAGTAATGAGCATACTCTCTCATCACTAATAGTAAACACTATGTAACGGATGCAACATGAATTAGAAGAATGATTTGTTCTGCATAATGAATGCATAAGTTCCTGTGAATCTAAATGGTATTTATTTACAGTTAGGTCCATCTATATTTGGACAGAGACAACATTTATCTAATTTTGGTTCTAGACATTACCACAATGAATTTTAAACAAAACAATTCAGATGCAGTTGAAGTTCAGACTTTCAGCTTTCATTTGAGGGTATCCACATTAAAATTGGATGAAGGGTTTAGGAGTTTCAGCTCCTTAACATGTGCCACCCTGTTTTTAAAGGGACCAAAAGTAATTGGACAATTGACTCCAAGGCTATTTCATGGACAGGTGTGGGCAATCCCTTCTTTATGTCATTCTCAATTTAGCAGATAAAAGGGCTGGAGTAGATTTGAGGTGTGGGTGTTTGCATTTAGAAGGTTTTGCTGTGAAGGAAACATGAGGTTAAAGGAGCTCTCCATGCAGGTGAAACAAGCCATCCTTAGGCTGCAAAAACAGAAAAAACCAATCCGAGAGATTGCTACATTAGGAGTGGCAAAATCTACAGTTTGGTACATCCTGAGAAAGAAAGAAAGCACTTGTGAACTCATCAATGCAAAAAGACCTGGGCGCCCACAGAAGACAACAGTGGTGGATGATCGCAGAATACTCTCCAAGAGAAACCCCTTCACAACAGCCAACCAAGTGAACAACACTCTCCAGGAGGTAGGCGTATCAATATCCAAATCTACCATAAAGAGAAGACTGCATGAAGGTAAATACAGAGGGTTCACTGCACGGTGCAAGCCACTCATAAGCATGAAGAATAAAAAGGCTAGGCTGGACTTTGCTAAAAAACATCTAAAAAAGCCAGCACAGTTCTGGAAGAACATTCTTTGGACAGATGAAACCAAGATCAACCTCTACCAGAATGATGGAAAGAGAAAAGTATGGCGAAGGCGTGGTACATCTCATGATCCAAACCATACCACATCATCTGTAAAACACGGCGGAGGCAGTGTGATGGCTTGGGCATGCATGGCTGCCAGTGGCACTGGGTCACTAGTGTTTATTGATGATGTGACACAGGACAGAAGCAGCCAAATGAATTCTGAGGTATTCAGAGCCATACTGTGTGCTCAGATCCAGCCAAATGCAGCCAAACTGATTGGTCGTCGTTTCATACTACAGATGGACAATGACCCATAACATAAAGCCAAAGCAACCCAGGAGTTTATTAAAGTAAAGAAAAGGAATATTCTTGAATGGCCAAGTCAGTCACCTGATCTCAACCGAATTGAGCATGCATTTCACTTGTTAAATACTAAACTTCAGACAGAAAGGCCCACAAACAAACAACAACTGAAAACCACCGCGGTGAAGGCCTGGCAGAGCATCAAAAAGAAGGAAACACAGTGTCTGGTGATGTCCATGAGTTCAAGACTTCAGGCAGTCATTGCCAACAAAGGGTTTTCAACCAAGTACTAGAAATGATCATTTTATTTACAATTATTTAATCTGTCCAATTACTTTTGGTCCCTGTAAAAACAGGGTGGCACATGTTAAGGAGCTGAAACTCCTAAACCCTTCATCCAATTTTTATGTGGATATCCTCAAATGAAAGCTGACAGTCTGAACTTCAACTGCATTTGAATTGTTTTGTTTAAAATTCATTGTGGTAATGTCTAGAACCAAAATAAGATAAATGTTGTCTCTGTCCAAATATAGATGGACCTAACTGTAAATTATCCCCAAGTATATCAACAAAAAACTAGCTGTTTATTCAAAGGTTATGTTTGCTGCATTAACGAATAAAAAATGATATATACATACAATGGATGTAACACAGTTAATACAAATGATGTAACCGCCGATGTATCTGTAATCTGTGTATGTAAAGACCATCAAATGTCCAGATGGTTGAATTAATGATTGCTAGACCTTCAGATAGGCTAGCATGTAGATACTTAACCCAGTGTACATATCAGGGCATAAAGTAAAACAGTTGCCAAAGTACACAGCCATATATAGATATCAAACTAGGCCTCTCAAACAAGCACCATGCAAAGGAAGACCAAACATGAAGACATGATCACTAGTGTTGAGCATTCCGATACGGCAAATATCGGGTATCGGACGATATTTGCTGTATCGGAATTCCGATTCTGAGATCCGATATTTTCGTCATATCGGATACCGGAATCGGAATGTTCCTGTCACTGTCAGTGTCCGTCGGTCGGGTCTGTCAGGAGTCAGCGGCACTTACCCGGCAGAAGATCTCTGGTGGTACGTCCTGGACTGCTTGATGGCCGCCATTATCTTCTCCCTGGAGGTCACATGCAGTTTCTCGTGATAACTGCACGTGCTGCCGGGTAATCTCGGCCGTAAAGCAGTCCGATGACGTCACCGCCGGGGAAGCAGGTAAGCAGCTGTGCTGCGACGGGATGTCAGGCTCTGCCTGGCATTCCGATGTAGCAGAGCTGGATCGTTGTGGGACCCTCGTTATTATGGACTGCGTCGGACAGGTGGTATACTGTTGGTTTTTTTTTTTTCTTTTTTTACAGGAGATCGATGGCGTCGCAGGAATGAGAGTGTAATAAAAGAAATGAAAACTGTGTTGTCTCTTTTATTTCATTAAAATACTTTTTTCTTGCTGTGTCTTTTTTTTAAACATTTAAAACTTTGGGATTAATAATGGATCGGTGTCTTATTGACGCCTCTCCATTATTAACCGGGCTTATTGTCACCGTGCAATCAACAGTGACATTAACCACTTATTACCCCGCTTGCCACCGCTACAGGGCAAGTGGGAAGAGCCGGGTAAAGTGCCACAATTGGCACATCTTTTGATGCGCCAAATGTGGGGCTGCTGATGCCTGGTATTTTTAGGCTGTTGAGGACCAAAATCCATGGGCCTTGACAGTCTTTTAATACCAGGCCGCAGCAGTCTGCATTTTACTTGGCTGGTTAACAAAAATAGGGGGGATCCCCACGCCATTTTTTTTTTGAGGGGATCCCCTATTTTTGTTAACCAGCCAAGCTAAGCAGACTGCTGTGGCCTGGTATTATCAGGCTTGCAAGGACCATGGATATTGGATCCTTAACAGTCTGAAAAACCAGGCCTCAGCAGTCTGCTTCATCAGGCTGGTTAAAAAAAATAGGGGGGACCCCACGCCATTTTTTTTTTGAGGGGATCCCCTATTTTTGTTAACCAGCCAAGATAAGCAGACTGCTGTGGCCTGGTATTATCAGGCTGGCAAGGTCCATGGATCTTGGCTCCTTAACAGTCTGAAAAACCAGGCCTCAGCAGTCTGCTTCATCAGGCTGGTTAACAAAAATAGGGGGGACCCCACGCCATTTTTTTTTTCGAGTGGATCCCCTATTTTTGTTAATCAGTTCACTTCACGTCAGCCGGGATTCCCTCTGACGTCACTGATGGTGTCCCTGGCTGACCTAAAGTGAAAGTGGAAAGCAATCAATTAAGCTTTCCACTTCCTCTCCTGTCAGCCAGGAGAGGAGAAGATTCATTCGGGGGTTTACTGTGAGGCTGCAGCATTAGCTGCGGTCCCTGCAGTAAACATTAACCCTTTCTGATGGATTATACCGTGGGACCTGACTGCGCATGGGATAGGTAACAATAATTTTGCTATTTTATTTTTATTACAGGAAATGGTTTTTGCAGTAAAATAAAAGATTGTCAAAAATATGTGTCTTTATTTCATTAAAATGATTTTTAATTAAAGTGTGTGTGTTTTATTTTTATTTCATGCAATAGGATTAATAATTGATAGTTGTCTAATTGACAGCTCTCAATTATTAACAAGGCTTAAGGTCACCTTTCAATAGCAAGGTGGCTTTAACCCCTTATTAACCCATTCGCCACCGCTACAGGGCAATGGGAATAGACGGGCAAAGTGCCAGAAAGGGCAAATCTAATTATAGATTTGTCTTTTCTGGCGTGTCTGGGGGCAGATGTTAGTAGCCAGGGGGGGGGCAAAAATAATGGTCCCTCTCTGGGCTATTATTTTCTGCCCCCCTCGCTGGCTTTGTCTGTCTGGTTGAGAAAATAGGGCGGGAGCCCACGCATTTTTTTTCAACAATTTTACACCTCATATATATATACATGTCATTGAATTTGTGACACATATATATATATATATTTATAGTTCATACACTTCTACATAGTATAATAGCCGCTAATAATAAGGGAGGAGACACCGATTAGATATTAGAAAAAACTTTTTGACAGTTAGGGTGATCAAGGAGTGGAACAGGCTGCCACGAGAGGTGGTAAGTTCTCCTTCAATGGAAGTCTTCAAACAGAGGCTGGACAGACATCTGTCTGGGATGATTTAGAGAATCCTGCTTTGAGCAGGGGGTTGGACCAGATGGCCCAGGAGGTCCCTTCCAACTCTACCATTCTATGATTCTATGATTCTATGATTAATTGCCGGCTTTTGTGAAAATGGAGAACCCGACATGAAATGACACATGGTTTACATAGAGTTAACCATGTCATTTCAAGTTGTTTGATATATTGTTTTCACTAACAATTACATGAGTGTATGTGTGCAAAATTTCACACCTGTAGGGGTTAATTAAAGGTGTAAATTCGTAGCAAAATGTCCGGGTTTTTTACAACGAATTTACACCTTTAAATAATCCCTACAGGTGTGAAATTTTGCACACATACACTCATGTAATTGTTTGTGAAAATCAGATATCAAACTACATGAAAATACATGGTTAACTCTATGTAAACCATGTGTCATTTCATGTCGGGTGCTTCTGTATTATCACAAAAGTCGGCATTACCTGGCAATTGAATCAGAGGCTATTTTACTATGTAGAAGTGTATAAACTATAAATATATGTATATATATAATATATATATATATATTGTGAGACAGTGAGAGTATGTGTGTTGAATGGGGTGTACATTTCACCTAGATACTTTGCTGACTGGTATAAGGGAAATGTATGGCTTTGTAAACCTAGTGGTAGAGAAAGGTCACTACTAGAGTTGAGCGATACTTTCCGATATCCTAAAGTATCGGAATCGGAATGGTATCGCCGATATCACTAAAATATCGGCGATACCCGATACCGATACCGGAAGTCCCATGTAAGTCTATGGGAACAAAATATCGCAACTAAAAAAAACCTTTATTTCCTTGTAAACACTAAATATACACACATAGAATACATATATATATATATATACATGTCATTGTGACATATATATATATATACATATATGTATAGTTTATACACTTCTACATAGTAAAATATACTCTGATTCAATTGCCGGGTAAAGCCGGCTTCAGTGAAAAGACAGAAGCACCCGACATGAAATGACACTTGGTGTACATAGGGTTAACCATGTCTTTTCATGTCGTTTGCTATCTGATTTGCACAAACAATTAAATCAGACTATGTGTGCAAAATTTCACACCTGTAGGGGTTAATTAAAGGTGTAAATTCGTTGTAAAAAAAACGGACTTTTTTGCTACGAATTTACACCTTTAATTAACCCCTACAGGTGTGAAATTTTGCACACATAGTCTGATTTAATTGTTTGTGCAAATTAGATAGCAAAGGACATGAAAAGACATGGTTAACCCTATGTACACCAAGTGTCATTTCATGTCGGGTCACCCGACATGAAATGACACTTGGTGTACATAGGGTTAACCATGTCTTTTCATGTCCTTTGCTATCTAATTTGCACAAACAATTAAATCAGTCTATGTGTGCAAAATTTCACACCTGTAGGGGTTAATTAAAGGTGTAAATTCGTTGTAAAAAAAACAGACTTTTTTGCTACGAATTTACACCTTTAATTAACCCCTACAGGTGTGAAATTTTGCACACATAGACTGATTTAATTGTTTGTGCAAATTAGATAGCAAAGGACATGAAAAGACATGGTTAACCCTATGTACACCAAGTGTCATTTCATGTCGGGTTCTGCATTTTCACAAAAGCCGGCAATTGAATTAGCGGCTATTATACTATGTAGAAGTGTATGAACTACAAAGATAAATATATATATATATGTGTCACAAATTCAATGACATATATATATATATATATATATATATATGAGGTGTAAAATTGCTGAAAAAAAATGCGTGGGCTCCCGCCCTATTTTCGCAACCAGACAGACAAAGCCAGTGAGTGGGGGCAGATAATAATAGCCCAGAGAGGGACCATTTTTTTTGGCCCCCCCCGGCTACTTAACATCTGCCCCCAGACACCCCAGAAAGGGCAAATCTCTAATTAGATTTGCCCTTTCTGGCACTTTGCCCGTCTATTCCCATTGCCCTGTAGCGGTGGCGAATGGGTTAATAAGGGGTTAAAATGACCTTGCAATTGAAAGGTCACTTTAAGCCAGGTTAATAATTGAGAGCTGTCAATTAGACAACTATCAATTATTAATCCTATTGTATGAAAGAAAAATCAAACACACACACTTTAATAAAAAAGAAGTTTAATGAAATAATCACAGTTTTTGACCATATTTTATTTACCTGCTAAAACCATTTCCTGTAATAAAAATAAAATAATAAAGCAAAATTATTCTTACCAATCCGATGCACAGTCAGATCCCACGGTGTAATCCTTCAGAAAGGGTTAATGTTTACTGCAGGGACCGCAGCTAATGCTGCAGCCTCACAGTAAACCCCAAATGAATGAGTTCCTCTCCTGGCTGACAGGAGAGTAAAGGCTGGGTGTCACATAACGATACACCAGCGATCCCGACAACGATATGCACTTGTCAGGATCGCTGGTGTATCGCTACATGATCGCTGCTGAGCTGCCAAACAGGCAGCTCAGGCAGCGATCTGGGACAGCGACACTGCGAGTAACATCGCTTAAGGGCCCGTCTCACATAGCGATATCGCTACCGAGATCGCTGCTGAGTCACAAGTTTTGTGACGCAGCAGCAAGCTCACCAGCGATATCGCTGTGTGTGACATTCAGCGACGATCAGCCCCCCTGCCGGGTATCGCTGATCGTCGCAGAAATGTCAGGACCTTTTTTTGATCGCTGGTTTCCCTCTGACAGGCACGCATCGCTGCGTGTGACAGGCGGGAGACCAGCGATCCGCTGGTAACCAAGGTACACAGCGGGTTTCCAGGCACCGCGCAGCGCTTGGAAACCCGCTGTGTACCTTGGATACCAGCTCCCTGCATCAGGGCGCTGGTATCCAAGGTACACAGCGGGTTTCTAGGCACAGCCCCGCGCCTGGAAACCCGCTGTGTACCTTGGTTACCAGCGGATCGCTGGTCTCCTGCCTGTCACACGCAGCGATGCATGCCTGTCAGCGGGAAACCAGCGATCAAAAAAAGGTCCTGACATTTCAGCGACGATCAGCGACACCCGGCAGGGGGGCTGATCGTCGCTGAATGTCACACACAGCGATATCGCTGGTGAGCTCGCTGCTGCGTCACAAAACTAGTGACTCAGCAGCGATCTCGGTAGCGATATTGCTATGTGAGACGGGCCCTTAAGTGGAAAGCTTAATTGATTGCTTTCCACTTTCACTTCAGGTCAGCCAGGGACACAATCAGTGACGTCAGAGGGAACTGATTAACAAAAATAGGGGTTCCCTTCGAAAAAAAAATGGCGTGGGGTCCCCCCTATTTTTGTTAACCAGCCAGATGAAGCAGACCGCTGAGGCCTGGATTTTCAGGCTGTTAAGGAGCCAAGATCCATGGACCTTGCCAGCCTGATAATACTAGGCCACAGCAGTCTGCATATCTTGGCTGATTAACAAAAATAGGGGATCCCCTCGAAAAAAAATTGGCGTGGGGTCCCCCCTATTTTTGTTAACCAGCCAGATGAAGCAGACCGCTGAGGCCTGGATTTTCAGGCTGTTAAGGAGCCAAGATCCATGGACCTTGCCAGCCTGATAATACTAGGCCACAGCAGTCTGCATATCTTGGCTGATTAACAAAAATAGGGGATCCCCTCGAAAAAAATTGGCGTGGGGTCCCCCCTATTTTTGTTAACCAGCCAGATGAAGCAGACCGCTGAGGCCTGGATTTTCAGGCTGTTAAGGAGCCAAGATCCATGGACCTTGCCAGCCTGATAATACCAGGCCACAGCAGTCTGCATATCTTGGCTGATTAACAAAAATAGGGGATCCCCTCGAAAAAAATTGGCATGGGGTCCCCCCTATTTTTGTTAACCAGCCAGATGAAGCAGACCGCTGAGGCCTGGTTTTTCAGGCTGGTAAGGATCCAATATCCATGGACCTTGCAAGCCTGATAATACCAGGCCACAGAAGTCTGCTTAGCTTGGCTGGTTAACAAAAATAGGGGATCCCCTCGAAAAAAAAACGGCGTGGGGATCCCCCCTATTTTTGTTAACCAGCCAAGTAAAATGCAGACTACTGCGGCCTGGTATTAAAAGACTGTCAAGGCCCATGGATTTTGGCCCTCAACAGCCTGATAATACCAGGCTACAGCAGCCCCACATTTGGCGCATCAAAAGATGTGCCAATTGTGGCACTTTACCCGGCTCTTCCCACTTGCCCTGTAGCGGTGGCAAGCGGGGTAATAAGGGGTTATTGTCACCGTTGATTGCACGGTGACAATAAGCCCGGTTAATAATGGAGAGGTGTCAATAAGACACCGATCCATTATTAATCCCAAAGTTATTAAATGCATAAAAAAAAGACACAGCAAGAAAAAAGTATTTTAATGAAATAAAAGAGACAACACAGTTTTCATTACTTTTATTACTCTCTCATTCCTGCGACGCCATCGATCTCCTGTAAAAAAAGAAAAAAAACAAACCAACAGTATACCACCTGTCCGACGCAGTCCATAACGATAGTCCCACGACGATCCAGCTCTGCTACATCGCAATGACAGGCAGAGCCTGTCATTGCAACGCAGCACAGCTGATTACCTGCTTCCCCGGCGGTGACGTCATCGGACTGACTGCTTTACGGCCGGGATTACCCAGCAGTCACTGCAGTTATCGCGAGAAACTGCATGTGACCGCCGGGGAAAGAAGATGGCGGCCATGAAGCAGTCCAGGACGTGACCGCCGGAGATCTTCTGCCAGGTAAGTGCCGCTGACTCCTGACAGACCCGACCGACGGACACTGACAGTGACAGTGACAATCCCGATTCCGGTATCCGATAAGACGAAAATATCGGAACTCGGAATCGGAATTCCGATACAGCTAATATCGGCCGATACCCGATATTTGCAGTATCGGAATGCTCAACCCTAGTCACTACACCTTACATTCAGTACACACTTGCAGCTCAGGCCTGAAACCACTCAGCTGTTAATTAGGAGACCAGAAGTAGGTGTCTGCGAACACAGACAGAGAGCTCGCTTAGTCTGGACAAGGAGTCCAGGCACAAGAAGGAGTCTCCAGGAGTATGAGCTGTCTCAGTCTGGGTGCTCGATGTACCCCGGACACAGGAGTAGTCTCTGTGAGAATCCATGCGGATAGCTGCAGAATAGGAGGGGAGCTCTCTCAAGTCTGGACGTTGAAGGTGCCTTCAGACACAAGGAGGAGACTCTGTGAAACTCCATGCTGGTAAATGCTGAACATATGTGTTGTTTTGGCCCAGGCTGTTAGAGTCTGGTCCCAGGTAGATAGGGAAATCTATCTAAGTGTAGTAAGTGGCTGGACAAGCCCAGGTCTTATGTTTATGATTTGGTTTTGATTATGTTCTGTTTGCTGTAGACTTTAATAAAACTGGTTGCGGCCAGTTTTTTACCAGAACTGCTGTCTGTGAATGAACTGTTTCCGTGCCACTCCGTCTACCCGGACGGCGATCCCAGAGCTATATCCCCTGAAAGCTTACAATTGGTGCTGGAATGTGCGTGCAGCACAGTGGCGAGAGACAGCAATAAAGGTGAAGTCTGTTGAAGCAGCAGCAGAGAAAAAAAAAGTGTGTCAGCAAAAACGTCTGATTGGAGCAGTCTTAAAGAGACAGTAGCCCTAATAGACTTTGCAAAGAAAAAAAAAAGTGTGTCAATAAAGGAGAAACGTCTGTTGGAGCAGTCTTAAAGAGACAGTGGCCCTAATAGAGTTTGCAGAGAAAAAAAAAAAAAAAGTGTCTGCACAGCAAGGCTGAATTTTCTGTGGAAAAGACTGTGGAGTGTGTATGTCTTGAGTGAAGACTGCCGTTGTTGAGACAGAGAAGTCTGACAGCACGGATGACAGCATGGAGGCGCTGTTTGAACAAATGGCGCAAGTTAATGTGCAACATAAGACTGCCGTGGTTGAGACAGATAAGTCCGGCAGTATGGAGGAGCTCGTTGAGTACCTGGTCCAGGCCCAGCGGAGCATGCAGCAGAGCATGGAGCGGCAGCGCCTGCAGCACCAGCAGCGCATGCAGCAGGCCCAGCAGCAATTCCTGAAACAGCAACAGGAGAATAACCGGTTGTTTTTTGAGCAGGTTGCAGCACTACAAAAGACTTGCAGCGCATCGTCCCAAAGTAATGTTGCAAAGTCACCTGCATTGTCCGCTGTAAAGAAGGCGGTAAGACGGTCCCTGAAAAAGATGACACCTCGTGACGATGTGGAGGTATATCTCACTAGGTTTAAGGGACTGGCAGAGAAGGAGAATCTGCCCCTATCTGAATGGGCCATGATGGTCGCACCCTATCTGATTGGAGAACCCCAAAGGGCCTATGCTGACCTGAGCGAGCAGGACAGCCAAGACTATGCCAAGCTGAAAGCGGAGATTCTTACCCGGCTGGGTGTTACGGTGACAGCCCGTGCCAGGGGAGTTCATGACTGGAGATTAGTGTTGAGCGATACGATACTGCAAATATCGGCTATCGGCCGATATTAGCTGTATCGGCCTTTCGATAATTCGTTTCGATATTTTCGTCTTATCGAATACCGGAATCGGATTTGTCACTGTCACTGTCTGTGTCCGTCGGTCGGGTCTGTCACTGTCAGTGTCCGTCGGTCGGGTCTGTCAGGAGTCAGCGGCACTTACCTGGCAGAAGATCTCCGGCGGTCACGGCCTGGACTGCTTCATGGCCGCCATCCTCTTCTCCCCGGCGGTCACATGCAGTTTCTCGCGATAACTGCAGTGACTGCTGGGTAATCCCGGCCGTAAAGCAGTCAGTCCGATGACGTCACCGCCGGGGAAGCAGGTAATCAGCTGTGCTGCGTCGCGATGACAGGCTCTGCCTGTCATTGCGATGTAGCAGAGCTGGATCGTCGTGGGACTGTCGTTACTATGGACTGCGTCGGACAGGTGGTATACTGTTGGTTTGTTTTTTTACTTTTTTTACAGGAGATCGATGGCGTCGCAGGAATGAGAGTACAATAAAAGAAATGAAAAGTGTGTTGTCTCTTTTATTTCATTAAAATACTTTTTTCTTGCTTTGTCTTTTTTTTATACATTTAATAACTTTGGGATTAATAATGGATCGGTGTCTTATTGACACCTCTCCATTATTAACCGGGCTTATTGTCACCGTGCAATCAACGGTGACATTAACCCCTTATTACCCCGCTTGCCACTGCTACAGGGCAAGTGGGAAGAGCCGGGTAAAGTGCCACAATTGGCACATCTTTTGATGCGCCAAATGTGGGGCTGCTGTAGCCTGGTATTATCAGGCTGTTGAGGGCCAAAATCCATGGGCCTTGACAGTCTTTTAATACCAGGCCGCAGCAGTCTGCATTTTACTTGGCTGGTTAACAAAAATAGGGGGACCCCTACGCCGTTTTTTTTTCGAGGGGATCCCCTATTTTTGTTAACCAGCCAAGCTAAGCAGACTGCTGTGGCCTGGTATTATCAGGCTTGCAAGGTCCATGGATATTGGATCCTTACCAGCCTGAAAAACCAGGCCTCAGCGGTCTGCTTCATCTGGCTGGTTAACAAAAATAGGGGGGACCCCACGCCAATTTTTTTCGAAGGGATCCCCTATTTTTGTTAATCAGCCAAGATATGCAGACTGCTGTGGCCTGGTATTATCAGGCTGGCAAGGTCCATGGATCTTGGCTCCTTAACAGCCTGAAAATCCAGGCCTCAGCGGTCTGCTTCATCTGGCTGGTTAACAAAAATAGGGGGGACCCCACGCCAATTTTTTTCAAGGGGATCCCCTATTTTTGTTAACCAATTCCCTCTGACGTCACTGATTGTGTCCCTGGCTGACCTGAAGTGAAAGTGGAAAGCAATCAATTAAGCTTTCCACTTCCTCTCCTGTCAGCCAGGAGAGGAACTCATTCATTTGGGGGTTTACTGTGAGGCTGCAGCATTAGCTGCGGTCCCTGCAGTAAATATTAACCCTTTCTGAAGGATTACACCGTGGGACCTGACTGTACATCGGATTGGTAAGAATAATTTTGCTTTATTATTTTATTTTTATTACAGGAAATAGTTTTAGCAGGAAAATAAAATATGGTCAAAAACTGTGTGATTATTTCATTAAACTTCTTTTTTATTAAAGTGTGTGTGTTTGATTTTTCTTTCATACAATAGGATTAATAATTGATAGTTGTCTAATTGACAGCTCTCAATTATTAACCTGGCTTAAAGAGACCTTTCAATTGCAAGGTCATTTTAACCCCTTATTAACCCATTCGCCACCGCTACAGGGCAATGGGAATAGACGGGCAAAGTGCCAGAAAGGGCAAATCTAATTAGAGATTTGCCCTTTCTGGGGTGTCTGGGGGAAGATGTTAGTAGCCGGGGGGGGGCAAAAATAATGGTCCCTCTCTGGGCTATTATTATCTGCCCCCACTCACTGGCTTTGTCTGTCTGGTTGCGAAAATAGGGCGGGAGCCCACGCCTTTTTTTTTCAGCAATTTTACACCTCATATATATATATACATGTCATTAAATTTGTGACACATATATATATATATATATATATATTTATATTTATAGTTCATACACTTCTACATAGTATAATAGCCGCTAATTCAATTGCCGGCTTTTGTGAAAATGCAGAACCCGACATGAAATGACACTTGGTTTACATAGAGTTAACCATGTCTTTTCATGTAGTTTGATATCTGATTTGCACAAACAATTACATGAGTGTAAGTGTGCAAAATTTCACACCTGTAGGGGTTAATTAAAGGTGTAAATTAGTAGCAAAAAAGTCCGTTTTTTTTACAACGAATTTACACCTTTAATTAACCCCTACAGGTGTGAAATTTTGCACACATAGACTGATGTAATTGTTTGTGCAAATCAGATTGCAAACGACATGAAAAGACATGGTTAACCCTATGTACACCAAGTGTCATTTCATGTCGGGTGCTTCTGTCTTTTCACAGAAGCCGGCTTTACCCGGCAATTGAATCAGAGGATATTTTACTATGTAGAAGTGTATAAACTATACATATATGTATATGTCACAATGACATGTATATATATATATATGTATTCTATGTGTGTATATTTAGTGTTTACAAGGAAATAAAGGTTTTTTTTGTTGCGATATTTTGTTCCCATAGACTTACATGGGACTTCCGGTATCGTAATCGGATATCGTCGATATTTAGTGATATCGGCGATACAATTTCGATACGATATTTTTAGATATCGAGCAGTATCGCTCAACACTACTGGAGATGCAGTTGGGAGTCTGCAGTCAGCAAACCTGATTATGGAGTTGAAAAGGTGATAGTGGACCGCTACACCCAAGCACGTCCTCCTGAGGTACAGCCAGAGGTCGGACAAGGAGACCACCAGGACGCCAATCGTCTGGTCAGCCTGATGGAGAGGGCCTTCGCCACCAAAGACTGCCTCCGTGACCAGCCGTCTGAGAGGTCGTCACTTCAGAGTTCCTGGACGCCGAACTCTCCGGTAAGAGCGTTCCAGCTGTTGGGGTCGTGTGGGTGGGAGAGTGTGATGGACAGTGTTGGAGATGTCGTGAAATTGCAGCCAACTGTCCAATAGAGGGGGAGCCTATGTGTTGTGATGTTGGCGGATCCCTCTCTCCCTGCGCAGAGCCTGTGTGTGTGTCCACCTCAGCCGAAGAGACTGGACCACAGGGGTCCCCAGTGGTTGTAAATGACTGCCCAGCACAGGCCCTCTTGGACTCAGAGAGTCCAGTGACTTCCGTATGGGACAGCCTGATTGATAGGGACTTTATCCCTGATAAACACCTGAGTGTGGTGTGCGTCCATGGAGACACCAAAGTCTACCCAGAGACTGCCGTGGACTTGATCCCCAAACGCGGGGAGGTTTCATGTGAAGTGGGGGTAGTGAAGAACCTGGTGCCCCCCGTCATATTGGGTAATGACTTTCCCCGGTCTAAGGATCTCTGGGGGAAAAATGTTTCTGATGGACAGTGTGATGAAGCTCCTATTGAGGGTGCGCAGTCCCGAGGGCGGAACACAATGCTAGTGGGCCGTTAAACTTATGTGATAATGATGATGATGATGATGATAATGATAATGATGATGATGATCATGATAATGATGATGACCATGATAATGATGCTGATGCTGATAATGATAATGATGATGATCATGATAGTGATGATGATACTGATCATAATCATGATAATGATATTGATAATAATGATGACTGTGATAGTGATGAAATTCCTTTGCAGGTGGTGTTGGGAGACGAGGATGGTGGTTCTCGGGAACCGAGTGTCCCTGACTACTTGTGTCCTGTGACAATTTTGAGAGTGAGAAGTGGCGAGACCCCTCTCTTAAAACGGCCCAGGAAAATATAAATGTTCTAAATGAGGTTTCCCAAGAGCCTGGCTCTGAGGAGAGGTTTCCTCATGTTGCCATAAACACTCACCTGTTGTATAGGGACACTGAAGTCCAGGGAGAGGTCGTGAGCCAGCTCCTAGTACCTGAGCTATATGGAAGTATAGTGCTGGGGTTGTCACATAGTCACATACTTGAGGGACCACCTGAGGGAAACCAAGGACCAGATGGTGAAGTTAATGTTGTGGATGACATGTTAACTAAGGTTTCAGATCAAGATGTGAATGAGAATGAATTGTATAACCCTGAAAGTGACCAAGATGAGAATGAGAATGAATTGTATAACCCTGAAAGTGAGCCGGATGTGGCTGAGAAAAAGGGGTCAGACAGGGATAGTGGTAGTGATAGTGAATCATCTGATGACAATCAAGCAACCAGTGCAAATGAGGAAGGCATGGTAGCAGAGGAGGTTGAGAGTCCTGAGAGGAAGGCTGATGCTGACCTTGCAGTCGGACAGAAGATGGCATCTGAAGATGTTTTACATTTGGCCGGTTCCCTGGCGAAGACTAAGGTGAAAGGAGGAGAGCTGAGCTTTAAAGGCAGGACTCTGAAACTGAACACAGCCCAAGTAGATGCTGTTGGAAATGTGAAGTTACCAAGGTATGGTGTGGATCTGTATCGTGCCAAGGACTCTGAGGGAGATGCTGCAGAGGTGGAAAAAGCCATAGAAGTGGTAGTCACCAAGCCAGATGCCTCATCAGAAGCTGAGGTCTCAAGTGAAGCTGTGAGGAACAAGACTGAAGATATGGGGACTGACTCTGTCCAGGAATCTGTTTCTGCCGAAGACAGCGGCGTGGACGGGTTGCGGTTCGGATCAGTAGCTGCAACTCGTGAAGCGCAGGCTGGAAGTTCGGCGCCCGGAGCCCCAGCGGTGTTCCCGAGTGACACCAAGGATCTGGATAAGTCACAAGATGAGATTTTGAGACATCAGGCTGGCGTTGGTGAGCTCAAGCGCACTTTCATGGAGTCTACATCGGAGCCACGTCCCAACAAATGGGAAAAGCGATGTGTCACTCCGTTGCCGCTGCAGACACACGGGAGCTCAGATGGGATGCAGAACGTGGTGGAAGAGAAGAATCCAGCGGGTTCTGAGTATACAGATGCAGCTATCAAGGAGAACTTGAAAGCCGGAATAAATGGAAATATTGGAGACCATAATGATGTGACTGAAGAGGTAGAATGTAAGACTGACGGTAGGGCTTCTGAGCATGTTCTACCAGAAGAGCCTGAAGAAGGGGCCGAAGACATAAAAGACGTCCAACAGGTACCAGATGAATTGATGACTTCTCAGAAAAAACTCCAAACTGTGATGAAGGAGTGTGATGAAAGCCATGAGCATCTTCGTGAGAAGGTCAATGAAGTAAAAGGAAGGATACAGGAAATCTCTTCGTTGCAAGAGCAAATGCTGCTCAATAAGTCTAGGGCTCTGTGTGGGAATGCTGTTGTTACGGTAGAGCATTGCAATTCAGCTGGAGACTTAGCGGATGAATTATGTGTACTGCAAAAGAAAAGCGATCAGCTCCTTCTACAGTCCCAATCATTTGAACAGTGTAGCTTAAAATGGTCAGAGACCATGGTAGAGGAGCTTAAGGTCTGTGAAATAGACTTTATGAGTCAACCGATATTCAAGAAAATAGATGTGCTAAAGAGGGTTCAAGGGGAACTAGAGAAAAGTGAAAAACCCCCTATACCTTCTGTGATAGTTGGTGACACATGGTCAGTGCACCAGGGACAGGAGGTACGTGAGTTTCTGAGGAAGAGTCAGCAGAAGTGTTCTGATGTGCCGGGTCGTACTTCTCTGGCCAGGCACTATATCGAAACTGAGCCCGGCCCTAAGGTCAAGATGAAACCGTGCAGGATACCCGAGGCCCGCAGAGAGCATAGGCCTGGGAGGGTACAGGGTAGTGCGGATGCTTCAGATGAAGAGAAAGCTGATGTTGGCTATGGCTCAGGTGAAGATGAAGATGAAGCTGATGAGGGCCATGACTGGTCCAGAGTTCACTGTCTCTTTTGGATTGTTGACCAGCCCTCCGGTCTGGATGACCAGCCCTCCGGTCTGGAGAAGAGGGTGGGGATATGTGAGACAGTGAGAGTATGTGTGTTGAATGGGGTGTACATTTCACCTAGATACTTTGCTGACTGGTATAAGAGAAATGTATGGCTTTGTAAACCTAGTGGTAGATAAAGGTCACTACACCTTACATTCAGTACACACTTGCAGCTCAGGCCTGAAACCACTCAGCTGTTAATTAGGAGACCAGAAGTAGGTGTCTGCGAACACAGACAGAGAGCTCGCTTAGTCTGGACAAGGAGTCCAGGCACAAGAAGGAGTCTCCAGGAGTATGAGCTGTCTCAGTCTGGGTGCTCGATGTACCCCGGACACAGGAGTAGTCTCTGTGAGAATCCATGCGGATAGCTGCTGAATAGGAGGGGAGCTCTCTCAAGTCTGGACGTTGAAGGTGCCTTCAGACACAAGGAGGAGACTCTGTGAAACTCCATGCTGGTAAATGCTGAACATATGTGTTGTTTTGGCCCAGGCTGTTAGAGTCTGGTCCCAGGTAGATAGGGAAATCTATCTAAGTGTAGTAAGTGGCTGGACAAGCCCAGGTCTTATGTTTATGATTTGGTTTTGATTATGTTCTGTTTGCTGTAGACTTTAATAAAACTGGTTGCGGCCAGTTTTTACCAGAACTGCTGTCTGTGAATGAACTGTTTCCGTGCCACTCCGTCTACCCGGACGGCGATCCCAGAGCTATATCCCCTGAAAAGCTTACAATATATGTCACAATGACATGTATATATATATATATATATATATATGTATTCTATGTGTGTATATTTAGTGTTTACAAGGAAAGAAAGGGTTTTTTTTAGTTACGATATTTCTGTCCCATAGACTTGCATTGGATTTCCGGTATCGGAATCGGGTATCGCCGATAATTTTTGAGCATCGGCGATACCCATTCCGATCCGATACTTCTTGATATCGGAAAGTATCGCTCAACCCTAATGATCACACAAATAGGTGACAACATAGCATTGGTAAGATACTTAACCACAGACAATATGTTCAAACCCGACGAGGTGACTTTTACAAGGGAAATCGTGGCATATGTATGTGTATATACATCTGCTATATCCTGCGCTATATCCAGCACTTTTTTGAATATAACCTACATCTGTTATGTATCTTTCTTACATAAGGATATGAAATGCAATAATTGGTATGAAATTTCTTGTTATTTGTATCATGTTAGGACATAGGGACACTGTCCATTTATTTGCTGAGTAACCACTGTCCTGTGACAATATGTAAGTTTTTTTAATTTTGTGGTATTTTTCCTTGTTCATTTTTATATTTATTATACTTAATAAAATTTTGCATTTTTTTATCATTAGTTGTCCTTGAATATTTTGAGGTCATGTATTTTGTTTGTAGATTTCATATTCTGGTTGACACGTGACCATAAAACACGATTACATTTGTGTACTAATTCTGTTTTGCATATTTCTGTGTCGTTTTAGTTTTACCTTTTTTATATCTTGTTGTAAGCACTATATAGCTTTAAATTAAAGCTTAAAATATTTAAAAAGTTTGATCTTTGTACGCTCTAAAGATTCCATAGTCTTTTAGAGAGAGGGTGGCCTTTTTGATTGTCTAATAGTAACATATTTCCGAGACTCATTACACCATGTGTTTGATGAGTTGTTGCAGCACATTAAGTGTGTGGACTGTGTCGGGGTGTGATTTATGCTCACTTTATAGCCTAGAACAGAGGTTGAGTGCTTTATTGAGTGAGAAGAGATAAATTGACCATTGCAGGCACACCCCATGTCACATGCTGAGAAGTGTGTGCATGACACACCCTGATTGGCAACACTTAACCATGTGATGTGATAGAGCAGGGCAATGTGGGTAAGCCCATGTGACCATACCTGTTCTCATTAGTGTGCTCTTTTGAGTCTTTAGCAGTTTGTGGAATTATGCTAGCCTTTTTTTGTAATACTTGCAATTCAAATCACAGATTTTTCAAATTCCCGGGGACTCGCAAATGTTACGAAATTTAACTCAAAGTTAATCCTCCACAGATCAATCCTCTCATCTCTATTCAACACCCCTGCTATTTCCAATATTAGATTAGAAAGATAGATGGACATCAGTCAGAGTGGCCTTTTCTTTCCTCAGCACCATTTTTACCTCCACTATTAGATCAGATTGATGGGGTGAACAGCAATGTGAGCAGCCTCTTCTTACAAAAGCACTCCTGGTATCTTCAGTATTGGATCAGGAAGAAAGGGTGGACAGCAGTGGGAGTGGTATCATCTCCCATCAGCATCCCTGGTATTTCAAGCATTAGATCAGATAGACAGGGTGGACAGCAGTATGAGCGGCCTCTTCCTATGTCAATACCACTGGTATAACCAGGATCCAAATATCTACTCTAAGCACATCTTCCTACACATGAAGGGAGGGTGAGGACACTCCTACTCTACATGCTCACAGGCAAATGTTCTTTTATCAATCAATTAATTCTATAGCGATTACAAGTGTGGTTTTCTAATTAAAGGTATTTAGAAAGTTATTTGCGTTTACATTTCCTTTAGTTAGTTATTTTTTGTTATTCCTAGAGAACTCATATAAGAGCATGATGGCTTTCAATAATATTGGCTTCAGTTATCTTTGTTAGTGTCATTTGTAATCTAGTTACATTTGTTCAGGTTCTAGGGGTTGAATACTTTTGCATCAGTAATATAAGTCTTATAAAATTAGCTTCTTTTTAGAACTGCACTATAAATAATAACACAAATACCAATGGCAAATGTTGTCTCTCCATATTCTCTTACAGAGTCTTGCTTTTATATTTTGATCAATATTTACTCAGATTTTTATTTTGTCTGTTCTGCACTTTTTCTGTTTTCTCTCCTTTTTCTGCTATTGATTTTCAATTTGCTTAAAGTACTTAGACAAAAGCTTGCTATAAAAATAGTAATCATAATAAATGATCAAGTAATAAACAAAATTAATGCATACATGTTTAATACTGCAAAAGAGAGATATGGATGTATCAGCATCTGCAGGCAGAAGTGGCTTATTCAAATTATGCACAGTACAAACATAGGCCATATGTGTATATTTCCAATTTAAAATGGAAAGAAATGAATTATGACATAATAAAACAGCTCTAGTGTAATAGGGACGTGTAAGATTGTTATTTATTGTCTGCAGTTAATTTCATATCACCAGATCAAAAGTGACAACCTTTGCCTTTACTTTATTTCCTCTACTCAACAGAGCATTTTGCTTTTTTTTTTAAATCCGCCAAGTGGTTCCATGTTATGGTGTTTGCCAAGGGCATGTTGCACAAATGATTCTCTGGAGGGGTGTTTTTAGGCTGCTCTGCATAACTACCCTCTGAGTAACACCCCCTTTGTAAATATGATAAAAAGTAGCACTAAATGAACTGGCTCCTATCTCTGGGCATTAAAAATTAAAAAAACATACCTATCATGCTTAGGAGAGCAGTGGGTATATATATAGCTGCCCTCTTTTCACCTGCTGACAAGTCCTCCTAAACCAATATAATCATTCCAAAACCATTCTTTCATTTTATTTTGTTCTGATAATCTAAATGTACACAATTGTACACAAATATAAAAAGCACAGATTTTGTGACTTTCTTGTTTCAAATGTACAGTGTCAAATTTCAGATAGTAAGCTATCTCTTATTCATAGGATAGGGGATAACTTATAGATCTCTGGTGGTCTGACCTGTGGGACCTTAACAATGGGTTTTTAGATCTGATGGCAGAGCCCCATCTTGAATGGTGCTGAGTTGTGCACAGTACAATGTCCCTCACAGCCTCTAAATACAGTATCATAGCCCTGCAGAGTATTGTCGTCTCCAAAGTTCCAATACCCCCATGCACTATAATTATCCTTACAGCCCCTAATACAGCATTATGACCCCCACAGCCCCCTTACAGTATGATGGTTCCCACAGCCCCCCAATATGGTATGATGGTTCCTACAAACCCGCATTCAGTATGATGGACCCACAGTCCTCTGTGCAAAATGTTGGCCCTTTCAAGCTTACATATAGTATGATGTGACCCACATCCCTCCATATATTATCTATATGATGTCCCCTATAGCCCTCAAAAAGTACAATAGCAATATGGAAGTAAAATAGGGGCTGGAGGAGCGCTGCTAAGGAGGTAATGTCCATTGAAATAGGAATATAAAGATTTATTGGAACTATGCGTTTTGGGGCCAACCCAACCTCTTCATCAGGTATAAAATAACAGGAAATTGTCTGTGACCTTTATACAGATCATTATGTGACCTCACCGGTTAAATATACACAATAAGAGAAAACCTATCAAAAAATGCAGCATAAACTATTGCACAATCACATTAAATCAATTGATTTCTACAGGCTTTAATTATAACAGATTAGAACATAATGAAGGTATCATTATTATTGATCAGCGAGTGTGCTCATCACTTCTCGTTACTCGCTCGAACATCAGTGTGCATGGGATGCTAGTTACTCGGCAGCTAAAGTTCCCACTGTCAGGCTGCTGCAATGCAGATAGGTGCAGGCTCCACTGGATGGCAGTAGAGTGAACTCAGAACTGCACCTAAACAGAGCAGGCTTGCAATGCAGCAGCAAGGCTACCACAGGTGGCAGCAGAGTAGTCAAACAGGCCGAGTCAAGCAACACACTGTAGCGCAGTGCAAAACAGAATAAGCAAACTCAGGGTCAGAGGCAAGCCGAGAATGTCAGTAGTGGTCAGGAGTGGATAAGCCAAAAGACAAAAGACAGAATCAGGTCAGGATACAAGCCAAGTCAGAACCAGGAGATTAATACACTAAAGAGAAACACTGAGTCAAAACTGGAATGGGGGAAAACAGAGACACAGGTTCAGACAGCAAACACAGGAGGGCAAATCAGAGCAATCAGAGTCAGCTACAGCAGCCCTAGGCAAAAACTATAACTGACACCGCCTGTAGGAAGCAGCGGCAATAAATAGCCAACCTGAACCCAGACTGAGGCTGAGCAAGGTTAACCCCTGACAAGACCAGACAAAAGTGGAGCCTGCACCTATCTACATTGCAGCAGTCTGACATTATAACTGAACCAAAACAAGACAGTTTTTTTTTCTTTGCTCTGCATTCTATGGATTCGCTCTGTACCTTGGTGGATCAGATGTCTAGTCTGATGCAAATGATGCAAGGTCTGTCTGTGGAACATAGGGCCTTGGCCACATCACATAACTACCTGCAAAGGGAGTTTTCTGAAATGGTAAAAACATTATAGGGATTTTCTTCCCAGTCTGTCTGTAAGGACTCTGACACTGTTGAGGTCTCATTTCACTCTCCTGAACCTACGGTCAGGCTTCCAAATACCTTCTCCGGGAAAAGGAGAAGTTATGTACATTTAAGGAAAGTTGCAAGCTATTTCTCTTAGACCTCGATCTTCTGGTGATGAGAATCAGCGGGTGGTGATAATTATTTCCTTACTTCGGGAGGGACCTCAATCATGGGCTTTCTCTTTACTTGCTTCTGTCCCTGAGCGTGTGTCTGTGGCAGAGGACACAATCATGTGTCTCTTTCAGGGTAAGATCTCGGCCGAATGGTATTGCTCCAAGTTCTGACGATGGTCCAAGGAGGTGTCCTGGGATGACTCTGCGCTGCAATGTCAGTTCAGGAGAGGACTGTTGGATCACTTGAAGGATGCTCTGGCTCTCCATCCACCACCCAGCTCCTTGGAGGAGGCTATGACTCAGGCTGTCTGTATGGATCGGAGGCTGCAGGAGAGAGGTGTTACACAGAGAGAGGCTTTTTTGCTCCCTGCTAATCCTGTTGTTTTGCCACTGTCCGAACCTATGGAGGTGGGGGCCACCAACCTCAAGGAGAAGGTGTTATGTTCTGATACAAGCACTAAGGAAAGAAAGGGATATCTGTCCCTACAATAGAACTAAACTCAATCCCTACGATGTAACGGGGAACCTGTGTCATGACCCAGGACGGGATTTGGTCTTTGTCCCGTCCTGGCCAGACTGGGGTTAATGGTTTCAGCCTCTCTCTGGCAGAAGGCGGCTATTTAGTTGCCAATTGACCTAAGTCTGGTGTCAGTTATACTCCTGCCCTCGGCTGAGTTAGTTGACCTCCTGTGTGCCTGTGCCTTGTGCCTGATCTTATTAATATCACGAACACCGCACTGCACTTGCTCACTGAGCCAGTGCGCGTGTCCTGAATAAGACAGACTGCACCCAAAGATACCTGTGGAGCGAGGCAGCAGCGGTGAAGATGCGTGCTTCAGACTAACAGGACCCAAAGCACGTGACTGCCAAGGGGCGGCGCTGGCCAAAGGTCTCTCAGAGAAAGCAGTAACAGACAGAGAATGCTTCAGGCCAGAGGACCTTAAGCACGTGACTGCTGGTGGGCATGGCCTAAGCTCCAGAGAGCTATGAGCAGAAGGAAAACTCCTAGAAGGGTAACTATGGGACAGAGTTACCAAGGGGCATAGACAAAACGGATAGACAGGATAGCCAGGTCATACACAGAGGGAGCAACGCAGTACAAGAGGAGCAGGCAGAGAATAACCAAAACGTAGCCAAGGGATCAGAAAACCAGAACGGGCAAATACACAGTACCAAGACAGTAGGCAAACTCACAACGAAGAGACGGACCGGGTCAAAACCAAACAAGCAACAAGATCAGGCACAAGGCACAGGCACACAGGAGGTCAACTAACTCAGCCGAGGGCAGGAGTATAACTGACACCAGACCTAGGTCAATTGGCAACTAAATAGCCGCCTTCTGCCAGAGAGAGGCTGAAACCATTAACCCCAGTCTGGCCAGGACGGGACAAAGACCAAATCCCGTCCTGGGTCATGACAACCTGATCCTGCGATCAGACCCGCTAAAGTCCTCAGCTAGTCTGAACGAAGACCTATAGATGCGAGGAAGGGATCCCTACAAGCACTAGGGACTGGGAGAAAAGATGGACACCTCCTAACAGAAGTTGTAGCAGTAAAAAGAAAACCAAAACAACATAGAACATAGAGGTCTGAAGACCAAGCAAAACTATTTGAGTAAGGTAACAAAGCACCTGGCTAGCTTAAGAGTAGAAGTTACAATGAAGTCCAGCAAAGCCAGAAGGGCAGAGCAGGATTAAGTAGGCAAAAAAGGTCATGTGACCAGCAAGATAGAAAAACCCTAACAGGAGAGTTCTAACAGTACCCCCCTTTCTAAGAGGATCCTCTGGATACCCTAGGCCCAGGCTTACCCGGAAACCTCTTGTGAAACGCTCTGACAAGTGTGGACGCAGAAACATCATCCGCCCTCACCCATGAGTTATTCTCGGGTCCGAAACCCTTCCAAGCAAAGAGATACTGCAAACTCCCTCTTTAACGTCTAGAATTTAGGATGTGGGAAATTTCATATTCCCCGTCCTCCACCACCGGGGGAACAGAGGCAGAGGCGTCTCCGTCCAACACATCAGCTCTTTTCAACAGAGAAACATGAAACACCAGATTAATCTTCCAGGAGGTAGGAACCTCCAACCTAACAGCATATGGTTAACAACCTGAAGCACCTTGAAGGGCCCTACAAACTTGGGACCCAATTTTTTAGAAGGAATCCTCAACCGCAGATTCTTAAAGGACAACCAAACCATGTCACCAATAGCAAACAAAACCTCTTGCCGTTTCCTATCAAAGTACCTTTTAGATTTTCTGTTAGTCTTCTGAAGATTACCACGTACATCCGTCCAAACTCTCTCCAAATCACCGGAAAAATTCTCCTCTTCAGGCACGGCCGATACCAAAAGTCCATAGCCAAATGTGTCCAAGGTGCACTAGGGATCTCCAGAGGGCAAAGCAACCCCGCAGCAGGAGTATGTGAAGACTTAGATCTAGAACACACAGTGCATTGACGCACCCACTTAATGACTTCCTTCTGCCATCCAGGCCACCAAAAACTGCGACCCACAAGTCTCTTGGTCTTAGAGATTCCAGGATGACCTGCCAGCCGAGACTCATGACACTCAACAAACAAATCTCTCCTAAAGGTCCCAGGCACAAACAACCTCCCATGGGGAGTGTTAGATGGGGCATTCTCCTGTGCTTTAAGAATCTCCTCTTCCAACACAGAGTCCAAAGCAGCAATCACAACCCCTTCTTGTAAAATGTTCTCCTCCTCCTCAGCACCAACCATGGGAGAAAAGCTGCGAGACGAAGCATTGGCTTTAACATTCTTAGTACCTGGGATGTAAGTAGCGGAAAAATTAAACCACGAGAAAAACAGTGCCAACCTAGCCTGACGGGCATTCAAGCGTTTGGCAGCATCAAGATAGATCAGATTTTTATGATCAGTAAAAACCTGAACGGGAAATTCAGCACCTTCCAAGAGATGCCGCCTGTGTTCAAATGCGAGTTTAATGGCCAACAATTCCCGATTACCAATATCATAATTCAGTTCAGTCTCAGAACATTTTTTTGAAAAAAAGGCACAGGGATGTATTCCATCCGTGTTTTCCTGAGACAACACCGCGCCGACCCCCCCAGAAGAAGCATCATCCTCAACCAAAAACGGTTTAGTCACATCAGGCTGCATAAGGATGGGAGCAGAGCTGAACCTCTCCTTTAAAAACACAAAAGCTTCAATGGCCTCAGTAGTCCACTGAACCGCATTAGCACCTTTCCTGGTGAGATCGGTCAGCGGTTTGACAATAATAGAAAATTTTTTAATGAATTTTCTATAATAATTGGCGAAACCCAAAAACCTCTGTAACGATTTCAAACCAATAGGCCTAGGCCATTCCTGCACAGCTTGAACTTTCACCGGATCCATCTCAAAACCTTCGCTGGAGATAATGTAGCCCAAAAAACTAATTCTCTGTACAGCGAACTCACATTTCTCCAGCTTAGCAAAAAGCGAATTGTCACTCAATAACTGTAAAACCTCACGAACGCTCCGCCAATGAGACTCCAGATCCGGCGAATAAATCAAAATGTCATCCAAATACACAACCACATTTTTGCCGATCAAAGGTCTAAGGATGTCATTAATAAGATTCTGAAAAAATGCAGGAGCATTGGTAAGGCCAAAAGGCATAACCAGATTTTCAAAATGACCCACAGGAGTGTTAAAAGCAGTCTTCCATTCGTCTCCTTTATGCACAACAAATTGTATGCCCCCGAAGATCAATTTTAGAGAACCACTTGGCCCCCGCTAACTGGATAAACAAATCAGGAATCAATGGCAGTGGGTAAGGATTGCGTACCGTAATTTTATTAATCTCACGAAAGTCCAGACAAGGACGTAAACCGCCGTCCTTTTTTTAACAAAAAAAAATCCAACAGCCACAGTAGACTTGGAAGGCCTAATGTGACCGGCGACCAAGCTTGCCTGTATGTATTCCTCCAAAGCCTTTCTCTCAGGAATAGTAAGATTAAATAAACGACTTTTAGGAAGAGTCGCTCCAGGGACAAATTCAATAGTACAATCATAGTCTCTATGAGGAGGTAACATCTGCGATTCCTTCTCAGAAAAAACTTTCCAAAAATCCTGAATAGGTACAGGTAGTTCCCCTTTATCCACAGCAGCAATACGCCCGTTACAACACTTGTCATAACACTGAGAGCTCCAGGACTTAATTTCATTGGTAGACCAATCCAGAACAGGATTGTGCAATCTCAACCAGGGCAACCCCAAAATCACCGGGGAAGGCAAATTATTCAATACTACCAAATCCAAATTTTCTTGGTGAACACCATTAATAGTGAGGGAAATTCACAGACCTTGTGAGTAACATTCTTCAAGGGAGAGCCATCAACAGAAACCACGGCAATAGGGGTTGACAAAGGTTTGGGTTTAAATTTAAGTTTTCCAAGAATCCCCCATCAATCACATTCAGAGTAGAACCACAATCGACAAATACCCGAAATTCCATTAATTCTTCCTGAGCAACAGTAGTGGCAGAAAGAAATACACCCTTAGTGTTTAAACAGGCTACACGGGCGACACTGACCTCCTTTTTTTTTCTTTATTCATACGCAGCACACAGTTCTTAATGAAATGGTCAGATTTGCCGCAATAAAAGAACAAACCCTCCAAAAACCTGCGGTCTTTTTCCTGAGAGCGGAGTTCCATCGCTCCAATCTCCATCGGCTCTCCAATGTCAGTACAAACCCTCTCAAGACTTGGAGCTGACATGGCAGATTTACTCTCATTAACCCTTGCACGCAGTCTCCTATCCACCCGTATAGCTAATTGCATAGCCTCCTGCAAGTTACCAGGTATGGGATAAGCAATCAGCAAATCTTTAACCCTTTCACCTAGCCCTGCAAGAAACAAACTTTTCAAAGCTGAATCGTTCCACTCCACCTGAGTAGACAACCGTCGGAAGCGAGTACAATATTTTTCCACATTACCAGATCCCTGCCTCAAAAGTCTCAATTCTGTCTCAGCTGATGAGACACTATCAGGATCATCATACAGCAACCCCAAAGCAGAAAAAAAAATTATCCACTGATCTAAAGCATGGATCAATAGGTTGCAGAGAAAAAGCCCATTCCTGAGGTTCTTTACGCAAAAGTGACATTATGAACCCTATGCGCTGCGATTCATCACCAGAGGATCTGGGTCTCAAACGAAAATACAACAAGCAAGCATTTTTAAAAGAAAAAAAATCTTGTTGTTCACCAAAAAATAAATCAGGCAAACGTACCTTTGGCTCCACGAAATGTGCTCCAGAACAGCTACTCACGTGTTGCTTGAGTTCAGTCACCTCCAGAGAGAGTCCCTGCAGGCGTTGAGCCAATTCCTGAACCGACACCATAATGGAAACTGGTAATCTTTCCTTAGAGATATTTTTGGGCTGGACTTACTGTTATGTTCTGCTACAAGCACTAAGGAAAAAAAGGGATATCTGTCCCTACAATAGAACTAAGCTCAATCCCTACGATGTAACGGGGAACCTGATCCTGCGATCAGACCCGCTAAAGTCCTCAGCTAGTCTGAACGAAGACCTATAGATGCGAGGAAGGGATCCCTACAAGCACTAGGGACTGGGAGAAAAGATGGACACCTCCTAACAGAAGTTGTAGCAGTAAAAAGAAAAACAACGCAACATAGAACATAGAGGTCTGAAGCCCAAGCAAAACTATTTGAGTAAGGTAACAAAGCACCCGGCTAGCTTAAGAGTAGAAGTTACAATGAAGTCCAGCAAAGCCAGAAGGGCAGAGCAGGATTAAGTAGGCAAAAAAGGTCATGTGACCAGCAAGATAGAAAAACCCTAACAGGGGAGATCTAACAGAAGGAGAGGAGACGGCGACATGAAGGAAAGCTATGTTTTTACTGCGGAGATTCGGGCACTAGAAAAAGGACTGAACCTCTTGCCCACCGACTAACAAGCTGCCGAGTCTGGGTGATTGTCGAGGAGGTCACCCAGACTCTAAGGTACCCTTTTCCTCATTTTCTAAATTATTGTTGGAAGTGGAGGTTTGTTGTGGGAGTGTCTTCACACCCACTTCTGCTTTCGTGGACTGCAGGTCATCCATGAACTTCATTGACTCTAACTTGGTGACCAAGTGTAAGTTAGGGACAGTTAGGCTGGAGACTCCTATTCACATTGTTGCTATTGACAAAACACCACAGGCTAAGAATGTCATTAAATTTGTCTTTGGGGCGTTCCTCCTTAAAGTGGGTTCCTTGCACCAGGAACGTATTTCATGTTGT
Source organism: Oophaga sylvatica (assembly GCA_033576555.1). Taxonomy (NCBI): domain Eukaryota; kingdom Metazoa; phylum Chordata; class Amphibia; order Anura; family Dendrobatidae; genus Oophaga; species Oophaga sylvatica. The sequence goes on from JARQOD010000006.1 coordinate 103,110,144, forward strand.
TAGGGATCGAGTTCCCGCTGCTGCACAAGGGGAATCTCAAACCAGTCCCGCTGCGGTCCCCCATCCATCTCCAGCCGCAGTGGAGCCTGCTCAGCAGAGACTTCTGTCCAGCATCTCTGTAAGGTTCTATGTATATATTCCTGAAACTCAGTTTGTTCGTCAGCCATTTTACTTTCTGTCTTGCTGCAGCTATCTTGCCCTCAGTCAAAATGGAGTTTCCAGCTTGCATGTTCCCGCCCTGATTCTCTCCTTTGCTTCTTAAGCAGCCACAGCTGAGCAATCAGTGCTTCAGAATCTAGCCTGCAGTGAACCTGTGACTTGACTCCTGTAAGCCTTGGACCTTGTACTCCAGCTATTCCTACTGAGGAACTCTGAAGCACTTGTGGACTCTGAACCCTGCTCTTTGAAAGACCCACGTTTGCATGGACTTACGGTAACAGAGAAGAAGATCCTGAATCTGTATTGGAGAGTGATTGCTGAGCTTGGATTACTCTGGCCTGCTGTGTCTCCTGTTTCTGTGTCTGCAAACTGTGTGACTATTTCTGCCAACTTGTATGAAGCAATACAGGACTTTTCTATATCAAACCTGTGACTCCTGTGTTTTCATCGCACCCAAGCACAAGACGCTATATGAACTGTACTACATACATTACAAGATTCTGAAGCCAAAACGTTAGTGTCTGCTGGGTCTGGAAGGCTGTGTCTGCTGTACTGTGGATATCAGACGTCCGGTTGTACTTTCTGTGATGACAGTGGTTGTGACTTCTCACAACCATTCCAGGTGAGCAATTCCCTTAAGTTTTTTCTTTTTGCAGTGTTACCACAGGTAAACACTATTGTTTTTTTTTTTTTTCCTTTCTTTTCTCTTTTTTGTCTGCTGTAACTCTGGATATCAGATGTCTGGTTGAAACTTTCTGTGATGATAGTGGTTGTGACTTCTCACAACCATTCCAGGTGAGCAGTTCCCTTAATTTTTTTTTCTCTCTGCAGTGTTGCCACAGGTGAACACTATTGTTTTTTTTCTCTCCTCTTCTTCCAGTAATCCTGTCTTAAAAGATCTGGAAAATGGAGGCCCGCATAAGGAACTTTGCGGAGTGACTGATAATATCCTTGCAGATTTGCAGAATATAAAGACCCGTTTTACAAATCTACAGGACCTCAATAATCACAATTTGCAAGTGGTTGGACAGACTACCCAGGATTTGCGAGCCAGGATTGAGGTTCTAGAGGGGCGAGTCCAGGCTCCTGCCGTAGCCCCGAGTGCTGGGATTCCCAAGTTGCCCCCTTTTCGTTTTGGCGGTGAACGTGAGAAATTCAGGGGATTTATTAATCAATGCAATCTTTTTTTTTCTGCACATGCTTCACAATTTCCCACTGAACGATCTAAGGTGCTTACTATAATTATGTTGCTTACCAACAAGGCTTTAATGTGGGCAAACCCTCTGATTGAGACTGAGGATGATTGTTTGAATCACCTTGATGATTTATTTCAGCCATGGGGCAGGTGTTTGATGACCCCAATCGAGGTGCAACAGCTGAAGCAGCCATGTTAGCTTTGCGCCAAGGTAAGCACTCGGTAGCTGAATATGCTTTGGATTTCAGGAGATGGGCCCTTGATACCACCTGGGACAGTTCCGCCAAAAAATCTATTTTTCGAAAGGGGTTATCTCCACTGATTAAGGATGAACTTGCTCGTGCCGACCCTCCCACTGCGTTAGGTGACTTTATTAACTACTGCATCCGTATTGATACTCGTCTGACTGAACGCAGGCAAGAGAGATGGTTCGAAAGCAATCGTACTAACCTTTTCCTACCTTCCTCTCCAGCTAAGGAACCTTTGAGTAGGATTACACGGGAACCTGAACCTGAACCCATGCAGGTAGACTCTTTACAACGACGGGTTAGTGATGCACGCAAGGAACATCGTTTTAAGGAGAATCTATGTTTCTATTGTGGTAAGTCAGGGCACTTCATTATAAACTGCCCCAGCCGTTCTCGTAAGACTACTGCAGCACTCATTCATTGTGAGTGTTGCGAGAGGGGATCTGTCAGGTCCGAGCCTCAGGCTCCAGAGAGATCTGCAGCAACAGATCTTGATTTCTCGGACTTAAACTCCGTTACCTCTGAGGACGTTGACTGTGTAAACGCTGCCATTTTCAAGTTTCCTCAGCGGTGTCCCAGCTGAGTTGTAAGAAAAACAATTCTCATTGCTTCCTTTCCATCAAACTCTGGGTTGACTCAGCTTGGGTGTCTAGCTCTGCTATGATCGACTCAGGGGCAAGTGGAAATTTTATGGATGTCTCCTTTGCTCTGAAACAGGGAATACGTTCAGTGAAGAAGGCTACTCCAGTACAGATGGAAACTGTAGATGGCTCCCTGCTGACCTCTGGACCAGTGGATCAGGAAACAGAGCCTTTGAGGGTTCTTATGGGTAAAGATCATCAAGAGAAACTGTCCTTTATGCTTATCTCTTCTCCCCACTTTCCCATTATTCTAGGGCTACCATGGCTGCAGGCTCAGAATCCTACCATTAACTGGGAGACCAAGGAATTACACTTTCCAGAGAAACAGATGAGTCCAAAAGTTTCAGCTTGCTCTGTTCCTAAAGGAATCATGTCAGTCCCTGAACTACCAGCTGTATACCAGGACTATGTGGATTTATGTGACAAGAAGAACGCTGACCAGCTTCCTCCTCACCGTCCATATGATTGTCCAATTGAATTATTGCCTGGAGCAGAGATACCTTTTGGTAAGATCTACCCCCTGGCGGGGCCCGAGCTAAAGGCTTTAAAGGATTACATAGATGAAAATCTAGCCAAGGGCTTCATACGCCCCTCTTCATCTCCTGCAGGTGCACCCATCTTCTTTGTAAAGAAGAAAGATGGATCTCTGAGACCATGCGTAGACTATAGGGAACTCAATAAGGTTACTATTAGAAACCGTTATCCATTGCCTTTAATCCCTGAGTTATTGGAGAGAGTGCGACATGCCAAAATTTTTTCTAAACTAGATCTTCGTGGGGCCTATAACTTAGTCCGTATTAGACCTGGGGATGAATGGAAGACTGCATTCAGGTCACGCTATGGACACTTTGAATATCTAGTTATGCCTTTTGGTCTGAGTACCGCCCCAGCCACTTTCCAACACTTGGTGAATGACATCTTCAGGGATCTCCTAGATACATTCGTGGTAATTTATTTGGATGATATTCTAATTTTTTCTAACTCCACAGAGGAACATCATGGACATGTGAGAATGGTCTTGGAACGTCTAAGACAAAATCATCTTTACATCAAACTTGAAAAGTGTGAATTCCATAGGACCGAAATTCAATTTCTGGGGTATGTACTGTCTACACAAGGAATTAGTATGGATGGAAGCAAAACCCAAGCCATCAAGGATTGGCCAAGTCCTAGAAATGTGAAGGAGGTACAGCGCTTCATCGGGTTTGCCAACTTCTATAGACGTTTCATTAGAAATTTCTCTGAGGTAGTGTCACCTATCACTCAACTTACCCGGAAAGAGTCTAGGTTTTCCTGGACTCCCCAAGCCCAGGAAGCATTTTCCCGTCTAAAAGATAAATTTACCACTGCACCTATCTTAGTACATCCCAACCCCGAGCTTGCCTTCATAATAGAGGTGGATGCTTCAGACTGTGCCGTTGGAGCTATACTCTCTCAGAGAACAGGTGAGAAGAATGTCTTGCATCCCTGTGCCTTCTTTTCCCAGCAGTTGTCTTCGCTGAGAGGAACTACGATGTGGGCAATAGAGAGTTGTTGGCCATTATTGCCGCCTTCAAAGAATGGAGACACCTTCTTCAGGGAGCTGCACAGCAAATAGTCGTCCTGACAGACCATCGTAACCTTGAGTTTATCAGGTCGGCTAAGTGCCTGACTCCTCGCCAGGCTCGCTGGAATCTTTTCTTAAACCAATTTAATTTTATCATCTCTTATAGACCAGGATCGCGCAATGGAAAGGCTGATGCACTCTCTAGGATTTACTCAGCAGAGACATGTCCAATTACTCCTCCTAAGACTATTCTTCCTGACTCTAGATTCCTAGGAGTAATTCATAATCAAGACCTACTTAAGGACATCAAGGAAGCATACCATGCGGATTCCTTTTTGGCACAACCCCCAAGGGACGTAAGTCTTGTCTTTAAGAATGGTGTGTGGATTCAGGGACAACGTCTGTATATTCCTGAAACAGTCAGATTAAGAGTATTGCAACTCATTCACGATTCCAAGATAGCTGGGCATAGAGGAATTCTAAAGACACAGGAATTTCTTTCTCATTTCTTTTGGTGGCCCACTTGCAGGAAGGATGTTTTGAATTATGTCACTTCATGTGAGGTCTGTGCAAGATGCAAAACACCTCGCTCCTCACCAACTGGTCTGTTACAGCCTCTTCCCACCCCGTCCCGCCCGTGGGGATCCATTTCTATGGACTTCATTGTGGAGTTACCAACCTCTCAGGGGAAGAACACCATTCTAGTGGTGGTTGACCGTCTAACAAAGGCAGCTCATTTTATCCCTTGTGTCGGCTTACCCACTGCAAAACAGACATCAGATTTGATGATTAAAGATGTGTTTCGCTTACATGGAGTACCGGATGAGGTTATTTCGGATCGAGGGGTGCAATTCACTTCTAGGTTTTGGCAAAATTTCTGTGCAGCATTGGACATTAAAGTAAACCTTTCTTCTGCTTTTCATCCCCAGACTAATGGACAGACCGAACGAACCAATCAAACCCTGGAGCAGTATCTCCGCTGCTTTATCTGCCACCTACAGGATGATTGGGTGGATCTACTTCCATTAGCTGAGTTCTCGTATAACAACTCTCAGAGTGCCTCCACTAAACAGTCTCCTTTTTACTCTAATCTAGGTTATCATCCTAACATTCTACCACGATTTCCCATAGAAACGCCTTTACCAGCAGTGGCTGAAAGAATCACGTCTTTACAGAAGAATATGGATCTTCTAAAGGAAAATCTGGAATCGGCTCAAGAAAGGTACAAGAAAGCAGCAGATAAATTTTGTAAACCTGCACCAGCTTTCAAGGTAGGAGACTTGGTCTGGCTGTCAACCAGAAATCTTAAGTTAAGGATTCCATCGTCTAAGTTGGGACATAAGTACATTGGACCCTATAAAATCAGTAAAATTATAAGTGCCGTTGCTTGTCGTCTTCAACTGCCCAGAACTATGAGAATCCACCCTGTCTTTCATGTATCCCTACTAAAGGCTGCGACACCCAATACGTTTCCTGGACGTTCCTCTCCTTGCCCTGACCCAGTGCTAGTCGATGGTCAGGAAGAATTTGTGGTGGAAAGGATTTTAGATTCCAGGTTGTATAGAAATCAGTTACAATATCTGATTAAATGGCAGGGCTACCCAGTGGAGGACAACTCATGGGAACCGGTCAATAACGTTAATGCTCCTCGCTTGCTCCGTCAGTTTCATCAGAGGTACCCACACAAGCCTGGTCTGAGGTCATCCGGAGGTTGTCCTTAAGGGGGGAGTAATGTAAGGTTCTATGTATATATTCCTGAAACTCAGTTTGTTCGTCAGCCATTTTACTTTCTGTCTTGCTGCAGCTATCTTGCCCTCAGTCAAAATGGAGTTTCCAGCTTGCATGTTCCCGCCCTGATTCTCTCCTTTGCTTCTTAAGCAGCCACAGCTGAGCAATCAGTGCTTCAGAATCTAGCCTGCAGTGAACCTGTGACTTGACTCCTGTAAGCCTTGGACCTTGTACTCCAGCTATTCCTACTGAGGAACTCTGAAGCACTTGTGGACTCTGAACCCTGCTCTTTGAAAGACCCACGTTTGCATGGACTTACGGTAACAGAGAAAAAGATCCTGAATCTGTATTGGAGAGTGATTGCTGAGCTTGGATTACTCTGGCCTGCTGTGTCTCCTGTTTCTGTGTCTGCAAACTGTGTGACTATTTCTGCCAACTTGTATGAAGTAATACAGGACTTTTCTATATCAAACCTGTGACTCCTGTGTTTTCATCGCACCCAAGCACAAGACGCTATATGAACTGTACTACATACATTACAATCTCGCTCGGTCTAATGCTGTGCAGAGGCTTGTTGCTGCCTCTCCTGGTTCCTCTATTATAACCATTGCTGGAGCAGGCAGTCCTGGGACAAAGTCCTCGCTTTCTCCATCTGAGCATGCCCAGGGCAAGATCTCCCATTGGAGATCAGGGGTCACATGCTCGGTTATAGCAGCGACTCCCATTGGTCCGCCAGAAAGGTCATGAAAGTGCTTGTGTTCTGGAGCAGTTTCTCATTGGTCCTTTTCTGGAAGGTCCTGTAGCTGCTACTATAAAAAGGTGGCATAACCGCACGGCCGCGCGATAGTATCAAATCTGTTACGTGCTTGCACCAGTGTGGTCATGTATGCATGTGGTTAGGTCTGGCTGAAATAAGCCCCTGGAATACCGGCACCTCCGGTGAGGAGTTTTGTATGCACGTGTTCAGGGCTCGGCTGAAAACGCCATTAGAATATCGGCTACTCCGGTGAGGAGATTATTGCTTGTTTTCTGACTGCATGACCACAGACTGCAATCCGCTTAGCAGTCATCTGTGTCCCCTGTGAGTCTAACAGGACACAGTCTTTTTCACAGCTGTTCTGTGAATTAACAGAGTCCGCTTATATCGCCATATAGCGCTACAGCATTTTAGTTAGCGACTCTGTGGAATAACAGAGTTCGCCCATACCGCCATATAGTGCTTCGGCGTTTACATCTGCGACTCTGCGGGATAACAGAGTTCGCTCATACTGCCTATTTGCGCCATCTTACTAGCAGCAGGCTCTGCCTGCACGGTGGACCCCGGGCTGCGAACGCACCTCTCCTTAATATCTATTAGGTGCTCATTTTTTGTTCAAGAGTTGTCCTTTCTGGGGTTCATCCTGTCTGACAAGGGTTTCGTATGAGAGACGTAGGATAGACAGTCTGTAGGAGCGCCGGCCAGATGTAAGTGTTGTATGCAATTAAGAAATCTAATGCTGCTCCAGCCGGGTACCTCGAGTGGGATTACTATTGAGCAAGATTCTTGAAAACCCGGTCTGCAGGGCGCAAAATAAAGGAATCTTCTTAGTAAATGACAATCTTTATTTATTAAAAATTATTAAAAATTATGGTAAAACAATGAATCCACAATGCTTTTCAACGGAGTGAGTCCATCTTCCTCAGGTGGCATAATACATTCAATAAAAAAGGAAGTGTATTTAAAGGGGCAGCAGCCAATGGGAAACATGATGGCATAATTAAAACACATGAAGTGGAGGTGGGAGTCTGACAATAGTTAAACCCACACTGACATAGACGCTTGCTAGAAACTTTGTAAAAACCATATTAAAACCATATTAAAAGGGAGACAAATGATGCTAATGCTATAAAAAATTGAAATAAAATGAATTAAAATAAAATAATTGCAATAATTGCTAAAAAAAAAAAAAAAACATATCAAATCATCTCTTTTTTTTCCCTTCTTCTTTCAAATAGTTCTTTCAGTAGTGAGATTTAACCCTTCTGGGGCAAGTATGGCAAGTTTAAAAATCCAAAAATGTTCTTTTCTTGCAAGGTTACCAAACCGGTCAGTCAGATTATCTGGAATCTGATCTATAATAGTAAGTTTCAGTGAACTATGATCTTTATTATGCATAAGAAAAAAATGCTTAGAAAGGCTGTGTAATAAATATCCATTACGGATATTTTGACGATGTTTATTGAGTCTAGCGTGCATCGTCTGGATTGTACGGCCTACGTATAGTAGACCGCAACCACATTCAATTAGATAGATCACATGAGTGGACTGACACGTAACGCGACAATTTATTTTAAAACACGCGTCAGTGGTGTAGGATTTAAAAGATTGTGCCCCATCTAATATAGAGGTGCAACATAGACATTTTTTAACCTTGCTAGCAAAACACCCAGGTTTAATGTGACCTTGGTTGGTGAAAGGAACTGAAGGCCTAACCACTGTGTTACTGGGGGCTACAAGGTTACGGAGTGTCTGATTTTTTCTGAAAATAGTGATAGGTTGTGCGGGTATATGTGATGACAAAATGGGGTCCCCTTTCAGGATAAACCAGTATTTCTTTAACAAATTTCGTATTGATGCATGAGAGCGGTTAAAGGTAGTGACGAGACTCCATCTCACAAAATCAGGGGACTTCTCTACTGTGTCACTATTCTGTTTCATCCTTTCGAGGCAGCTTTCCTGAGTGAACACACTGGGCATCACCGGTCGACCGGTTTGGATAACCCTTACACTGAAACCGATGTTTCCGAAAATCTGCCTCCTTCAAAAAATCAGTGTCGTTTGTACAGTTTTTACGGACTATCCAATATTGCCCGTAGGGGATATTAACTAACCATTTTGGAAGGTGGCCACTGTTGAAGTTAAGGTAACTATTAACATCGACCTGCTTGAAATGCGTGGAGGTAGGAAAATGACCAAATGAGTCGACCTTTATCATAAGATCCAAAAATTGGATCGCTGTATTTGATATATTGGCAGAAAACTTAAGGCCCCAGGAGTGGGAATTCAGAGAATGAACAAAGTTGGTTGCTTCCAATTCCGATCCGGTCCATATGATGAAAAGATCATCTATGAAGCGACTATACACAGCAATCTTACACTCCGCCAATGGGGACTGCGCGATGAACAGGGACTCGAATGCCCCCATAAACAGATTTGCTCAACTAGGGGCAAATCTCATCCCCATCGCGCAGCCCCTCAATTGACAGTAGCAATCATCTTCAAATGAAAAGACATTGTTCTCCAGAACAAATAGAATGGCTTTTTTCAAAAATTCCTTCTGTAAAGGGGGTAGATGGTCATCAATCAAAAGGAATTGAGAAACCGCTTCCAGCCCTTTATCATGAGGGATATTAGTGTAAAGGGCTTGGACATCTAAGGTTAGTAATAGACAGTTAGCCATATTGGGTGTAGAGAGAAGAAGGTCTATTAAATGGGAAGAGTCTTTAAGGTACGATGCCAATTTTAATACAAATTTCTGTACAAATAGGTCTATATAGTGGGAAAGGTTGCACGTAATGGAACCAATACCTGAAATTATAGGACGACCAGGAGGGTTGATGGGTCTTTATGAATTTTGGGCAGAAAATAATAAAATGGTACTTTGAATCTAGAGATGTTGAGAAACTTAAATTCTTTTGCATTCAAAATCCCGAGAGAACTAGCTTCCCTAATGAAGGTCTTGTATTCCGAAAAAATGGTAGAAGATGGGTCCTTAACAAGTTTGTCATAGTAATCAGAATCACTCAATAATCTAATCCCCTCTTTAGTATACCAGTCCCTGTTCATGATCACAACCTCCCCCTTGTCTGCATTTTTTATGATTATACTCTTATTAGACTTTAATGAGTTCAATGCTATTTTTTCAGTAGGACTGAGATTAGAAGGTCTTTTAGGTGTAGAGGGAAAAGAGCGTAAATCCTTGAGTATCAATTGTTGAAAGGTTTCAACGTGTGGACCTTTATGATGAGCAGGGTAAAAATTACTCGAACCTAGTTTGGGGTTAACATGTGCATAATTGTCAGCCTCAGACACTGATGGCCCATAAATAGAATTCTTTTTGGCTTCAATAAGAAAGTGTCGTTGCACCGTTATTTTTCTGAAGAATTCATTCAGATCAAGATAGAGATTGAAGGTATTCACAGGTGTGTCTGGGCAAAAGGACAGACTGCGCTCTAAAAGTGATCTTTCTGAATACGATAGTGTATAATCAGAAAGATTGAAAATATTAGATTTCTCATTTAGACATGCTGAACCAAGGTTGATTTTTTTAAAAATTTTTGGATTTGGGGCTAGTTCTGAATGTAGATCTGATTTTTCCACTCCCTCTACAACCTCGTTTCCTCTTTTTCTTTTGATTTTTGATGAGTGACCTGGGGCCACCCGAAAAAACTGGGTAATTTTTGTATTCCCAGACAGAGATGGAGATTTATTATGAAGGGAAACAACACCAGAAGAATTGGGAGTAGGGAAATTATATTGGTGGAGGATGAGTCAACTAAACTGGTCAACAACGATCCCGTAGGTTCCACCATTTCAACAATAGAAAGTGGAGGTACCGTGGTATTAAGAGTGGGGGGAAGGGCAAAAAAGGAAACGGAATGGATGGAGGATTGAGAGGAGGGGTGATCCTCATGAATAGTAAATTGAGAGAGACCCTCCAAATCATCCATTGCTCCAGAAATAGAGGAATCCGGGTTGTTATTGAGTACCTGGGATGATATTTCTGGTGAACCTGAGCCACAAACTGAATCTGGAATAGGATCAACAGAAGGGGGGTCATCCAAGGATTCACATATGGTGGTCTCCATGCGAGGAGCCAGCATCCTAGTAGGGTGGGATTGGCCAATGATTCCCAAGGAAGACTGAATAAGGTTAGAACCTGAAGGGTTGGTACAGCCCTTGAGGGTATCCTTATGTTGTTGGTAGTAAAGAAGTTGCTTTTTGGTTTTAAAGGTGACTGATGGGGCCTCCTTTATATTTGAATTGAGTGCTTCCTTGCTAAGTGTGGAGGTGGATGAGAGCGACACTGGATAAGAGCCTAAAGGGTCAGTGGTCATGGAATGTCCTACATCCTGATTACATGTCCTATCCCTCAGTAGTTTACCCGCTTTTTTATTTATCAGGTCCTCCTCAAATTTGGTTAATCTATTGAAAAGTTTAGTATCGAGTTCCTGAAAATCGATGGACGTGGAGTAAACTTGTAATTTAAGTTTGAGCGCGTTAAGCTCTATAACCACGGCGCTTGCCAAGGAGTTCCTTTTTGAAACTAGAAGTTCCATCAGAGCTAGGGAGCATTTAAGGAGCATGTTGTCCCAGGATTTGGTAAACTCAGGGTCATTTAAAAAAAATGACTGTTGAGTAATCGTCAGTCCCTTAGGGACTAATCCTTCAAGAATATATTGTTGTAAAAATAAAACGTCAATGTGATTTGTAATTTCAATTTTGTTAAAATTCTCAAAGGTAGAAAATAGCATAACCAGATCTTTCCTTTCAGATTCACTTAGCTTATGAGCTATGTTAGGGGAGGACACAGAGCCTGTGCGACCCCCCAGAGCTCTTGCGATTTTCTCAATGCGCAGGACCTCTGGTTTGGAAAAATATGTATATAATAATATTAAAATATGGGGAGAAAGGGGTCCTAGAAATAGTACAAGTTAGAAATGTGCACTAAAGGTGTTGATAATTGAACAATAATATTAATAGTAGTTATTAGTAACCGTCAGAGATAATAATCCACATGGAAACTAAGTCCAGAGAGGGTTAAAATTGTTGATAGGTGATGAATGTAGCAATGCAAATAGTCTCATAAATGAACAGTCCAAGCAACTTCACTGACATAGACGCTTGCTAGAAACTTTGTAAAAACCATATTAAAACCATATTACAAGGGAGATAAATGATGCTAATACTATAAAAAATTGAAATAAAATGAATTAAAATGAAATAATTACAATAATTACTAAAAAAAAACAGATATCAAATCATCTCTTTTTTTTTCCCTTTTTTCATGTGTTTTAGTTATGCAATCATGTTTCCCATTGGCTGCTGCCCTTTAAATACACTTCCTTTTTTTATTGAATGTATTATGCCACCTGAGGAAGACGGACTCACTCCATTGAAATGCGTTGTGCATTCATTGTTTTACCATAATTTTTAATAATTTTTAATAAATGAAAATTGTCATTTGCTAAGAAGATTCCTGTCTTTTGCACCCTGCTGACTGGGTTTTCAAGAATCTTGCTCAAGGGGTTTCGTATGGACCCTGGGAAGGTACAGGCCATTGTGGATTGGGTGCAACCCAGAGACTTGAACGGTCTTCAACGTTTTTTGGGGTTTGCAAACTTTTACATGAAATTCATTAAGGGGTTTTCACAGGTGGTCAAGCCCCTCACTGATCTTAATCGTAAGGGGGCTAATCTCAAAAACTGGTCTGCTCCAGGTGTGGCGGCGTTTGCTTTATTAAAGAAATGTTTTGTGTCTGCCTCTGTTTTGGTCCAGCCCGATCCATCTGAACCGTTCATCTTTGAGGTGGATGGAGGTGGGGGTGGGGGTGGTGTTGTCCCAAGGACCCGCCACTTTGACTAACCTGAGACCCTGTGACTTCTTCTCGAAAATTTTTTTTCCTGCCGAGAGAAATTATGATGTTGGATAGCTTTTAGCTATCAAGTTGGCCTTTGAAGAATGGAGACACTTTTTGGAGGGGGATGTTCATCAGATGACACTGATTAGGACCACAAGAATCGGGCTTATATTGAGTCTGCCAAAAGTTTGACTCCCAGACAGGCTAGGTGGTCGCTTTTTTTTTCACACTTTAATTTTTCTATCACCTTTCGACCAGGATCCAAGAATGTCAAGGCAGGTGCCTTATCTCGCAGCTTGGATCCGATATCACCTCCCAAACCTCCTTCCTCAATTCATCAGCACGGAGTGGTTGTGGCAGTGGTGTCCTCACAATTGGAGCAGGAGATTTGTGAGGCTCAGTCTCTTGCTTATCCGTCATTGCCTGAAAACAAGCTTTTTGTCCCGGTTCAGCACCGGTTGAGGGTGCTCCAGGAGTTCCATGATTCTGCTCTTAGTGGGCATCCTGGAGTTTCGGCCACTTGTAGGGTTATTGCTAGGGTGTTTTGGTGGTCCTTTATAGCCTCTGATGTTGCATGATTGTGTCTTCCTGTGATACATGTGCCCGTGCTAAAAGCTCTCATAACCACCGGCCAGGGAATTGGTACCATTGCCAATTCCAGAGAGACTATAGACTCATTTGTCCATGGACTTTATCACTGATCTCCCTCCTTCCAATGGCAAAACTGTGGTCTGGGTGGTGGTAGACAGATTCAGTAAATAGGTGCATTTTGTACCTCTGGCACCATGCCGAGTACCCAGAGACAAGTGATCCTACACATGGACACTCTGAAAAGCTGTTCACATTTCCATTTATAGATTCTGCCCTCTCAGCCTGCCAGTTTCAAGCGGAACATGTGGAAATCGCATGTAGTAATGCAATAAATATTTGAGCAGCCAAGCTCACAAGAAGGCGATGGTGGTAAAATGTTATTACTGTCGCAAGTAGGGTTGAGCATTCCGATACTGCAAATATCGGGTATCGGCCGATATTGGCTGTATCGGAATTCCGATTCCGAGTTCCGATATTTTCGTCTTATCGGATACCGAATCGGGATTGTCACTGTCACTGTCAGTGTCCGTCGGTCGGGTCTGTCAGGAGTCAGCGGCACTTACCTGGCAGAAGATCTCCGGCGGTCACGGCCTGGACTGCTTCATGGCCGCCATCTTCTTTCCCCGGCGGTCACATGCAGTTTCTCGCGATAACTGCAGTGACTGCTGGGTAATCGCGGCCGTAAAGCAGTCAGTCCGATGACGTCACCGCCGGGGAAGCAGGTAATCAGCTGTGCTGCGTCGCGATGACAGGCTCTGCCTGTCATTGCGATGTAGCAGAGTTGGATCGTCGTGGGACTGTCGTTATGGACTGCGTCGGACAGGTGGTATACTGTTGGTTTTTTTTTTTTTCTTTTTTTACAGGAGATCGATGGCGTCGCAGGAATGAGAGAGTAATAAAATTAATGAAAACTGTGTTGTCTCTTTTATTAATTAAAAGACTTTTTTCTTGCTTTGTCTTTTTTTTAAACATTTAATAACTTTGGGATTAATAATGGATCGGTGTCTTATTGACGCCTCTCCATTATTAACCGGGCTTATTGTCACCGTGCAATCAACGGTGACATTAACCCTTATTACCCCGCTTGCCACCGCTACAGGGCAAGTGGGAAGAGCCGGGTAAAGTGCCACAATTGGCACATCTTTTGATGCGCCAAATGTGGGGCTGCTGTAGCCTGGTATTATCAGGCTGTTGAGGGCCAAAATCCATGGGCCTTGACAGTCTTTTAATACCAGGCCGCAGCAGTCTGCATTTTACTTGGCTGGTTAACAAAAATAGGGGGGATCCCCACGCGTTTTTTTTTTCGAGGGGATCCCCTATTTTTGTTAACCAGCCAAGCTAAGCAGACTGCTGTGGCCTGGTATTATCAGGCTGGCAAGGTCCATGGATATTGGATCCTTACCAGCCTGAAAAACCAGGACTCAGCGGTCTGCTTCATCTGGCTGGTTAACAAAAATAGGGGGGACCCCACGCCAATTTTTTTCGAGGGGATCCCCTATTTTTGTTAATCAGCCAAGATGTGCAGACTGCTGTGGCCTGGTATTATCAGGCTGGCAAGGTCCATGGATCTTGGCTCCTTAACAGCCTGAAAATCCAGGCCTCACCGGTCTGCTTCATCAGGCTGGTTAACAAAAATAGGGGGGACCCACGCCAATTTTTTCGAGGGGATCCCCTATTTTTGTTAATCAGCCAAGATATGCAGACTGCTGTGGCCTGGTATTATCAGGCTGGCAAGGTCCATGGATCTTGGCTCCTTAACAGCCTGAAAATCCAGGCCTCAGCGGTCTGCTTTATCTGGCTGGTTAACAAAAATAGGGGGGACCCCACGCCATTTTTTTTTCGAAGGGAACCCCTATTTTTGTTAATCAGTTCCCTCTGACGTCACTGATGGTGTCCCTGGCTGACCTGAAGTGAAATTGGAAAGCAATCAATTAAGCTTTCCACTTAAGGGCCCGTCTCACATAGCGATATCGCTACCGAGATCGCTGCTGAGTCACTAGTTTTGTGACGCAGCAGCGAGCTCACCAGCGATATCGCTGTGTGTGACATTCAGCGACGATCAGCCCCCCTGCCGGGTATCGCTGATCGTCGCTGAAATGTCAGGACCTTTTTTTGATCGCTGGTTTCCCGCTGACAGGCACACATCGCTTCGTGTGACAGGCGGGAGACCAGCGATCCGCTGTTAACCAAGGTACTAAGCGGGTTTCCAGGCGCGGGGCTGTGCCTAGAAACCCGCTGTGTACCTTGGATACCAGCGCCCTGATGCAGGGAGCTGGTATCCAAGGTACACAGCGGGTTTCCAAGCGCTGCGCGGTGCCTGGAAACCCGCTGTGTACCTTGGTTACCAGCGGATCGCTGGTCTCCCGCCTGTCACACGCAGCGATGCGTGCCTGTCAGAGGGAAACCAGCGATCAAAAAAAGGTCCTGACATTTCTGCGACGATCAGCGATACCCGGCAGGGGGGCTGATCGTCGCTGAATGTCACACACAGCGATATCGCTGGTGAGCTCGCTGCTGCGTCACAAAACTAGTGACTCAGCAGCGATCTCGGTAGCGATATCGCTATGTGAGACGGGCCCTTAAGCGATGTTACCCGCAGTGTCGCTGTCCCAGATCGCTGCCTGAGCTGCCTGTTTGGCAGCTCAGCAGCGATCATGTAGCGATACACCAGCGATCCTGACAAGTGCATATCGTTGTCGGGATCGCTGGTGTATCGTTATGTGACACCCAGCCTTTACTCTCCTGTCAGGCAGGAGAGGAACTCATTCATTTGGGGTTTACTGTGAGGCTGCAGCATTAGCTGCGGTCCCTGCAGTAAACGTTAACCCTTTCTGAAGGATTACACCGTGGGACCTGACTGTGCATGGGAAAGGTAAGAATAATTTTGCTTTTTTATTTTATTTTTATTACAGGAAATGGTTTTTGCAGTAAAATAAAAGATGGTCAAAAACATGTGTCTTTATTTCATTAAAATGATTTTTAATTAAAGTGTGTGTGTTTTATTTTTATTTCATGCAATAGGATTAATAATTGATAGTTGTCTAATTGACAGCTCTCAATTATTAACCTGGCTTAAGGTCACCTTTCAATAGCAAGGTGGCTTTAACCCCATATTAACCCATTCGCCACCGCTACAGGGCAATGGGAATAGACGGGCAAAGTGCCAGAAAGGGCGAATCTAATTATAGATTTGTCTTTCCTGGGGTGTCTGGGGGCAGATGTTAGTAGCCGGGGGGGGGGCAAAAATAATGGTCCCTCTCTGGGCTATTATTATCTGCCCCCACTCACTGGCTTTGTCTGTCTGGTTGCGAAAATAGGGCGGGAGCCCACGCATTTTTTTCAGCAATTTTACACCTCATATATATATATATACATGTCATTGAATTTGTGACACATATATATATATATTTATATTTGTAGTTCATACACTTCTACATAGTATAATAGCCGCTAATTCAATTGCCGGCTTTTGTGAAAATGCAGAACCCGACATGAAATGACACTTGGTGTACATAGGGTTAACCATGTCTTTTCATGTCCTTTGCTATCTAATTTGCACAAACAATTAAATCAGTCTATGTGTGCAAAATTTCACACCTGTAGGGGTTAATTAAAGGTGTAAATTCGTAGCAAAAAAGTCAGTTTTTTTTACAACGAATTTACACCTTTAATTAACCCCTACAGGTGTGAAATTTTGCACACATAGACTGATTTAATTGTTTGTGCAAATTAGATAGCAAACGACATGAAAAGACATGGTTAACCCTATGTACACCAAGTGTCATTTCATGTCGGGTGACCCGACATGAAATGACACTTGGTGTACATAGGGTTAACCATGTATTTTCATGTCCTTTGCTATCTAATTTGCACAAACAATTAAATCAGTCTATGTGTGCAAAATTTCACACCTGTAGGGGTTAATTAAAGGTGTAAATTCGTAGCAAAAAAGTCCGTTTTTTTTACAACGAATTTACACCTTTAATTAACCCCTACAGGTGTGAAATTTTGCACACATAGTCTGATTTAATTGTTTGTGCAAATCAGATAGCAAACGACATGAAAAGACATGGTTAACCCTATGTACACCTAGTGTCATTTCATGTCGGGTGCTTCTGTCTTTTCACTGAAGCCGGCTTTACCCGGCAATTAAATCAGAGGATATTTTACTATGTAGAAGTGTATAAACTATACATATATGTATATATATATGTCACAATGACATGTATATATATATATATATATGTATTCTATGTGTGTATATTTAGTGTTTACAAGGAAAGAATGGGGTTTTTTTAGTTGCGATATTTTGTTCCCATAGACTTACATGGGACTTCCGGTATCGGTATCGGGTATCGCCGATATTTTAGTGATATCGGCGATACCATTCCGATTCCGATACTTTAGGATATCGGAAAGTATCGCTCAACTCTAGTCGCAAGAGGTAGAGGATGACAATGAGACACAATTGTCAGCAAGTGGTGTTGTTACGTTAGCAAGTCAGGAGAAGGACCAGGGTATGGAAGTGGAAAAAGAGGTGGTGGACAGGGTAGTCTTGGTGGCTGGCAGCCTGGCATACATGGCTGAGTTTATGTTCCATTGCCTTTCTCTTGACCCTCGTGTTGTACACATTTTGGCCAACACTAATTACTGGTTGATCACCTTTCTAGACCCCCACTACAATGAGAACTATAAATCTTTCCTTCCCATTGTGGAGAAGTCTAATAAAATAACGGGAAAAAAAGGTGTAGTCAGCTTACCATTTGATGTGTTTGAACTCCCTGATGTTAGCTAACTCCTCGCATGGATCAGGTTGAGCAGACATGATAATTAAAAAGACAAAAAGGAAAAAAGGATCCAACGATGGGTGGGGGTGGCTAAAAAATAACTTTTATTGTAAAGTTATTGAAAATAATAGACACATATTGACGGGCACTACACACTATTAGGACAGATCAATGCATCATCAATAAGACGCATGTCGAGATGCATTGATATGTCCTAATAGTGGTTAGTGCCCAACAATATGTGTCTATTATTTTTAATAACTTTACAATAAAAGTTATTTTTTAGGTCTAATAAAATGTTGCAGTACCAGAAGGACTTAGTTAAAGAATTATTAAAAAAATTCACATCTGCCATCGCCGGCATCAGATTTCACAGTTCCTTGGAGAATTAAGGAGTGGAGACTAGGGAGACACACATCAGATGCAGCAGAGGAAGGAGAGCACTCTCAAAGGTCTGGGACAGTTTTCACAGACCCTCCCATCGCCCAAGCCCTGATGCGCTGAGCAGTGTGACAAAGGAGGGAAACATTTTGGAAGATGCTGAAGGAGTACCTGTCATGTGTGCATTGCCACGAAGATCGTCGCGGTTGCACATTTTGACTTCTCACAGCTGATCTGCTGTTTCTTTGTGTTTGGCAGCTAGGGAGTTAATTCTGTCTGTGCTCGGTGCTGGGACTGGGTGCAGTTTCTCCCGGCTGCAATTGATTATTTGTTGATTGGTTTCCTTTAAATTCCTGGTTGTCTGCTTGGGGAGTTGCCAGTGAAACCTTCATGCAGACCACAGATAGCAATGAATCTGTATAGACTTTAGTTGTGAGCTCCTTAGTTGTTCTAAGCTCAACTTGGTTAGAGTTTATTTCCCAGACCATTTATGTTCCTTTGGTGTTTGAGTGTGTATGCAAGCGAGTGTTATCCTGTCTGTCTTATATGTCTAATCTGTGTATTTAGCTGAGATCAGCCCATATCCCTTTGGTGGTAGTCAGGATCCTTCTTAGGACTGATTACAGGGTTCAGGGTCTGATAGGAGACAGGGTTAGGTTGGAGACTTGGACCTCTGAACCATTATCAGTACCTCCAAGGTGAGGGATTAGTTAGGACCCCAGTTTAGGGTCAGGTTAGATCCCGGTCCACCTCTTTCCTGTTTCAGCTCATCAAGTCCTCAAGATTAACCCTGAGTTCAGCAGATATCGTGTCAGGTAAATCTATTCTATACTTACATGCTGATGTTGCTATACTAGTTGTTGTATAGAGTGTTGTTCCTGTATTAATAGTTTACTGACATTGTATACCTATCATTAGACAGCGTGACAGTACCTTGCCGACCGTACCAGCATTCTGTGTGATTCCTCTGCGCCTTACAACTATTGTGTATTCAAGCTAGACACGTGGCATGAACTTTTCTCTCTACGCCTTGGAGATCCTGACCTGCCCTAACGCTAGAATTTTGTCAGAGCGGGTTTTTAGTGCCGCCTGAGGTATTATAACTAGAGATGAGCGAACGTGTTTGGAAAACGTTTGCCAATTTCAAATTCGGCACAAATGTAGCAAATTTGGATTCATGTTTGTTTTCACTAGCATTTTTACTCAAAGTCGGCAAAAGTCGGTCACAGTTCAGTAAATCATCACGTTTCCACAAATACTTTTGTTATTACTTTGGCTATGATAGTGATGCTGTATGATGAGCAGGGGGCAAAGGAATGTGTTTGATGAGAGGAAGGGATGTGTCTAGGTAAGAGGAGCATGTGGAGAGGTTACAGCATCAGCTTGTACTTTCTTTTCTTCCCTTAACTTTGTGTGTTGATTCCAACAACCAATCAGGGCACAGAAACCATCCACAACATCATGACAAAAGGTCTTCTGTGATTGGTTGCCAAAGTCACATGTCCCTGGCAATATAAAAAGAAGCGGACATCTTGTTTTGGTAGCGCTATTTGCTCAGTGTCACAGTGCAGAAAGCGGTGCTGAAAGTGAACTTATCCTGTGTGAAATCGATCTTCCAGCATTGAAATAGATTGTGTATAAACTGTGTGGCAGTCTGTGGAAGCCCCATTAGCTACTCCAAATCGTTTGTGCTAACACTGTTTCAATGGCAAATCAAAAGACCAGATTTGAAATTAAAAATTGTTAGGCCTAATATAGTGTTGGAGTCACTAGGGGCAATTATCTACTCCAAATCATTTGTTCTAAAACTGTGTTCCAGTGGCAAATCAGAAGGCCAGATTTCCAATTAAAAATTGTTAGGCCTAATATAGTCATGCAGCCACTAGTCGCAATTAACTATTACAAATCGCTTGTGCTAAAACTGTTTCAGTGGCAAATCAGAAGGCCAGATTTCCACGTAAAAACCATTAGGCCTACTGTAGTGTTGCAGCCACGGGGCTCAATTAGCTACTCTAAATCGATTGTGCTAAAACTGTGTTTCAGTAGCAAATCAGAAGGCTATATTTTCCACTTAAAAATCGTTAGGCAAAACAGTGCTGTTCAGGCACACAGTTTCTAAGAAAATCAATAGCGATTGTTCATTTAGTGACAAGTGACTGACAGCTATGGGCCTAAGCTGGGTGAGAAAAAGCGAGGTCATGGTGGAAGGGGAAAGAGGCTTGGTGTTCGAGGTGTACGTGGGTTAGGTGTAAATGTGAATGAAAGCTCAACTGAACAAATACCGTCTCGTCCTATTCACTGATAACATCTGTTACTGGCCGGCCTACTTGACTGTCTTTCTTTGGCAGCCGTAGAGTGGTTTGCCTAGTAGATGAGGCTCAGAAAGAGAATGTGCTCGAGTGGATGGCAAGCACTTCATCAAGTTGCATCTCCTCCTCTTCCTCTATCTTAACATAATACACACACAGTACAATCCTCAGAGGTGGCACTCCAATCACCCTGGTTTCCCCCTGTGTCAAAAATTTACAAACACCCAATTGACTGTGGGGAACTTCAGATGGGCCATTCTGAAGAGCTGTTCATACATTGTATTCCATGGGCATTAGAGGTTGACTCTGAAGAATCACAGAATCCAGAGGAGTAAAGCATTCGCACGGATGCCCAAAATTTTTTCATGCTGGATCTGGTGCCGGATGAAGTAGGGTCCAAGCAGAATCCAGACCTTCATCACCAGACATTAGTCACCAAGGGTGGAGGTGATCCTGATGAGACTCACATACCAGAGGCGAACGTGGACTGTACTGTAGTGACAGGGCAGGAAGAGCTGGAGGGTGACTCCCATGGTGAGGTGTGTGAGAACAGAGAGGATGACGATGAGGTTGTAGATCCCACTTGATGTGAAGCCAAAGGTATGCAGCTGAGTCAGTCAGCAGTGGAGGTGGAGGAAGATGAGGAGGTTATGTTGCAGCTTCCCACACAGACACAAAGTAACGCAACCACGAGAAGCACCGCTTCCTCAGCCCCAAATCTGCCTGTGGCATGCATC
This sequence comes from Oophaga sylvatica, assembly GCA_033576555.1. Taxonomy (NCBI): domain Eukaryota; kingdom Metazoa; phylum Chordata; class Amphibia; order Anura; family Dendrobatidae; genus Oophaga; species Oophaga sylvatica. Next base: position 103,131,086 of record JARQOD010000006.1, read on the forward strand.
GGTCGTGAGTGTGCAGTTCGCAGTGGCGGGAATGGTTGCCTAGCCTGGGCATTTTTTGAGACCACAAAAGATGGCCCAGCACACGTTATCTGACAAATTTGCAAAAAAAACTCAGTAGAGGCAAAAATTGCAATAATTTGACAACTTCATGCAGGAATCGGCACATGTGCGACCAACATGCCTTTTCTGTGGGAATCTCACTGCGCTAAAATGCGGAGTAGCAGGCCTCGCCAACCACCGATCATCTCATCAACCCCATCTGCTGCTTCTTCCCCCTCTATCACCATTCCAAGTGTTCACACACAGGTCACAGAAACTACAATTGTTTACCCACCACAGTTGGGGTGAGTGAGAGCCAGTCAGCTGTTATGGAAGTAGACATGACTACTGCTTATGTGTCACCTAGCACAACACATCTTTTTCAATCCACCATAACATCTCTGCCTTCACCTCACTCACAGTCCAGCAGTTTGTCCTATTCTCCATACTCCATCCTCTCTCAGCACATCAGCCAGCTCTCAGTCCCGCAGTTGTGATCAAGTAAAAGAATGCTTCCTCCTACACATGGCAAAGCTAGGAGCTTGAACTTCACCGTCTCCAATCTGTTGATCATGGAAATGCTACCTTTCTGTCTAGTGGATACCGACGGTTTCCAAAAGTTGATGGCCGTCGCAGTCCCCCAGTACCAGTTGTACTGTCGCAATTACTTCTCAAAGAAAGTTGTGCCTGTGCAACACCAGCATGTCATTGACAACATCACCCATTCCCTGAAATAATCTATATCTTGCAGAGTGCATTTCACCACTGAACCTGGACAAGCAAAAATGGGCAAGGGCATTACATTTTACTGATTGGGAACCAGGTGACTCTGGTGGCTGTGGGACAGCTGCTTAATTGCCTGCTCCACAAGTCTTTGAATCCCCAAGACTTGAGGGACAAACCTCTATATCTAACAGTTTCTGCTTATGCCTCCTCTACCTTCTCTAGGGCCTCTACCTGTGCCCTCAACCTCTCCCTTAATCAGACACACATTCCAACAGTGCAGATAGAATCTCCCCCACCTCCGTACTGCGCAACCATGGCTCACCGAAATCAGGCAGTGTTTAAATTAATATGCCTTGGAGATCACGGTTACGCTGCTCAAGAGTTGTAGACAGGTATCCAGGCCGAGTTAGAGCTATGGCTGTCTTCACTGAACCTGGAGCCAGGGAAGGCCGTTTGCGATACCGATGCAAACCTGGTGGTGTCCTTCGACGTGGCAACCTCACACACGTGTCTTGCATGGTTCACGTTCTCAACCTAGTTGGACAACAATTTCTACGCCATTATCCCGGCCTGGATGCACTGTTGCAGAAATCACAGTCGCTGTGTGCTCACTTCCAACTATCACACCTCGCAGGTCGTTGACCTGCATTGCTACAGAGGTCTTTCGGCCTACCAGTTAGCCGTTTGATTAGTGATGTTCCGACATGGTGGAATTTCACTGTGCACATGTTGTAGCGGCTGTGGCAGCAGCGACAAGCACTGGTGCAGTATGTACTTTTGCATAGCCTGGGCCAAATCAGTCCAGACATGGTGCAAATCACACTTGCGGTGTGGGCACAGGTGAAAGACCTCTGCACCCTTCTGCACAGTTTTGAAATGGCTACTAATATGGTTAGCACTGATGATGCCATCATAAGCATCACTATTCCAGTCTATTCTGGAACACACTTTGAATAGTCTTCATGAGGAGGTGATAGTCGCTGAGGAAGAGTTGGAAGCTAAGGAGTATGTGGAAGGGATAACAATATCTGAAATTTCCAGACTGTCGTCGTATTGGCCGGTGCCATGGGAGGGTGATTACAGCGATCAAGGGAGGCTCACGGTGCCAGACAAACTGTTAGTGAATATGCAGGAACCGACAAACAAATGGAGAAAGACGAGGTGATGTAGGCAAAACAGTTAGGAGATGAAAAGGATAATTATATGCTCTCTGTTGTCAGTGGTTGGCTGGAGGGGATGGAGGAGGCAACCTTGAGTGTTACCCCACTGCTAAAACAGCATGGACTTCGACCTCATAGAAATGCCCAAAACATGAGCACCTTCTTGCTGCATTATCTTAAACATGATGCCCGTATTCTTAGGGTTTGAAATATTGCTGACTACTGGGTTGCCACTCTGTTAGATCCACGGTACAAAAGTAAATTTAGCCAGATGCTTCCACTCCTTGAAAGGGATGCGTGCATGCTGGAGTATCGAAATTGGCTTGTAGACATTATGAGTGGTTTTCCCCAAGACAGCAGGGAGGCACATAGTGTGAATCCCAATTGTAGTTGTCCAATCCTGGGAACATCAAGGCATCATTGCAAAAACATTAGCAGCAGCAGTAGTGTAAGTGGCATAAGCAATTTCTGTGAGTCTTTTAACACATTTTTTAAACCAGCCCGTGCACCAGCAGAACAGAGTACAAGTTTATCAAGTTGTGAACGACTGGAGAGGATGGTGCAGGAGTATCAAGAGCTCAATATCAATGCCAATAGGTGTTTGGACCCATTTACATTTTGGTCTTCAAAAATGGAAGAGTGGTGTGAGCTCGCCTGTCAGAGTTCTCTCAGAACATATCTTCAGCACTGCTGGTTTTGTCCTGATGGATAAGTGCATCCACTTGTACCCTAAAAGTGTAGAACACCTAACTTTCATTGAAATAAACAAGTCATGGATCTCAGATGATTTTTGCACCACAGTCACAGATTGGGCAGACTAGGCAATGGTGTCCTTTTTAGTGTTGTGTATTGATCTCATGCTATTGCAGTCTGTCATCTTTGTGGTGTATTTTGTGCCTGCTGTTGCTACTGCTGTATTTTGTACTGTATTTTGTGCCTGGTGTTGCTTAGAGCTCACAGAATTGTTTACAATCAATGTATGTTTGAGAAATGTAAGCTTACAAACTTTTTAAAAGCTTTTGTTGACTTTTAGAGATCGCATATACAGTATGTTCGCAGATCAGTTAACACTGTATGTCAGAGAAATAGACGCTTGCTATATTTTTAAAAGCTTTTGTTCTCTTTTAGAGATCTCATAAATGTTCAAAGACCACATAACACTGTGTGTCTGAGAAACGGAAGCTTACAAAAATTTTAATAGGTTTTGTTCACTTTTAGAGATCACAGAAATATTCACAGACCACGTAACACTGTATATCTGAGCATTGGAAGCCTACAACATTTTGAAGCTTTTTAACAATTTTAGAGATCAGAGAAATGTTCACTGACCATGTAACACTGTATGTCTGAGAAATGGAACCTTACAAATGTTTTAACAGCTTTTGTTCACTTTTTGAGACTACAGAAATGTTCATAGAACTCATAACACTGTATGCCTGGGAAATGGAAGCCTTCAAAATTTTGCAGGAGTTCAACTCACTCAGCAATACACGGAGGTAGAACTCAGGAACACTGAAATCTTCAGTTGGTTTATTACATGGTGGCATAAACCAAAAGAATGGGAAAGTAAACACAGGAAAACAACAAAGAAAACAAAATGCTGTAACAGAGTCCATACGTTTGCAGGTAGCAGCCCACTCTGCAGCAAAGCAGATTCAGTTTTTCCTCCTCAGGATACAACCACTGGAGTTACTCCCTCCAGTACTGCTAAACAAAGACTGCCTCTGGAGCCCAGCTATTTAAACCTCATACTAGGTGAATCCTCCCATGTGACTGAACACATGACTGTGACATAACACAGCTCCTATCAGCACACGGCGGTGCTGGCTCTACAGGTGGAGATAAAGTGGACATTTTCCCACCACTCTTTGGATGTCCACATAAAAACCAGACCATTTATGCAACTTAGCTTAATCCTCACAATACTTAGTGTGCTGGAGGAAAGTACATCACTAATGCCATTAAGCATAGTAACACATATTTACCCTCCTGTATTTTACCAGTGATTTTGTCACAATTTTTCAAAATCTTTGTTCACTTTTAGAAAGCATAGAAATGTTCATAAACAACGTATGTTAGGCAACGAAATCCCACTGCTGCACAGAGGGAATCTTGAGCCATGTCCTCTGTGGTCTCCCATTCTTCTTCAGCTGCAGAGGATCATGCTCAGCGGAGACATCAGTCCCAGTGTCTTGCTCAGGCTAATGCTATGCGTTTGGTTGCTGCTGCTGCCCCAAGTTCAGCTCTAGCAACCAGCATTAGTCAGCGGCGAGCAGACGTTCCTGGGACTCCACAGAGATGTAGATTTTAGTCTAGAGAGAGGATTCATATGTTCCCATACAGATAGACTTTTCTAAGCGAGGATTGGCATTAGTTAGGACCTGGAATACGAGAAGAACCTTAACGTGGCTTCCAGGTACACATAAATTGGCCATTTTATGTGCTAAGACTTCTCAATTTTTCATATTTCTAAGGCAGTGATGCAATTCATTTTTCATATTTTGTGTCTGCAAGCTATAGCGCTACATTGTGCTTCCTTTCTTTCTTGAATGTGCAGGAGTTGGTGACTCTAGGTTTAGCACCTGTTCACATTAGGTCTATTTTTGGATGTGCCAGTCAGTTTTTTGACATGTATTCATTTACCTTCTGCCTGAGTACTCCACCTGTTGGTCACAGGCGTTTTAATTATCCCAGGTCCATTACCCCTCCACAGAGATGTAGATTTTAGTCTAGAGAGAGGATTCATATGTTCCCATACAGATAGACTTTTCTAAGCGAGGATTGGCATTAGTTAGGACCTGGAATACGAGAAGAGCCTTAACGTGGCTTCCAGGTACACATAAATTGGCCATTTTATGCGCTAAGACTTCTCAATTTTTTATATTTTCTAAGGCAGTGATGCAATTCATTTTTCATATTTTGTGTCTGCAAGCTATAGCGCTACAGTGTGTTGCCTTTCTTTCTTGAATGTGCAGGAGTTGGTGACTCTAGGTTTAGCACCTGTTCACATTAGGTCTATTTTTGGATGTGCCAGTCAGTTTTTTGATATATATGTTCCTGGGACTAAGTCCTGCTTTTCTCCATCTGAGCATGCCCGTGAGACGACCACTCATTGGAGGTCGGAGGTCACATGCTTAGTTATAAAAGGATAACACGGCCGCACGGCTCTGTGAAGTAACATAGTTCGCCTGTGTTTATAACGGGTGACATCTAACCCGTGTGTTGTTGGCGTTCAATTGCCGCCTTGTTCTGACATTGCTTAGCAGCAGGTTTCATCTCTGAACGGTGGACCCCAGGTTGCGTACGCACCTTATTATTATATATATTTCATTTGGTGCTTTAATAATAATCTTTAATAATCTTTATTTATATAGCGCCATCATATTCCGCAGCGCTTTACAGTTTAAGTGCTTTCCGCCAACCCTAAAAACGTAACACTGTTTGTCTGAGAAATGTATCCTACAAAATTTTTAAAAGCTTTTTGAAAGCTTTAGAGATCGCAGAAATGTTCCCTGCCTACTTAGCACTGTATGTCTGAGAAATGGAAACCTACAAAATTTTTAAAAGCTTTTTAGAGATAACAGAAATGTTTAGACTAGATAAAGCTGCATGTCTGTGAAATAAAAGCTGTCAAAATTTTTAAAAGCATTTGTTTACTTTTAGAGATCACACAAATGTTCACAGACTACGTAACACTATATGTCTGAGAAATGTATCCTAATAAATGTTTAAAAGCTTTTAAAAAGTTATAGAGCTCACAGAAATGTTCACATACTGTTAGGGGTCAAGTTCCCACTTCTGCACAGGGGGAACCTCGAGCCATCTCCACTGTGGTCTCCCATTCTTCTCCTGCCACAGTGGTTCCTGCTCAGCAGAGACGTCGGTCCCAGTGTCTTGCTCAGTCTCATACTGTGCAAAAGAATACTGCTGCCTTTCTGGGTTCTGCCATTATAGCCAGTACTGGTCAGCGGCGAACAGATGACTTTGGGACTAAGTCCTGCTTTTCCCCTTCTGAGCATGCCCAGGGTAAGATCTCTCATTGGAGATCAGGGGTCACATGCTCAGGTACTGCAGCAACTCCCATTGGCCCTCCAGGAAGGTCGTGAAGCTGCTCGAGTTCTGGGGCAGGCTTCCATTGGTTTGTTCTGGAAGGTCTTGCATTTGCTGTGGCTATAAAAGGGTTGCATGGCCGCAAGGCCATGCGCTAGTATCAATTCTGTTATGTGCTTTGCGCCAGTGTGGTCATGTACGCATGCGGTTAGGGCTTGGCTAAATAAGCCCCTAGAATACCGGCACCTCCGGTGAGGAGTTTTGTATGCACGTGTTCAGGGCTTGACTGAAATAGCCTTAGAATACCGGCTACTCGGGTGAGGAGTTGGTTGTTTGCGTTACTGTTTGCATGACCACGGACTGCTATCTGCTCTGCAGTTATCTGTGTGCTCCTGTGGGGTTAACATGACACAGTCTCTACTACAGCGACTCTGTGGAGTAACAGAGTTCGCTCTTACCACCTTATAGTGCCACAGCTTCTATATCAGCGACAGTGGAGTAACAGAGCTAGCTTATACCGCCATATTGTGCCATCTTGCTAGCAGCAGGCTCTGCCTGCACGGTGGACCCAGGGCTGCAAACGCACCTATTATTTATATTTATTTGGTGCGCTCCGCCAGCCCTAACACATACCATGTAACATTGTCCAAAAGACATCTGCTCGCTGCTAACCAGTACTGGCCACGATAGCAGAGCCTGGAGGAGCAGCAGTATTTCTCTGCACACTGTTAGACTGGGCGAGACGCCGGGACCGATGTCTAAGCTGAGCAGGCTCCACTGCGGATGGAGATGAATGGGAGACCGCAGCGGGACTGGTTCGAGACTCCCCTGTGCAGCAGCGGTGTTATGAATGTTTTAGAAATGAATTCTGAGCAGAAGCTCCCTCTGGTGGTTGCAGACAGTGCTGAACCATTCAATGAGGATTGGCAATCAGGGATCACGGACTGGCTGGATATAAGGGAGGTTTTCCCCCATCATGGTTGCCGGTGATCAATTGTTCTTGTCTCAACATTGTTTCCTGGTTCACTTGGAAGCTTGCTGAGTCTTGCCTCTTCTCCTGCTCTCAGATAGGGTGTTTTCTGTTTTTTGTTTTTGTGCTTGCCGTTTGTATATTTCTCTGCATTTCTGTGAGGTTGGCCAGGTTCCACTCCCTGGGGGGCTTGGTCTCCTCTCGGTTCCTCTGGAGCCATTGTTGTTTGTTCATTTGCCTTATCCAGTTTTTTTTTTCTGTGGCTGCGGCTTAGTTTTGTTACACCAGAGAACTAATTTAGGTGGTAGAGGTCGTGTGATCTCAGGTGTTTTTGCAATTAGTAGCGTTGGTTTTTTTAAGGTTTTTTTGGATTGCAGTAAGTATCCTTCCTATCCTTTTCTGTCTAAGTCAGATTGGGCCCCAGCGTTTGCTCATACTATTTTCTGTCTGTGTCTGTATTTCCTCTTGTCTAACCGCCATTACATGTTTGGGGGCTTCCTATGTTCTTTGGGGATCTGCTCCGGGGCAGATAGCTTTCCTCTTTCTGTCTTTAGGTGTAGTTAGCCTCTCAGGCTGTGACGAGGCATCTAGGATCAACGTATGAACGCTCCACGGCTGCCTTTAGTTGTGGTGGTTAGTTAGGGTACTGCAATCCAGTAGATTCCAACCTCTCTGGTGTATTGCCGTTTTTGCCTGCTCTCCTCAGCTACCAAAACATAACAGTATCACCGGCCCAAACTGAAAATTATATGGTACTCACAGAAGGGAAAAATAGTGTGGAAAAAAAAAAAGTTGTCAGAGATTTTTTTTTTTTTTCTGTTTGTTGCATTTTTTCTTTCTCCCTCTTTTTCTCTGGGTGCTGAGGAGGATTTTTTTTTTCTCTCAATGGAGTTTGCACAATTGTGTGGCCGTGTGGATCTGCTTGCCACTGAAGTTCGGAGTATTGCAACCTATCTTGCAGAGTTGCCGGTTGTGGAACCTAGGATCCCCATGCCAGATTTGTTTTTAGGGGATCGAGCTAAATTTCTGAATTTCAAAAATAACTGTAAGTTGTTTTTTGCCTTAAAACCTAAGTCCTCAGGGAACGCAGCACAGCAGGTTCAAATTGTCATCTCTCTCCTGCGCGGCGATCCTCAGGATTGGGCTTTTTCCCTGACACCTGGGGATCCTGTTTTGAGTAATGCTGATGCATTTTTTCTGGCTCTGGGGTTATTGTACGATGAACCTAATGTCACTGATCAAGCTGAAAAAACCTTGTTGGCATTAAATCAGGGGCTTGAGGACGCTGAGTTGTACTGTCAGAAATTCCGAAAGTGGGCAGTTCAGACCAAATGGAATGATGATGCTTTGGCAGCTCTTTTTTGGAAGGGTCTGTCAGAGAATGTAAAAGATGTTATGGTGGGTTTCCCTGCTCCCTCTGGTCTCAATGATTCTATGTCATTGGCGATTCAATTTGACAGACGTTTGCGTGAGCGTAGAGGTATGCGTGGAATGGTGTTGCCTTGTGAACCAGCTTCTGAGCCCATGCAGTGTGATAGAGTGGCTTCTGGGGCACAGCGTCATGAGTTTCGAAAACGCAATGGGTTGTGTTTTTACTGTGGTGATGCCTCTCATGCTATTTCAGTCTGCCCTAAGCGGGAAAGACGTTTTGCACGCTCAGTTGTCTTGGGTAGTGTTCAGACTAAATTTCTGTTGACTGTTACCCTGATTTGCTCCCTGTCCACATTTTCTGCTCAGGCTTTTGTTGATTCGGGAGCAGCTATTAACCTGATGGATTTTGATTTTGCTAAACGTTGTGGGTTTCCCTTGATACCCCTACGGAAGTCTATTCCCCTACTGGGGATTGATTCTACCCCTTTGGCTGAGAATAAACCCCAGTTCTCTACTCAGGTGATAATGAGGGTTGAACCTGATCATCAGGAGAGTTGCAAATTTTTGGTGCTGTATAATCTGCATGACATTATTGTACTAGGTTTCCCTTGGTTGCAGTCTCATAATCCTGTTTTGGATTGGAAATCTGTGTCTGTAACCAGTTGGGGCTGCCAATGTGTTAATGCCAACACTCCTGTTTTTTCTGCCTCTCCCCAGGCTCAAGATGTGCCTGACTTTTTGACTGATTTTTCTGATGTGTTTAGCGAAAGTAAATCTGCATCCTTGCCCCCCATAGGAGCTATGACTGCGCTATTGAATTAGTGCCTGGTAGTAAATTCCCTAAAGGTCGCCTTTTTAACTTGTCTGTACCTGAACATGATGCTATGCGGTCTTATATCAAGGAGTCATTGGAGAAGGGTCATATCAAACCATCCTCTTCACCCTTGGGTGCCGGTTTTTTTTTGTGGCCAAAAAGGATGGTTCATTAAGGCCGTGTATTGATTATCGTCTCTTGAACAATATCACTGTGAAATATCAATATCCGTTACCCTTGATTTCTGACCTGTTTTCCAGGGTGAAAAGTGCTACTTGGTTTACCAAGCTTGACCTCAGGGGGGCGTATAACCTTATTCGCATTAAGCACGGGGATGAATGGAAGACGGCGTTTAATACCCCAGAGGGGCATTTTGAATACCTAGTGATGCCCTTTGGGCTCACTAATGCTCCTTCCATCTTCCAGTCCTTCATGAATGACATTTTCAGGGATTTTGTGGATAAATTTCTGATTGTTTATTTGGATGATATCTTGATTTTTCCAATGACTGGGACTCTCATGTGAAACATGTTCGGACTGTGTTCCAGATTTTGAGAGAGAATGCTCTGTATGTGAAGGGATCTGTTAGGGTTCGAGTTCCCGCTGCTGCACAAGGGGAGTCTCGAACCCGTCCCGCTGCGGTCTCCCATTCATCTCCGGCCACAGTGGAGCCTGCTCAGCAGAGACGTCGGTCCAGGCGTCTTGCCCACTCCTCTACTGTGCAGTGACTTGCTGCTGCCTTTCCTGGATCTGCTATTATAGCCAGTGCTGGAGCAGCCGTCTTTGAGACAAAGTCCTGCGTTTTCCCATCTGAGCATGCCCAGAGTGAGGTCTCTCATTGGAGATCAGGGGTCACATGTTCAGGTGCTGCAGCGGCTCCTATTGGTCCGCCAGGAAGGTCATGTAGCTACGTGTGTTTGTAACAGCTTCTCATTGGTCCTTGTTCCTGGAAGGTCCTGTAGCTGTTGCTATAAAAGGGTAGCATGGCTGGGCCGCCATGCGCTAATATCAACCATTGTATGCTATGCGCCAGTGTGATCATGCGTATGTGTGGTTAGGGACCCGGCTGAAATAAGCCACTAGAATACCGACTTAATCGGTGAGGAGTTTGGTATGGTAGCTGGCCAGGGTCGGTGTCCTAGATGCCCTAGATTACCGGCGTAACCGGTGAGGAGTCTTGATTGCCCTATTCAGGGTCTGGCGTTCAGACGAGATAGATTGCGGGTGACTCCCGCGAGGACATTAGCACATGATCACGCGTTATGTACGCTTAGCACTTAACTGTGTACCTGAGAGCCTGACAGGACACAGCACTTTTCCTCAGCGGCCCTGTGACGTAACAGGGTTTGCTTTGGACGCTAGACAGTGCCCTAGCGTTTTACTTTGCGGCTCACTGAAGCTAAGTGAGTTCGCACCTATCGCCATATAGCGCTGTGGCATTTCCTTTAGCGGCTCTGGGTATTAACAGAGTTCGCACTTACTGCCACAACGCGCTACGGCGTTTATTTTAGCGACTCTGTGGGATAACAGAGTTCGCTACTTTCGCCATTTTACTAGCAGCAGGTTCCGCCTGCACGGTGGACCCCGGGCTGCGAACGCACCTCTCTACCTCATATATTTGGTGCGTTCCGCAGACCCTAACAGGATCAAAGTGTCTTTTTGGCGTACAGAGGATCTCATTTCTGGGATTCATTTTGTCTCCATCTGTTATTGAAATGGACCGGGTCAAGGTTCAGGCCATCTGTGATTGGGTCCAACCTACTTTATTAAAGGCTCTTCAGAGATTCTTTGGTTTTGCCAATTTTTATCATAAATTTATTGGTAATTTCTCTGTTATTGTTAAACCATTGACTGATTTGACCAAAAGGGTTCTGATGTGGTGAATTGGCCTCCTGAGGCAGTCTCTGCGTTTCAGGAGCTTAAGTGGAGATTCACTTCTGCTCCTGTTCTACGTCAACCTGATGTTTCTCTGCCATTTCAGGTGGAGGTTGATGCCTCTGAAATTGGGGCAGGTGTCGTTTTGTCCCAAAGAGATCCTGAGACCTCTAAAAGTAACCCTTGTGCTTTTTTCTCTTGAAAATTTTCTCCAACTGAACGTAATTATGACGTGGGTAATCGAGAGTTATTGGCCATGAAGTTGGCTTTTGAAGAGTGGAGACATTGGCTGGAGGGAGCCAAACATCAGGTGGTGGTCCTCACGGACCATAAGAATTTGGTTTATCTGGAATCAGCCAAGTGACTTAATCCTAGACAGGCCAGGCGGGCCTTGTTTTTCACACGTTTTAATTTTGTGGTTTCCTTTCTTCCTGGCACTAAGAATATTAAGGCGGATGCCCTCTCGAGGAGTTTCCTTGCGGACTCTCCTGAGTTATCTGATCCTGCTGTTATTTTGAAAGAGGGTGTAGTTCTTTCCGCCATCTCGCCCAATTTGAGACTGGCTCTGGAGGGGTGTCAGGAGGATAAACCCGAGCTCTGCCCTGTTGGGAAATTGTTTGTCCCAGACCAGTGGAAGAAGAGTGTGATGTCTGAGATTTATTGTTCCACGTTGGCCGGTCATCCCGGAATTTTTGGTACCAGAGACTTGGTGAGTCGGTCCTTTTGGTGGCCTACTTTGTCTCGTGACGTCAGGGAGTTTGTGCAGTCCTGTGGGACTTGCTCTCGCTCCAAGCCTTGCTCTCGCTCTAGTGGTTTGTTGATGCCATTGCCTGTGCCCAAGAGACCATGGACCCATATCTCTTTGGATTTTATTTTCGACCTTCCTGTTTCTCAGAGAATGACCGTTATCTGGGTGATTTTTGATGGTTGAGGGCAATCTGGAGTATGTGGTTGAGAAAATATTGAATTCTTGTTTTTCTAGACGGAAACTCCAGTATTTGGTTAAGTGGAGAGGTTATGGTCAGGAGGACAATTCTTGGGTGTTTGCTTCAGACATCCATGCTAGGAGACTGATCCGTGCGTATCACAGAGCTCATCCTGGTTGCACAAATGAGGGTTCAGTGACCCCTCCTCAAGGGGGGGGTACTGTTATGAATGTTTTAGAAATGAATTCTGAGCAGAAGCTCCCTCTGGTTGTTGCAGACAGTGCTGAACCATTCAATGAGGATTGGCAATCAGGGATCACGGACTGGCTGGATATAAGGGAGGTTTCCCCCCATCATGGTTGCCGGTGATCAATTGTTCTTGTCTCAACGTTGTTTCCTGGTTCACTTGGAAGCTTGCTGAGTCTTGCCTCTTCTCCTGCTCTCAGATAGGGTGTTTTCTGTTTTTTGTTTTTGTGCTTGCCGTTTTTATATTTCTCTGCATTTCTTTGAGGTTGGCCAGGTTCCCCTCCCCGGGGGGCTTGGTCTCCTCTCGGTTCCTCTGGAGCCATTGTTTGTTCATTTGCCTTTTCCAGTTTTTTTTCTGTGGCTGCGGCTTAGTTTTGTTACACCAGAGAACTAATTTAGGTGGTAGAGGTCGTGTGATCTCAGGTGTTTTTGCAATTAGTAGCGTTGTTTTTTTTTAGGGTTTTTTTGGATTGCAGTAAGTATCCTTCCTATCCTTTTCTGTCTAAGTCAGATTGGGCCCCAGCGTTTGCTCATACTATTTTCTGTCTGTGTCTGTATTTCCTCTTGTCTAACCGCCATTACATGTTTGGGGGCTTCCTATGTTCTTTGGGGATCTGCTCCGGGGCAGATAGCTTTCCTCTTTCTATCTTTAGGTGTAGTTAGCCTCTCAGGCTGTGACGAGGCGTCTAGGACCAACGTAGGAACGCTCCACGGCTGCCTTTAGTTGTGGTGGTTAGTCAGGGTACTGCAATCCAGTAGATTCCAACCTCTCTGGTGTATTGCCGTTTTTGTCTGCTCTCCTCAGCTACCAAAACATAACACAGCGGGAATTCGAACCCCAACACACGGCATGCCAGACAAGATTGTCAGTGACCGCGGTCCCCAGTTTGCGTCTCGGTTCTGGAGAGAACTTTGTCGTCTTCTCAGCATTGAGTTGAATCTCTCTTCTGCCTATCATCCCGAGACGAATGGGTTGGTAGAGAGGGCCAATCAGACCTTGGTCACATATCTGCGACATTTTGTCTCAGCTAGGCAGGATGACTGGGCATCCTTGCTACCGTGGGCAGAGTTTGCTTTGAACAACGCCATGGCTGACTTCACTGGTCAAACCCCATTCCTCCTAAATTCCTTTCAGCATCTGCGGGTTCCTGTACCTATGCCCGTGTCTTCCGCCAACTCCAGGGTGGCAGACCAGACTGGGCTGTGGAGGCACGGGACATTTGGTACCACACTCAGAATGCCATTCAGGCCTCCAAGGAGATGATGAGGTCTTCTGCCGACGCAAATCGGCGCCCCGCTCCCATATTTGCCCCTGGTGACTTAGTGTGCCTCTCCGCCCGTAACATCAGGCTGCAAGTTGAGTCCACTAAGTTTGTACCTCGCTTCTGGGGTCCCTTCAAGGTCCTCGAACAGGTCAATCCGGTATTCTACCGACTGGCTCTTCCACCATGCCTTGGTATCACAGACACCTTTCATGTGTCCCTCTTGAAGCCCGTGTACATGTCCCGGTTTTCCGAATCATCTGCCGTGACATCGGGTTCGTCTACGGACGATTATGAGGTGAACACGATTTTGGGTTGCAAGGTGGTACGGGGCAAAAAAATTCCATTTGGTGGACTGGAAGGGTTATGGCCCGGAGGACAGGTCCGGGGAGTCTGCTGAGCACATTCGGGCTCCGCTACTCATCGCGGCCTTTGAGCATAACGAGGCCCAAGGAGGTGGGCCCTAGGGATGGGGGTAATGTTAGGGGTCGAGTTCCCGCCTCTGCACAGGGGGAACCTCGAGCCATCTCCGCTGCGGTCTCCCATTCTTCTCCTGCCGCAGTGGTTCCTGCTCAGCAGAGACGTCTTGCTCAGTCTCTTACTGTGCAAAGGAATACTGCTGCCTTTCTGGGTTCTGCCATTTAGCCAGTACATGTCAGCGGCGAACAGACGACTTTGGGACTAAGTCCAGCTTTTCCCCTTCTGAGCATGCCCAGGGTAAGATCTCTCATTGGAGATCAGGGGTCACATGCTCAGGTACTGCAGCAACTCCCATTCTTCCTCCAGGAAGGTCCTGAAGCTGCTCGAGTTCTGGGGCAGGTTTCCATTGGCTCGTTCTGGAAGGTCTTGCAGTTGCTGCGGCTATAAAAGGGTTGCATGGCCGCACGGCCATGCGCTAGTATCAATTCTGTTATGTGCTTTGCGCCAGTCTGCTCATGTACGCATGCGGTTAGGGCTCGGCTGAAATAAGCCCCTAGAATACCGGCACCTCCGGTGAGGAGTTTTGTATGCACGTGTTCAGGGCTTGGCTGAAATAGCCTCTAGAATACCGGCTACTCCGGTGAGGAGTTGATTTTTGCATTACTGTTTGCATGACCACGGACTGCTATCCGCTCTGCAGTTATCTGTGTGCTCCTGTGGGGTTAACATGACACAGTCTCTACCACAGCGACTCTGTGGAGTAACAGAGTTCGCTCTTACCACCTTATAGTGCCACAGCTTCTATATCAGCGACTGTGGAGTAACAGAGCTAGCTTATACCGCCATATTGTGCCATCTTCCTAGCAGCAGGCTCTGCCTGCACGGTGGACCCAGGGCTGCAAACGCACCTATTATTTATATTTATTTGGTGCGCTCCGCCAGCCCTAACACATACCATGTAACATTGTATGTCTGAGAAATGGAAGCCTACAAAATTTTTAAAAGCTTTTTTTCTCTTTTAGAAATCAAAGAAATATTCACAGACCAGGTAACACTGTATGTCTGAGAAATAAAAGCAAACAACATTTTTAAAGCTGTTTTTCACTTTTAGAGATCACAGATATGTACACAAACCATGTAACACTGTATATCTGAGAAATGAAAGCCTTCAAAATTTTTAAAAACTATTGTTTATTTTTAGAGATCACAAAAATGTTCTTAGACCGACTACGTAACACTGTATGTCTAAGAAATGGAAGTCTACAAAGTTTTACAGGTTTTTGTTTACTATTAGAGATCACAGATATGTTCATAGAACTCGTAACACTGTATGTCTGAGAAATGGAAACATACATTTTTAAAAGCTTTTGTTCACTTTTAGAGATGAAAGAAATGTTCACAGACTTCGCAACACTGTATGTCTGATAAATGGAAGCCTATGAAATTTTTAAAGATTTTGTTCACTTTTAGAGATGACAGAAATGTTCACAGACCACGTAACACTGTATGTTCTAGAAATGGAAGCCTACAGAAGTTGTAAATGCTTTTTAGCAGTTTTAGAGATCACAGAGAATGTTTACAGATCACGTAACACTGTTTGTCTGAGAAATGTATCCTACAAAAGTTTTAAAAGCTTTTTAAAAGATTTAGAGCTCACAGAAGTGTTTACAGACCACGTAACACTGTATGTCTGAGAAATGGAAGCCTACAAAATTTTTAAAAGCTTTTTTTCTCTTTTAGAAATCAAAGAAATATTCACAGACCAGGTAACACTGTATGTCTGAGAAATAAAAGCAAACAACATTTTTAAAGCTGTTTTTCACTTTTAGAGATCACAGAAGTGTTTACAGACCATGTGACACTGTATGTCTGAGAAATGGAAGCCTACAAAATGTTTAAAAACTTTTATTTACTTTTAGAGATCACATAAATGTTCACAGACCATGTAACACTGTATGTCTGAGAAATGGAAGCCTACAAAATTTTTAAAAGCTTTTTAACAGTTTTAGAGATCAGAGAAATGTTTACAGACCACATAATACTGTATGTCTGAGAAATAGAAGCCTGCAAAATATTTCAAAGCTTTTTATCAGTTTTCGAGATCACAGAAATGTTCACAGACTACATAACACTCTATGCCTGAGAAATGGAAACCTACAAAATTTTTGAAACTTTTTAGCAGTTTTAGAGATCACAGAAGTAGTAACAGACTACATAGCACTGTATGTCTGAGAAATAGAAGCCTACAAAAATTTTTAAAGCTTTTTCTCAGTTTTAGAGTTCACAGAAATATGCTCTTCACTAAGCAAAAGTGTATGCATGAGGAATGTAGCCCAGGAAAATGTTCAAAATGATTTTTAAGTGTGTTATATAACATAAAAAAGGACCTCAAAGCACTTAATATTTGGTGGAACAAAATATGTTCAATTTTTTCACCCCCACCAAAAAAATGTAGCTATGTATTTACCATCGGGCTGCAAAGGTGTAATCCCTGTCTATAGACTGGATACCGTATCTAATAGAAAATGAACTCGGCACTCAACTTTAGTATAGTGAGAATAAAGATTTTTATTCACAGTAGTAACACGAAACGTTTCGGTCCTATATCATGGACCTTCATCAGTCACAGATACTACTGGGAAGGGGGTTGATCCACATAGGGAAGAAAGAAAGGGCTGGATATAGCCTGTATTGGTGGGGTGAGATGAGGAAGAGGACAATGCCTCTATTGCACTAGTAACCTGTTGTGAAGGAGTCCGGCAGTGAGGATAGGTCTCTGCATTGGACGCGGTGTCCACCGCTAGTCTGAGTTTTTCATATAGACTGGATACCGTCACGCTCCCTGTCCTGTGACTCTCCCTCCTTATGCAATATGCAGATTTTATGTGATACAAACAATTAGTCTTTAGAAGGGCTGTTAGTATGATGGCTCAACTTCAATACCAGTATCAACACTACAGGCCTCCGTTTCGCTATACTGTGACACAGGTCTAGACAAGCATCTCTCCCTCCAATACGAAGAATCACAGAGCTGTGCAATGGCTTGCTTGGTGGTGCCTCTCTTTTTATAATCCCTCATTATGTCAGACGGCCAGCCATTCACAGTAATGCCACAACCAAGATGGCTACGGCATTTTAGTGACTCGTAGGCAATCCCTATACGCTTATTGGCTGTGTAACAGGCTCCAAATGGTGGTGATTCAAATTTTACATTGAGCACGACACATCTCTTGCCGAGCAACAAGCACATCTGAGCACTCATGTGATAACCGAGTATCACGAGCACGTTTGCTACCTAAATACCAAATATTTAAAGCAAGCAGTCAGAAAACACTGATAATCAAACCTAACATTAATAGTGCAGCATTAGTTTACTATGGAGATTTAAGTCTATTGGATCTATAGTATTAAATTTAAATATCTAAAGTATCTAAAAAGTCTCCCTGTCCTAGAGAATGGCCCCCCTTTGTTATCACCTCTTTTGGGAGAGTAAACTTAGTATATATTATATGGAAAAATGAAGTTTATAGCCATTATGGCATATAATAAAAAGTTTAGAAACTTGTGATACATTTGTGTTTAAGAGGTTGTCTATGTCACCAAGATGCCCTTGAATGTGTGTTCTAAGTTTAAGTGTAGTACAAACCATATACTTGTTACATTATGAGCACTCAATGACAATAAACTACCTATTATGATTCAGTTAACTTTATGGAAAAACTATTTTTTCAGTTTCTGTAAATGAGTTACATTGTTTCACTCTTTGTACACGTTCTGTATGCACATGAAAAAAACACGCTTAGGTTTTTCCATATCATTTCATTGTGAATAAACTCTGGGACCACCTAGTCTCCATTGTGGCAGCATATCTTGACACTATCTTACATTCATTTTGCAGATAAACTTGCCTAATGAAGGAGCCTTTGCAGATGAAGATATAATTCCGTACAGGTAAAATAGCCCAATGAAGGAGCCTCTGTGCTTTGAAAGCTTGCAAAGATCATTTTTATGACTTGCCAAAAAAGTAACAGTCTTAGAATAATTTTGTCTTTTTTGAGCATAAAAGTGTTTATGTTGTTTCTGCAGAAATTACTTCAGTATATTGTCATCACATAAAGAGGCAGATGTTTTCTGAGAAGGCGACTAATATCGCTAAACTGATTGCTATACTCAAGGGAAAGAATAGGGGTTTGAGATTTCACATTGGTCTTTTTTGTGCTTCTAGACACTTCTTCTATTCACATAATATCTTCCATATATTTAATACATAAAATGACAAAGATAACTCGATGCAGAAAGATATTCCAGCACAGAAGAGTGTAGCTCAACATAACAAAAGCCATTGAATTTATATTGGTAAGTGTAAAGTATTAGGCCTCTTTCACACATCCGTTTTTTGCTGTCAGGCGTGATCCTGCGCTTTTTTTAAAAAACGGATCCGGTTTTTTAAACCGCCGGATGCGTTTTTTGTCATTGACTATCATTAGCGCCGAATCGCGCCGCATGTCATTGCGTTTAGTCTGTTTTCTGCCGGATCCGTCAGATTTTAATTCCGGGGGCCGGACAGGACGCATCATGTAAGGTTTTTTTTTTGTCGGAAACGCCAGACAGCGCCTCAAGCGGCGCATCAGGCGTCCGGAAACAATAGAAGTCTATGGTACCGGATCAGTCTTTTGTGCAATCCGGCAAAAGACTGATCCAGATTCGGAAAATCAAGGACTACTACTACTAATTTTCCGGGCAAAAAAAAGGTCAGGAAGGATCCAGCTAAAAAATGGATCCGCCACATCAGTTTTTTACAATCTGCACCGGATCCGTCTTTTAAACAATTCGCCGGATTGTGCCTGATTGCAAAAAACAGATGTGTGAAAGAGGCCTTAAGAGTCAACTTTTTTTATGCATCCTAAAATCTTTCTTATGCTTTAGTTTCAGAATGTGAATATACAACTCCGGCACTCAAAGAAAGACTATAGTAAAGTTTATTGGACAAACATAACAAGGTTGATCACCAAAAGTATTCCATAAAGACAAAGGACTCTTCATCAAAACAGACAAAAAATACAAAAATCAACATTTCGGCTGGTTAGCCTTTTTCAAGAATAATGTCTGTAACTGGGAGACAAAGAACAAAAAAAAATTTTAACACATAAAAAAATGTATAAGGTAACAGGAACAATCTATCAAGGGATGTGTTAGGGTTCGATTTCCCGCTGCTGCACAAGGTGAGTCTCGAACCCGTCCCGCTGCGGTCTCCCATTCATCTCCGGCCGAAGTGGAGCCTGCTCAGCAGAGACGTCGGTCCAGGCATCTTGCCCACTCCTCTACTGTGCAGTGACTTGCTGCTGCCTTTCCTGGATCTGCTATTATAGCCAGTGCTGGAGCAGTCGTCTTTGAGGTCAAAGTCCTGCGTTTTCCCATCTGAGCATGCCCAGAGTGAGATCTCTCATTGGAGATCAGGGGTCACATGTTCAGGTGCTGCAGCGGCTCCTATTGGTCCGCCAGGAAGGTCATGTAGCTACGTTTGTTTGTAACAGCTTCTCATTGGTCCTTGTTCCTGGAAGGTCCTGTAGCTGTTGCTATAAAAGGGTAGCATGGCTGGGCCGCCATGCGCTAATATCAATCATTGTATGCTATGTGCCAGTGTGGTCATGTGTATGTGTGGATAGGGACCCGGCTGAAATAAGCCACTAGAATACCGACTTAATCGGTGAGGATTTTGGTATGGTAGCTGGTCAGGGTCGGTGTCCTAGATGCCCTAGATTACCGGCATAACCGGTGAGGAGTTTTGATTGCCGTATTCAGGGTCTGGCGTTCAGACGCCATAGATTGCGGGTGACTCCCACGAGGACATTAGCACATGATCACGCTTTATGAACGCGTAGCACTTAACTGTGTACCTGAGAGCCTGACAGGACACAGTACTTTTTCTCAGCGGCCCTGTGACGTAACAGGGTTCGCTTTCAACGCTAGACAGCGCCCTAGCGTGTTTTCTTTGCCACTCAGTTGTGTCTAGTGAGTGCGCACACATCGCCATATAGCGCTGCGGCTCTCTTTCTAGCGGCTCTGTGGAGTAACAGAGTTCGCACTTATTGCCACAGCGCATTACGGCGTTTATGTTGGCGACTCTGCGGGATAACAGAGTTTGCTTCTCGCGCCATTTCTACTAGCAGCAGGCTCCGCTTGCACGGTGGACCCCGGGCTGCGAACACACCTCTCTACTTTATATATTTGGTGCGTTCCGCAGACCCTTAACATAATATTAGCGCCAGGGTCTGGCTAGTAAAATGGCGGATGAACAGCGTCTATCGCAGTACATCCAGCAGCTGGAGGGTAGGTTGGCGGCTCTTGAGCGCACAACCTCAGCTGTGGATGTTACCGCAGTCGCTGTTCAGGCTGCTAGCGTGGCTGCAGCCAGTTTGTCTTCTGCCACCTCTGCCCCTACATTATCCCACCTCCCGCTTCCTGACAAGTTTGCCGGTGATAGCAAGCAATGTCGGGGATTCGTGAGTCAGTGCTCTATACAGCTCGAGCTTCTGGCTGCACGTTTTCCCACGGATCGGGCACAAGTGGGTTTTGTACTTTCTCTACTCTCGGGCAGAGCGGTGGAGTGGGCAACGCCGCTGTGGGAGCACGACGATCGTGTGGTGCGGAGTGCTCCTCGTTTCTTGGAGGCTCTTAAAAAGGTCTTTTTAGGACCTCAGGTCACCCACGATACGGCGCTACAACTGCTGGCATTGGCACAGGGTTCGTCTTTGGTCAGTCTGTTTTCCGTCCAGTTTCGGACTCTAGCTTCTGAGCTAGATTGGTCTGATAAAGTTCTTATTCCAATCTACTGGCGAGGACTGGCTGACCATGTTAAAGACGCTTTGGCTACCAGGGAGATTCCCGCCACACTGGAGAAGCTTATCTCCATATCTACCCGCATTGACCTCCGTTTTCACGAGCGGAGGTTGGAGCGGGCCCAGTGTAGGCAGAGGTTTCGGTTGGCTCCCACCTTTGCCAAACCTCTCGAATTTCCCGATCTGGCATCCGAACCCCAAAAGGCCACAGAAGTTCCTCATGCAGGACCTAAGTCTCGGTCCGTCCGAGTATCCGTGGTCTGTAACCGTTGTCAGCAGACAGGACACTATGCCAACAAATGTCCACAGCGATCGGGGAAGCGATCGCGTCTAGTGGCCCTGGGAGGAGGTTCACTAGAGACAGCGGCATTTTCCTCCAAGACGACACTTAAAGGGACAATCACTGTTGGTACTTCCATTCTCACCGCCGACCTTTGCGTGGACTCAGGAGCAGAGGGGAATTTCATGTCCTCTAGCTTTGCTCGCCGTCATGCAATACCTCTGGTGGCGCTTGACAAATCAGTGACTGTCCGGGTAGTGAATGGGTCAACATTGCCCTCACAAATTACACACCAGACTGTTCCACTTGCATTGTCTGTATCTCCTTCCCATCAGGAACTTATTTCCCTACTCGTCCTTCCCGAGGGAATAGACGAGATCCTACTAGGTATACCTTGGCTCCGTTTCCACTCCCCACATATAGAGTGGACTTCGGGTAGGATACTGGGTTGGAGTGATGCATGTAGAGGCAGATGTGTCAGGAGTTGCGTTCAGGTTACCACTACGGAGTTACCCGCAGATCTTACTCCACTTCCCAAGCACTACTGGTCATATGCAGACGTGTTCTCCAAGAAGGCTGCGGAGACTCTTCCGCCTCATCGCCCCTATGACTGTCCTATCGACCTCTTGCCTGGCGCAGAACCTCCTCGGGGAAGGGTCTATCCCCTCTCTCTTCCTGAGACAGAGGCCATGTCGCAATATATTCAGGAGAACCTGGCAAGAGGGTTTATTAGGAAGTCGGTGTCACCGGCAGGGGCGGGATTTTTCTTCGTGCAGAAGAAAAACGGAGAATTGCGTCCGTGTATTGATTACAGGGGTCTTAATGCCATAACCGTTAAAAACAAGTGCCCGTTGCCCCTGATTTCTGAGCTTTTTGATAGGCTTCGGGGAGCAAGAGTATTCACTAAACTAGATCTGCGCGGTGCTTATAACCTGATTCGCATCCGTGAGGGGGACGAATGGAAGACGGCTTTTAATACCAGGGATGGGCATTACGAATATCTGGTGATTAGTGTTGAGCATTCCGATACTGCAAATATCGGGTATCGGCCGATATTAGCTGTATCGGAATTCCGATTCCGAGTTCCGATATTTTCGTCTTATCGGATACCGGAATCGGGATGTCACTGTCACTGTCAGTGTCCGTCTGTCGGGTCTGTCAGGAGTCAGCGGCACTTACCTGGCAGAAGATCTCCGGCGGTCACATCCTGGACTGCTTCATGGCCGCCATCCTCTTCTCCCCGGCGGTCACATGCAGTTTCTCGCGATAACTGCAGTGACTGCTGGGTAATCCCGGCCGTAAAGCAGTCAGTCCGATGACGTCACCGCCGGGGAAGCAGGTAATCAGCTGTGCTGCGTTGCAATGACAGGCTCTGCCTGTCATTGCGATGTAGCAGAGTTGGATCGTCGTGGGACAATCGTTACTATGGACTGCGTCGGACAGGTGGTATACTGTTGGTTTGTTTTTTTTCTTTTTTTACAGGAGATCGATGGCGTCGCAGGAATGAGAGAGTAATAAAAGAAATGAAAACTGTGGTGTCTCTTTTATTTCATTAAAAGACTTTTTTCTTGCTTTGTCTTTTTTTTACACATTTAATAACTTTGGGATTAATAATGGATCGGTGTCTTATTGACACCTCTCCATTATTAACCGGGCTTATTGTCACCGTGCAATCAACGGTGACAATAACCCCTTATTACCCCGCTTGCCACCGCTACAGGGCAAGTGGGAAGAGCCGGGTAAAGTGCCACAATTGGCACATCTTTTGATGCGCCAAATGTGGGGCTGCTGTAGCCTGGTATTATCAGGCTGTTGAGGGCCAAAATCCATGGGCCTTGACAGTCTTTTAATACCAGGCCGCAGCAGTCTGCATTTTACTTGGCTGGTTAACAAAAATAGGGGGGATCCCCACGCCGTTTTTTTTTCGAGGGGATCCCCTATTTTTGTTAACCAGCCAAGCTAAGCAGACTGCTGTGGCCTGGTATTATCAGGCTTGCAAGGTCCATGGATATTGGATCCTTACCAGCCTGAAAAACCAGGCCTCAGCGGTCTGCTTCATCTGGCTGGTTAACAAAAATAGGGGGGACCCCACGCTAATTTTTTTCGAGGGGATCCCCTATTTTTGTTAATCAGCCAAGATATGCAGACTGCTGTGGCCTGGTATTATCAGGCTGGCAAGGTCCATGGATCTTGGCTCCTTAACAGCCTGAAAATCCAGGCCTCAGCGGTCTGCTTCATCTGGCTGGTTAACAAAAATAGGGGGGACCCCACGCCATTTTTTTTTCGAAGGGAACCCCTATTTTTGTTAATCAGTTCCCTCTGACGTCACTGATTGTGTCCCTGGCTGACCTGAAGTGAAAGTGGAAAGCAATCAATTAAGCTTTCCACTTAAGGGCCCGTCTCACATAGCGATATCGCTACCGAGATCGCTGCTGAGTCACTAGTTTTGTGACGCAGCAGCGAGCTCACCAGCGATATCGCTGTGTGTGACATTCAGCGACGATCAGCCCCCCTGCCGGGTATCGCTGATCGTCGCTGAAATGTTAGGACCTTTGATCGCTGGTTTCCCGCCTGTCACACGCAGCGATGCGTGCCTGTCAGAGGGAAACCAGCGATCAAAAAAAGGTCCTGACATTTCTGCGACGATCAGCGATACCCGGCAGGGGGGCTGATCGTCGCTGAATGTCACACACAGCGATATCGCTGGTGAGCTCGCTGCTGCGTCACAAAACTAGTGACTCAGCAGCGATCTCGGTAGCGATATCGCTATGTGAGACGGGCCCTTAAGCGATGTTACCCGCAGTGTCGCTGTCCCAGATCGCTGCCTGAGCTGCCTGTTTGGCAGCTCAGCAGCGATCATGTAGCGATACACCAGCGATCCTGACAAGTGCATATCGTTGTCGGGATCGCTGGTGTATCGTTATGTGACACCCAGCCTTTACTCTCCTGTCAGGCAGGAGAGGAACTCATTCATTTGGGGTTTACTGTGAGGCTGCAGCATTAGCTGCGGTCCCTGCAGTAAACATTAACCCTTTCTGAAGGATTACACCGTGGGACCTGACTGTGCATGGGATAGGTAAGAATAATTTTGCTTTTTTATTTTATTTTTATTACAGGAAATGGTTTTTGCAGTAAAATAAAAGATGGTCAAAAACATGTGTCTTTATTTCATTAAAATGATTTTTTAATTAAAGTGTGTGTGTTTTATTTTTATTTCATGCAATAGGATTAATAATTGATAGTTGTCTAATTGACAGCTCTCAATTATTAACCTGGCTTAAGGTCACCTTTCAATAGCAAGGTGGCTTTAACCCCATATTAACCCATTCGCCACCGCTACAGGGCAATGGGAATAGACGGGCAAAGTGCCAGAAAGGGCGAATCTAATTATAGATTTGTCTTTCCTGGGGTGTCTGGGGGCAGATGTTAGTAGCCGGGGGGGGGCAAAAATAATGGTCCCTCTCTGGGCTATTATTATCTGCCCCCACTCACTGGCTTTGTCTGTCTGGTTGCGAAAATAGGGCGGGAGCCCACGCATTTTTTTTCAGCAATTTTACACCTCATATATATATATACATGTCATTGAATTTGTGACACATATATATATATTTATATTTGTAGTTCATACACTTCTACATAGTATAATAGCCGCTAATTCAATTGCGGCTTTTGTGAAAATGCAGAACCCGACATGAAATGACACTTGGTGTACATAGGGTTAACCATGTCTTTTCATGTCCTTTGCTATCTAATTTGCACAAACAATTAAATCAGACTATGTGTGCAAAATTTCACACTCTAGGGTTAATTAAAGGTGTAAATTCGTAGCAAAAAAGTCCGTTTTTTTACAACGAATTTACACCTTTAATTAACCCCTAGAGGTGTGAAATTTTGCACACATAGTCTGATTTAATTGTTTGTGCAAATTAGATAGCAAAGGACATGAAAAGAAATGTTTAACCTATGTACACCAAGTGTCATTTCATGTCGGGTGACCCGACATGAAATGACACTTGGTGTACATAGGGTTAACCATGTCTTTTCATGTCCTTTGCTATCTAATTTGCACAAACAATTAAATCAGACTATGTGTGCAAAATTTCACACCTCTAGGGGTTAATTAAAGGTGTAAATTCGTAGCAAAAAAGTCCGTTTTTTTTACAACGAATTTACACCTTTAATTAACCCTACAGGTGTGAAATTTTGCACACATAGTCTGATTTAATTGTTTGTGCAAATTAGATAGCAAAGGACATGAAAAGAAATGTTTAACCCTATGTACACCAAGTGTCATTTCATGTCGGGTGCTTCTGTCTTTTCACTGAAGCCGGCTTTACCCGGCAATTGAATCAAAGGATATTTTACTATGTAGAAGTGTATAAACTATACATATATGTATATATATATGTCACAATGACATGTATATATATATATATGTATTCTATGTGTGTATATTTAGTGTTTACATGGAAAGAATGGGGTTTTTTTAGTTGCGATATTTTGTTCCCATAGACTTACATGGGACTTCCGGTATCGGTATCGGGTATCGCCGATATTTTAGTGATATCGGCGATACCATTCCGATTCCGATACTTTAGCATATCGGAAAGTATCGCTCAACTCTACTCCCCACATATAGAGTGGACTTCGGGTAGGATACTGGGTTGGAGTGATGCATGTAGAGGCAGATGTGTCAGGAGTTGCGTTCAGGTTACCACTACGGAGTTACCCGCAGATCTTACTCCACTTCCCAAGCACTACTGGTCATATGCAGACGTGTTCTCAAGAAGGCTGCGGAGACTCTTCGCCTCATCGCCCCTATGACTGTCCTATCGACCTCTTGCCTGGCTCAGAACCTCCTCAGGAAGGGTCTATCCCTCTCTCTTCCTGAGACAGAGGCCATGTCGCAATATATTCAGGAGAACCTGGCAAGAGGGTTTATTAGGAAGTCGGTGTCACGGCAGGGGCGGGATTTTTCTTTGTGCAGTAGAAAAACGGAGAATTGCGTCCGTGTATTTATTACAGGGGTCTTAACGCCATCACGTTAAAAACAAGTACCCGTTGCCCCTGATTTCTGAGCTTTTGATAGGCTTCGGGAGCAAGAGTATTCACTAAACTAGATCTGCGCGGTGCTTATAACCTGATTCGCATCCCTGAGGGGGACGAATGGAAGACGGCTTTTAATACCAGGGATGGGCATTACGAATATCTGGTGATGCCCTTTGGGCTCTGTAATGCTCCAGCCGTTTTCCAAGACTTTGTCAATGACATCTTCCGGGATATGCTCTCCACCTCGGTCGTAGTCTATCTGGATGATATACTCATCTTCTCTCCAATATTGACTCCCACCGGAGAGATGTCTGCAGAGTCTTGGACCTCTTACGGGCTAATTCCCTCTATGCTAAGTTAGAGAAATGTATGTTTGAGCTGGAGTCTTTACCTTTCCTTGGTTATATCATCTCAACCCAGGGATTGGCTATGGATCCGGCCAAACTACAAGCTGTGATGGACTGGCAGGAACCTCACTCTCTAAAAGCGGTGCAGCGCTTATGGGGTTCATTAATTACTATCGCCAGTTCATTCCGCATTTTTCTACCTTGATAGCTCCCTTGGTAGCCCTCACCAAGAAGGTAGCAAATCCCAAATTGTGGTCGGAAGAGGTCTCCACGGCTTTCTCTTCTATTAAGTCTCATTTTGCTAGTGCTCCCATCCTACATCGCCCCGATGTTGATAAGCCATTTTTATTGGAGGTGGATGCCTCATCCGTTGGTGCTGGAGCAGTCCTCTTCCAAAAGGATGCTCAAGGTCGGAAGCATCCTTGCTTCTTCTTCTCTAAGACCTTCACTTCAGCGGAGAGGAATTATTCCATCGGGGATAGGGAGTTGCTAGCCATGAAGTTGGCCTTCTCTGAGTGGAGACATCTGTTGGAGGGGGCCCATTTTCCCTTCCAAGTCTTCACCGACCACAAAAATTTGGTGTATCTGCAGACAGCTCAGCGGCTTAACTCTCGCCAGGCCAGATGGTCCTTGTTCTTCTCTCGGTTTAATTTCACACTCCATTTCCTCTCTGGAGAGAAGAACATTCGTGCCGACGCTCTCTCTCGCTCTGTGGTGTCCTCTGAAGAGGAGGTAGAGGAGCCTTGGCTTATTGTTCCCACAGAGAGCCTGAGAACAGTGGCTCCGGTTTCACTAGAGTCTGTGCCCCCGGGCAAGACTTTTGTGCCTACCAATTTGCGACCGGAGGTACTCTCTTGGGCACATTCGTCCAGGGTTGGTGGACATTTTGGGGCAAAGAGGACATCTGAATTGCTGGCGAGGACATATTGGTGGCCGCATATGGTCCGTGATGTTGGGGACTATGTTCGGGCGTGTGTCTCCTGCGCCAAAAATAAGTCTCCACGTCAACGGCCAGCTGGTTTACTTTATCCTTTGCCGGTGGCAGACAGGCCCTGGGAGATGGTTGGGATGGACTTTGTGGTGGGCTTGCCCAAGTCTCGGGGTTGCACCATCATTTGGGTAATCACCGACCATTTCTCTAAAATGGTGCATCTGGTGCCACTACCACGGTTACCTTCTGCACGGGCTCTGGCAGCGTTGTTCGTTAGGCACATCTTCCGTCTACACGGCATGCCGGACAAAATTGTCAGTGACCGAGGTCCCCAGTTTGCGTCTCGGTTCTGGAGAGAGCTTTGTCGTCTACTCAGTATTGAGTTAAATCTCTCTTCAGCGTATCATCCTGAGACGAATGGGTTGGTAGAGAGGGCCAACCAGACCTTGGTCACCTATCTACGACATTTTGTCTCTGCCAGGCAGGATGACTGGGCATCCTTGCTACCATGGGCTGAGTTTGCATTAAACAATGCTGTGGCTGACTCCACCGGACAGACTCCTTTCCTTCTGAACTACGGTCAGCATCCGCGGGTTCCGGTGCCCATGCCCGTGTCTTCCGCCGACTCCAGGGTGGCAGACTGGGCTGTGGAGGCACGGGACATTTGGGACCGTACCCAGGATGCCATTCAGGCGTCCAAGGAGAGGATAAGGTCCTCTGCCGACGCACATCGGCGCCCCGCTCCAACATTTGCTCCTGGGGACTTGGTGTGGCTCTCCGCCCGTAACATCAGGCTGCGAGTTGAGTCCACTAAGTTTGCACCCCGCTACCTGGGTCCTTTCAAGGTCCTCGAGCAGGTTAACCCTGTGGTATACCGTTTGGCTCTTCCACCACGCCTGGGTATCTCCGACACCTTTCATGCATCCCTCCTGAAACCCGTGCTCATGTCCGGTTTTCTGAGTCATCTGCCGGGACATCGGGTTCATCTACGGATGACCATGAGGTGAACGCCATCGTAGGGTGTAAGGTGGTACGGGGCAAAAATTTTATTTGGTGGACTGGCTATGGGCCTGAGGATAGGTCTTGGGAGCCTGCCGAGCATATTCACGCTCTGCAGCTCATCGCTGTCTTTGAGCGCAGCGAGGCCCAAAGAAGGGGGGGTAATGTTAGGGTTTGAGTTCCCGCTGCTGCACAAGGGGAGTCTTGAACCCAACCCGCTGCGGTCTCCCATTCATCTCCGGCCGCAGTGGAGCCTGCTCAGCAGAGACGTCGGTCCAGGCGTCTTGCCCACTCCTCTACTGTGCAGTGACTTGCTGCTGCCTTTCCTGGATCTGCTATTATAGCCAGTGCTGGAGCAGCCGTCTTTGAGACAATGTCCTGCGTTTTCCCATCTGAGCATGCCCAGAGTGAGATCTCTCATTGGAGATCAGGGGTCACATGTTCAGGTGCTGCAGCGGCTCCTATTGGTCCGCCAGGAAGGTCATGTAGCTACGTGTGTTTGTAACAGCTTCTCATTGGTCCTTGTTCCTGGAAGGTCCTGTAGCTGTTGCTATAAAAGGGTAGCATGGCTGGGCCGCCATGCGCTAATATCAACCATTGTATGCTATGCGCCAGTGTGATCATGCGTATGTGTGGTTAGGGACCCGGCTGAAATAAGCCACTAGAATACCGACTTAATCGGTGAGGAGTTTGGTATGGTAGCTGGCCAGGGTCGGTGTCATAGATGCCCTAGATTACCGGCGTAACCAGTGAGGAGTTTGATTGCCGTATTCAGGGTCTGGCGTTCAGACGCCATAGATTGCGGGTGACTCCCGCGAGGACATTAGCACATGATCACGCTTTATGAACGCGTAGCACTTAACTGTGTACCTGAGAGCCTGACAGGACACAGTACTTTTTCTCAGCGGCCCTGTGACGTAACAGGGTTCGCTTTCAATGCTAGACAGCGCCCTAGCGTGTTTTCTTTGCCACTCAGTTGTGTCTAGTGAGTACGCACACATCGCCATATAGCGCTGCGGCTCTCCTTCTAGCGGCTCTGTGGAGTAACAGAGTTCGCACTTATTGCCACAGCGCATTACGGCGTTTATGTTGGCGACTCTGCGGGATAACAGAGTTTGCTTCTCGCGCCAGTTCTACTAGCAGCAGGCTCCGCTTGCACTGTGGACCCCGGGCTCGAACGCACCTCTCTACTTTATATATTTGGTGCGTTCCGCAGACCCTTAACAGGATGAAACTGAATGGGAGGAGACACAGATTAGATATTAGAAAAAACTTTTTGACAGGGTGATCAATGAGTGGAACAGGCTGCCACGAGAGGTGGTGAGTTCTCCTTCAATGGAAGTCTTCAAACAGAGGCTGGACAGACATCTGTCTGGGATGATTTAGAGAATCCTGCTTTGAGCAGGGGGTTGGACCAGATGGCCCAGGAGGTCCCTTCCAACTCTACTATTCTATGATTCTATGATTCTAAGTCCCATAGAAGATAGAAAAGAAAGAAAACATGGGGAAACAAAAGAAGGGGGAAACTATTACCCACCAGTATATCAATTACATAATAAAGAATATATTCCGTATAAAAGAACAGAGAGGATCAGTAATGCATAGCACATTTGTATGGCATAAGAATCTAAGAAAGGTACACATAGAGTCTATTGGAAACAGGGTTTAAATCTAGGAAAGACTGTCAGAAGTCTGATAATAGACACCACTATAATAGGGGTCTTATGTGCAATATATATCTATGTCCCAAAAACAAACAAAGAAAAATGGAGAAAAAAAAGAAAAAAACAGAATATAATTAAGAGCAGTCATAAAAAATAAGCAAATGGTCCATTTTGTTACCTTAAGAAAACCGGAGTAGGCACAGAAATTCCAGGTGTAAGACACCGATGGGAGGGAAACGTACGGTAGCAAAAAGACGTCTTGCCAGTGATGCAGATGGAGCGTGACTGCTGCACTGGCTTTTTATCGTACCCCGGCGTGTTCTATGAACAACTTCCGGGTTGTGACTCTGGAGGTGAACAGTGTGGTGCGCATGTGCTGGACGGAGCCAGCTGAGTGAAGCCGAAGTGCCGTGAAGAAAACAGACATAGTGCGCATGCGTCCCCGATCTCAGTGCAAGATGTGTTATTTCAACTCCGTGCTGGCTTGCTAATTAAGAAAGGAAAAAGATATTAAATGAAAGGAGGAAAAGAAAAAGATATCAAGTATAATAAGGAACAAAATATAAACTAATGAATACAATATGAATATCATTAAATGCATATATGTCTTGAATAACATATAAACCCTTAGTACAAAAAAGTGGTCATAAGAACAAACCAATACATAAAGCCTTTAAGCTTTTCAGAGGACCATCCAAATTAAGGACAGAAACAAGCAAAGAGTAACAAACAATACAGACCCTGAGGACACTAGGGTATCCATAAACAGTGTAAAAAGGGAGAAGCTCATGAGAATTCATAGTCCCTATTGAGACCTAAGGGGGACAGGGTCTGAAGTGTATGGATCCAAAATAATTTGCGATCCTTCAATAGATTAACCCTATTGCCACCTCTTCTATTTAGTGGGACATGGTCAATAACTTGAAATTTAAGTTGAGCAATATTATGTTTATATTGGCAAAAATGGGCAGGAATTGGAAGTAAAGTTCGTCCACAACGTATAGTGGACTTATGCAGAGATATGCGGTCCCGGTTATGTTGTGTGGTTTCACACACATATCTGAGACCGCAAGGACACTTAATAAGATAAACTACATATGAGGAATCACATGTGAAATATCCATTTATGGGGTATCTGCGGCCCGATCAGGGATGAGTGAAGGAGTCACTTTTACAAACATTAGAGCTCTGTAAGCAACCTAAACACGGAAAGGTGCCATTACGTGGTGTTGACAAAAACTTCTGAGTTGAGCTCTTACTTAATGGCCCTATGTCAGCCCTGAACAAATAATTTTTAATATTATAACTTCTCTTGTTGCATATTAGTGGTCTATTCATAAATTCTGGAATATGGGGGTAGGCACTCTGAAGAATGCCCCAATGTTTAAAAAGACATTGGTTAATGCGATAGTTAAATGGATGGAAAGTCCTTACAAATGGCAGTCGTAAGGAACTCTCAGGTCTAATTGGTCTGGTACGTATTTCACTTTGTGGATTTAGAACAGAGCTAGGATAACCCCTGTTCCTAAACTTCAAATTCATCTCCTGATGTCGGACATGGCGGTTACCCGGATTAGAAACAATCCTATCGATCCTACAATGTTGGGATTTTGGTAGAGCCCTTTTAATGTGAGAAGGGTGACAGCTAGAATATAATAACAAACTGTTTCTGTCAGTTGGTTTCACGTATAAATCGGATTCAACCGCACCCCCATCTTGTATAATAATTCTAGTGTCCAAAAAATAGATAGACTGATGACTATATTGAATAGAGAATGTGAGTCCTGCAACATTGGAATTAAGGTCATTAAAAAATAGAAGAAGCGTATTGACATCACCCGTCCATATTAAGAAAATGTCATCTATGAAACGTTTCCAATAGATGACATGTTGGTCGAAGTACGGATATGTATAAACAAAAGTGGTCTCAAAATCCCCCATAAAAATGTTCGCATAGGGTGGTGCCATATTTGAACCCATGGCAGTACCTCTTTTCTGAATAAAGAATTGATCTCCAAAAAGAAAAAAAAATTGTAAGTATCAGAGTTAGCAGATCTATACAAAAATTAATCTGATCATTTGAAAAGTTAGCATGACATGAGAGGAATTTAATCACAGAATCAATACCTTCCTGATGTCCAATACTTGTATACAAGCTATTAACATCCATGGTTACCAATAGACAGTCCGAGGGTAGGATACCTACAGATTTGAGGGAGGTAAGAAAATCTGTTGTGTCTTTGATAAATGACTGAATACCAGGCACAAGGGGGAGGAATTTTTTCCAATGTGATAGCTAGTGGCAACAAAATCGAGTTAGTCAAAGCAACAATGGGTCTCCCGGGAGGTTTAGATAAGTTTTTATGAATTTTTGGGAGTGTATAGAACACTGGGGTGACTGGATGTAAATTAATCAAAAACTTTCCCAGTTTATCGTCAATCGTACCCAGTTGTTTGTGGTGGTCCACCATTTCTTTAATCGCTCGAGCAATATCAAAGGTTGGGTTGCCCGAGACAGGTAAATATGTTGTCATGTATAGTGTACAGTTCCTATAGCGTCTTGTGCTTGGGTGCGAGGAAAACACAGGAGACACAGCAGGCCAGAGCAACTTCAAGCACTACAATAAATCTCCAAAGCAGGTTCAGGATCTCTTCTCTGTACCGTAATTCCTCTGCAAACATGGATTCACCAAACATCAGGTTTCCAGAGTCCAAAGGTGTTCCAAGGTTCCTCAGTAGGGAATAGCTGGAGTACAAATCCAAGGTTTCCAGGAGTCAGGTCACAGACTGACTGAGGCTTGATTCAGGAGCACTGATTGTTCAGCTGAGGCTGCTTAAGAAGCAAGAGGGAAGAATCAGGGCGGGAACCTGAAAACTGGAAACTCCATATTAACTGAGGGCAAGAGCTGCAGAAAGACAGAAAGCAAAATGGCCGACGGAAAACTGAGTTTCAAGGAACATGTCAACAGAGACAAAGAACCTTACATTACTCCCCCCTTAGGGACAACCTCCGGATGACCTCAGACCAGGCTTGTCAGGGTACCTCTGATGAAACTGGCGGAGCAGGCGAGGAGCATTTACATTATTGACTGGTTCCCATGAGTTGTCCTCCACTGGGTAGCCCTGCCATTTAATCAAATATTGCAACTGATTTCTGTACAACCTGGAATCTAGAATCCTTTCCACCATAAATTCTTCCTGACCATCGACCAGCACTGGGTCAGGGCAAGGAGAAGAGCGTCCAGGAAACGTATTGGGTGTTGCAGCCTTTAGTAGGGATACATGAAAGACAGGATGGATTCTCATAGTTCTGGGCAGTTGAAGACGACAAGCAACAGCACTTATAATCTTACTGATCTTATAAGGTCCAATGTACTTATGTCCCAATTTAGACGATGGAATCTTTAATTTAAGATTTCTGGTTGACAGCCAGACCAAATCTCCTACCTTGAAAGCTGGTGCAGGTTTACGAAATTTATCTGCTGCTTTCTTGTACCTTTCCTGAGCCAATTCTAGATTTTCCTTTAGAAGATCCATATTCTTTTGTATGAGCTTGCGGGGTCCAGGAGAACCTAGACTGTTTCCGGGTAAGTTGGGTGATAGGTGACACTACCTCAGAAAATTTTTTAATGAAACGTCTATAGAAGTTGGCAAACCCGATGAAGCGCTGCACCTCCTTCACATTTCTAGGAATTGGCCAATCCTTGATGGCTTGGGTCTTGCTTCCATCCATACTAATCCCTTGCGTAGATAGTACATACCCCAGAAATTGAATTTCGGTCCTATGGAATTCACACTTTTCAATTTTGATGTAGAGATGGTTTTGTCTTAGGCGTTCTAAGACCATTCTCACATGTCCATGATGTTCCTCTGTGGAGTTAGAAAAAATTAGAATATCATCCAGATAAATCACCACAAATGTATCTAGGAGATCCCTGAAGATATCATTCACGAAGTGTTGGAAAGTGGCTGGGGCGGTACTCAGACCAAAAGGCATAATTAGATATTCAAAGTGTCCATAGCGTGACCTGAAAGCAGTCTTCCATTCATCCCCAGGTCTAATACGGACCAAGTTATAGGCCCCACGGAGATCCAGTTTAGAGAAAATTTTGGCATGCCGCACTCTCTCCAACAACTCAGGGATTAAAGGCAATGGATAACGGTTTCTAATAGTAACCTTATTGAGTTCCCTATAGTCTATGCAGGGTCTCAGAGATCCATCTTTCTTCTTCACAAAGAAGATGGGTGCACCTGCGGGAGATGAAGAGGGGCGTATGAAGCCCTTGGCTAAATTTTCGTCTATATAATCCTTCAAAGCTTTTAGCTCGGGCCCCGCTAGGGGGTAGATCTTACCAAAAGGTATCTCGGCTCCAGGCAATAATTCAATTGGACAATCATATGGACGGTGAGGAGGAAGCTGATCAGCGTTCTTCTTGTCACATAAATCCACATAGTCCTGGTATACAGCTGGTAGTTCAGGGACTGACATGGTTCCTTTAGGAACAGAGCAAGCTGAAACTCCTTGACTCATCTGTTTCTCCGGAAAGTGTAATTCCTTGGTCTCCCAGTTAATCGTAGGATTCTGCGCCTGCAGCCATGGTAGCCCTAGAATAATGGGAAAGTGGGGAGAAGAGATAAGCATAAAAGACATTTTCTCCTGATTATCTTTACCCATAAGGATCCTAAAAGGCTCTGTTTCTTGATCCACTGGTCCAGAAGTCAGTAGAGAGCCATCCACAGTCTCCATCTGTACTGGAGTAGCCTTCTTCACTGAACGTATCCCCTGTTTCAGAGCAAAGGAGATATCCATAAAATTTCCACTTGCTCCTGAGTCGATCATAGCAGAGCTAGGCACCCAGACTGAGTCAACCCAGAGTTTGATGGAAAGGAAGCAATGAGAATTGTTTCTTTTACAACTCAGCTGGGACACCGCTGAGGAAACTTGAAAAATTGCAGCGTTTATACCGTCATCGTCCCCAGAACTAACAGAGTTTAAGTCCGAGAAATCAAGATCTCTTGCAGCAGATCTCTCTGGAGCCTGAGGCTCGGACATGACAGAGCTCCTCTCGCAACACTCACAGTGAATGACTGCTGCAGTAGTCTTACGAGAACGGCTGGGGCAGTTTATAATGAAGTGCCCTGACTTACCACAGTAGAAACATAGATTTTCCTTTATACGATGTTCTTTGCGTGCATCACTAACCCGTCTTTGTAAAGAGTCCACCTGCATGGGTTCAGGTTCTGGTTCCCTTGTGATCCTACTCAAAGGTTCCTTAGCTGAGGAGGGAGGTAGGAAAGGGTTAGTGCGATTATTTTCGAACCATCTCTCTTGTCTGCGTTCAGTCAGACGAGCATCAATACGGATACAATAGTTAATAAAGTCACCTAACGCAGTGGGAGGGTCGGCACGAGCAAGTTCATCCTTAATCAGTGGAGACAACCCTTTCCGAAAAATAGATTTTTTAGCGGAAGTGTCCCAAGTGGTATCAAGAGCCCATCTCCTGAAATCCAGGGCATATTCGGCTACTGAACGCTTACCTTGGCGCAAAGTTAACATGGCTGCTTCAGCTGTTGCACCTCGATTGGGGTCATCAAACACCTGCCCCATGGCTGAAATAAAAGTATCAAGGTGATTCAAACAATCATCCTCAGTCTCAATCAGAGGGTTTGCCCACATCAAAGCCTTATTGGTAAGCAACATGATTATAGTAAGCACTTTGGATCGTTCAGTGGGAAATTGTGAAGCATGTGCAGAGAAAAATAAATTGCATTGATTAATAAATCCCCTGAATTTCTCACGTTCACCGCCAAAACGAAAAGGAGGTAATTTGGGGATCCCAGAACTCGGGGTTATGGCAGGAGCCTGGGCTCGTTCCTCTAGAGCCTCAATCCTGGCTCGCAATTCCTGGGTAGTCTGTCCAAACACTTGCAAATTATGATTAGTGAGGTCCTGTAGGCTTGCAAAACGGGTCTTTAAAGTCTGTACATCTGAAAGGATTGTATCAGTCACTCCGCAAAGTTCCTTTATGCGGGCCTCCATCTTCCAGATCTTTTAAGGCAGAAGTGCTGGAAGGAGAAGAGGAAAAAAAAAAAAAAAAAAATAGTGTTCACCTGTGGTAACACTCCAGAGTAAAATTTAAAGGGAATGCGCTCACCTGGAATGGTTGTGAGAAGTCACAACCACTGTCATCACATAAGGTATTAAACGGACATTTGGTATCCACAGTCACAGCAGACACAGCTTTCCCAGACCCAGCAGACACTAAACATTGGCTCCTGAATCTTGTCATGTATAGTGTACAGTTCCTATAGCGTCTTGTGCTTGGGTGCGAGGAAAACACAGGAGACACAGCAGGCCAGAGCAACTTCAAGCACTACAATAAATCTCCAATGCAGGTTCAGGATCTCTTCTCTGTACCGTAATTCCTCTGCAAACATGGATTCACCAAACAGCAGGTTTCCAGAGTCCAAAGGTGTTCCAAGGTTCCTCAGTAGGGAATAGCTGGAGTACAAATCCAAGGTTTCCAGGAGTCAGGTCACAGACTGACTGAGGCTTGATTCAGGAGCACTGATTGTTCAGCTGAGGCTGCTTAAGAAGCAAGAGGGAAGAATCAGGGCGGGAACATGAAAACTGGAAACTCCATATTAACTGAGGGCAAGAGCTGCAGAAAGACAGAAAGCAAAATGGCCGACGGAAAACTGAGTTTCAAGGAACATGTCAACAGAGACAAAGAACCTTACATATGTATTAGAGTCACATAATTGTGATTTAATCTCTTCTATGTAGTAGGACCGATCTAGCACCACAATTGCGCCCCCTTTGTCCGCTGGTTTGATTACAAGCTCTTTATTGGACTGCAGTGAGAGCAGAGATCTGTGTTCCTCAATAGTAAGATTGTTCTTAATATGCATTTGACCTTTAACAATAGAATCTAAAACAGATTTGACATCTCTACGTACTATGTCAATATAAGTCTCTACAGGATGATATGCATGTGGTGGTTGGAAGGAGCTCGAAGTACGCAAGCCCAAAGTACGTAATGAAAATTGGGAATCCACAGGTGTCACGGTAGTATTACTACTAAATGGCTGGTTAAAGAAATGGGCCTTCAGCCTTAAGGACCTGAAAAACCGGTATAGCTCTTGATCAAGGAGAAACGTATTAAATCGTGGTACTGGGCAGAAGGTTAACCCTTTCTGTAATAAAGTCATTTCAGAGGGGGAAAGGCATTGCGATTAAATATTATAGACGATATTGGTCGTTGCTGTACCTGTGATCGAGTCGTCATCCTGTATTGATCGGTGCCGGTTTCGCTTGCCCCGCCTCCGCCGCATCTTCCTCTGTATGATCGGTTCTGGCGTTGCTCTAAAAAAGAATGGCGTGTGGAACCAAAATCGCTGTCTGAACTGGTTGAGGCGGGACTGTAGCCGCATCTTGGAAAACGTAGATTCCTGAAGGCGCCAGTATTGTGCCATCGATACACCTGGTTGTTCTTATAGTCCTCAGTGTCACGAAGAAATTTATTTCTCTTTTTGGTTTCAAGGTTGCTTCGAAGATCAGCAATCGTTTTATCAAGCTTATCCTTGAGTTTCTTGAAATCGTCCGGTGAATAAGTGTTCACTAATTCCTGCTCAGTGGTGGTAATCCTTGTTTTCAGGTCTGTTATCTCCTTCTGTAAAAAATCAATTGTTAATACTATAAGGTCCATAGAGCATTTATTAAGAATGGATCCAAACTTTACACAAAAATCTGGGTTCTCATGAAACAGAGTAGGTCTGAGAGGAACCCTAAGCCCCTGGGAATGCGTTGTACTCGATGGTACTCAGCTAGAGTAATGCAATGGAGGTCTAATGCTGTAAGCTTTCGTAGATCCTTTTCAAAGTCTCTGGTCCTTAATTCCTCAGTAGGAGTATGTAAAAAAGTTCCGGGTGTGGTAACTTGGGAAATAATTGTGGCAGCCTCTTCTGGATTATACGACAAGGTATTTAGAGACATTGGTAGATACAGGAGCAGACAACCCCCAAAAAAGGGAGAAATAACTATAATGTCTAGGGGGTGCTCACTGTATCATCAGAATGTTGGTGCCAGGAGAAAACAAGAGTCAAATCTGAATATACAACTCCGGCACTCAAAGAAAGACTATAGTAAAGTTTATTGGACAAACATAACAAGGTTGATCACAAAAAGTATTCCATAAAGACAAAGGACTCTTCATCAAAACAGACAAAAAATACAAAAATCAACATTTCGGCTGGTTAGCCTTTTTCAAAAATAATGTCTGTAACTGGGAGACAAAGAATAAAAAAATTTTTTAACACATAAAAAAATATATAAGGTAACAGGAGTAATCTATCAAGTCCCATAGAAGATAGAAAAGAAAGAAAACATGGGGAAACAAAAGAAGGGGGAAACTATTACCCACCAGTATATCAATTACATAATAAAGAATATATTCCGTATAAAAGAACAGAGAGGATCAGTAATGCATAGCACATTTGTAGGGCATAAGAATCTAAGAAAGGTACACATAGAGTCTATTGGAAATAGGGTTTAAATCTAGGAAAGACTGTCAGAAGTCTGATAATAGACACCAATATAATAGGGGTCTTATGTGCAATATATATCTACGTCCCAAAAACAAACAAGAAAAATGGAGAAAAAAAACAGAATATAATTAAACAAAAATACATTACACGTATATAATGTCCTTTTCTGAACGAGAGAAAGCAGGATATCTGAGTCCCACACTGTAAGAAAGGGGATGCCACATGGAGCATGTTATAGACGGCGCTAACCAATGACCGGCATTAAGAGAAGTCATAAAAAATAAGCAAATGGTCCATTTGTTACCTTAAGAAAACCGGAGAAGGCACAGAAATTCCAGGTGTAAGACACCGATGGGAGGGAAGCGTCCGGTAGCAAAAAGGCGTCTTGCCAGTGATGCAGATGGAGCATGACTGCTGCTCTGGCTTTTTA
This sequence comes from Oophaga sylvatica, assembly GCA_033576555.1. Classification (NCBI taxonomy): domain Eukaryota; kingdom Metazoa; phylum Chordata; class Amphibia; order Anura; family Dendrobatidae; genus Oophaga; species Oophaga sylvatica. Next base: position 103,170,031 of record JARQOD010000006.1, read on the forward strand.
TCGTACCCCGGCGTGTTCTATGAACAACTTCCGGGTTGTGACTCTGGAGGTGAACGGTGTGGTGAGCATGTGCTGGACGGAGCCAGCCGAGTGAAGCCGAAGTGCCGTGAAGTAAACAGACATAGTGCGCATGCGTCCCCGATCTCAGTGCAAGATGTGTTATTTCAACTCCGTGCTGGCTTGCTAAGGAAGAAAGGAAAAAGATATTAAATGAAAGGAGGAATAGAAAAAGATATCAAGTATCACGGCACTTCGGCTTCACTCGGCTGGCTCCGTCCAGCACATGCGCACCACACCGTTCACCTCCAGAGTCACAACCCGGAAGTTGTTCATAGAACACGCCGGGGTACGATAAAATGCCAGTGCAGCAGTCACGCTCCATCTGCATCACTGGCAAGACGTCTTTTTGCTACCGGACGCTTCCCTCCCATCGGTGTCTTACACCTGGAATTTCTGTGCCTTCTCCGGTTTTCTTAAGGTAACAAATCGACCATTTGCTTATTTTTTATGACTGCTCTTAATGCCGGTCATTGGTTAGAGCCGTCTATAACATGCTCCATGTGGCATCCCCTTTCTTACAGTGTGGGACTCAGATATCCTGCTTTCTCTCGTTCAGAAAAGGACATTATATACGTGTAATGTATCTTTGTTTAATTATATTCTGTTTTTCTTTTTTTTCTCCATTTTTCTTTGTTTGTTTTTGGGACATAGATATATATTGCACATAAGACCCCTATTATAGTGGTGTCTATTATCAGACTTCTGACAGTCTTTCCTAGATTTAAACCCTGTTTCCAATAGACTCTATGTGTACCTTTCTTAGATTCTTATGCCCTACAAATGTGCTATGCATTACTGATCCTCTCTGTTCTTTTATACGGAATATATTCTTTATTATGTAATTGATATACTAGTGTGTAATAGTTTCCCCTTCTTTTGTTTCCCCATGTTTTCTTTCTTTTCTATCTTCTATGGGACTTGATAGATTACTCCTGTTACCTTATATATTTTTTTATGTGTTAAAATTTTTTTTTGTTCTTTGTCTCCCAGTTACAGATATTATTCTTGAAAAAGGCTAACCAGCCAAAACGTTGATTTTTGTATTTTTTGTCTGTTTTGATGAAGAGTCCTTTGTCTTTATGCAATACTTTTTGTGATCAACCTTGTTATGTTTGTCCAATAAACTTTACTATAGTCTTTCTTTGAGTGCCTGAGTTGTATATTCAGATTTGACTCTTGTTTTCTCCTGGCACCAACATTCTGAGTATACAGTGAGCACCCCCTAGACGTTATAGTTAGTTTCAGAATGGCTACGCCTGTAAATTTGTAGTTCTATTGCTCATCCACTATGGATAACTATGTTGGTAAAGTCTATTACTTATATTATAATTAATGTAGAAGTCTCTTAATTAAAAGTCGGCAGTTTTTTGCGTCCCTCCACAGGTTTAGCCCTAATCTTGTCAGGGGTGCGATAGCTGTGAGCATGCAAGGTGGTGTAACCAGTCACTCTTAAGATGTGTCACGTGTGTCATTCATCACATTTATCTCATCCTGCATGGTAAGATCTAAATATGTAATTGTTGTGGTATGAAAGATGTACATAAACAAATTCATACAGTTGTTATTGATTTAGTAAATAAATGTTGGTAATGCAGACACATTGCCCTTGAACATAATGAGTAGATCAGCAATGTATCTGCCATACTACAAAATAGAACAAAAAAAAGATTATTACTATTAAAAATACATTTTCTTCCCAAGTTTTGCAAGAGATAGTGAAGACTCTATCCCCATCAAGGCACCTATTTTCTGTAAATAATAATTAATAAACTTAAAATAAATGTGACTCATTAGATAGAATAACACATCATTCATAAATTCATATAATTTCTGTGTATACCCACTACGTTTCACTACATAATGATCAAGTGCACTCATTGCAATTTCATGTAGGATGCATGTGTAAGGGAAGTCATATTGCATCTATCCTAGTATAACCCTTTGCTTACTCATAACTTTTAAATATATGGAGAACGTCATGAGTGTCTTCCAGGAATCGAGATTTTCTCTGGGCCAGAGGCTGTAGCATGCTATCCAGCAATTCTCCCAGTCTCTTTCCAGAGAACCAATGCCTCAAACTTTGTAACTCATATTGGTAGCTCAAGTATTGTTTATACAGGATAATTTGCTACCGAGAACAATGATCTTTTGTACAAAAGATATAACTCAGTGAATGAGCATTTTGTTTGTTCATTGGGTGATTGGCAGCCTGTTTACACTCACAGATTATTGTGAAATTAACCTGTTTAAAAATGATCACTAATGACAATCTTTTAATGTAAATGCAGTAAAAACAGTTTTTGTGTTGTGTTGAGTTATTCAGCCTGTCTAGATGAAAATACACCAAAGGCACCTACATAATTGATCATGTTTTCCAGTTGTGGGGCAAAGTATGGGGTGGGGACAAATTTCAAAATAATAAAAATACTATCTTTAAACATCTCTTGTATTTGATTACCAGGGTCAAACTTACTCATGACTCCCCACCCCCAACTGTCACCCTTTGATTATTTTTTAATAACAACCTCTTTACATTTCCTAATCTCCATGAGGATTACACTTTGCTTTTTGGTCAAATTGATTGGTCCCTTCATTTTAGCATCAACATTATAATACAATTTTTTTTTGGTCCTGTTTATAGCCTCCTGGGACATATCCAGGGTCTTCTGGAAGCTGGTGTCTTTCGAATCCATAATTGCCAGTTGCAGCTCCTGAGATGACATGTGAGCAAGTATTTATCCTTTTCTGGTTTGAAAATTAGTGTAGTTGGTAGCACCTACAGCAAATAGCTGATGAGGAGATCCATATGCATTTCTCGCTCAGACATAGCTGCAGGCTTAACCAGGTATTAATTGATGACCATTCAAAAGTATTGTCCTCCATGTAATATATAGGTGGTTCAAGTTTGCTAGTCCTGGCTCAAATATGTGGATCCCAAGTGAAGAAAATCTTTCTATAATATTAACATGCTCTAATAATGGCATATTGAAAGGTATTCTGTTTATTTAGGGTCAATTTACAAGCTATGGTAATATGACTTTTGCCAAAAAATGTGATTAAGCTAGACATGGTCTATATGAATGATACGATAACATTAAATTACCATTAAAGAAAACTTGTTGCATGATTGATGGATGATAACTGAGATATGGGCAGCATGAATCAGACATTGGCTGCATTTTTGCAGTTGTCTAGGTTTCACTCTGAAATTCTGCAATGTTTCATAAAAAGCTACTTTGAAAAGTCAGCAGGACAGTATCCATCCGAGGTTAGCAATCGGAGCCATGGTCCCGGCAAAGGAAATGTGTTTTCTAATTCTACTTCAATTGTATTTTCTACCACTATAGAGATGTGGCAGAAGGAAACACAGAAAGGCATTTTCCAACCTCTCAAGACCAAGCTTCCTTGGTGCCCGTATACTTAAGAGAGTGTCAACTATTCTTTCAAGGGATGTTGCAAGAATGATTGGTATTATTCAGTATTTAATGGATCTTTCTACATATGCACTTCATATATATATAGTATATCAAAATATTTAGTAATGCAAACTGGGAAAAAGTGTGTTAAAATTGCCATGCTATTTGAAATTCTAAGCCGTATACCGCATTATTATAAACAATAATATACCTTAACTATGCTTATGTGAACATTCAATTAACTGTTAATTCTGCACATTTATCATTTTTACTAACATTAGCAGTGTACTATGCAGGGATTAATACTACTTAATGAAAAAATATTACTTTTCCAGAGATTTTTCGCGTGACAATTAAAATGTACTTAGTTTCTTAGCAACAGACTACAAACTGGTGCTTTGGTATTGTACGGTAAAGAAGCAAAATGGCAAGGTCCAGTTGCTAAGGAGAAAATGTGAGAATTGTAAAGATTACTATATATATATATTGTGTCGCTTTGAGATTGTTCAGACTTATATATATAGCCGAAGATCTAGATTAGAAACATGTCAAGCACCACAATGTCTTGCAGACAATGGGTGAGGGCTTCTATTAAAATCTTCAGTATGCAGTTTACAAAAAATGCAATGCTCTGATATACTGAACTTGAAAAAAGTTAAGTTATAAATTAATTATTAGTATATCTTGAAAGAATTTGAGTCGGGCACAAGTGACTTTACTACAAAAAGAAAAATTTTCAAATTCCCTGTATCATTTATTATAATGCAATCCAAACAAAAAATGATGTTTCAGTCTACCAATAAGATTGTCTTTAGATTGACTATAGCAAAACCACATAATATAAATGAGAAAATAAAACACTAAGCCTTAGGATTAAAATAGTGTGCATAGTACAACCATATTTGCACATAATTTTTGATACAATCTTTATTAAAACCTCTGGGTTCAAAAATATATGAGATCCAGAGTTTCATAAGTTAATACAATCTTTGTTAGCTACAGTATATCTAGAATCCATTTACAAGCAGTTCACTTACTATAGTTATGATTCATTAACTGTTGTGAATGTGTTAGAAATGAATTCTGAGCAGAAGCTCCCTCTGGTGGTTACAAACAGTACTGAACTATTCAATGAAGATTGGCAATCAGGTGTTACAGACTGGTCTTATATAAGGGAGGTTCCCTCCCATCAGGGTTGCCGGTGATCAATTGTTCTTGTCTCAACTTTGGTTCCTGGTTCACTTGGAAGCTTGCTGTGTCTTGCCTACATCTTCTGCTAACAGATAAGATATTTTCTGCTTTTATTTTTGTGCTTGCTTTTTACATTTTGTCCTGCACTTCTGTGGAGGTCAGCCAGGTCCCCTCCGGGGGCTTGTGCTCCTCTCAGTTTATCTGAGCCACTGTTATTTGTTCATTTGCCTTTTCCAGTTTTTTCAGTGGCTGCTGCTTAGTTTTGTTACACCAGAGAACTAATTTAGGTGGTAGAGGTCGTGTGATCTCAGGTGTTTTTGCAATTAGTGAGTTGGTATTTTTTTAGGGTTTTTTGGATTGCAGTAAGTGTCCTTCCTATCCTTTTCTTTCTAGGAAGATTGGGCCCCAACGTTTGCTCATACTATTTTCTGTCTGTGTCTGTATTTCCTCTTGTCTTACCGCCATTACATGTTTGGGGGCTTCCTATGTTCTTTGGGGATCTGCTCCGGGGCAGATAGTTTTCCTCTTTCTATCTTTAGGTGTGTTAGGGTTCGATTTCCCGCTGCTGCACAAGGGGAGTCTCGAACCCGTCCCGCTGCGGTCTTCCATTCATCTCCCGCCGCAGTGGAGCCTGCTCAGCAGAGACGTTGGTCCAGGCGTCTTGCCCACTCCTCTACTGTGCAGTGACTTGCTGCTGCCTTTCCTGGATCTGCTATTATAGCCAGTGCTGGAGCAGTCGTCTTTGAGACAAAGTCCTGCGTTTTCCCATCTGAGCATGCCCAGAGTGAGATCTCTCATTGGAGATCAGGGGTCACATGTTCAGGTGCTGCAGCGGCTCCTATTGGTCCGCCAGGAAGGTCATGTAGCTACGTTTGTTTGTAACAGCTTCTCATTGGTCCTTGTTCCTGGAAGGTCCTGTAGCTGTTGCTATAAAAGGGTAGCATGGCTGGGCCGCCATGCGCTAATATCAATCATTGTATGCTATGCGCCAGTGTGGTCATGTGTATGTGTGGATAGGGACCCGGCTGAAATAAGCCACTAGAATACCGACTTAATCGGTGAGGAGTTTGGTATGGTAGCTGGTCAGGGTCGGTGTCCTAGATGCCCTAGATTACCGGCATAACCGGTGAGGAGTTTTGATTGCCGTATTCAGGGTCTGGCGTTCAGACGCCATAGATTGCGGGTGACTCCCGCGAGGACATTAGCACATGATCACGCTTTATGCACGCGTAGCACTTAACTGTGTACCTGAGAGTCTGACAGGACACAGTACTTTTTCTCAGCGGCCCTGTGACGTAACAGGGTTCGCTTTCAATGCTAGACAGCGCCCTAGCGTGTTTTCTTTGCCACTCAGTTGTGTCTAGTGAGTACGCACACATCGCCATATAGCGCTGCGGCTCTCCTTCTAGCGGCTCTGTGGAGTAACAGAGTTCGCACTTATTGCCACAGCGCATTACGGCGTTTATGTTGGCGACTCTGCAGGATAACAGAGTTTGCTTCTCGCGCCATTTCTACTAGCAGCAGGCTCCGCTTGCACGGTGGCCCCCCGGCTGCGAACGCACCTCTCTACTTTATATGTTTGGGGCGTTCCGCAGACCCTTAACAAGGTGTAGTTAGCTTCCCAGGCTGTGACGAGGCGTCTAGGACCAACACAGGTACGCTCCACGGCTGCCTTTAGTTGTGGTGGTTAGTCAGGGTACTGCAATCCAGTAGATTCCAACCTCTCTGGTGTATTGCTTTTTTTGCCTGCTCTCCTCAGCTACCAAATCATAACAGTATCACCGGCCACACTGAAAATTATATGGTACTCACAGAAGGGAAAGATAGTGTAAAAAGAAAAAAAAAAAAAAAAAAGTTGTCAGAGTTGTCAGAGATATGTATATATATTTTTTTCTTTCCCTCTTTTTCTCTGGGTGCTGAGGATTTTTTTTTCTCTCAATGGAGTTTGCACAGTTATCTGGCCATGTGGATCAGCTTGCCACTGAAGTTCGGAGTATTGCTACCTATCTTGCAGGGTTGCCGGTTGTGGAACCTAGGATCCCCATGCCAGATTTGTTTTTAGGGGATCGAGCTAAATTTCTGAATTTCAAAAATAACTGTAAGTTGTTTTTTGCCTTAAAACCTAAGTCCTCAGGGAACGCAGCACAGCAGGTTCAAATTGTCATCTCTCTCCTGCACGGCGATCCTCAGGATTGGGCTTTTTCCCTGACACCTGGGATCCTGTTTTGAGTAATGTTGATGCATTTTTTCTGGCTCTGGGGTTATTGTACGATGAACCTAATGTCACTGATCAAGCTGAAAAAGCCTTGTTGGCATTAAATCAGGGGCTTGAGGACGCTTCCGAAGGTGGGCAGTCCTGACCAAATGGAATGATGATGCTTTGGCAGCCCTTTTTCGGAAGGGTCTGTCAGAGAATGTAAAAGATGTTATGATGGGTTTCCCTGCTCCCTCTGGTCTCAATGATTCTATGTCATTAGCGATTCAAATTGACAGACGTTTGCGTGAGCGTAGAGGTATGTGTGGAATAGTGTTGCCTTGTGAACCAGCTTCTGAGCCCATGCAGTGTGATAGAGTGGCTTCTGGGGCACAGCGTCATGAGTTTCGAAAACGCAATGGGTTATGTTTCTACTGTGGTGACGCCTCTCATGCTATTTCAGTCTGCCCTAAGCGGGGAAGACGTTTTGCACGCTCAGTTGTCTTGGGTAGTGTTCAGACTAAATTTCTGTTGACTGTTACCCTGATTTGCTCCCTGTCCACATTTTCTGCTCAGGCTTTTGTTGATTCGGGAGCAGCTATTAACCTGATGGATTTTGACTTTGCTAAACGTTGTGGGTTTCCCTTGATACCCCTACGTAAGTCTATTCCCTACTGGGGATTGATTCTACCCCTTTGGCTGAGAATAAACCCCAGTTCTCTACTCAGGTGATAATGAGGGTTGAGCCTGATCATCAGGAGAGTTGCAAATTTTTGATGCTGTATAATCTGCATGACATTATTGTACTAGGTTTCCCTTGGTTACAGTCTCATAATCCTGTTTTGGATTGGAAATCTGTGTAACCAGTTGGGGCTGCCAATGTGTTAATGCCAACACTCCTGTTTTTTCTGCCTCTCCCCAGGCTCAGGATGTTCCTGACTTTTTGACTGATTTTTCTGATGTGTTTAGCGAAAGTAAATCTGCATCCTTGCCCCCCCATAGGAGCTATGACTGCGCTATTGAATTAGTGCCTGGTAGTAAATTCCCTAAAGGTCGCCTTTTTAACTTGTCTGTATCTGAACATGACGCTATGCGGTCTTATATCAAGGAGTCATTGGATAAGGGTTATATCAGACCATCCTCTTCACCCTTGGGTGCCGGTTTTTTCTTTGTGGCCAAAAAGGATGGTTCATTAAGGCCGTGTATTGATTATCGTCTCTTGAACAATATCACTGTGAAATATCAATGTCCGTTACCCTTGATTTCTGACCTTTTTTCCAGGGTGAAAAGTGCTACTTGGTTTACCAAGCTTGACCTCAGGGGGGCGTATAACCTTATTCGCATTAAGCACGGGGATGAATGGAAGACGGCATTTAATACCCCAGAGGGGCATTTTGAGTACCTAGTGATGCTCTTTGGGCTCACTAATGCTCCTTCCGTCTTCCAGTCCTTCATGAATGGCATTTTCAGGGATTTTGTGGATAAATTTCTGATTGTTTATTTGGATGATATCTTGATTTTTTCCAATGACTGGGACTCTCATGTGAAACATGTTCGGACTGTGTTCCAGATTTTGAGAGAGAATGCTCTGTATGTGAAGGGATCAAAGTGTCTTTTTGGCGTACAGAGGATCTCATTTCTGGGATTCATTTTGTCCCCATCAGTTATTGAAATGGACCCGGTCAAGGTTCAGGCCATCTGTGATTGGGTCCAACCTACTTCTTTAAAGGCTCTTCAGACATTCTTGGGTTTTGCCAATTTTTATCGTAAATTTATTGGTAATTTCTCTGTTATTGTTAAACCATTGACTGATTTGACCAAGAAGGGTTCTGATGTGGTGAATTGGCCTCCTGAGGCAGTCTCTGCGTTTCAGGAACTTAAGCAGAGATTCACTTCTGCTCCTGTTCTATGGCAGCCTGATGTTTCTCTGCCATTTCAGGTGGAGGTTGATGCCTCTGAAATTGGGGCAGGTGCCGTTTTGTCCCAAAGAGATCCAGAGACCTCTAAAAGTAACCCTTGTGCCTTTTTCTCTCGAAAATTTTCTCCAACTGAACGTAATTATTACGTGGGTAATCGGGAGTTATTGGCCATGAAGTGGGCTTTTGAAGAGTGGAGACATTGGCTGGAGGGAGCCAACATCAGGTGGTGGTCCTCATGGACCATAAGAATCTGGTTTATCTGGAATCAGCCAAGCGACTTAATCCTAGACAGGCCAGGTGGACCTTATTTTTCACACGTTTTAATTTTGTGGTTTCCTTTCTTCCTGGCACTAAGAATGTTAAAGCGGATGCCCTCTCGAGGAGTTTCCTTGCGGACTCTCCTGAGTTATCTGATCCTGCTGTTATTTTGAAAGAGGGTGTAGTTCTTTCCGCCATCTCGCCCAATTTGAGACTTGCTCTGGAAGGGTGGTCAGGAGGATAAACCCGAGCGCTGCCCTATTGGGAAATTGTTTGTCCCAGAACGGTGGAAAAAGAGTGTGATGTCTGAGATTCATTGTTCCGCGTTGGCCGGTCATCCGGAATTTTTGGTACCAGAGACTTGGTTAGTCGGTCCTTTTGGTGGCCTACTTTGTCTCGTGACGTCAGGGAGTTTGTGCAGTCTTGCGGGACTTGCTCTCGCTCCAAGCCTTGCTCTCGCTCTAGTGGTTTGTTGATGCCATTGCCTGTGCCCAAGAGACCATGGGACCCATATCTCTATGGATTTCATTTCCGACCTCCCTGTTTCTCAGAGAATGACCGTTATCTGGGTGATTTGTGATAGGTTTTTCCAAAATGATACATCTTGTGCCATTACCTAAGTTGCTTCCTCCTCCTCGAATTGGTACCTTTGTTCCTTCAGCACGTGGTTCGATTACACGGCATTCCTGAGAACATTGTGTCTGACAGAGGAGTCCAGTTTGTTTCCAGATTTTGGAGGACTTTTTGTTCTAAACTTGGTGTTCAATTGTCTTTCTCCTTGGCTTTCATCCTCAGACCAATGGACAAACTGAGAGAACAAACCAGACATTGGAGACTTATCTGAGATGCTTTGTGTCTGCTGATCAGGATGACTGGGTCTCTTTTTTGCCTTTGGCTGAGTTTACTCTTAATAATAGGGCTAGCTCTGCCACTTTGATGTCTCCATTTTCTGCAATTTTGGGTTTCACCCTCGATTTTTCTTCGGGACAGACGGAGGCTTCTGTCTGTCCAGGTGTTTGACTCTGTTGTGGAGCGTATGCAGCAGATTTGGGACCAGGTAGTGGAGAGGTTGTCCCTCTTCAGGAGAGAGGGCCCACGCGGTTTGCCAACCGGCATAGGACTAATGGTCCCTCGGTTTGAAGTGGGGGACTTGGTCTGGTTGTCCTCAAGAAATATCCCTATGAGAGTTGCATCTCCTAAGTTTAAGCCTAGGTTCATTGGACCTTATAAGATCATGGAGATTCTTAATCCTGTTTCCTTTCGTTTACTCTTTCCAGGGACATTTAAGATCCATAACGTGTTCCACAAGTCCTTATTGAAGAGGTTTGTCGAGCCAGTGGTTCCTATGGTTGCGCCTCCTGACCCTGTTTTGGTTGAGGGCAATCTGGAGTATGTGGTTGAGAAAATATTGGATTCTCGTTTTTCTAGACGGAAACTCCAGTATTTGGTTAAGTGGAGAGTTATGTTCAGGAGGACAAATTCTTGGGTGTTTGCTTCGGACATCCATGCTAGGAGACTGATCCGTGCGTATCACAGAGCTCATCCTAACCGACCTGGTTGCCCAAATGAGGGTTCGGTGACCCCTCCTCAAGGGGGGGTACTGTTGTGAATGTGTTAGAAATGAATTCTGAGCAGAAGCTCCCTCTGGTGGTTACAAACTGTACTGAACTATTCAATGAAGATTGTGAAGATTGGCAATCAGGTGTTTACAGACTGGTCTTATATAAGGGAGGTTCCCTCCCATCAGGGTTGCCGGTGATCAATTGTTTTTGTCTCAACTTTGGTTCCTGGTTCACTTGGAAGCTTGTTGTGTCTTGCCTGCATCTTCTGCTAACAGATAAGATATTTTCTGCTTTTATTTTTGTGCTTGCTTTTTTGCATTTTGTTCTGCACTTCTGTGGAGGTCAGCCAGGTCCCCTCCGGGGCTTGTGCTCCTCTCAGTTTATCTGAGCCACTGTTTATTTTGTTCATTTGCCTTTTTCCAGTTTTTTCAGTGGCTGCTGCTTAGTTTTGTTACACCAGAGAACTAATTTAGGTGGTAGAGGTCGTGTGATCTCAGGTGTTTTTGCAATTAGTGAGTTGGTTATTTTTTTAGGGTTTTTTGGATTGCAGTAAGTATCCTTCCTATCCTTTTCTGTCTAGGCAGATTGGGCTCCAACGTTTGCTCATACTATTTTCTGTCTGTGTCTGGTATTTCCTCTGTCTTACCGCCATTACATGTTTGGGGCTTCCTATGTTCTTTGGGGATCTGCTCCGGGCATATAGTTTTCCTCTTTCTATCTTTAGGTTAGTTAGCTTCTCAGGGTTTTGACGAGGCGTCTAGGACCAACGTAGGTACGCTCCACGGCTGCCTTTAGTTGTGGTGGTTAGTCAGGTTTCTGCAATCCAGTAGATTCCAACCTCTTTTGGTGTATTGCCTTTTTGCCTGCTCTCCTCAGCTACCAAAATCATAACAAATTAACATTACAGTAAGGCCCACATTTATTTATTTATTTTATGCCATTTTGCTTTTATTGCCAATTGTCCACTAATACCTTCTGCCTATTTGTCTTAATATGATGTTTTTCACATTTCTATTGTAAAATTATTAATTATGTTATGGTACACCTGACACTTTCTCTGAGGCAGTTTCTGACCATGGTTTTATTTATTCTCAGCAATATACACACATGGTCAAAATTGTTGGTACCCCTCGTTTAATGACAGAAAAACTCAACAATGGTCACAGAAATAACTTAAATCTGACGAAAGAATTAATAAATCAAAATCTATAAAAATGAACAAATGAACAAATCAACCGTTGGTTCCACAAAAATTTTAAAAAAAATAAAACTCATGAAAATAGGCCTGGACAGAAATGATGGTACCTTTAACGTAATATTTTGCTGCACAACCTTTTTGAGGCAATCATGCAAACAAACGAATTCCTCTAAGGGCCCCGTCTCACATAGCGACACACCAGCGATCCCGACAACGATCAGGAAACGCTGGTGTGTCGCTACAATGATCGCTGCTGAGCTGCCAAACAGGCAGCTCAGGCAGGGATTCAAGGACACGACACTGCGGGTAGCGTCGCCTAGTTACCCGCAGTGACGTTGGATACCCAGCCCGCGATGCCAGGGAGCTGGTAACCAAGGTAAACCTTCGGGTTTCCAGGCGCTGCGCGGTGCCTGGAAACCCGATGTGTAACCTTGGTTACCACTCCCCTGCAGCAGCACGCTGGTATCCAATGTACACATCGGTTTCCAGGCACAGCTCACGCGCCTGGAAACCCAAAGTGTACCTTGGTTACCAGCTGATCGCTGGTCTTCCTGCCTGCCACAACGCAGATGGCCGCTGGCGCGGACGGAGACCAGCGATCTAAAAAAAGTCCAGGCAATTTCTTGACACATAAGCATTCACATCAGGGCCTGATCGCTGGTACGTGTCAGACATAGCGAGATCACTGCTGATGATCGCTGTTTAGCAGCGATCTCGCTATGTGAGACGGGACCTTAAACTGTCAATTGAGACTTCTGCACCTCTCGACAGGTATTTTGGCCCACTCCCAAGAGCAAACTGCTCCATTTGTCCTCAAGTTTGAAGGTTTCCTTTTCCAGATGGCATGTTTCAACTCTTTTCCCAAAGATGCTCAAAGGATTTTAGGCCAGGGCTCATGAAGGCTACGTCAAATAGTCCAATGTTTTTCCTCTTAAGCCATTCTTGGGTGTTTTTAGCTGTGTGTTTTTGGGTCATTATCCTGTTGCAAGACCCATGACCTGCGACTGAGACCATGCTTTCCTGACACTGGGCAGCACATTTCTCTCTAAAATCCCTTGATAGCCTTAGATTTTCATTTACCCTGCCATAGATTCTAGACACCTTGTGCCAGATGCAGCAAAGCACCCCCAGAACATAACAGAGCCTCCTCCATGTTGCAACAGTAGGACAGTGTTCTTTTCTTGATATGCTACATTTTTCCATCTGTGAACATAAAACTGATGTGCCTTGCCAAAAAGTTCCATTTTTTGTCTTATGTGCCATAGAAATTACTACCAGAAGCTTTGTGGCTTGTCAACATGTAGTTTGGCAAATTCCAATTTGGCATTTTTTATGATATTTATTCAACAATGGTGTCCTCCTTGGTCATCTCCCATGAAGTCTCCAGTTTGACTCATACAACGAGGGATGGTGGCGAATCTGACACTGATGTTCCTTGAGCTTGACGTTCACCTTTAATCTGTTTAGAAGTTTTTCTGGCTCTTTTGTTACCATTCGTATTATCCATCTCTTTGAATTGTCATCAATTTTCCCTCCTGTGGTCACATACAGGAGGTTGGCTACAGTCCCATGAAGCTAAATTTCTGAATAATATGTGCAACTGTAGTCACAGGAACATCAAGCTGCTTGGAGATGGTCTTATAACTTTACATTTAACATGTTTGTCTATAATTTCTTTCTAATCTCCTGAGACAACTCTTTCCTTTGCTTCCTCTGGTGTAAATACGCACCATCCATGTCACCAAACAGCAACAGTGAGTATCTGTAGCCCTCTATACAAATCCACTTACTGTTCCAAGATTGTAGACACCTGTGATGCTAATTAGTGGACACACCTTGATTTAACATGTCCCTTTTGTCACATTATTTTCAGAGTACCATCATTTCTGTCCAGGCCTATTTCATGAGTTTTATTTTTTTTTAAATTCTGTGGAAGCATGGTTGGAAAGCAATCTCTGACTTTTTATTTATTAATTTTCTAGATTTTTGAATTATTATTACTTTCAATCAGATTCAAGTTATTTCTGTCATTAAAAGAGGGGTTCCAAAAATTTTGACCATGTGTGTGAGACCATGAAGAATAATTTAGTTTGAGTTTCCCTCCAGATTCTGAGGAAAGAGGGAGTACTGTGACGACTCCGGATGGAACCCTCTGGGTTCGCGATACCAACCCACCCGGGCGAGCTGACCTAGTGAGAGCCACCCCCTATACAGGAAGCGCAGGGGCAGACCCAGGGGATAAAGTACCACGACTGCTGGAACCAGGTGGCCGGCTCACAGAAGACAGAGTACGCAATTTTCGGAAGTGTGCAAAGCGAGGACACGGGAACATGCAGGAGTATGCAGGTTCGGAAGTGTGCAAAGCAAGGACACGGGAACACGCAGAGTACAGGAATATAAAAGGCGTGTACACGGGGGTACGCAACAGACAGGAATGCGTATATTGTGCCGGAAGCACACTTGGGTAAGAGGCAAAACAGGGCTCGTGCGGGGATGCACGCCTGGGTAAAGGCAAGGGAAAGTGTGCACTGAGAACATGTCCGGATACAAAGCAAGGTAGAGTGCGCACTGGGAAGCACTTCTGGGGCAAAGTAAAGGCAGAGTGCGCGCTGTGAACATGTTAGAGCACAAGGCAGGGGACCGAGTACAGAAAGCAGCCAAGCAGGGACCAAGCAGGTCTACTAGGAAGCACAAAAATAATCAGGCGCCGCCTACAGGAAAGGCGCCTGATATAGGGCAATGTGCTGGAACTTCTGGCTCCGGTCCTCCAGGACCATAAGACATCAGAGATGGACGGCCATAGTCAGGCTCAGGAGGAAAGCATATGCACGCTGGACAAGGACCTGGAATCGAGTGAACAGCCCAGAGTCAAGCGTGGGAGCTTTCGCAGTGTGTACTCGACGAGACCCACGGACCTGCACGATACCGGAAGGATGACGTCGGGCACTGAGCCCTGGCGCCGGAGGAATTGGGGAGAGCGGCATGACAGTACCCCCCCCTCTTTACGCCCCCCCCTTTCTAAGGCTGGAAAGAAACTTAGACAAAATCTGGGTACAATGTAAAGGGAGGAACTTTTTGGGGGTCGGTGGGATAAATTTACCTGTTTATGGTGGTTTCTTTTTCTGATTCATCCCTGAGTTCCTCTAAGGTTAGATTGCTTGAATTTCCTTTCGGGCCAATTTTCATCCGTATTAGATCTTTCATGCATTTTTTCAATACAAGTTTGCGAGCAAATAATTGCAGATCTTTTTTTGGCTGAAAATGAACGAAAAAAGAAGTAGGTGAAAAGGATAACCCAAGACTTAGAACTTTAGTTTTGATGGAGTTAATTGGGGTTTCAGAAAGGTTAATCCCCTTAATTTTTAGATTGTTGCAGTTTCAGTGTGCTCATATTTTTTCGGGGGGGTCCATTTCTTCTCCTATAAATTGTTTTTATGTAAATTTTTGGAAACGCCCACGGTATCATTTTCTTTCCCTTAGATAGGGATGAAAGAATGGGGACTGGGACTTTATGCTCACTTCTAGTGGTTCCTTTTTAAATCCTGCATAGGTCCTCTTTAAATTTTTTCGCTTTTACGTCTTTAATTTCCTTCCCCATACAAGGAATGGGAGTCGATGTCTTTATTAAAGCTCTCCATTTCCTGAGTGGATAAGTTTTTGCAGAATTTTTTGGCACATATTTTCAACCTCGAATCCAATTTATTAAGAATTTTTTTGTTGTTACCAATAATTACTCTAAAGGACTAGGACAGAATACATGCTTTTTCCCCATCTAGTTTTAAATTGTTGTCCTCAATGGGGAAAGAGGGCAGATGCGCACCCGTGGGGCCCCCCTAGGAATGAGACCTTTAGCTAAATAGTTTTTCTGGAGAGGCGTTTCTCCACCAAAAATCAAGTGCTTTTTTTAAAAAAAAAAAAATATTTCTGGAGTTTTTAAAAGCTCAATTTTTTTGCCCATTTTCTGTAATACAGATTGCATTGTGTCCCCATTAAATTTACCGTATCTAAACGGAAAGCTAGTTCTGATCCCTGGCCTTAATGTCCATCCTGGCAAAAAAGGGAAAACTGGAAACGAGTACAGCAAAAAAAGCAATATTTCAAAGTCAACAATTGCCAAAAAGGGCACATCCAAAATACATACATCAAAGAAAGGAAAAGGAAGCTATGTGCCAATAAAAACAAAAACTTTATTCAAGTATTTAAATAATGACATAATAATAAATTCTGTAAATGGGGACAACAATACAAAAAATTGCCGCACAAGAAAGAAAGGGCACGTGTGTAAAAGTTTTTTCCCTTGCACAATAAAATCAATATACGCCAATAAAAACAAGAAATTTTATTCAAGTATTTTTTAAATAATGAATAATAGATTGTGCAAAATAAATTATATTGGGTACCGTGTTGCCAGAAAACATTTTCTCTGGGAAATTGGACATTTATGACAGACTTAAAAGTCTTAAACTAAAAGGTCATTTTTAAGAAATGGAAAAAAAATATGGGAATTCAAACTTATTAGGAGGTCAAACTTTACACTAGACTCAACTTAACACCCTTTTTGTGTTCACTACATTGACACAGTTTCACACCTCACCAGAAGGACCCAATAGCTAAGAACACATTCCCACACTCTCCATTTGTAAAAAAGTAATTTTTGATTTCCTTGCTTACTTTTGAAGGCATCACACCTCCCAGGGCTTGAACAAATTTCCTACTATAGTAAAGTAAGCTCTAATTGTCTTTCTTATTATTCCAAAGTAATCTTGCCTGAAGAAGGAGCCTCTCGCTCTGAAAGCTAGCGAACATATAATTTTTTGGTTAGCCAATAAAGGTATCAACTTAAGAATGCTCTTGTCATAATTGGAAAGAAAAGTATTCACATCATATAATAGATACAATTCCGTAAATGGGGACAACAATACAAAAGGATTGCCACACAAGAAAAAAAGGCACAGTGTTGTAAAAGTTTTTTTCCCCCTTTGGGAATAAATACAGTAATTAAGGATATTGTGTATCATTCAATATAAGGAAAAAAGAGCTTCCAAAGAAATTCGTATATTGACCAATATCCCTAAGCATTAAAAAGATGCAAAAGCATTCAAAGACCAGTGTAACGAATGCAGACAAGAATGTGCCTATGATTAAATGAATGCTGACAAATAAATCATGGGGAAAGAATACTGATTAAAGTGCTAATTAGTAGCAGGGATAGAACACGTACCTGAGGCGCAGAACACCGACCGCGTTTTGCGGTTGGCTTTATCCAGGGAAGCGGTGTGTAAGTGCCATTTGTTATCTTATATACATCCCGGAAACATTACGGCAGTGGCTTGAACGCGGCGCATTCCGCCCACAGACCCACGTGACTCAACCCTGGCTAGGTCACAGATGTCCGTCTCCCCTCCCACCCATTGCATCAGGCTGGGAGGAGGAGCGGACAGCACAGATGATGTGTCACCAGACAAAAGCACCGCAAAGGAAGGAACCGAAGCGCACATCGCCGACCTTTTTAGCTGCAGTTGATGGATGAAGTATTAGAAGGAGTTGGGGGAGAGGAAAAAAATAAAGAATATTGGGGAAAACAAGTGAGAAAATTTACTGGAGGATGTAAAAAGGAGATTAAAGTGATATTGCATGGGGGACTTTAAAAAATTTTTTAAATATTGCATAAAGTGCATGTGCTGATTAGGGATGTGAGATATTAGGTTGATAAGGGTGAAATTAAAGGCCAGATTGCTAAGTGAAAAGGAATTCCATAATGTTAACGGAACACCAGAAAGGCCCTAAATGCAAAAATGATGTTGCATAGGGCAAATTATGAATCCATTGAAAAAAAAAGAGTTAATGAATGTTAAATGTCATTGATGGATATAGTGCTATGCAAATATATGTAATACATAAAAATTACATAAAGTTACAACAAAGTACATAAATGCATAGGACGAAAATGAAATAATTGAAACTGAAGAGTGTATATAAAAATATAATATAAAGGGAACAAGATAAAAATAAAAAATAAAAAAAAAAAAAATCTCAGCGGCGTACGTTCCTTCCCCCCTTTGACACTCGGTGAGAGAGAGACCAGTGACGCCCAGCCGGGTTTGTCATGCGGGTCTGTGGGCGGAAGCACCTCGTCAAGCCGCTGCCACCATTGATTCGAATGCTATATAAAGATAACAAATGGCACTTACATACACCTTCCCTTAAATAAAGCCCCCCCACGAAACGCCCGGTGTGCCTGCCACCCCAGTACGTGTTCTATCTCTGCTACAAATTACCATCTTTAATCAGTGCTCCTCCTGATTTACTTTCAGCATTTTTTAAAAGCATATATACCTTCTTTACTGCTTAAGATATTGGCACATAACAATTTCTTTGGAAGCCTCTTTTTGTACTTATAATGAATGATACCATATCCCTTACCTCTCGTTATCTGATATTTATTGTGCAAGGAAAAAACTTTTACACACTGTCCCTTTTTTTTCTTGTGCGACAATTCTTTTGTATAATTATCCCCATTTACAGAATTTTATTATTATGTCCTATTTAAATCTACTTGAATAATTTTCTTGTTTTTATTGGCACAAGCTTCCCCCTTTTTACTCTCTTAGGTTTTCATGGTATGGAAAAAAAAAACCTTCTGCAGGAGGTGCCAGCAGTGGCACCTGCCTGCAGCATATCCGCATATTAAAAGAATTATAAAGACATTTTTTGATGAATCCTGAAGTTCCAAAAAAAAATCATTTTGAAAATGACCTTCTTTTTTTACTCTCTAGCAAGATGGCGCCGCGGGACCCTGCGCTGACAACTATCGGACAACCATACTGCACTGCGATGCACGGCCGGTCCATTTTCAAATGGTATTTTTTTTTTTTAGAAATTTTCAGGATTACATCAAACAAATCTGTATAAATTCTTCATTTTGCAACGATTTCATCAACCAAGGTATTGGATTTTACAGGAAAAAAATCCTAAGAAAAATTATTCCTCTATAATAACTTGTAAAAAGGCAAACATAAGGCAAAAGTAAAAAGGAAAATTTTTTAAAAAAAAATTTTAATTTAAAAAACTAAAATTGTTTAAAGTCATGGATGACTAACTGAATCCACAAAAAATTTTTGAACTTTTTTTTGAGTTTATATTCCACCATAATGTAACACAAGCACGTTAAACTTTAAAGTGACTAATTGCATCCAGAAAAAATATTTTTAATTTTTTTTATATGTCTATTTTTAAACCCTTTAAACCCGGGGAAAATTTTAACCGAAAGAAAATAATTTTTTGGGGTTTTTTAAAACCCCTGTAAGTAACACAAACAAATTAAACTTTTAACCTAATAATCCAAAAAAAATTAAAATTTTTTTTTTTTGTTTTCATATATTTATATTTTTTTAATAAAGGCTTTTTTTTATATTATAATTAAAAAAAAAAAATTTTAATTATTTTTTTTTTTTTTTTTTTATAAAAATTAATTAAAAAATTTTTTAAAAATTTTATTATTATTATTTTTATATAAATATTTTTTTACATTTTTTTAATTTTAAATTTTTTTTTAATAAAAACATTTAAATTAATAATTTGAAATATTTTTTAAAAAAAAAAAAAATTTTTATTAAATATATATTTAAATACTTTTTAAACCCTATTAATTTTTCCACTTTCCCCCTTTTTCAACCCCAAAAAAAAAAAAAAAAAAAAAAAAAAAAAAAAAAAAAAAACTCGGTTACCAAAAAGGCGTTGTAGAGGCACCATCAACCATATCCCCCAAAACTCTGATTATTAAACTGGCACACCGCCGGGTTTAAGCCCCTCCCCCCAAAATAAAACTTCCTTACGTGAAAAAGTTAGTCACCGAGCGGGGACCCAAAACCTTTTTTTAAACCTCTGAGGGTAAAGGGGCCGCTAATCACAGTAAGCCACTACCAAAGGCAGGCTTAAGTGACGACGGAACCCCACAGCGTTTTTTTTTAAAAAGGCACCAATTTTTAAAAGGGTTCAAGCTTCAAATCTAACACTAGCCAAAGCCGTCAGCCCCAAAAAATCAGTATCCAGTATCACATCCCAATGATTTTAAAAAAATTTTTATGTACTTTCAACGCACCAAATAGCACCTTTTCCCCCTTCAAAATTTTCCTCAGTCCTTTCATTAAAAAACTGTAGCCCCCCCTTTTTTTAACAAATTTTAAAAAAAAGGTTTAAAATTTTTTAGAACTTTGCTTTTCAATAAGTTGTTAATGAAATGGGAAGGGAAAATTTTTCATTTTTTAATTTGGGCCCCTTTTGGGGTTTTTCTAACACATTGTAAAAAAAACACCCTTTAAATAAATTGTTTACTCCAATTTATTGCTTTTATTTAAAATGCTAATGGAACAACATTTAAAGTGGATTGAACAATTACTTTTGAAGTATTAGAATGCTAAAATAATGCTTAGGATTATTCACAAAGTTCAAAATAACTGTATATAAAAAGTATATATGTTTAAAATTAAAAACAAAAATATCATTCTAAATATAATATTTTTACATTGCTATGGTTTGTTACCTTGTTTTTTCAATGTGTTATGTTCTTTTTATAAAAAGCCTGATAAACGTTTGAGTAATAAATATTTGAACAAGATTAACATTTCTTCTGGCATGTGGCCAGACAACTGTTCAACCATTCTTGCCAACAGTCTAGTGCTATGGAGAACTAACTATTTTGTCTCAGATGAATAATGATATTTTCTATGAAGTACATATGCATAATGATATTCCCTGTCATATGTATCAAGAAACAAGTAACTGAAAAGTGGGGATGTTTCGCAAGCAGAGAGTTTAATCTTGCACGACATAATGAGGAATTTGTAGTGACTGACAGAGTTTGTCTTGCCAAGAGGAAACAATTCATGGGTTTATCATACACTTTGCAACCAGCAAGAGGGATATCAATCAGTACGCTAGCAGATGCACAAGATATTTGTCAGTCTAGGTTTGATTGAAGTGTCTCTTGTATGAAGTATTATGTACTTTAAATGTTAGAATTTAAATGAGAGATTTGTATAAAGTCTGGAAACATTAGCCACACTACATCTCCACTCCTTTTTGGACATAGCAAAAACAAGTGGTGCAAGGTTGAATGAGTGTCCATTGTTTTATGAATCCTAAAAGCTACATTTGTATAGGACAAATGACAGCCTTGCATTTTCGGTTTAAGTCTTGATGCCATCGTTTAACTATTTGCTGGTGCCATCTGGCATACTTCAATATTGTGAGCCAAACTGTGACTTTAAAGAGAACCTGTCATGGGATTTTATACCTCAAACTAATGTTATGTATGCACAGGTTCTTTAATGCTGATTAAATCCATAACTTGATTGTTGAAATCCATTTTGCCATTTTAGAGAATTTCACCTCTGAAATTCAAAGCAAATGAGTTGCATGTGCTTTGGGATGTGGAAGAGGCTTTGTCCTTAGAGCTATCCTGCCCTCTCTCTCTATTCCACACCCACAGGTCATTCTTTTTACAGTGGAACTTCCTGCTCTCTCTGACATCTCTCGCAAGTGCCGTACTACTTGAAAAGTAGGGTACTCATGACTTCGCAAGACCCAATGTATTGATATGCTCATGCAGTGGCCCCAGTTAGAGGAGATGAACAACAGTGAAGTGGTGTCAGTATCAGATCAGGGTACACAGATCACTGAAACAAGAATGATCTTACAGTATGACACTGTATGGATACGATACAGTGTTATACTGTAAGATCATTCTTGTTTCAGTCACCTGTATAATCCATACTGATTTAATCCATTCTAACAAAGTATGGATTAAATCAGCATGAAATTCCCTGTACATACATGCCATTCGTTAGAGGCATAAAATCCTCATGACAAGTTCCCTTTAATACACCCTTCAACATTAAAATTGCAACACCAAGAAGGAAAGGTTATAGAATTATAAAAATCAAAGGATCAAATGGCAGGCTAATGATATACAAGTAGAAATGAGCAGATCAGTTTGCAGAGGATAGAGTTTGTGTCAAATTTCCTGAAATTTGTGGTTTCACATGAATTTGAACAGTTTGTGATTCTATTTGCAATTTGCCAAAAATAACTTGCCCAGCACCATTTCTCAGACTGCTGAAGCATCAGAGAGCATGCAAACATTCTTTTGCATTGTTGAGTGGACTTCCCCATAAGGCCCTGCAAGTATGACTTCTTACAAATCATACCTTGTACAGTGGTGGTCAGAAACTGGGTCATCAGTTTCCAGTGGAGCACAGTTTGTAAGGCAGAGTCATTTTCCATCTTCAAGTCAGTGGATAAGTTTCTCTCTTGTGTAGAAAGTAAGCTCTTATGGTCAGTGGGGTTCTCTCCTCTTTCTTTCTTACATCATTAAATGTGTGAGTCATCTCTCTCTTGCCTGTAAAGTGTAAGCTCTTATAGTTACCTAGGATCTCTTTTTCCTCTCCCTCATGTGTAGTTTATGAGCAATTACAAGCTTCCCAGTATGGAAATCCATGCAAATTTATTCACCGCAAATCAATTTTTTGAGGAAAATATGGCAAAGTCGCAAATTTGAATTTCAAAAGATCTTCTCATCCTATATAGTAATGAGCAAGTATACTCGTTGCTCAGGTTTTCCGAGCATGCTCTGGTGTCCTCCGAGTATTTTGGTGTGCTTGGAGATTTAGTTTCTGTCGACGCAGCTGCATGATTTATGGCTGCTGGACAGCCTGAATACATGTGGGGATTCCCTAACAAACAGGCATTCCTCACATGTAAAATCCAAAAACCCGAGCAACGAGTCACTAATCCTATATAAGTGATGAAAACAACAGTTTTTAAAAACTTTACTTTTTCCAGTATAGAGCACTATTGACTTGGGCAGAAATGTACACACTTGCAAGCCATTATTGAGATTATTAATGGTTGTGTTAGGCCTCTTTCACACATCCATTTTTTGCCGTCAGGCGCGATCCGGCGCTTTTTTAAAAAACGGATCCGGTTTTTTAAACCGGCGATGCGTTTTTGTCATTGACTATCATTAGCGCCGGATCGCGCCGCATGTCATTGCGTTTAGTCTGTTTTCTGCCGGATCCGTCATAGATTTTAATTCCGGCGGCCGGACAGGACGCATCAAGTAACATTTTTTTTTGTGCCGGAAACGCTTGACAGCACCTGAAGCGGCGCATCAGGCGTCAGGAAACAATAGAAGTCTATGGTACCGGATCAGTCTTTTGTGCAATCCGGCAAAAGACTGATCCGGATTCTGGAAATCAAGTATTACTACTACTACTACTACTACTACTACTACTCATTTTCCGGGCAAAAAAAGGTCAAGACGGATCCAGCTAAAAAACGGATCCGGCACATCAGTTTTTTACAATCTGCACCGGATCCGTCTTTTAAACAATTCGCCGGAATGTGCCTGATTACAAAAAACGGATGTGTGAAAGAGGCCTTAGGCACCGGGATCCTCCTGCTGCATAGGGTGGATCCCAAACTTTGTCTACTTCTGCAGTCCCCCACTCAGCCTGAGCCACAGTGGGTGCTGCTCAGCAAAGACGTCAATCTCAGTGCCTTGCTCAGACTCGTGCTGTTCGTTTAGTTACTGCTGGCTCTCCAGCCAAAGCTATAATAACTAGCAATAGGCAGCGGCGAACAGACATTCCTGAGACTAAGTCCAGGAATCACCCTACTGAGCATGCTCGTGAGGTGGCGACCTCTCATTGGTGGTCGGTCGTCAGCTGCTCGGGTGATGTGGCAGTTCCAGATTGGTCCACAAGCAAGGTCCTGTCTGGCTGGACTTAAGCAGAGCATATAAAAGTCTTTGGGGTGCACGTCAGTGTGCTAAGATCCTTTATGCTGTGTGTGTCAGTGGATACATTATCACTCTGTGTGCACGTGTGCCGCTACTAGCACAGCGATTGTATGTCTAGGCAGGCAGTGTAGGGTGGTAATTCCCGCTTGGCTCAGCATCTGACTCCGGATGACCTGTGGTCATGCATGCAGTTAGCATAACCGAGTGTCAGAGCGAGCACAACCACCAGCTTTCACTTCCCTGAAGGTTAGCTATAGGGACCCCAACTAGTATAAGCAGAGGCAATGAGATTCAATCAAGATCAAATATGAATGGAGCAGATTGATCAAAAATTATAAAACTTAACCTTTATTAAGTAAATGAGTAAAATCCAAGGTGCCGAAAGTGCTATAAAGTGCAAGTGCAAAGACAAAACCAAACCACAGCAAACAAAAAATCATCAAGATAAAATGACATCCAAAATAACAAGCCACTGGTTTACCAGAAACCTTCAAACAAGTCCTAAAAAATGCCTGTCCACACTAAATTAGGCTTGCTGATGTTCTCAGAATATCTATGCTCCAGCATAGCACAATATAGACTCAAAATGATATATGCTGAACTGTAAATATCCTGAATTTTTTGGTGGATGTCCCATATTCAACAGCCCCCATATATGTATAGATATCAGTTATGCATATATTATGGTTTATGTGGCAATTGGATGGCTACCCATGTGTAGAAGCAATGTTTAGGTGCTGTCTCATATCACAGTATCTCTCATTACATGGGAGTCAAAATAAGATACTGTCTCATGTCATGATAATGAACAATGCATGATTGTAATGCAGATCGGTATCATCCCATCTGTGGAGTTTAAAAGTGGAAGTACAGTCCCTTCTAATTTCACTCTCACTGTGTTTTTTTTAAATTATCATATACTCATCTGCGGCATCTATTAGATAGGCATCGTTCCTTATCGTTCGTGCTTAGTTCAGGGGGAGACCCACCGCAACCATGTGAACCATGCTGGATGGTCTCGACCTCTTACAGTGTCTCCCGACGCGTTTCATCGAACAGGAATCATCAGGGGAGGAAGAGTTCATTAGAAAAAAACAGGGCATGGCGCCATGTTACCTGACCAGCCTTTTGTAAATGCCGCGGCTTGGTCTCCACTTCCGGACGCCAGTGTGATGATTTCCGGTAAATGGAACGCATCGGAGCCAACTTGGATCGCATGCATCATTTCCAGAAACTGTCATGCACCCCAGGGACGTCACTTCTGGTTTATACGTAGTGGTTCTTGCGATACTTTGAAGCCTGAAACAGTTTTAACGAAAAAGTCCCTATGATACCTGCATCTGTAAGTAGATGGCATAAATCAGTCACATCTACTAATAAACAGTTTTAGCAGAATATGTGTGACGTGTTCTAGTGGCGTCATTTTATATATATACAGCGCCAATAGATAAGTGCCTTTTTTATGGACAATCACATGGAAATACAAATCCATTTTTTGGGCAAGTATTTTGGGATCATCGGATCATAGGCACACGAGAATTTCATTACATACGTGCAAAAATACCCAGAAGATGATGAGTTAACATGGG
Source organism: Oophaga sylvatica (assembly GCA_033576555.1). Lineage (NCBI taxonomy): Eukaryota > Metazoa > Chordata > Amphibia > Anura > Dendrobatidae > Oophaga > Oophaga sylvatica. Next base: position 103,195,218 of record JARQOD010000006.1, read on the forward strand.
CAAAGAGATGTTAGGGAAATGGAGAGGGATTAGAATGAATCTACGAATGAGAAGGAGAATGCAAATAAGTAGGTGAATGGAAGGGAGGATGAATAGTTGGAAATCTGTAGGAGACAGCATATTAGGAGACATTATAAATGATCTATAGGTAGGTATATACAGGGGTTGGACAAAATAATGGAAACACCTAACGTTTTTGCATCATAATCTTCGAACATGTTATAAACATGCAAATCGTGACATATGGTAATGTTTTGTAGTTGATTATTTGTGTTATGTGATATGTGTATGTAAATTAACTGTTTGTTTTGCATAATTGCAAGAAAATTGATGAGAATATCCCCCATCCTCTGGAATTCCACACCTCAACATGTACGATTATCCACCACCCTTGGACCCTTCAGACGGAACCTGAAAACCCATCTCTTCAGGAAAGCCTACAGCCTGCAATAACCATTCCGCCTCACTGCCACCACCATAGCTTCCGCCTCGCCGCCACCACCTGAGCTGCCACCTCGCCGCCATCTCCCGAGCTGCCACCTCGGCGCCACCACCCTAGCAGCCGCCACGCCGCCACCACCAGAGCTGCCGCCTCGCCACCACCATCACCAGAGCTGCCGCACCCCCGACCTTCTGTTTCTTCCCCATTATTCCGTAGAATATAAGTCGGCAAAGAACAGGGTCGTCTCCCCTCTGTACAAGTCTGTCATTGTAAATTTGTTTACTATAAACGATATCTATAACTTTGTATGTAACCCCTTCTCATGTACAGCACCATGGAATTAATGGCGCTATATAAATAATAATAATAATAATAACCTGATACCAATGGGAGACCTCTCGGATTTTCAAAGAGGCCAAATTGTTGGTGCTGGTATGGCAGGCGCTAGTGTAACCGAAAATGCCTGAATGCTTGACGTGTCAAGAGGTACTGTCTCCAAAGTAATGACTGCGTTTGAAAGAGAAGGAAAAACGTTTGCAGCAAAGCACAGGTCCGGCCGAAAGTCGAAGTTGACTGAGAGAGACCGTCGGACTCTTAAGCGAATTGTGAGAGTGTATCGCAAGACCACGGCCCCGAAAATCACTGCTGAGCTCAATGAACACCTACAGAACCCAGTTTCCATGAAAACTGTTCGTTGGGAGCTGAACAAATCTGGATTCCACGGAAGAGCTGCAATTCGAAAACCGCTGCTCTCAATGACAAATGTTTCCAAGCGTTTAGAGTGGTGAAGAACCCTCCAGAATTGGTCCCTCGTGCCGTGGAAACATGCGATATTCTCAGACGAATCATTGTTTACCCTATTTCCGACCTCCGGCCGCGTGTACGTTTGGAGACAGCTGAAAGAAGCATTCCATCCAGACTGCCTTCTCCCAATCGTAAAACATGGCGGAGGTTCTGTGATGAGCTGGGGTGCTATATCGTGTAGATCCGCTGGGTCAATGATATCCCTTCATGGAAGAATTACCAGCCGCGATTATTTAGGCATTTTGGGCGACCAAGTGCATCCTATGGTTCAAGCACTGTTCCCGGAGTGGAACGCCATCTTTCAGGATGATAATGCACCAATTCATACAGCTAGAATCGTTAAAGCATGGCACAAGGAACATTCTAATGAAGTTGAGCATCTCATGTGGCCCCACAATCCCCAGACCTCAACATTATTGAGCATTTATGGTCGATTTTAGAGATTCAAGTTAGACGTCAATTTCCACCGCCATCGTCGCTCAAAGAACTGGAGGGTGTTTTCACTGAAGAATGGGCTAAAATTCCTTTGGAAACAATTCACACCATGTATGAATCCATACCTCGGAGAATTGAGGCTGTAATTGCGGCAAAAGGTGGACCTACACCATACTAAACTAACTTTTGTTGATGTTTCCATTATTTTGTCCAACCCCTGTATGTGTTGAATGTATGGCGGACACGACTGACCTTCTTGTGGGAAGGATAGCGAGGGTGCACACTGCAAACATTCCTATTATGCTCTACCTAGTATGTCCCTGCTTCATGCGGAGGTTGGCACCCTAAAACCTGCGCAGTGGCGACCCCACTTGATGACGGCTCACCCTAGTTTAGACGCCCTAGGGAGCCCTACACTAGAGGAAGGAAGAAAAAGTAAGCTGTTCATTAAGACCCTTAGGGTTTGTTGTCTGGAGGCGGAAAATCCAAAAGGTTTCCCTTTGGAGAATCCGTTTATCCCAATCGCCTCCTCTTTGGGTTTTCTGAATTTTCTCAATCCCCATAAATGAAAGGGCTTTGAGGTCACCCCTGTGTACATGATTCAGGTGATTTGCTACAGGTGTATCTCTCTTGCTGATGGTGTCTCTATGATGTTCACCTATTCTTTTCCTCAGTTACCTTCTGGTCTTCCCTATATATTCAAGGCCACATCTACAGGTCATTTTGTAAATTACCCCTGCTGACTTGCAGTTGATAAATTGTCGAATGGGGTAGACATAATTTGTGGGATGGTAGGGATGACATTGGTCAGATCTCTATCCATCCGTAATATTGACCAGTGTCGTTTGATGATGTCTCTTAGATCCTTAGACCTATTGGAAAATTTTGTGATGAACCTGACAGTACTGTCCTAAGCTGTCCTTTGAGTGGGGGCAAAGAGTTCCTTCCTATCACATGCCAATGCTGTTTTGTATGCGTTTTTCAATACATTATCTGGATAACCTCTCTCAAGAAAACGATTTCTCAAGTCATCAGCTTGTACTTTAAAGAGGGTCTGATTGGAACAGTTCCTCTTTATCCTGAAGTACTGTCCCTTTGGAATACGTTTTTAAAGGGGGATTGGATGATTCGATTCCCATCTGATCAAAGAATTAGAGGAGGTAGGTTTCCTATATGTTTTAGTAGTCAGATGGCCTCCTTCCCCCTTTTCAATCAAAATATCCAAAAAGGACAGACTTTGCTCATTGGCCTCAAAAGTGAAGTATAGGCCGATGTCATTGTTATTCAGTTTTTTAACATAACTGCCAAAACTTTCTTCATCATCCCTCCAGATGACGAAGACATCATCAATGTAGCGGAGCCACAAAACAATTCTGTCCTCCTCTACATCTGTCAGTTTACCAAAAATGACATTCTCCTCCCACCAGCCCAGGAGCAGGTTTGCGTATGAAGGCGCACACGGGCTACCCATAGTCGTGACCCTGAGCTGGTGGAAGTATCTGCCGTCAAACAAAGAGTAGTTCTTGGTCAAACAAAACTCAAGGGCTTTGATGAAAAATTGATTGTGTTCATTAAACTGGCGTCCTCTGGATCTAAGATAGTATTCAGTAGCCATAATGCCCCTGTCATGGGGAATTGAAGAATAGAGAGCCTCTACATCAATTGATTCCAGAATCATGTTATCGACTAGTTCGATGTTATCGATTTAAAGAAGGTCAGTCGTGTCTCGGACGTATGAGCTAAGAGAAGAGACAAACGGCCTCAGTATCTTGTCCACATATATTCCCAAATTCTGGGTAAGACTGTCGATATCTGACACAATTGGTCTACCTTTAAGAGGGTTCATGCCCTTATGCCCCTTAGGTAGACAATAGAAGATGGCAATTGTGGGGTGGACCGGGACAATGCAATCTCTTTCATCATTACTGATAAGTTTCTTATGAAATGCCTCATTAACAAGAGATGTGAGTTCACCAAGATATAAATTTGTAGGATTATTGTCTAGTCTCTCATACCCCATTTCTTCTCCTAGCAAGGAGTGACATAGTGCCTTATATTGGGAAACATCCATAACCACAATGTTACCCCACTTATCAGAGGGTTCAGTCACTAGGCTTTTGTCCCTCTCTAAGTCATTCAGTGCCTTCATCTCTCTTTTAGTAAGATTGTGGAAGCTTCTTTTGATTGACTTCTCTAATTCCAAAATATCTCTGGAGACTAGTGTTGAGCGATACGATACTGCAAATATCGGGTATCGGCCGATATTAGCTGTATCGGGCTTTCGATTCCGAGTACCGATATTTTCGTCATATCGGATACCGGAATCGGATTTGTCACTGTCACTGTGAGTGTCCGTCGGTCGGGTCTGTCAGGAGTCAGCGGCACTTACCTGGCAGATCTCCGGCGGTCACGTCCTGGACTGCTTGATGGCCGCCATTATCTTCTCCCTGGCGGTCACATGCAGTTTTTCGCGATAACTGCAGTGACTGCAGGGTAATCCCGGCCGTAAACCAGTCCGATGACGTCACCGCCGGGGAAGCAGGTAATCAGCTGTGCTGCGCCGGGATGACAGGCTCTGCCTGCCTGCCTGCCTCTGATGTCATTCTGATGTAGCAGAGCTGGATCGTTGTGGGACACTCGTTACTATGGACTGCGTCGGACACGTGGTATACTGCTGGGTTTTTTTTTTTCATTTTTTTACAGGAGATCGATGGCGTCGCAGGATGAGACTGTAATAAAAGTAATGAAAACTGTGTTGTTTTTTTTATTAAATTAAAAAACTTTTTTATGAACATTCACCCGTCCGGGTACATCAACAATTTAACTATTTACATACAGGGACCCTTTCTGGGTTATTTATAATTCTTTGGCAGGGGTGTTCCAGGTACCACCTGGTACTCTTCTGATGCTTGCCAAACATCCGAGACACCAAGGACCACCAGGACCTGATGACGTCGTGTGGCCTGTACAGTCAAGTCGTGACCCGCTATCTGTGTCTGTGTGGCCACCTCTTTCGTCTCCCTCCGGGTCTGGAACCCTATGTCCCGGACTGTACGAACCCCAGGGGCCTAACAGGCGCCGGGTACGGGCCAGCTATCATTATCATGTCCATAGCTGGGGCTGCTGAGGAGACCACTGAGGGAGGCTGGGGAGATTTACGGCGTGGGGTGGGCACTTGTGCAGAGGCCTGGATGTGGAGGCTGAAGGCTCTGAGGGTCTCACAGGTTCCTGACACTCTGGGGACCAGGGGTCGCACCTGGTGACATTTAGGGCATACCATCCATTGTAACCCCAGTGTCGGGTGTAAGTTACCAAGTCTCCTGGCAACAGGTCCCTCCCCGGGTGTCCTTCTGGGAGGTGAGTCTCCACGTCCCGCCGGGTCACAAACACTTCTAAATAAAGTCCAGGCTCCTGGATGAAGCCCCAACCAGCTTTCAATTTAAAGCTCCGTACTGCACCCTTACGCCGCGGCTCCCTCACCGTACTTTTATCTTTTCTCATCCGGTCCTTATCTGCCCGGTCCTTCTCGATGTGACGTTGGCGAAGCTTCTGGGATTCGCGCTGCTCCCTTTGTCGCTCGGCTTCTCTCTCCCGACGTCTCCACTCTTCCTCCTGACGCCGGTTGTAATTCTCCTCCACCAGCATCTCCATGTCTCTACCATCAAACTGCAGCTTACGATGTCCGGTTTGCGGCAGCTCTCCTGGTGCCCGACAGTCCTGGCGGCGCTCACCTGCGGAGGAAGCAGCCGGCTCTGGAACAGATGACAGTCGGGGCTCCGGTACAGACAGGTAGACCTCTGGTGCCTGCGTGGCCTCCTCCATGAGGACGGGTGTCGCTTCTTCTGTCTCAGCGACGGGGGCAGACAGCGGGATCTGGGGTGCTGCCGGTGCAGCGTTTTTTGCAGGAACGGGTGCCTCCATTGCGACAACGTCAACCGGATCACATTGCAAGGGCTGGGATGCCCGCACGGACTCCTCTACTAGAACGGGTGCCTCACCTTCCGGTACAGACACTTCAGGTAAGAGGGATTGGCGCCGCTCCAAGTTTAGTTTTAGGGCACGCCAGCTGGCTTCCATCCTGGCGACCTCCTCCCGGTGCCGGGCCAGGCCTCTTAGGGTATCCTCCGCTTCTTGCAGCGTAGGAGGGTTTCCAGGTTGGGTGCCCAACGGTGGTTCCGTGGCGATCGGGTCGCTTCCGTGGGGGGAGAGCTCTGACTGCTCCATCCCTTCACACTTCTGCTCGTGTCCATTAGCCATCTCTGCCAAGTCACATGTGTCATTAGCATCTGGAGAGGGCCCCTCTTTTGTAGTGAGGCGGGACCTTCGTGTTAGTTTCCGCACACTGAGGAGGATGAGGAGGCGGAACTCAAGAGCTGTGGGGCACGATCTTACATTGCAGTACCATTTAGAGTGGTCGGCCATCGTTTTCGCGCCACTGAGTGAGTGTACACCCATGAAGAGCACGCCCTTCTTCTTCACCAGTGCCTCATCGTGACGCAGATATGGCTGAAAAATGGCAAATACATTCTCTGATGATTTTAGCAATTCTCAAGCACAAAACCAGTTCAATTCAGGCACACAGGACTCGCTTATAGCGAGCTACAGAATCCTGTTCGTGACGCCCAAGTTGAGTCGCACAGAGCCAGAGGTTTTGGGGGTACTCGGCACCGAGCCCGTCGACTTCTATGGGGTATCTCACGGCTTTACCCGGCAATTGAATCAGAGTCTATTTTACTATGTAGAAGTGTATAAACTATAAATATATTATTATATATATATGTCACAATGACATGTATATATATATATATATATATATGTATTCTATGTGTGTATATTTTGTGTTTACAACGAAAGAAAGTGTTTTTATAGTTGCGATATTTTGTTCCCATAGACTTACATGGGACTTCCGGTATCGGAATTGGATATCGACGATATTTAGTGATATCGGCGATACCATTCCGATCCGATATTTTTAATATCGAGCAGTATCGCTCAACACTACTGGAGACCAAATTGGAAAAAATATCAATGGCGCTCACATTGCCAATCGGGGGCTTATATTTTTTAGGTCCATGAAAGGTCCCTCTCCTTGCTCATTGGTGACCGGGTCTCCCAGATGATATAAAAATCTAACATCTCCTAGCATACTCTCATCAATGCCCATTTCAGCACAGCTTTTTCGATCTAAATTAGCAAAGTGTTTTTTCCATTTAAGTTTTCTAGTGAAGAGATACAAAACCTTAGTCGCTTCAAAACTATCAAAATCAGAGGTGGGGACAAATGATATGCCTTTATTCAATACCGTCATCTGTTCTTTGGAGAGGGGCTTCGAAGAGATGTTGACAATCAGTTTACCTAAGTCGGGTTTCGTGTGTTGAACCTGGTTTTGAGTTGGTACCCTGAGTCTAAAAAATGCTCTGTCTGTTGGGGGCTTCGGTTAGACCCTCTTACACCCCGTGTGCTCCCTCTTCCTCTCCCTCTACCTCTGGTGCTTTTATATTTGGTCTCGGAGTCTGAAAATTCGGCTTCTGAAGAAGATATATCAGTGTCCTGAGGTCGGTGTGCTTTGATATTATTGACAGTGTAAGACTTATTATCACAGAATTCCTGTAAGTCCCTTATGAAATACTTATGTTTTCTTTCTTTAAGGTGATATTGGAATTTTTCAATAATGTTTTGTAAATTAGTCTCTTTTAGGGCAAATTCAGGTTCGGCTGAAAATTTCTTTGTAACCTTTATTTGCTCTTTAAGCCGCTCATTAAGGTTGCTGAGTATTGATTTCTTCTCCTAAAGAAAGATCCTCATCAATCTGAGTGAGCTGTCAGTGGTTTCTTTTTCTAGTTTAGCTACAGTGTTTCTTGTATCTATAGCCAAAAGATAGTACAATCCTGAGATGCCTGGGTACGATACCTGCCCTAATGTAACTATCAAGGCTTTGCACCTCCCACTACAAAGTCACTTGTTCCTTATACACCTTGGTGAGTTATTTCAAAGCTGCACTGAATGAGGGTATGTATCTCTTCTGAGTAAAAGCACCGTCTGAGAAAATATCCTTAGCCTCGTTGATCCACTGATTCTTGTCTATGCCTGTGGATAAGAATCCTGCCATGTCCACAATAACAATTTGTATAAGCAGAGGCAATGAAATTCAATCAAGATCAAATATGAATGGAGCAGATTGATCAAAAATTATAAAACTTAACCTTTATTAAGTAAGGGACCCCAACTAGCGTCATTACTCGCTGTACTCCAGTAACGTCTAACAGGGTATAGCTCCGAGTGCTCTGTTATTGTACTGCTCTGTGTAGCAACCGATCAGGTACTTTGCACTCTTTCCACACAGAGTGACCTTTAACTCCATGTCTTTACAGTGTTTGCACTCAGCATTGCTCCACCACTGTTTACTAGCTGCAGTTCCTCCATCACCGCATGGTGGACCTCGGGTTGTAATCGCACCTTCTCATAATTTATATTTGGTGCGATCCGCAAACCCTAACAGTATCTTAGCGCCAGGGTCTGGCTAACAATGGCAGACGAGCAGCAGCTTCTGTAGAATATCCAGCAGCTGGAGAGCAGTTTGTCAGCATTAGACAGAGCAAATTCAGCTGTGGATCGATCCACAGTAGCAGCACAGGCAGCCAGTGAAGCCGCTACTAGGGTTTCAGCTGCGACTCCTGTTTCATTTTTTTCCACACTTCCCGCTCCCCAATAAGTTTTCTGGGGATAGCAAGGCTTGCATGAGATTCGTGAACCTGTGCTCGATCCAGTTGGAGCTACTGAGTTCACGTTTCTCGTCTGAACAGGCCAAAGTGGGATTTGTGGTTTCCCTTTTGACGGACAGGGCATTGGAGTAGGCTATGCCATTATGAGAACGTAAGGACCTGGTGGTCCAGAGCGCCTCTCGTTTTCTGAATGCCCTGAAACATGTCTTTCTTGGATGCCAGGTTACCCATTACGCCGCACTCCAACTCCTGGCTTTGACGCGGGGCTCTTGTCCGACCAGCCAGTTTGCTATTGTTTTTCGGACATTAGCTTCCGAGCTGGAGTGGCCAGATAAGGTCTTGGTCCCGGTGTTTTGGATGGGCCTTGCAGACGCTTTGGCCACTCGGGAGATTCCAACTACACTGGAGGATTTAATATCCATATCCACTTGTATCGACCTTCGGTATGCCGAGAGAAGGTTGGAACGGGCCCAGTGTAGGCAAAGGATTCGGTTGGCACCAAATTTTACCAATCTTTTGGGGTCTCCGACTTGGACTAACGTACTGGGGAAGCCTCTGGTGGGTCATCGGGCGGAGGCTAAATCCCATCCAGTACGTTCTCCTCCTACTTGTCTTGTCTGTGGGCAGGCGGGTCAATTTGCCAACAGGTGTCCCAGGCATTAGGGAGAACGTCCGTCTCTAGTGGCTATTGGAGGAGGCGCTCCTGATTCATCGGACGTGTCCTCCAAACTAATGTTTAAGATGGCACTGTTCTATGGGTTGTCCTCACTCTCTTCAGAGGCTCGCGTGAATTCCGGGGCAGAGGGTAATTTTATGTCCTCCTTCACCCAATGGCACGCAACACCCCTATTGATGCTCTCTAAGCCTGTTACCATCTGAGTGGTTAATGGTTCTGCATTATCCTCTCAAATTAGCCATCAGACCATTCCGCTAACCCTCTAGTTTTTTCCAAAACACCTTGAGATAATCTCTTTGCTGGTCATCTCCGAGGGTATTGATGAGGTATTGCTAGGTATGCCTTGGTTGCGTCACCATTCATCCCATATTGATTGGACTACTGGGAGTATACGTGGATGGAGTAGGTCATGCGAGGGACAATGTCTCAGGGCCCAAGTTCGGGTTGGGTTGTCCGAGATTCCTGCAGATCTAACCTCGCTTCCCAATGACTACTGGCAGTAAGCGGATGCGTTCTCTAAGAAGGCCGCGGAGACTCTACCCCCCATCATCACTATGATTACCCGATAATATAAATGGATCCGGCACTCAAAAATCAGATGCTAAACGGAAATTTTATTCATGTACAATCCAAACATGTAACGTTTCTGTCAATCATCTGACCTTCTTCAGAGTGGGACATGTAAATAAATGAATACATAACCCAGAAAAATTAATGTCCTGGTAGTATTTAAACAGCCATATCACATAGCAAAACAAAAAATATATAATAGAGTAAAACATATTGTGTAATAAATTATAATTAATGACACCCATAGTAGGTATGTGGCATCTAAAAAGAGAAAAATGTAACATTAGCTAATGGATTAATAACAGTAATCCAATGTTATCAAAGGAATATTAAACAAAATAATATATACAAAGAAATATATACAAAAAAATGTATCAAGAAAATACATGTGTACATGAGACCTACAGAAATCCCATAAAGGTATGATCGTCACATGAGACATACAAATGTCACAAAGATGAAAATAAGGGGGAAAAAGGGGAAAAAATAAAAGGGGGAAAATAAAGAATACTAGAATTGATACTCTTACCAGATTGTAGTGGAAAATGAGGCAAAATAAGTCTGTGGAAGTCTGTGAAGGAGTAATGAGACCGTATCAATTCTAGTATTCTTTATTTTTCCCCTTTTATTTTTCCCCTTTTTTCCCCCTTATTTTCATCTTTGTGACATTTGTATATCCCATGTGACGATCATACCTTTATGGGATTTCAATAGGTCTCATGTACACATGTACCGTATATACTCGAGTATAAGCCGAGATTTTCAGCCCATTTTTTAGGGCTGAAAGTCCCCCTCTCGGCTTATACTCGAGTCGTATACAGGGGTGAGGCGGAGCGCAGCTGTTCTATATACTCACCCCTCCGATGGCGCAGTCTCTGCAGCCCCTGCTCTTCTCCCACGGTCTCCGATGCCAGTGTTCAGCGGTCAGATGGTACCGCTCATTAAAGTCATGAATATGCACCAATTCATGACTTTAATGAGCGGTACCACGTGACCGCTGAACACTGGCGCCGGAGACCGCGGGAGAAGAGCAGGGCAGAGACGCGCCGGCGGAAGGGTATAAGTATAAGCGATATTTACCTGTCCCGTTCCACCACTGCTCGCCGCTGTGTCTCGGGTCCTCTTGCTGCGATGTTCAGGCACAGGGCGCGATGACTTGGTTAGTGCGCGCCGCGCCCTCTGCCTGATCATTCACTGCTGGAGGACCCGGAAGACAGCGGCGCGCAGCAGTGGACCCGGTGACAGGTAAATATCACAGGTGCCGACGCCCTGAGCGAGCGGTGACACAGGCACCTGTCCCCCATAGCACGCCGGTGTCCCCGCCTTCTCAGGACACCGGCACCTGGCCCCCAGCGACAAGAGGTGAGTATGTCTTTTTTTTGCAGCAGCAGCAGCTGCGGCAGTATAAGGGGCCTATTCAATGCAGCATCTATGGGGCCTATTCAATGCAGCATCTATGGGGGCATAATACATGGGGCATCTATGAGGGCATAATACATGGGG
>JARQOD010000006.1:103206469-103239447 GCA_033576555.1 Oophaga sylvatica
CATCTATGGAGGCATAATACATGGGGCATCTATGGGGGCATAATACATGGGGCATCTATGGGGGCATAATCTATGGAGCATCTATGGGGCATAATACATGGGGCATCTATGGGGGCATATTCTAAGGAGCATCTATGGGGGCATAATCTGTGGAACATCTATGGGGCATAATCTATGGAACATCTATGGGGCATAATACATGGAGCATCTATGGGGGCATAATCTAAGGAGCTTCTATGGGGCATAATACATGGGGCATCTATTGGGGCATAATACATGGGGCATCTATGGGGACATAATCTGTGGAGCATCTATGGGGCATAATCTATGGAGCATCTATGGGGGCATAATCTATGGATTATCTATGGGGGCACAATCTATGGAGCATCTATGGGGCACAATACATGGGCAGCATATGGGGCACAATACATGGGCAGCATTTGGGGCACAATACATGGGCAGCATATGGGGCACAATACATGGGCAGCATATGGGGCACAATACATGGCAGCTATATGGGGCACAATACATGGGCAGCATATGGGGCACAATACATGGGCAGCATATGGGGCACAATCTATGGAGCATCTTGTGGGGCATAATACATGGGGCAGCATATGGGGCACAATACATGGAGCATCTTGTGGGGCATAATACATGAGGCAGCATATGGGGCATAATCTCATTTTCCACCCTAGGCTTATACTCGAGTCGATAAGTTTTCACATTTTTTTGTGGCAAAATTAGGGGGGTCGGCTTATACTCGGGTCGGCTTATACTCGAGTATATACAGTATTTTCTTGATACATTTTTTGTATATATTTCTTTGTATATATTATTTTTTTAATATTGCTTTGATAACATTGAATTACTGTTATTAATCTATAAGCTAATTTTACATTTTTCTCTTTTTATATGCCACATACCTACTATGGGTATCATTAATTATAATTTATTACACAATATGTTTTACTCTGTTATATATTTTTTGTTTTGCTATGTGATATGGCTGTTTAAATACTACCAGGACATTAATTTTTTCTGCGCTATGTATTCATTTATTTACATGTCAGAGTCTGAAGAAGGTCAGATGATTGACCGAAACGTAACACGTTTGGATTGTACATGAATAAAATTTCCGTTTAGCATCTGATCTTTGAGTGCAGGATCCATTTATATTATTTTTGTATGGGGTGGCAACCCACATCTGAGCACCTCATAATACCAAAGAGTGACGTGTCTATCTATTCTATGATTACCCGATAGACCTCATACTGGGGGCAGAGTCTCCTCGAGGGCATGTTTACCCTTTGTCCCTTCCGGAGACTGAGGCGATGTCGGAGTATGTAAAGGAGAATCTGGCAAGGGTATTTATTAGGAAGTCAGTGTTCAGGGCTGCCATCAGGGCATTACAGCTATTACAGCTGTATGGGGCCCGGTGATTAGGGGGGCCCGAGTACGCTGGCAGCCCGGTCCGAGCTCGGGCCCCCCTACATTTGTTCAATGTTACCCAGCCTGCCGGGCCCTCCCCCTGATGCACCATAGTCCAGCCAGCGCCGCCCTCATGTGATGTCACACGCTGCTCTGCTCCACTTCCTCATTCCGCCGGAGCAAGCAGCGTGCGGTATGTGTGCATGCTATGTGTTGGGCAGGGCCGGCAGCTCCCCAAGGGGCCCCCGCTCCCCAAAGGGCCCCCACTCCCCAAGGGGCCCCCACTCCCCAAAGGGCCCCCGCTCCCTAAGGGGCCCCCAGCTAGCGGCACATCACACAGCCGCTATGGCGGCCCCTGTGAGGTGGGGGGCCCGCCTGCCACCAGCGCCGACTGCCCCCGCCACTGCTTTGAACTTTACCGGCGTCCGCCGATACAGTTCAAAGCAATGTGGAGGAGAGAGCGACAGCTGACGCTCCCTCTCCCATCATTCCCCACTCTGTCTCTGACACAGCGAGTGTGCTCACTGTATGCCGGGCAGAGCAGGAGACAGGAGACGGGAGCAGCGCGGGCACGAGGAGTGATGAGGAGTGTGGTTTTTTTTTAAATGTCTGAGTACAGGGCTGTGGGGCCATTACTGGGGGGATGAGGGCTGTGTTATATGGGCCCTGCTATACACTATATGGGCCACCTATATACTATGTGGGCCACGCAATATACCATGTGGGCCATGCAGTATACTATGCGGGCTGTGCTATATACTGTGTGGGCCGCGCAATATATATACTGTGTGGGCCGCGCTATATACTATGTGGGCCGCGCAATATACTATGTGGGCCGTCCAATATACTATGTGGGCTGTGCTATATACTGTGTGGGCCGCGCTGTATATATACTATGTGGGCCACGCTATATATATACTGTGTTGGCCGCGCTATATACTATATGGGCTGCGCAATATATTATGTGGGTCGTGCAATATACTATGTGGGCCGTGCAATATACTATGTGGCCGTGCAGTATACTATGTGGGCCGTGCAGTATACTATGTGGGCCGTGCAGTATACTATGTGGGCCGTGCAGTATACTATGTGGGCCATGCAATATACTATGTGGGCCGCGCTATATACTATGTGGGCCGCGTAATATACTATGTGGGCCATGCAGTATATTATATTGGCAGTGCAATATACTATGTGGGCCGTGCAATATACTGTGTGGGCCATGCAATATACTATGTGGGCCGTGCAATATACTATGTGGGCCGTGCAATATACTATATGGGCCGTGCTATATACTGTGTGGGCCGTGCAATATACTTTGTGGGCCGCGTGCAATATACTGTGTGGGCTGCGCTATATACTGTGTGGGCCGTGCTATATACTGTGTGGGCCACGTTATATACTGTGTGGGCCTCGTTATATACTATGTGGGCCGCGCAAGATACTATATGGGCCGTGCTATATACTGTGTGGGCCGTGCAATATACTTTGTGGGCCGCGTGCAATATACTGTGTGGGCCGCATTATATACTGTGTGGGCCGCGCTATATACTGTGTGGGCCGCGTTATATACTGTGTGGGCCTCGTTACATACTATGTGGGCCGCGCAAGATACTATGTGGTCTGTGTTATATACTACTGGGGGTATATTATTTTATGGGGGGCTATGTTATATACTATATGGCTGTGTATATGGCTTTGTATATACTATGGGGGCTACATTATATTCTATGGGGATGCGGGCTGTATTATATTCTATTCGGAACTACATTATATTCTATGAGGGGGCGGTATTATATTTATTATATTCTATGAGGAGTGATTGCATCATACTCTGAAGGGGCTACATACTATATGAGGTGGCTACATTGTATTCTATTTGGGCTACATTATATTCTATGGGGGCGGCATTATACTGTATGAGGAAGGCTACATTGTATTCTATGAAGGGGCTACATTATACTATATAAGGGGGCTGCATTATATTCTATGGGGGTTTACATTATACTCTGTGGGGTGGCTGCATTATGCTCTAAGGGTGACTGCATTATACTATATGTGGGCTGCATTATACTGTATCGAGGACTATGGGGAATACATTATACCATAAGAAGAACTACGGGTGCATTATACTATGGGAAGTGAATTTTACTACATGGATGACTATGGCGGTGCATTATGCTATATGGAGGGCTATGAGGAGTGTATTATACTATATGGAGGACTGAGGAGTGTATTTTAATATATGAAGGATTATAGGGAGTGGATTATACTATTTTAGGACTATGAGGAGTGTATTATACTATATGGAGGACTATGGGGTGTTCATTTTACAATATGGAGGACTGTGGGGCATATTATATTACATGGAGGACTATGGGGAGTGTATTATACTATATGGAGGACTATGGGGAGTATATTATACTATATAGAGGACTATGGGGCATATTATATTATATGGAGGACTATGGGGTGTGCATTTTACAATATGGAGGACTGTGGTGCCCATTATAATATTTGGAGGACTATGGGTGTTGTGAGGAACTAAGCCGACCGCCACACGGTAGCCCGGGTATCACAGCTTCTGATACCACCGCCGCTACAAAATGTGACGGACGATCCATTTCCCCCACGTCACCAATGGGACGTAACTCCACAGGTACAGCTCTCCGGCGCCCCCCTTTGTCTCTCAGACGGCACCCCCCTTTGTCTCTCTGTTGGAGAGCGAGGCTCCAGCGTAGCAACCTCCCATTCGTCCCAGAGACCGTGTGTAACCAGCTGAGGGGGTTGTAGTCTGTTTCCACGGTGAATTGGCGTCCGTACAAGTATGGCTGCAGATGCTGCAGGGCCCACACAATTGCCAGACATTCGTTCTCCATCGTGGAATAGGCCATCCACCTTCCCGGGCTCTGGCTTCAGAGCTCCCCCACCTACCCGGTGTCCCAGGTAGTGGACCTCACTCATACCCAGCTGGCATTTTCCGGCTTAATGGTCAAGCCTGCTCGCTGGATCCGCCCGAGCACCTGCGCCAGGTGCTCTAGGTGATCCTCCCAGGTGGGACTGAAGATGGCAATGTCATCCAGGTACGCGGTCGCATACCCTTCCAGTCCCTCGAGCAGCGTGTTGACCATCCGCTGAAAAGTGGCAGGGGCATTCTTCATGCCGAAGGGCATCACCGTGGACTCGTACAGTCCGAATGGGGTGATAAAGGCAGAGCGTTCCCGTGCCCTAGGGGTCAGGGGAATCTGCCAATACCCCCTGCTCAGATCCATGATGGTCAGGTACTTGGCCCCGGCCAGCTGGTCGAGCAGGTCATCGATGCGCGGCATTGGGTACGCATCGGTGACCTACACAGCGTTGAGCCCCCTGTAGTCCACGCAGAACCGCGTAGTTCGGTCCTTTTTAGGGACGAGGACTACAGGCGAAGCCCACGCGCTGTTGGACGCTTGGATCACCCCCAGCCTCAGCATCTCATCTATCTCTTGGCGCATCTGCTGCTGCACCTCAAGAGAGACCCGATATGCTGAACGCCGGATTGGGGGGTGGTTACCAGTGTCCACGTCATGGACTGCTGCCTCAGTCCTTCCGGGCAGGCTGCTGAACAGCTCCCGAAAGGGGTGCAGGGTGGCCCCCAGCTGGGAACGTTGGTCCTCCGAGAGCTGGTGGCCAACCCCCACATCCTTGATGGATCCACCCGCCTTGGCTTGGGTGAGCAGATCGAGGAGGGTTTCTGCCTCTCCTTCCTCTGGAAGGTTGCACACTGGGTGAGCATAAGCCTCCCGCTCATGATGGGCCTTCATCATGTTCACATGGAAGGCCTTCCTCCTTCCACGGGCGTGGTCCAGGGTGACCAGGTAGGTGACGGCGTTGAGCTGCTCGTGCACGAGGTATGGACCCTCCCAGGCCGCCTGAAGCTTGTTTTGTGGTACGGGGACCAGTACCCACACCTTTTGACCCACCTGGTAGGTCCGCTCACAAGCATTCTGGTCGTACCATCGCTTCTGGTCAGCCTGAGCTTGGGCCATATTGTCATGCACCAGCCGCGTCAAGGCCATCATTCGGTCCCGGAAGCGCACGACATACTCAATGACCGACACTCCAGGGGTGGCTAAATCCCCTTCCCACGCTTCCTTCACCAGAGCAAGGGGCCCCCGTACACGTCGCCCGTACAGGAGCTCAAAGGGGGAGAACCCCGTTGAGGCCTGTGGGACCCTCCGGTAGGCAAAGAGCAGGTGTGGGAGATACCGCTCCCAGTCTCTCCCGTGGGAGTCGACCAACATCTTCAGCATCTGCTTTAAGGTGCCATTGAACCGCTCACACAAGCCATTGGTCTGGGGGTGATACGGGCTGGCCACCAGATGTTGCACCTGTACCTGCTTACAGAGAGACTCTATCAGCTGCGACATGAACTGGGTCCCTCGGTCGGTGAGCATTTCCTTGGGAAACCCCACTCTGGAGAAAATCTCCAGTAAGGCAGTGGCCACTTTGTCAGCCCGAATGGACGACAAAGCTACCGCCTCCGGGTACCGGGTGGCATAGTCCACTACCGTTAGTATGAAGCATTTCCCGGAGCGGCTGGGAGTGGACAGAGGTCCAATGAGATCCACAGCCACCCTCGAGAAAGGTTCTTCGATGATGGGCAGAGTTACCAGTGGGGCTTTGGGGCGCAGCCCCGCCTTCCCCACCCTCTGACAGGTGTCACACGAACGGCAGTAGGCTATCACCTCGGTCCTCATACCGGGCCAGTAGAAATGCTGAGCTAGCCTGGCCCTGGTTTAGTGATCCCTAGGTGTCCGGCCATTGGAATCTCATGTGCGATCCGCAACAATTCCGCCCTGAACGGATGGGGTACCACTAACTGTCGGTCCCTGGGCCACGCCTCCGGTGAACCCTGCTGGACCGTTACCCGGTACAGCCGTCCCTGGTCCCAAACCACTCACTCGCGGTCGGACTCCAGGGAGGCTGTGCCGCCTGTTCCTTGAGAGTCTTCAGGCTAGGGTCAGCTTCCAACGCTGCCTGAAATCCCTGACTTGATGTGGCAAGAATTGATGAAACTGCCATGTCCTCTGTCAGTTCCCCGGGATCTGTCTCCTGGCTACTGTCTGACTCGGCAGCCACTTGGTCGGAGAGGGGGAAACCGTCGGACCTCCGTGAGGCTCCTTGGGCTTCAGCGCTCCCACTCCTGGTAACAGCGGCCATGACCGCTGGGACCACGGGTAGCGCCCGCTTTCCCCGTCCCCTGACCAAGTCGCCGGGTCAGGCAGACTTCCCTGACATCCCGGATGTGGGGAACTCCTGCCCTGGGGTCTTACCTGGTGGCTCCTCTCCCGGGATGCCCCCTCCCCCCATGGCCTGTTCCTCTTCCTGCAGGGGCCCTAGACTCAGCAGGCTGGGTTCACTTAGGGGCCCTACACTGCCCATAGCAGCCCCTCCCTCCACCTCTGAGCTCTCCCCTACAGCCTCCTCACCTGTCCTCACTGTGAGCCCTGTGTGTGTAGTGTCAGTGCATGGCTTACCATCAGGTTTCACTCCCTCCTCCACTGTTGGAGGAACATTCAATACATTAACATTAGCATTCACAGTAGAGTCATGACATTCTTGGGGAGCCGAACTTGGGGGTTCAGTGGCCACATACTGGGACACTAGCCGACCCAAATCGGTCCCAAGCAACACATTTGCAGGAATATTCGGCGTTACTCCCACCTCCCTCATCCCCCTCCCGGCGCCCCAGTCCAAATACACCTTGGCAATGGGCAGCGCCGGTTCAACGCCTCCAATTCCGGAGACGGAAAGGGTTTTCCCAGGTACCAAGTCTTGAGGGGACACCACCTCAGGGCGTACCAGGGTTCGTTCAGCGCCTGTGTCCCGCAGTCACATGACCGCTGAGCGGCCGATTGTGACGGGTTGGTAATTGTCTAGGGACCTCCCACCACCCCCTCCCACACACAAAACAGTGGACGGTTTCTGGGACAGGGATGGGGCTTTCTGGCGCTGGGGACATGCAGCCTTAAAGTGTCCTGGCTGATTGCAATTATGACAACGTCTGGGTTCTGTTCCTGGCCTGGAGAGGGCAGCAGGGGGCTACACCCCTTGCACTCTGGGGGCTGGATATGGGGCTGGGGCAGGATTGGGCTTACCCCCTCTCCAGGTGCTGCTGGCAGGCTTCTTTGGCTCCGGCGCCCTGTTGTTGGCATACTCGTCTGCCAGGGCGGCTGTAGCAGAAGCCCCCTTTGGTTTCCGGTCACGGAGGAACTGCTGGAGGTCCTCTGGGCAGTTCCACAAGAATTGCTCCACGACAAACAGTTCCTGGACCTCCTGGCGGGTAGTGAGCTCTAGACCCGAGGTCCAGTGCTCCGCAGCTCTCAGCAGGGCCCGCATGTGGTCGGTCCAGGTGTCCTTTGAACCCCGCTGCAGGCTCCTGAACTTCCTGCGGTACGACTCCGGGGTGAGGTTGTAGTGCTGGATCAGGGCCCGCTTGATGCTGTTGTAGTCCTGCTCCTCCCCGGCAGGTAAGTCCCCCCAAAACTTCCAGGGACTTACCTCTCAAACGGGGGGTCAGGTACCTTGCCCACTGATCCGGGGCCAGATGATGTTGGAGGCATGTCCTCTCAAAAGCCAGCAGAAAGGAATCCAGGTCCCCATCCTTTTCAAGTAAGGGAAAGTCCTCCGCCCGGACCTTGGAAGCCCTTGTCTCCGGTGGGCCTGGTGCGTCCAGTGGGGGCCCGTGCTGAGCCATCTCCAGTCGGTGCCGGCGCTCCGCAGCTTCACGGCGTTCTGTATGCTCCCGCTCCGCTGCTCTCTCTGCCGCTGCTTGCTCACACTCTGCTGCTGCTTGCTCACGCTCCACAGCTTCACGGCGTTCTGCTTGCTCATGCTCTGCTGCTTTCTCTGCCGCCACCAGGAGTCTGTCATAGGCGGTGTCATTACCAGCCTCGAGCTGTGCCATAGCCGCTTGGAAGAAGGCGTCCGATCTGGACAGGCTGGGACAGGCAGGGGGTGGACAGTCCACTGTGAGACTGAGCACGGGGGTCGGGCTCCTTGGGGAGCCCTGGCTGAGCTCCCCCTCATCGGTATCGAACCCCTCATAGGCCACAGCATTGGCCTCCCCCTTTGCCCTACCCTGGTGCCTTCCGCCATCCTGGGACCCTTTGGTTACTGACACAGCTGCAACCCTGACCTTGCACACAACTTGTTATATTTACACTCTGACCGTCTAGTGCTGGGCTGACCTTAAGACCCCAGCAGTGAAAGTACCGCTGGTAGTCTCTAGTGTCTGGGAGTAGGGGTCCCACGCACACTATTACTCTGATCCCACTGCTGCCACCAATTTGTGAGGAACTAAGCCGACCGCCACACGGTAGCCCGGGTATCACACGCTTCTGATACCACCGCCGCTACCAAATGTGACGGACGATCCCTTTCCTCCCACGTCACCAATGGGACGTAACTCCACAGGTACAGCTCTCCGGCGCCCCCCTTTGTCTCTCAGGTCAGTAAGAGAACTGCACCTAGAGCAAATGGCCGCCGGGGAAGGTGTCCTGTTACCCACTGGGTATTCTAAGATTCGTGATCAGAGTAAAAGCATCAGCCCAAGAATAATTTTATGGTTTAATTTGCCTTAAGGGCGCACTAGATAATTACAGAAATATACAGTAAAGCTATACAACGTAATTACAATGGATTTGCAGTCAGAGTAAGAATACAACAATAATGTACAAGGCTTAAAGGTATAAGCTATAGATCAATATTACCGGGTATTATGGTCATGGGAAGGCCTTGGCTCTGCCGTTCCCAGGTACAGTCTTCAGTTGCTGGATAGTCCCTTGGTCTTCCTAGACCATCTTCTTGGCTTCTGTGTGTGAAATGAAATGACCAGCAGCCTGGTCATGGCTAGTTCTTAAACCTGCTAGGCCCATCCCCTTTGCTTTTAAGCACGCATATAAACTGGCCTGCAATTCATATGGAGCAGCAAACAATGGCTTGAGCTTGAGCTATTTACCATACGACTGACCATCTTATTCAGACACTGGCCTAAACTAATTAGCATGCTAAAGCCCCTTTGATTCCTAGTGGACATCAAAACCTGTCGTACTGGATATGCTAATAGGCAATGTGTAGTTAATAGTTTGTGGCTCTGTGAACTGACAAAATTGAGGCTGGTATAGGCACTATACAAAATGGTGGCGGTCCCAACCTCACAGGTGTATTATACTAAACAAGCAAAATACTGCATATTCATCGAGTGATTGGATTGTTTATGCCGGTACAAAAATCATTGCTCACAGCAGCACATCGCCGGTGTAAACTATAACATGATACTGTATGGGGATCTATTAGTGATTGTTCTGTTCTCATCATTCTTTCTCAGATGGTGGAAAGAGGCCGAGAAACAAGTGTTGCAACGATTTCAATATTGTCGATCACACTCATTTAGCGATCTGAACTCAGTGCATGTAAATACAACCGAAATGCTTCTGTGTGATGTGCTATGTGTTAGCATTTGGGGCCCCATTTTAAACTTTACCTAGGGCCCCACTTCGCCTAAAACCGGCCCTGGTGGTGGGAACGGACTGGGAGCAGAAGACGGAGTCGGTGACCGTGGACGGTGAAGTCCTGCAGCAAAAGAAGTGTGAGAAGTAAGTAATGCTGGGATCATTGTGACAGTAAACCAGCATCACTTTTTTAATGTACAGGTGAAAGCAGCCATTAAAACCTTTATATGGATCAGTGCAGCTTTAGTCACTGATTTTGAAGTATTCCCTGTGAATTACTTATGTGGAGAAGTTTTGGAGATAGTTCAGTATTTAATTAATACTGGAAAAGAAAACTGCTGTGCCATCTCCTCTTTCCCCAATTCATGGAATCCATAGCAGTGGTTTGGTGCTAGCAGCGTTCTATTGTGTAAAGACCTGTCATCCTCCTTTAATCCTCCTTTAAATTAGTAATCCCAACATTCAAAGTAATTGCCTATCGAAAAGACAGGTGGCTCAGTGATACTTTGTGAATTGGCGAAGGTCCAGCTACTGAGACCCCCACGATCCAGAAAACGAGTCTCTGAAATGCCCCATAGAAATAGAGTGGTTGCCGGGCATGCACTTGATTTCTCTGGCAGTCCAATACCTTGTCATGGTGCTAGAAGGAGATGCGCCAAATGTGGCACTTTACCCGGCTTTTCCCCACTTGCCCTGTAGCGGTGGCAAGTGGGGTAATAAGGGGTTGATGTCACCTTTGATTGAACGGTGACAATAAGCCCGGTAAATAATGGAGAGGCGTCAATAAGACACCGATCCATTATTAATCATAAAGGTTGTAAATGTTTAAAAAAATACACAGCCAGTATAAAGTCTTTTAATTAAATAATACACAACACAGTTTTCATTATTTTTTATTGCACGCTCATCCTGCGACGCCATCGATCTCCTGTAAAAAAACAAAAATAACAAACTAACACAAATACTGCCTGTCCGACGTAGTCCAAGATAACGAGGGTCCCACGACGAGTCCAGCTCTGCTTCATCTGGATGCCAGGCACAGCCTGACAACCAGACACAGCAGAGCTGCTTACCGGAGGAGATTCCCGGCGGTGACATCATCCGTACTTCTTTACGGCCAGCTGTCGCGAGAGTACAGCTGGCCGAGATTACCCAGTACCCAGCAGTCACGTGCAGTTATCGCGAGAAGCTGCACGTGACCGCCAGGGAGAGGGCAATGGCGGCCATCCATGACGTGACCATCGGGGATCTTCTGCCAGGTAAGTGCTGAGTCCTGACTCCTGACAGACCCGACCGACACTGACAGTGACACTTTCGGGAAGTTCCTGTGTCACGTACTTCCTTCTGTGACACAGGAACTCCCCATATACTTTACAGGAAAATTCAGATTCCAGTATCCGATATACAAAAATTATCGGAACTCAGAATCGGAATTCCGATACAGCGAATATCGGCCGATACCCGATATTTGCATATCGGAATGCTCAACACTAGCAAGAACGTACACTGTGGGCAACGAGATGACATGGGCAGCGTCCACCACCATCTTAGAGAAGGGCATTGCAGTGATTGGCTTGCTTTGGGGGGTGTCATAGTGGCTATAAAATCCCTGACCACCAACCGCCATTTTACTTCTGCCAATCTTAACAGTAGGGAGAGAGTTAAGGCAGGAAAGAGAAGTTCTTCTGTGCTTGTGTTGATAGCAATTGTGCTGTACAGTTAGTGTGCAGTGACAGGGGAGGATTTTCTTGTGTGCAGCAGCTCTGGTTATTAGGCTGCCTGCCAGTGACAGGGGAGGATTTTCTTGTGTGCAGCAGTGCTGGTTAGTAGGCTGCCTGCTAGCTGTATTACTGTGTGTACACTGCTGTGCAGACTGCTTTTCACACAGCACTAATGCTTTTATTCTATTTTTCTGCACAGTTACCGAGCGTTTATTTTTTTCCACACCGTATAGAGCTGTACGCTCCTCACACACTACCGTGTACCGGCTAGTATCATAGACAAATACATGCTGACTATCTGTGTGTGACTCCAGAAATATATACGGAGATTGAAATTTTCCCCTACACTATATACACCAGGTATCTTCTGATACAGTACCTTTTTTCTGCCTTTTGTATTACGGTCAAATCCATACTGAGAGAGCATCTGTGTGTGACTCCTGAAATATATACGGAGATTGAAATTTTCCCCTATACTATATACACCTGGTATCTTGTGATACAGTACTCTTTTTCTGCTTTTTATATTCTGGTGTAATCCATACTGAGCCTGAGAGTGTCTGTCTGTGACTCCGGAAATATATACGGAGATTGAAATTTTCCCCTATACTATATACACCTGGTATCTTGTGATACAGTGCCTTTTTTCTGCTTTTTATATTCTGGTCTAATCCATACTGAGCCTGAGAACGTCTGTCTGTGACTCCGGAAATATATACGGAGATTTACAATTTTCCCCTATACTATATACACCTGGTATCTTCAGATACAGTACCCTTTTTCTGCTTTTTATATTCTGGTATAATCCATACTGAGCCTGAGAGCGTCTGTCTGTGACTCCGGAAATATATACGGAGATTGAAATTTTCCCCTACACTATATACACCTGGTATCTTCTGATACAGTACCTTTTTTCTGCCTTTAGTATTACGGTCAAATCCATACTGAGAGAGCGTCTGTCTGTGACTCCAGAAATATATACGGAGATTTACAAATTTCCCCTATACTATATATACCTGGTATCTTGTGATACAGTACCCTTTTTCTGCTTTTTACATTCTGGTCTAATCCATACTGAGCCTGTGAGCATCTGTGTGTGACTCTGGAAATATATACGGAGATTTAAATTTTAACTTTCATCGTATACAGCTGTATGCTTCTGATACAGTACCATATATCTGCTGGTATTTTTGGTACATTTTCCCAAACATGAGGAAGTATGGTGAAAGAGGCCACGGATGTGGGCGGGGGGAGGCAAGCTGGTACTGATGGTGGTGGTGGTGCATCTGCTGGTAGTGCCAAAAGCACAATAGCACCTAAGGCAGGAGGTGTTGAGCCTGCGACATCGTCTGGCTCCAAAAGGCCTGGAAGACTCCCTTTTCTGGGAGTAGGTAAACCGCTTTTAAAGCCAGAGCATCAGAAACAGGTTTTGACTTATATTGCCAAAACAGCCTCCAGCTCTGTCGCCTCCTCTTCTGAAGTTTAAAAAAATGCAGGAACTGAGTCGTTAGTGCAGGCTCCTGGTCAGGAACAACACCTTTCCTTGTGTCCTTCACCCCCACCAAAAGTGAAGGATGTGGCAGGCCACACTTCAGATTACTCCATGGAGCTCTTTTCACATACCATGCCTTGGTTATTAAGTCAAATCCTGAATTCCCCAGTACAAGATGAATCTGACATGGAGTGCACTGATGCAAAGCTACTGCCATATGATTCTGCTGGTACATTCACCCAGAGCACTACATTGCCCTCGCAGTCTACTGAGCCAGAATGTGACACTGATGAAACTCAGGTGCCCCTTCCCGCATACTATACCACCTTACACGGTGACACAGAGGAAGGTGCAGATGAAATTGAAGAGGAGGTGATGGATGACAAAATTGTTGACCTGGATTGGCATCCATTGGGGAAAGACCGTGCCACTGGCAATAGCTCAGAAGAGGAGGTGATCCGCAGCAGGCATCGACATCGCAGCTGTGGTTATCTGGCAGGCCAGTAGCAGTCCAAAAACGTGTTAAAAAAAAATAAAAAGAGTTGCAGGACAGCTTGGCCAGACGGTAAAATTAGCACAGCGTGCAAGCCCTGAAAATTTATCCCATAGTAGGAAGAGTGCAGTGTGGCACTTTTTGACCAAAATCCTATTAATAAGGCAAAGGTTATCTGTAAGAAGTGCAGAAGAACCTTTAGCCGAGGGAAAAATCTCCAAAATTTGATACCAGTTGCATGCTTAGACATTTAAACACCATGCACTTGCAAGCGTGGACAGACTACAAAACCTCAGGTAGCACATGTGCACCTGCTCCGACTGAAGGTAGCCAGCAATGCTACATCGCTTCCCCCACTGTAAGCCCACCGGTTAGCACACACCAGCAAGAAATGTTGAGGTGTCGTCGCAAGGCCAAAGCAGTCAGGGAATCAAAATGTTTTTGCAACGAAAGACTGAATCTGGGCCATCACCATCACCAACCCCCTCTCAGTCCGTCATATCCACCACTAGTTACCCCTTATGCAGCTCAAGTCCAGCTCACCCTAGCAGACACTCTGAGTAGAGCCCGGGTCTCACATAGCGATACACCAGTGATCCCGACAACAATCGGATCGCTGGTGTGTCGCTACATGATCGCTGCTGAGCTGCCAAACAGGCAGATTGAAATTTTCCCCTATACTATATACACCTGGTATCTTGTGATACAGTGCCTTTTTTCTGCTTTTTATATTCTGGTCTAATCCATACTGAGCCTGAGAACGTCTGTCTGTGACTCCGGAAATATATACGGAGATTTACAATTTTCCCCTATACTATATACACCTGGTATCTTCAGATACAGTACCCTTTTTCTGCTTTTTATATTCTGGTATAATCCATACTGAGCCTGAGAGCGTCTGTCTGTGACTCCGGAAATATATACGGAGATTGAAATTTTCCCCTACACTATATACACCTGGTATCTTCTGATACAGTACCTTTTTTCTGCCTTTAGTATTACGGTCAAATCCATACTGAGAGAGCGTCTGTCTGTGACTCCAGAAATATATACGGAGATTTACAAATTTCCCCTATTCTATATACACCTGGTATCTTGTGATACAGTACCCTTTTTCTGCTTTTTACATTCTGGTCTAATCCATACTGAGCCTGTGAGCATCTGTGTGTGACTCCGGAAATATATACAGAGATTTAAATTTTAACCTTCATCGTATACAGCTGTATGCTTCTGATACAGTACCATATATCTGCTGGTATTTTTGGTGCATTTTCCCAAACATGAGGAAGTATGGTGAAAGAGGCCACGGACGTGGGCGGGGGGGCAAGCTGGTACTGATGGTGGTGGTGGTGCATCTGCTGGTAGTGCCAAAAGCACAATAGCACCTAAGGCAGGAGGTGTTGAGCCTGCGACATCATCTGGCTCCAAAAGGCCTGGAAGGCTCCCTTTTCTGGGAGTAGGTAAACCGCTTTTAAAGCCAGAGCATCAGAAACAGGTTTTGACTTATATTGCCAAAACAGCCTCCAGCTCTGTCGCCTCCTCTTCTGAAGTTTAAAAAAAAATGCAGGAACTGAGTCGTTAGTGCAGGCTCCTGGTCAGGAACAACACCTTTCCTTGTGTCCTTCACCCCCACCAAAAGTGAAGGATGCGGCAGGCCACACTTCAGATTACTCCATGGAGCTCTTTTCACATACCATGCCTTGGTTATCAAGTCAAATCCTGAATTCCCCAGTACAAGATGAATCTGACATGGAGTGCACTGATGCAAAGCCACTGCCATATGATTCTGCTGGTACATTCACCCAGAGCACTACATTGCCCTCGCAGTCTACTGAGCCAGAATGTGACCCTGATGAAACTCAGGTGCCCCTTCCCACATACTATACCACCTTACACGGTGACACAGAGGAAGGTGCAGATGAAATTGAAGAGGAGGTGATGGATGACACAGTTGTTGACCTGGATTGGCATCCATTGGGGAAAGACCGTGCCACTGGCAATAGCTCAAAGAGGAGGATGATCCGCAGCAGGCATCGACATCGCAGCTGTGGTTATCTAGCAGGCCAGTAGCAGTCCAAAAACGTGTTAAAAAAAATAAAAAGAGTTGCAGGACAGCTTGGCCAGACGGTAAAATTAGCACAGCGTGCAAGCCCTGAAAATTTATCCCATAGTAGGAAGAGTGCAGTGTGGCACTTTTTGACCAAAATCCTATTGATAAGGCAAAGGTTATCTGTAAGAAGTGTGGAAGAACCTTTAGCCGAGGGAAAAATCTCCAAAATTTGAATACCAGTTGCATGCTTAGACATTTAAACACCATGCACTTGCAAGCGTGGACAGACTACAAAACCTCAGGTAGCACATGTGCACCTGCTCCGACTGAAGGTACGCCAGCAATGCTACATCGCTTCCCCCACTGTAAGCCCACCGGTTAGCACACCACCAGCAAGAAATGTTGAGGTGTCGTCGCAAGGCCAAAGCAGTCAGGGAATCAAAATGTTTTTGCAACGAAAGACTGAATCTGGGCCATCACCATCACCAACCCCCTCTCAGTCGTCATATCCACCACTAGTTACCCCATATGCAGCTCAAGTCCAGCTCACCCTAGCAGACACTCTGAGTAGAGCCCGGGTCTCACATAGCAATACACCAGCGATCCCGACAACAATCGGATCGCTGGTGTGTCGCTACATGATCGCTGCTGAGCTGCCAAACAGGCAGCTCAGGCAGCGATCAGCACAGCGACACTGTGGGTAACATCGCTTAGTTACCCGCAGTGTACGTTGGATACCAGCGCCCTGATGCAGGGAGCTGGTAACCAAGGTACATGTCAGGTTTCCAGGTGCTGCGCGGTGCCTGGAAACCCGCTGTGTACCTTGGTTACCAGCTCCCTGCATCAGGGCGCTGGTATCCAAGGTACACAGCGGGTTTCCAGGCACAGCCCCGTGCCTGTGAAACCCGCTGTGTACCTTGGTTACCAGTGGATCACTGGTCTCCCGCCTGTAATACGCAGCGATGCGTGCTGGCCTGCGGGAGACAGCGATCAAAAAATGTCAGGACATTCAGCGACGATAATAATAATAATAATAATCTTTATTTATATAGCGCCAACATATTCCGCAGCGCTTTACAGTTAACAGTTTCAAAACACAAATCATAGGTAACAACGTTAACAATACAATAATTAAAGCAAAATAAGCCGACCCTGCTCGTGAGAGCTTACAATCTACAATGAGGTGGGGGAGATACAAAGTACAGGTGTGTATATACAATGGTGCATTTACAATGATGGTCCAGCCATCTTGAGGGAGTGAGGGATGGATGGAGATAGTGAATGGGCTACACATAGACTGTACCGCATCTTTATGGAACTAAAACCACTTCTGAAGAAACGTGCACAAATGGACAGCGATATTTTTTTCTTATCTAAATGCAAAAAGGAGAATTTAATTCTGTGCTGCTTTGTGTATAAATATGTGATTCTTCAGATTTTGTATTAGTCTACGCCTGATGAAGAGACCTGAGTAGTCTCGAAAGCTTGCAATTTGTTACCATCTTTTCAGTTAGCCATTAAAAGGTATCAGCCACTGAGGACTCTCAACTCTAAATATTTTTCTGGGCTACACATACACACTTAAGCATAGAACAAATTTGGTTATGAATGTGATAGGACCACTCTGAACAAATGTGTTTTGAGGGAGCGCCTGAAACCATGCAAATTGTGGATAGTCCTAATTTCTTGGGGTAGAGCATTCCAGAGGATTGGCGCAGCGCGAGAGAAGTCTTGGAGTCGGGAGTGGGAGGTACGGATTAGTGCAGAGGTTATCGAAAGTCGTTTGCAGAGCGCAGCAGTCGGTTAGGCGGATAGATAGAAATGAGGGAGGAGATGTAGGGGGGTGCTGCACTGTGGAGAGCTTTGTGGGTGAGAACCAGTACTTTGAATTGGATCCTATTTAAAGAATGGGCAGCCAGTGTAAGGACTGGCGAAGAGAGGACGAGTCCGAGTACCGATTAGCCAGATGGATGACCCTGGCTGCTGCATTAAGGATGGACTGGAGAGGGGATAGTCGAGTAATGGGGAGGCCAAGTAATAGAGCGTTGCAGTAGTCCAGGCGGGAGTGGATCAATGCTACAGTGAGGGTTTTTGTTGTTTCATGGTGAGAAAAGGGCGGATTCTAGAGATGTTCTTTAGGTGTAGACGGCAAGAGCGGGCAAGAGATTGTATATGGGAGGTGAAGGAGAGATTGGTGTCAAACATAACACCCAGACAGCGAGCCTGCTGCCGGGGTGTTATTATGGTGCCGCCCACAGAAGGGAAATGTCAGATTTAGGGAGGTTAGTAGACGGCGGGAGCAGAAGGAGTTCAGTCTTGGAGAGGTTAAGTTTCAGATAGAGAGCGGACATGATGTTGGAGACTGCGGACAGACAGTCGGTGGTGTTCTGTAGAACAGCGGGGGTAAGGTCGGGGGATGACGTGTATAGTTGTGTGTCATCGGCATAAAGATGGTACTGAAAGCCAAATCTGCTGATGGTCTGTCCAATTGGGGCCGTGTAGAGAGAGAAGAGAAGGGGGCCAAGGACTGAGCCCTGGGGTACACCGACAGTGAGAGGAAGAGGAGATTACGTGGAGCCAGAGAACGAAACACTGAAGGAGCGGTCAGAAAGATAGGAGGAGAACCAGTAGAGAACAGTGTCCTTAATACCTAGTGACTGGAGCCTAGACAGTAGGAGACAGTGGTCAACAGTGTCGAAAGCTGCAGAAAGGTCGAGTAGAATGAGCAGAGAGTGGTCGCCGTTACGTTTTGCTGTAAGAAGGTCATTGGTCACTTTGATGAGTGCAGTTTCAGTCGAATGTAGGGGGCGGAAGCCGGACTGTGAAGGGTCTAGGAGGGAGTAAGTGGAGAGGTAACGGGTGAGGCGGGAGTAGACTAGGCGCTCCAAAAGTTTAGAGATGAAGGGGAGATTGGAGACCGGTCTGTAGTTGTTTGTGCAGGAAGGGTCAAGAGTAGTGTTGAGCGATATTGCTCGATATCTAAAAATATCGTATCGAAATTGTATCGCCGATAGCACTAAATATCGTCGATATCCGATTACGATACCGGAAGTCCCATGTAAGTCTATGGGAACAAAATATCGCAACAAAAAAAACCCTTTCTTTCGTTGTAAACACAAAATATACACACATAGAATACATATAATATATATATATATAAATATATATACATGTCATTGTGACATATATATATACATATATTTATAGTTTATACACTTCTACATAGTAAAATAGACTCTGATTCAATTGCCGGGTAAAGCCGTGACATACCCCATAGAAGTCGACGGGCTCTGTGCCGAGTACCCCCAAAACCTCTGGCTCTGTGCGACTCAACTTGGGCGTCACGAACAGGATTCTGTAGCTCGCTATAAGCGAGTCCTGTGTGCCTGAATTGAACTGGTTTTGTGCTTGAGAATTGCTAAAATCATCAGAGAATGTATTTGCCATTTTTCAGCCATATCTGCGTCACGACGAGGCACTGGTGAAGAAGAAGGGCGTGCTTTTCATGGGTGTACACTCACTCAGTGACGCGAAAACGATGACTCTAAATGGTACTGCAATGTAAGATCGTGCCCCACAGCTCTTCAGTTCCGCCTCCTCATCCTCCTCAGTGTGCGGAAACTAACACGAAGGTCCCGCCTCCCTACAAAAGAGGGGCCCTTTCCAGATGCTAATGACACATGTGACTTGGCAGAGATGGCTAATGGACACGAGCAGAAGTGTGAAGGGATGGAGCAGTCAGAGCTCTCCCCCCACGGAAGCGACCCGATCGCCACGGAGCCACCGTTGGGCACCCGGCCTGGAAACCCTCCTACGCTGGAAGAAGCGGAGGATACCCTGATAGACCTGGCCCGGCACCGGGAGGAGGTCGCCAGGATGGAAGCCAGCTGGCGTGCCCTAAAACTAAACTTGGAGCGGCGCCAATCCCTCTTACCTGAAGTGTCTGTACCGGAAGGTGAGGCACCCGTTCTAGTAGAGGAGTCCTTGCAATGTGATCCGGTTGACGTTGTCGCAGTGGAGGCACCCGTTCGTGCAAAAAACGCTGCACCGGCAGCACCCCAGATCCCGCTGTCTGCCCCCGTCGCTGAGACAGAAGAAGCGACACCCGTCCTCATGGAGGAGGCCACGCAGGCACCAGAGGTCTACCTGCCTGTACCGGAGCCCCGACTGTCATCTGTTCCAGAGCCGGCTGCTTCCTCCGCATGTGAGCGCCGCCAGGACTGTCGGGCGCCAGGAGAGCTGCCGCAAACCGGACACTGTAAGCTGCAGTTTGATGGTGGAGACATGGAGCAGCTGGTGGAGGAGAATTACAACCGGCGTCAGGAGGAAGAGTGGAGACGTTGGGAGAAGGAAGCAGAGCGACAAAGGGAGCAGCGAGAATCCCAAAAACTTCGGCAACGTAACCTGGAGAAGGACCGGGCAGATAAGGACCGGATGAGAAAGGATAAAGGAACCTGTGTGAGCCCGCGGCGTAAGGGTGCAGTACGGAGCTTTAAATTGAAAGGTGGTTGGGGCTTCATCAAGGAGCCTGGACTTTATTTAGAAGTTTTTGTGAACCGCGGGACGTGGAGGCTCACCTCCCAGAAGGACACCCGGGAGGGACCTGTTGCCAGGAGACTTGGTGACTTACACCCGACACTGGGGTTACAATGGATGGTACGCCCTAAATGTTACCAGGTGCGACCCCTACTCCCCAGAGTGTCAGGAACCTGTGAGACCCTCGGAGCCTTCAGCCTCCCACATCCAGGCTCTGCAAAAGTGCCCACCCCACGCCGTAAATCTCCCAAGCCTCCCTCAGTGGTCTCCTCAGCAGCCCCAGCTATGGACATGATAAGTATAGCTGGCCCATACCCGGCGCCTGTTAGGCCCCCTGGGGTTCGTTCAGTCCGGGACATAGGGTTCCAGACCCGGAGGGAGATGAAAGAGGTGGCCACACAGACCCAGATAGCGGGTCACGACTTGACTGTACAGGCCACACGACGTCATCAGGTCCTGGTGGTCCTTGGTGCCTCGGATGTTTGGCAAGCATCAGAAGAGTACCAGGTGGTACCTGGAACACCCCTGCCAAAGAATTATAAATAACCCGGACAGGGTCCCTGTATGTAAATAGTTAAATTGTTTATGTACCCGGACGGTGAATGTTCATAAAAAGTTTTTTAATTTAATAAAAAAAAAAAAAACACAGTTTTCATTACTTTTATTACAGTCTCATCCTGCGACGCCATCGATCTCCTGTAAAAAAATGAAAAAAAAAAAAAAAGTATACCACCTGACCGACGCAGTCCATAGTAACGAGTGTCCCACGACGATCCAGCTCTGCTACATCAGAATGACAGGCAGAGCCTTCATCCCGGCGCAGCACAGCTGATTACCTGCTTCCCCGGCGGTGACGTCATCGGACTGCTTTACGGCCGGGATTACCCTGCAGTCACTGCAGTTATTGCGAAAAACTGCATGTGACCGCCAGGGAGAAGATAATGGCGGCCATCAAGCAGTCCAGGACGTGACCGCCGGAGATCTTCTGCCAGGTAAGTGCCGCTGACTCCTGACACACCCGACCGACGGACACTCACAGTGACAGTGACAAATCCGATTCCGGTATTCGATAAGACGAAAATATCGAAACGAATTATCGAAAGGCCGATAGAGCTAATATCGGCCGATAGCCGATATTTGCATTATCGTATCGCTCAACACTAGTCAAGAGCGGGTTTCTTTAGTAATGGAGTAATGATGGAGTGTTTGAAGGAGGATGGGAAAATGCCAGAGGAGAGTGAGAGATTAAAGATTGTAGTTAGGTGAGTTGTGACAACTGGAGAGAGAGACTGGAGGAGATGTGAGGGGATGGGGTCGGTAGTTCATGTAGTCGGACGAGAGGAAGAGAGGAGTCTGGAGACTTCTTCTTCTGTGATGGGATCAAATGTGGAAAGTGAGCCAGGGGAAATGCAGGGTGGGATGGGAGTCACAGCACTTGGTGGTTGAGAGCAGATTTCCTGACGGATAGTATCTATTTTTTCTATAAAGTGGGAGGCCAGGTCGTCAGCACAAATGTCTGTGATAGGGGCTTGTGCTGTTTGGCCTGAGGAGGGAGTGAAAAGTGTCAAAAAGTTTCTTGGGGTTGTTGGCTAGTGAGGAGATCAGTGTGGTGAAGTAGGTCTGTTTGGCGAGGTGAAGGGCAGCATTATAAGTTCTTAACATGAATTTAAAGTGGATGAAGTCTTCTGGTGTGCAGGTTTTTCTCCAGAGGCGTTCAGCACTCCTAGAGCATCGCTGATCAGCGATATCCAGCAGGGGGGCTGATCGTCGCTGAATGTCACACACAGCGATATCGCTGGGGAGATCGCTGTTGCGTCACAAAACTAGTGATCAGCAGCGATCTCGCTAGCGAGATCGCTGTGTGAGACGGGGCTAAAGACAAGAAAGTACTCATCCTCTCATCCGCGTACACTGGCTTTGAACGCCTACATTGCCAAACTGATCTCATTAGAGATGATGCCCTTCCGTTTGGTTGAAAGCGCAGCGTTCCGAGACCTCATGGCCTATGCTGTCCCACCCTATTACCTACCCAGTCGGCACTTCTTTTCTAGAAAAGCCATCCCTGCTCTCCATCTGCATGTGAAAGACCGCATTGTCCATGCACTCAAACAATCAGTGAGTGGAAAGGTGCACCTCAAACAGGTGCATGGGCCATTAGGCATGGCCAGGGCCGTTACATGTCCATCACTGCGCACTGGGTTAATGTGGTGGATGCAGGGTCCACAGGGGACAGCGGCGGTGGGACAGTGTTGACTAGCCCACGGTATAGGCAACAGTTGGCTGTAGGCGTTTGACCCTCCTTCTGTTAAGATTTGGTAGCTGAGGAGGGCAGAAGCAAAAAAACGCAAAGGCAGCCAAACACTAGAGAGGTTGGAATCTAATAGGTTGCAGACCCCTAAACTAACCGCACAACTAGAAGCAGCCATGGGATGTTCTTACGATGCCCTAGACCAGGGGTCCCCAACCGCCGGTCCGCGGCCCATTACCGGGCCGTAGCAGTTCTGTTGCCGGGCCGCGGAGCCACAACACAGAACGCTGTACACACATGGAGCCGGTGGCTGCAGCACTGTAGTAACAGCTACAGCCGCCGGCTTCAAGAAGACATCGATACTTACCTTCCGTCGCTGCATCCATGTCGGCTGTGGCAGTCTTCCTCCTGGCAGTGCGGTGACGTAGTACCGCTCATTAAGGTAATGAATATGGATGTGACGCCACTCCCATAGGCGTGGCATCCATATTCATGCCCTAATGAGTGGTACTACGTCACCGCACTGCCAGGAGGAAGCTGTTATGTTTCGGTAGCTGAGGAGTGCAGGTAAAAAAGGCAATACACCAGAGCAGTTGGAATCTATGAGATTGCAGTACCCTGACTAACCACCACAACTAGAGGCAGCCGTGGAGCGTTCCTACGTTGGTCCTAGACGCCTCGTCACAGCCTGAGAAACTAACTACACCTAAAGATAGATATAGGAAAGCTATCTGCCCCGGAGCAGAACCCCAAAGATAATAGAAAGCCCCCAAACATGTAATGGCGGTTAGACAAGATGAAATACTGACACAGAAAGAAAATAGTATGAGCAAACGCTGGGGCCCAAACTAACTAAATAGAAAAGGATAGGAAGGGTACTTACTGCAATCCCAGAAAACCCTGAAAAGCACCAACTCTACTAATTTCAAAAACACCTGAGATCACACGACCTCTTCCACCTAAATTAGTTCTCTGGTGTAACAAAATCAAAACAGCAGCCACTGAAAAAACTGGAAAAGCAAAAGTACAAACATAAGTCGCTGAACAAAACTGAGAGGGCAGAAGCCCCGGAGGGGACCCTGAAGGCCCCCACAGAAGTGCAGGACAAAATGCAAAAATATAGCACAAACACAAAAGAAGAAAATGTTTTATCTGTTAGCAGGAGATGCAGACACGACACAGCAGGCTACAAGGGAAACTGGAATAAAGGATTCAGACCAGAACAATTGATCACCGGCAACCCTGATGGGAAGGTGACTCCCTTATATAAGACCAGTCAGTAACACCTGATTCCCAGTCCTCACAATCTTCACTGGACAGACTAGCACCGCTTGTAACCACCAGAGGGAGCCTCTGCTCAGAACTCATCTCAAACCCATTCACAACAGTACCCCCTCCTTGAGGAGGGGTCACCGAACCCTCATTTGAGCAACCAGGTCGGTCAGGATGAGTTCTATGATACGCACAGATAAGTCTCCTAGCATGGATGTCCAAAGCAAACACCCAAGAATTGTCTTCCTGACCATAACCTCTCCATTTAACCAAATACTGGAGTTTCCGTCTAGAAAACGAGAATCTAATATTTTCTCAACCACATACTCCAGATTGCCCTCAACCAAAACAGGGTCAGGAGGCACAGCAGCAGGAACCACTGGCTCAACAAACCTCTTCAACAAGGACTTGTGGAACACGTTATGGATCTTAAATGTCCCTGGAAGAAGCAAACGAAAAGAAACAGGATTAATAATCTCCATGATCTTATAAGGTCCAATGAACCTAGGCTTAAATTTAGGAGATGCTACTCTCATAGGAATATTCTTTGAGGACAACCAGACCAAGTCCCCCACTTTAAACCGAGGACCATCAGTCCTATGCCGGTTAGCAAACCGCTGGGCCCTCTCCTGAGAGAGGGACAACCTCTCCACTACCTGGTCCCAAATCAGTTGCATACGCTCCACAACAGAGTCAACACCTGGACAGACAGAAGCCTCCGTCTGTCCTGAGAGAAATCGAGGGTGAAACCCAGAATTACAGAAAAACGGAGACATCAAAGTAGCAGAGCTAGCCCTATTATTAAGAGCAAACACAGCCAAAGGCAAAAAAGAGACCCAGTCATCCTGATCAGCAGACACAAAGCATCTTAGATAAGTCTCCAATGTCTGGTTTGTTCTCTCAGTTTGACCATTGGTCTGAGGATGAAATGCCGAGGAGAAAGACAATTGAACACCCAGTTTAGAACAAAAAGTCCTCCAAAATCTGGAAACAAACTGGACTCCTCTGTCAGACACAATGTTCTCAGGAATGCCGTGTAAACGAACCACGTGCTGAAGGAACAACGGCACCAATTCAGAGGAGGAAGGCAACTTAGGTAATGGCACAAGATGTATCATCTTGGAAAACCTATCACAAATTACCCAGATGGTGGTCATTCTCTGAGAAACAGGAAGGTCGGAAATGAAATCCATAGAGATATGGGTCCATGGTCTCTTGGGCACAGGCAATGGCATCAACAAACCACTAGAGCGAGAGCAAGGCTTGGAGCGAGAGCAAGTCGCGCAGGACTGCACAAATTCCCTGACATCACGAGACAAGGTAGGCCACCAAAAGGACCGACTAGCCAAGTCTCTGGTACCAAAAATTCCGGGATGCCCAGCCAACGCGGAACAATGAATCTCAGACATCACACTCTTTTTCCACTGGTCCGGGACAAACAATTTTCCAACAGGGCAGCACTCGGGCCTATCCTCCTGACACCCCTCCAGAGCAAGTCTCAAATTGGGCGAGATGGCGGAAAGAACTACACCCTCTTTCAAAATAACAGCAGGATCAGATAACTCAGGAGAGTCCGCAAGGAAACTCCTCGAGAGGGCATCCGCCTTAACATTCTTAGTGCCAGGAAGAAAGGAAACCACAAAATTAAAACGTGTGAAAAACAAGGCCCACCTGGCCTGTCTAGGATTGAGTCGCTTGGCAGATTCCAGATAGACCAGATTCTTATGGTCCGTAAGGACCACCACCTGATGTTTGGCTCCCTCCAGCCAATGTCTCCACTCTTCAAAAGCCCACTTCATGGCCAATAACTCCCGATTACGCACGTCATAATTACGTTCAGTAGGAGAAAATTTTCGAGAGAAAAAGGCACAAGGGTTACTTTTAGAGGTCTCTGGATCTTTTTGGGACAAAACGGCACCTGCCCCAATTTCAGAGGCATCAACCTCCACCTGAAATGGCAGAGAAACATCAGGCTGCCGTAGAACAGGAGCAGAAGTGAATCTCTGCTTAAGTTCCTGAAATGCAGAGACTGCCTCAGGAGGCCAATTCACCACATCAGAACCCTTTCTGGTCAAATCAGTTAATGGTTTAACAATAACCGAGAAATTACCAATAAATTTACGATAAAAATTGGCAAAACCCAAAAATCTCTGAAGAGCCTTTAATGAAGTAGGTTGGACCCAATCACAGATGGCCTGAACCTTGACCGGGTCCATTTCAATAACAGATGGGGACAAAATGAATCCCAGAAATGAGATCCTCTGTACGCCAAAAAGACACTTTGATCCCTTCACATACAGAGCATTCTCTCTCAAAATCTGGAATACAGTTCGAACATGTTTCACATGAGAGTCCCAGTCATTAGAAAAAATCAAGATATCATCCAAATAAACAATCAGAAATTTGTCCACAAAATCCCTGAAAATGTCATTCATGAAGGACTGGAAGACGGAAGGAGCATTAGTGAGCCCAAAGGGCATCACCAGGTACTCAAAATGCCCTTCAGGGGTATTGAATGCTGTCTTCCATTCATCCCCGTGCTTAATGCGAATAAGGTTATACGCCCCCCTGAGGTCAAGCTTGGTAAACCAAGTAGCGTTTTTCACCCTGGAAAACAGGTCAGAAATCAAGGGTAACGGGTATTGATATTTCACAGTAATATTGTTCAAGAGACGATAATCAATACACGGCCTTAATGAACCATCCTTTTTGGCCACAAAGAAAAAACCGGCACCTAAGGGTGAAGAGGATGGTCTGATATGACCCTTCTCCAATGATTCCTTGATATAAGACCGCATAGCGTCATGTTCAGGTACAGACAAGTTAAAAAGGCGACCTTTAGGGAATTTACTACCCGGCACTAATTCAATAGCGCAGTCATAGCTCCTATGGGGAGGCAAGGATGCAGATTTACTTTCGCTAAACACATCAGAAAAATCAATCAAAAAGTCAGGAACATCCTGAGCCTGGGGGAGGCAGAAAAAACAGGAGTGTTGGTATTAACACATTGGCAGCCCCAACTGGTTACAGACACAGATTTCCAATCCAAAACAGGATTATGAGACTGTAACCAAGGAAACCCAGCACGATAATGTCATGCAGATTATACAGAACCAAAAATTTGCAGCACTCCTGGTGATCAGGTTCAACCCTCATTATCACCTGAGTAGAAAACTGGGTTTATTCTCAGCCAAAGGGGTAGAATCGATCCCCAGTAGGGGAATAGACTTCTGTAGGGGTATCAAGGGAAATCCACAACGTTTAGCAAAATCATAATCCATCAGGTTAATAGCTGCTCCAGAATCAACGAAAGCCTGAGCAGAAAATGAGGACAGAGAGCATATCAGAGTGACAGTTAATAAAAACTTAGTCTGAACACTACCCAAGACAACTGAGCGTGCAAAACGTCTTCCCCGCTTAGGGCAGACTGAAATAGCATGAGAGGCATCACCACAGTAGAAACATAACCCATTGCTCTTTCGAAACTCATGACGCTGTGCCCCAGACACCACTCTATCACACTGCATGGGTTCAGAAGCTGGTTCACAAGGCAACACCATTCCACGCATACTTCTCCGCTCACGCAAACGTCTGTCAATTTGAATCGCTAATGACATAGAATCATTGAGACCAGAGGGGACAGGGAATCCCACCATAACATCCTTTACATTATCTGACAGACCCTTCCGAAAAGGGCTGCCAAAGCGTCGTCATTCCATTTGGTCAGGACTGCCCACCTACGGAATCTCTGACAGTATAACTCAGCGTCATCAAGCCCCTGATTTAATGCCAACAAGGCTTTTCAGCTTGATCAGTGACATTAGGCTCATCGTACAATAACCCCAAGGCCTGAAAAAATGCATCAACATCACTCAAAACAGGATCCCCAGGTATCAGGGAAAAAGCCCAATCCTGAGGATCGCCGCGCAGGAGAGAGATGATAATTTGAACCTGCTGCGCTGTGTTCCCTGAGGACTTAGATTTTAAGGCAAAAAACAATTTACAATTATTTTTGAAATTCTGAAACTTAGCTCGATCCCCTAAAAACAAATCTGGCATGGGAATCCTAGGTTCCACTACAGGCAACCCAGCAAGATAGATAGCAATACTCCGAACCTCAGTGGCAAGCTGATCCACACGGCCAGACAACTGTGCAAACTCCATTGAGAGAAAAGATCCTCCCCAGTACCCAGAGATACAGAGGGAAAAAAAAAATGCAACAAACAGAAAAATATCTCGGACAACTCTGACAATATTTTTTCCCTTCTGTGAGTACCATACAATTTTCAATTTTTTGGGCCGGTGATACTGTTATGTTTCGGTAGCTGAGGAGTGCAGGTAAAAAAGGCAATACACCAGAGCAGTTGGAATCTATGAGATTGCAGTACCCTGACTAACCACCACAACTAGAGGCAGCCGTGGAGCGTTCCTACGTTGGTCCTAGACGCCTCGTCACAGCCTGAGAAACTAACTACACCTAAAGATAGATATAGGAAAGCTATCTGCCCCGGAGCAGAACCCCAAAGATAATAGAAAGCCCCCAAACATGTAATGGCGGTTAGACAAGATGAAATACTGACACAGAAAGAAAATAGTATGAGCAAACGCTGGGGCCCAAACTAACTAAATAGAAAAGGATAGGAAGGGTACTTACTGCAATCCCAGAAAACCCTGAAAAGCACCAACTCTACTAATTTCAAAAACACCTGAGATCACACGACCTCTTCCACCTAAATTAGTTCTCTGGTGTAACAAAATCAAAACAGCAGCCACTGAAAAAACTGGAAAAGCAAAAGTACAAACATAAGTGGCTGAACAAAACTGAGAGGGCAGAAGCCCCCGGAGGGGACCCTGAAGGCCCCCACAGAAGTGCAGGACAAAATGCAAAAATATAGCACAAACACAAAAGAAGAAAATGTCTTATCTGTTAGCAGGAGATGCAGACACGACACAGCAGGCTACAAGGGAAACTGGAATAAAGGATTCAGACCAGAACAATTGATCACCGGCAACCCTGATGGGAAGGTGACTCCCTTATATAAGACCAGTCAGTAACACCTGATTCCCAGTCCTCACAATCTTCACTGGACAGACTAGCACCGCTTGTAACCACCAGAGGGAGCCTCTGCTCAGAACTCATCTCAAACCCATTCACAACAGGAAGCTGCCGCGGCCGACAGGGATGCAAGGGACCTGCAGCGACGGAGCGAGGAGGGTAAGTATGATGGGGAGGAGGGTAAGTATGATTGGTGGGGGACTGGGGAACCCAGCGGAGCCATGTATACAAGATGGAGGGGGGAGGGGAGCCATGCATACAAGGATAAGAGGGTGGAGGGGAGCCATGCATACAAGGATAGAAGAGTGGAGCGGAGCCATATATACAAGGATGTGAGGGTGAGAGCGGAGCCATATATACAAGGATGGGAGGGTGGGAGCGGAGCCATGTATACAGGATGGGAGGGGGAGCGGGCCATGTATACAGGATGGGAGGGTGGGAGCGGAGCCATATATACAGGATGGGAGGGTGGAGCGGAGCCATGCATACAAGGATAAGAGGGTGGAGGGGAGTCATGCATACAAGGATGGAGGGTGGTGCGGAGCCATGTATACAGGATGTGAGGGGGAGGGAGCCATGTATACAGGATTGGAGGGTGGAGCCGAGGCATGTATATAGGATGGAGGGTGGAGCGAGCCATATATACAAGGATGGGAGTGTGGAGCGGAGCCATGTATATAGGATGGGAGGGTAGAGCGGAGCCATTATACAAGGATGGGTGGGTGGAGCGGAGCCATGTATACAGGATTGGGGGTGGAGCGGAGCCATTATACAGGATGGAGGTTGGAGCGCGAGCCATGTATACAGGATGGGAGGTTGGGAGCAGAGCCATTATACAGATGGAGGGTGGGAGCGGAGCCATATATACAAAGATAGAGGGTGGAGCGGAGCCTGTATACAAGGATAGGAGGTGGGAGCGGAGCCATATATACAGGATGGGAGGTTGGGAGCGGAGCCATGTATACAGGATGGAGTGGGAGCGGAGCCATATAACAAGGGTGGAGCGAGCCACGCATACAAGGTGGGAGCGGAGCCTTGTATATAAGGGTGGGAGCGGAGCCTTGTATACAAGGGAGTCACATTCACATTATAAATGTTATAATTAAATGATGAGTATGAACTACTACTAAACTACAACCCGTCCATAGCCCCGCCCCCTTATGACCAAAGCCCCACCTCTGCCACACCTCCATCCCCGCCCTGCCGGGACATGGAAGAATGGTCTTTCTTGAAGCCGGTCCCTGGTGCAAAAAAGGTTGGGGACCACTGTGTTATACAACTGCACGAATATACTATTGCCGATTTCAATAGTTTCAAAATGTATGCTGAACACTGTACTTTTTTGCATGGTTTATATTTATACTGTGTTTTGGGACTGGGAGCCATTATACTGTGTGAGTGTGTGGGATTATCAGAAGACATTATGTCTTTTTAAGGACACTTAGGGGACAATATTAAAGGCTAAATGGGCACTTAAGAGTCATTATTACATTACATGAGCACATAGGAGGCATTATTACTTTCTAGGGGGAAACATGTAAGCAGTAGTACTTTATAGGGCACTTACAGAATGCATTAATACTTTTAGTTGGGCAGTTTTACCGTCTAGAAGTCAGAAAGGGGATGTTTTACTATATGAGGCACAGCCAGCGTCGGACTGGAGCACCTTGGGCCCACCAGAGAAAATCATTCTTGGGGCCCACTATGTAGCTACATAGAAATAAATACAAGACCACCAATTGTGTGGTAAAACACGCTAATATCAGGGTATAATATAAGGTACTACACATCTTAATTATGTAGCAGGGGTTGGGGTAGAATCATAGAATCATAGAGGGGTAGCCCCCTCAAAGAATATAATGTAGCCCCCATGTAGCCTCCCTCATAGAATATAATGTAGCTACTCTCATAAAATAATGTAGCCCCCTCATAAAATATAATGCAGCCCCCTCTCATAGAATTTAATGCAGCACCCCACAAATATAATGCAACCCCCTCATAAGGTATAATGCAGTCCCACCATAGAATACAATGTAGCACCCTCATAGGGT
Source organism: Oophaga sylvatica (assembly GCA_033576555.1). Lineage (NCBI taxonomy): Eukaryota > Metazoa > Chordata > Amphibia > Anura > Dendrobatidae > Oophaga > Oophaga sylvatica. The sequence continues at coordinate 103,237,312 of JARQOD010000006.1, forward strand.
ATAATGCAGCCCCCCTCATATAGTATAATGCAGCCCCACCACAGAATATAATGCAGCCACCCATAGAGTATACTGTATGCCCTTCATAGGGCATAATGCTGCCCTTCATATAGTATGATGTTGTCCCCAGAATATAATGCAGTCCCCTGAGAGAATAATGCAGCCCCACCACAGAATATAATGCAGCCCCCATAGAGTATACTGTAGTTCCCTCATATAATAATATGTAGCCTATCAGAATATAATGTAGTCCCATGAGAGAATAATGCAGCCCCACCACGGAATATAATGCAGCCCCCCCTATAGAGTATACGGTAGCCCCCTCATATACTATGATGTAGCTCCCCAGAATATAGTGCAGTCCCCTGAGAATGATGCAGTCCCCCCACAGAATATAATGTAGCCCCTTCATAAAGTATAATGCAGCCCATCTCCGCCCCATCATTGTCCTCATCACCACCTCCATCATTGCCTTCTCTCCCACCACCCCTATCATTCTCCCCCACCACCCCATCACTGCCCATTCCACAACCTCAATCATTGCCCCTCCCCACCACCATCATTGTCCATTTCATCACCTCCATCATCAACTCCTTCATTGCCTCCCCCACCACCTTCATTGCCCATCACCTCCATCATTGCCTCCCCCACCGCCATCATTGCCTCCCCACCATCATTGCCTATCACCTCCATCATTGCCTCCCCCACCATCAATGTCCATCCCCTTCATCATTGCCTCCCCCACCATCATTGCCCATTACCTCCATCATTGCCTCCCCCACCACCATCATTGCCCATCACCTTCATCATTACCTCCCCCACCACCATCATTGCCTCCCATCACCAATATCATTGTCCTTCCCCATGACCCCTCTCTCACACACACACAAAACACTGCATCACTCTCACACACAAAGTACGGCACCACATACACACACACAGGCACACAGACACACAGCACAGCTCACCTCCCCGCAACAGCAGCATATCCTGGCAGCCTCTTCCTCGCCGGCAGCTTTCTGTCTAAGACAGAGAGCTGGATGATAACATCTCCAGCTGGGCTGTCTCAGACATGAAGAGCCGGGCAGGAAGCAGGACGCCGGGATGTGCTGCGCTGTGTGTCTGTGTGGCTGCGTGTGTGTATGTGGTTTGGTGCTTTGTGTGTATGTGTGTGTGGTGCGGTGGTGGGGCTTTACATGCAGGCAGTGTTAGCTGCAGCCTGCGGCTAACGCTGCCCGCTATTAAAGAGAAATGGTATTCACGCCTCTCCACGCCCATAGGGGCATGGGGAAGTGTGAATATTCATTTCGCTTTAGCAGCGGGGACAGGATCCTGTCTCCAGTTGCTTCTACGCTGGCACAGGGCAGACCCCCTTGACTCAGGTGCCTCATAGCCACTGGCTGGGGGCCCTTGGAGCAATAGGGGCCCTATGCAGCTGCTGGCCAGTAATGCCAGCAGGTGTCAGTGCCTGGGCCTACCGGAGGCCAGTCCGAGCCTGGGCACAGCAGTGGGCATTTTTATGTGGAGCACTAAGAGGAGTATTGTTACACAACAGGTGCAGTAATAGTGACAAATAGGACAGCTCAGCATTGGAGTATAATCAGGATAAGGACTTTGTATAGGTAGGAAATAAATGGGATGGTGCAGGAAATGTGAGACATCAAATGTGTCTTTGTTGTAACCTGTACAGACGAGTTGTAGCTAGAGAAGTTGGCATGGCAGTCGCTGCCAGATGGAAAATACGGGAAAAGCAAATAGCCCCATAAAAAGGAACATCACATGTAAGCCATAATATATAACTGTACTGTAATCTATTCATATGATCTACAAAACTGGTACAACTATGCAGTCACTGTATAGCAGTAATATCGTTCTTTGCCTTTGTATAGTATTTTTCCATATCAGCATGGTCATCTGATGATGATTGTAAACATGGTTACCTAGGTTAGGGATGTTTTGCCCACCACTCTACTGCACACCTAGCTATACCTCTAGCCCCCAACCTTTAAAGGCAGAAACTGCACATATAATCATTAGAGATGAGCGACTTTTCTTTTTTTGGGGTCGAGTCGGGTTTCATGAAACCCGAATTTCTCAAAAGTCGGGTCGAACTAAATCGGCCGACTATCGGATAAG
>JARQOD010000006.1:103239547-103305262 GCA_033576555.1 Oophaga sylvatica
GAATAGCGACTGAATAGGAGGTGACCTCTCTCAAGTCTGGACATTGGAGTTGCCTTCGGACATAAAGAGGAGTGTCTGTGAAACTCCATACTGGTAACATATGTGATATGTGTTGTTTTGGGCACAGACTGGTAGAGTCTGGGTCCCGGATAGAGAGGGCCATCTATCTAAGTGTAATTTAGTGGCTAGACAAGCCCAGGTTTTCTGTTTATGATTTGTTTTTATCTGTGTGCTGTGGACTTTAATAAAGCTGGTTGCGGCCAGTTTTCACCAAACTGCTGTCTGAATGAACTGTTTCCGTGCCATTCTGTCTACCCAGACAGCGATCCTAGAGCTAAACCCCCCGGAAAGGCTACAATTGGTGGAGAATGCGGGCAGCGCATGCCTGGTACAGTTAGTGCTGGAGTGTGCATGCAGCACAGAGGCGAGAGACAGCATTAAAGGTGAAGTCTATTGAAATAGCAGCAGAAAAAAAAAAAAAAAAGTGTCAGCAGAAACGTCTGTTTGGAGCAGTCTTAAAGAGACAGTAGCCCTAATAGAGTTTGCAAAGAAAAAAAAAAAAAAAAGTGTGTTTGCACAGCAAAGTTGAACTTGTTGTGGAAAAGACTGTGAAGTGTGCAGCAGCAAAGGAGAAATGTCTATTGGAGAAGTCTTAAAGAGACAGTGGCCCTAATAGAGTTTGTAGAAAAAAAAAAAAAAATTGTCTGCACAGCAAGGCTGAATTTTCTGTGGAAAAAAAGCTGTGTAGTGTGTATGTCTTGAGTGAAGACTGCCGTTGTTAAGACAGAGAAGTCTGACAGCATGGATGACAGCATGGAGGCGCTGTTTGAACAAATGGCACAAGTTAATGTGCAACATAAGACTGCTGTGATTGAGACAGATGAGTCCGGCAGTATGGAGGAGCTCATTGAGTACCTGGTGCAGGCCCAGCGAAGCATGCAGCAGAGCATGGAGCAGCAGCGCCTGCAGCACCAGCAGCAATTCCTGCAGCAGCAGCAGGAGAATAACCGGGTGTTGGAGCAGATTGCAGCTCTCAGCACCTCGTCCCAGAGTAATGTTGTGAAGGCACCTGCCTTGCCCGCTGTAAAGAAGGCGGTAAGACGGTCCCTGAAAAAGATGACACCTCGTGATGATGTGGAGGAATATCTTACTAAGTTTGAGAGACTGGCAGAGAAGGAGAATCTGCCACTATCTGAATGGGCCATGGCGGTCGTACCCTATCTGATTGGGGAACCCCAAAAAGTCTGGGCTGACCTGAGCAAGCAGGACAGCGAAGACTATGCCAAGTTGAAAGCGGCGATTCTTACCCGCTGGGTGTTACGGTTGCAGCCCGTGCCAGGAGAGTCCATGACTGGAGATACAGTTGGGAGTCTGCAGTCAGCAGGCCTGATTATGGAGTTGAAAAGGTGGTAGTGAACCGCTACACCCGAGCATGTCCTACAGTGAACCGCTACACCCGAGCATGTTCTCCTGAGGTACAGCCGTCTGAGAGGACGTCACTTCAGAGTTCCCGGACGCTGAACTCTCCCGGTAAGAGCGTTCCAGCTGTTGGGGACATGGGGTATGCTGATAAGCGGGTTCAGGCCCGAGGGGACATGTGGGTGGGAGAGTGTGATGGACAGTGTTGGAGCTGGCGTGAAATTGCAGCCAACTGTCCAATAGAGGGGGAGCCTATGTGTTGTGATGTTGGCAGATCCCTCTCTCTCTGCGCAGAACCTGTGTGTGTGTCCACCTCAGCCGAAGAGACTGGACCACAGGGGTCCCCGGTGGTTGTAAATGACTGCCCAGCACAGGCCCTCTTGGACTCAGAGAGTCCAGTGACTTCCGTATGTGACAGCCTGATTGATAGGGACTTCATCCCTGATAAGCACCTGAGTATGGTGTGCATCCATGGAGACACCAAAGTCTACCCAGAGACTGCCGTGGACTTGGTCCCAAACTCGGAGAGGTTTCATGTGAAGTGGGGGTAGTGAAGACCCTGGTGCAACCCGTTATATTGGGTAATGACTTTCCCCGGTCTAAGGATCTCTGGGGGAAAAATGTTTCTGATGGACAGTGTGATGAAGCTCCTACTGAGGGTGCGCAGTCCCGAGGGGCGGAACACAATGCTAGTGGGCCGTTAAACTTATGTGATAATGATGATGACCATGATAATATTGATAATGATAATGATGATCATGATAATGATGATGACCATGATGAGGATGCTGATATTGATAATGATGATAATGCTAATCATAATACTGATGATACTGATGATGACCGTGATAAAGATGACATTTCTTTGCAGGTGATGTTGGGAGACGAGGATGGTGGTTCTCGGGAACCGAGTGTCCCTGACCTGCCTGGCTCCTGTGACAATTTTGGGAGTGAGCCGGTGCGAGACCCCACTCTTAAAACGGCACAGGAGAATGTAATTGTTCTGAATGAGGTTCCCCAAGAGCCTGGCTCTGAGGAGAGGTTTCCTCATGCTGCCATGAACAATAACCTATTGTATAGGGACACTGAAGTCCAGGGAGAGGTCGTGAGTCAGCTCCTGGTACCTGAGCTATATGGAAGTATAGTGCTGGGGTTATCACATAGTCACATACTTGAGGGACCACCTGAGGGAAACCAGGGACCAGATGGTGAAGTTAATGTTGTGGATGACATATTAACTAAGGTTCCAGATCAAGATGTGAATGAGAATGAATTGTATAACCCTGACAGTGAGCCGGATGTGAATGAAAATGAAGTGTCTAACCCTGGAAGTGAGCCAGATGTGGCTGAGAAAAGGGGGTCAGACAGGGATAGTGGTGGTGATAGTGAGTCATCTGATGACAATAAAGCAACCAGTGCAAGTGAGGAAGGCATGGTAGCAGAGGAGATTGAGAGTCCTGAGAGGAAGGCTGAGGCTGACCTTGCAGTCGGACGGAGGATGGCATCTGAAGATGTTGTACAGTTGGCCGGTTCCCTGGCGAAGACTAAGGTGAAAGACAGGACTCTGAAACTGAACACAGCACAAGTGGATGCTGTTGAAAATGAGAAGTTATCAATGTATGGTGTGGATCTGCATCAGGCCAAGGACTCTGAAGGTGATGCTGCAGAGGTGGAGAAAGCCATGGAAGTGGTGGACACCAGGCCAGGTGCCTCACCAGATGCTGATGTCTCAAGTGAAGCTGTGAGGAACAAGACTGAAGATGTGGGGAATGACTCTGCCCCGGAATATGTTTCTGCCGGAGACAGCGGCGTGGACGGTGTACTGTCCGGATCCGTGGCTGCGACTCGCGAAGCTCGGGCCGGAAGTTCGGCGCCCGGTGCGCCATTGGAGTTCCCGAGCGACCCAAAGGATCTGGATAAATCCCAAGATGAGATTTTGAGACCTCGGGTTGGCCTTGGTGAGCTCAGGCGCATTTTCATGGAGTCTACACTTGAACCACGTCCCAGTGAGTGGGAGGGGCGAGGTGTCGCTCCGTTGCCGCTGCAGATACACGGGAGCTCAGATGGGATGCAGAACGTGGTGGAAAAGAAGACTGATGGTAGGGCTTCTGAGCATGTCCTACCAGAAGAGCCTGAAGAAAGGGCCGAAGACGTAGAGGACGTCCAACAACTACAGGAGAAGATGCGTAGCCATGAGGATCTCCTGGAGAAAGAAGTAAGAGCTCTGAGTCTTATGCAAAGTGAGCCTGTACCAGAAGAGGATAAATTATGTGTACCGACCAAGAAAAACGATCAGCTCCCTCTACAGTGCCAATCGTTTGAACAGTGTGGCTCGGAATGGTCAGAGACCATAACAGAGGCGCTTGGGTTCTGTGAGGTAGAATTTATGAATCAACTGATATTTAAGAAAGTAGATGTGCTAAAGAAAGTTCAGGGGGAATTAGAGAAAACCCCTATACCTCCTGTGACAGTTGGTGACACAGGGTCAGTGCCCCAAAAACAGGAGGTACAAAAGTTTCTGAGGAAGAATCAGCAGAGCTGTTCTGACGTGCCTGGTCATACTTATCTGGTGAGCCACTATACCGAGACTGAGGCTGGCACTAAAGTCAAGATGAAACAGTGCAGGATACCCGAGGCCCGCAGAGAGTATAGGCCTGGGAGGGTACAGGGTAGTGCGGATGCTTCAGATGAAGAGAAAACTGATGTTGGCTATGACAGTGGTGAGGATGAAGCTGATGAGGGCCATGACTGGTCCAGAGTTCACTGTCTCTGTTGGATTGTTGACCAGCCCTCCGGTCTGGATGACCAGCCCTCCGGTCTGGAGAAGAGGGAGGGGATATGTGAGACAGTGAAGGAATATGTGGTGAATGAGTGTTATATTTCACCTAAGTACCTTGCTGACTGGTATGAGCGAAATGTGTGGCTTGGTAAACCTGGTGGTAAAGAAAGGTCACTACACCTGCCATTCAGTACATGCTTGCAGCTCAGACCTGAATCCACTCAGGGGTTGATTAGGAAGCCAGAAGTAGGTGCTTGTGAGCACAGTCAAAGAGCTCATTCAGTCTGGACAAGGGGTCCAGACACAGAAGGTGTCTCCAAGAGTGTGGGAGCTGTCTTTAGCCCGGACACAGGGAGGTGTCCTGGCACAAGGAAGCAGTCTCTAAGAGTGTGAGCTATCTCAGTCTGGGTGCAGGAAGTACCCCGGACACAGGAGTAGTCGCAGTGAGAATCCGTGCGAATAGCGACTGAATAGGAGGTGACCTCTCTCAAGTCTGGACATTGGAGTTGCCTTCGGACATAAAGAGGAGTGTCTGTGAAACTCCATACTGGTAACATATGTGATATGTGTTGTTTTGGGCACAGACTGGTAGAGTCTGGGTCCCGGATAGAGAGGGCCATCTATCTAAGTGTAATTTAGTGGCTAGACAAGCCCAGGTTTTCTGTTTATGATTTGTTTTTATCTGTGTGCTGTGGACTTTAATAAAGCTGGTTGCGGCCAGTTTTCACCAAACTGCTGTCTGAATGAACTGTTTCCGTGCCATTCTGTCTACCCAGACAGCGATCCTAGAGCTAAACCCCCCGGAAAGGCTACAATATATATATTGTGTCGCTTTGAGATTGTTCAGACTTATATATATAGCCGAAGATCTAGATTAGAAACATGTCAAGCACCACAATGTCTTGCAGACAATGGGTGAGGGCTTCTATTAAAATCTTCAGTATGCAGTTTACAAAAAATGCAGTGCTCTGATATACTGAACTTGAAAAAAGTTAAGTTATAAATTAATTATTAGTTATCTTGAAAGAATTTGAGTCGGGCACAAGTGACTTTACTACAAAAAGAAAAATTTTCAAATTCCCTGTATCATTTATTATAATGCAATCCAAACAAAAAATGATGTTTCAGTCTACCAATAAGATTGTCTTTAGATTGACTATAGCAAAACCACATAATATAAATGAGAAAATAAAACACTAAGCCTTAGGATTAAAATAGTGTGCATAGTACAACCATATTTGCACATATTTTTTGATACAATCTTTATTAAAACCTCTGGGTTCAAAAATATATGAGATCCAGAGTTTCATAAGTTAATACAATCTTTGTAAGCTACAGTATATCTAGAATCCATTTACAAGCAGTTCACTTACTATAGTTATGATTCATTAACTGTTGTGAATGTGTTAGAAATGAATTCTGAGCAGAAGCTCCCTCTGGTGGTTACAAACAGTACTGAACTATTCAATGAAGATTGTGAAGATTGGCAATCAGGTGTTACAGACTGGTCTTATATAAGGGAGGTTCCCTCCCATCAGGGTTGCTGGTGATCAATTGTTCTTGTCTCAACTTTGGTTCCTGGTTCACTTGGAAGCTTGCTGTGTCTTGCCTACATCTTCTGCTAACAGATAAGATATTTTCTGCTTTTATTTTTGTGCTTGCTTTTTGCATTTTGTCCTGCACTTCTGTGGAGGTCAGCCAGGTCCCCTCCGGGGGCTTGTGCTCCTCTCAGTTTATCTGAGCCACTGTTATTTGTTCATTTGCCTTTTCCAGTTTTTTCAGTGGCTGCTGCTTAGTTTTGTTACACCAGAGAACTAATTTAGGTGGTAGAGGTCGTGTGATCTCAGGTGTTTTTGCAATTAGTGAGTTGGTATTTTTTTAGGGTTTTTTGGATTGCAGTAAGTGTCCTTCCTATCCTTTTCTTTCTAGGAAGATTGGGCCCCAACGTTTGCTCATACTATTTTCTGTCTGTGTCTGTATTTCCTCTTGTCTTACCGCCATTACATGTTTGGGGGCTTCCTATGTTCTTTGAGGATCTGCTCCGGGGCAAATAGTTTTCCTCTTTCTATCTTTAGGTGTGTTAGGGTTCGATTTCCCGCTGCTGCACAAGGGGAGTCTCGAACCCGTCCCGCTGCGGTCTCCCATTCATCTCCCGCCGCAGTGGAGCCTGCTCAGCAGAGACGTTGGTCCAGGCGTCTTGCCCACTCCTCTACTGTGCAGTGACTTGCTGCTGCCTTTCCTGGATCTGCTATTATAGCCAGTGCTAGAGCAGTCGTCTTTGAGACAAAGTCCTGCGTTTTCCCATCTGAGCATGCCCAGAGTGAGATCTCTCATTGGAGATCAGGGGTCACATGTTCAGGTGCTGCAGCGGCTCCTATTGGTCCGCCAGGAAGGTCATGTAGCTACGTTTGTTTGTAACAGCTTCTCATTGGTCCTTGTTCCTGGAAGGTCCTGTAGCTGTTGCTATAAAAGGGTAGCATGGCTGGGCCGCCATGCGCTAATATCAATCATTGTATGCTATGCGCCAGTGTGGTCATGTGTATGTGTGGATAGGGACCCGGCTGAAAAAAGCCACTAGAAACCGACTTAATCGGTGAGGAGTTTGGTATGGTAGCTGGTCAGGGTCTGTGCCCTAGATGCCCTAGATTACCGGCATAACCGGTGAGGAGTTTTGATTGCCGTATTCAGGGTCTGGCGTTCAGACGCCATAGATTGCGGGTGACTCCCGCGAGGACATTAGCACATGATCACGCTTTATGAACGCATAGCACTTAACTGTGTACCTGAGAGTCTGACAGGACACAGTACTTTTTCTCAGCGGCCCTGTGACGTAACAGGGTTCGCTTTCAACGCTAGACAGCGCCCTAGCGTGTTTTCTTTGCCACTCAGTTGTGTCTAGTGAGTGCGCACACATCGCCATATAGCGCTGCGGCTCTCTTTCTAGCGGCTCTGTGGAGTAACAGAGTTCGCACTTATTGCCACAGCGCATTACGGCGTTTATGTTGGCGACTCTGCGGGATAACAGAGTTTGCTTCTTGCGCCATTTCTACTAGCAGCAGGCTCCGCTTGCACGGTGGCCCCCCGGCTGCGAACGCACCTCTCTACTTTATATGTTTGGGGCGTTCCGCAGAACCCTTAACATAATATTAGTGCCAGGGTCTGGCTAGTAAAATGGCGGATGAACAGCGTCTATCGCAGTACATCCAGCAGCTGGAGGGTAGGTTGGCGGCTCTTGAGCGCACAACCTCAGCTGTGGATGTTACCGCAGTCGCTGTTCAGGCTGCTAGCGTGGCTGCAGCCAGTTTGTCTTCTGCCACCTCTGCCCCTACATTATCCCACCTCCCGCTTCCTGACAAGTTTACCGGTGATAGCAAGCAATGTCGGGGATTCGTGAGTCAGTGCTCTATACAGCTCGAGCTTCTGGCTGCACGTTTTCCCACGGATCGGGCACAAGTGGGTTTTGTACTTTCTCTACTCTCGGGCAGAGCGGTGGAGTGGACAACGCCGCTGTGGGAACGCGACGATCGTGTGGTGCGGAGTGCTCCTCGTTTCTTGGAGGCTCTTAAAAAGGTCTTTTTAGGACCTCAGGTCACCCACGATGCGGCGCTACAACTGCTGGCATTGGCACAGGGTTCGTCTTTGGTCAGTCTGTTTTCCGTCCAGTTTCGGACTCTAGCTTCTGAGCTAGATTGGTCTGATAAAGTTCTTATTCCAATCTACTGGCGAGGATTGGCTGACCATGTTAAAGACGCTTTGGCTACCAGGGAGATTCCCGCCACACTGGAGAAGCTTATCTCCATATCTACCCGCATTGACCTCCGTTTTCATGAGCGGAGGTTGGAGCGGGCCCAGTGTAGGCAGAGGTTTCAGTTGGCTCCCACCTTTGCCAAACCTCTCGAATTTCCCGATCTGGCGTCCGAACCCCAAAAGGCCACAGAAGTTCCTCATGCAGGACCTAAGTCTCGGTCCGTCCGAGTATCCGTGGTCTGTAAGCGTTGTCAGCAGACAGGACACTATGCCAACAAATGTCCACAGCGATCGGGGAAGCGATCGCGTCTAGTGGCCCTGGGAGGAGGTTCACTAGAGACAGCGGCATTTTCCTCCAAGATGACACTTAAAGGGACAATCACTGTTGGTACTTCCATTCTCACCGCCGACCTTTGCGTGGACTCAGGAGCAGAGGGGAATTTCATGTCCTCTAGCTTTGCTCGCCGTCATGCAATACCTCTGGTGGCGCTTGACAAATCAGTGACTGTCCGGGTAGTGAATGGGTCGACATTGCCCTCACAAATTACACACCAGACTGTTCCACTTGCATTGTCTGTATCTCCTTCCCATCAGGAACTTATTTCCCTACTCGTCCTTCCCGAGGGAATAGACGAGATCCTACTAGGTATACCTTGGCTCCGTTTCCACTCCCCACATATAGAGTGGACTTCGGGTAGGATACTGGGTTGGAGTGATGCATGTAGAGGCAGATGTGTCAGGAGTTGCGTTCAGGTTACCACTACGGAGTTACCCGCAGATCTTACTCCACTTCCCAAGCACTACTGGTCATATGCAGACGTGTTCTCCAAGAAGGCTGCGGAGACTCTTCCGCCTCATCGCCCCTATGACTGTCCTATCGACCTCTTGCCTGGCGCAGAACCTCCTCGGGGAAGGGTCTATCCCCTCTCTCTTCCTGAGACAGAGGCCATGTCGCAATATATTCAGGAGAACCTGGCAAGAGGGTTTATTAGGAAGTCGGTGTCACCGACAGGGGCGGGATTTTTCTTCGTGCAGAAGAAAAACTGAGAATTGCGTCCGTGTATTGATTACAGGGGTCTTAACGCCATCACCGTTAAAAACAAGTACCCGTTGCCCCTGATTTCTGAGCTTTTTGATAGGCTTTGGGGAGCAAGAGTATTCATTAAACTAGATCTGCGCGGTGCTTATAACCTGATTCGCATCCGTGAGGGGGACGAATGGAAGACGGCTTTTAATACCAGGGATGGGCATTACGAATATCTGGTGATGCCCTTTGGGCTCTGTAATGCTCCAGTCGTTTTCCAAGACTTTGTCAATGACATCTTCCGGGATATGCTCTCCACCTCGGTCGTAGTCTATCTGGATGATATACTCATCTTCTCTCCAGATATTGACTCCCACCGGAGAGATGTCTGCAGAGTCTTCGACCTCTTATGGGTTAATTCCCTCTATGCTAAGTTAGAGAAATGTATGTTTGAGCTGGAGTCTTTACCTTTCCTTGGTTATATCATCTCAACCCAGGGATTGGCTATGGATCCGGCCAAACTACAGGCTGTGATGGACTGGCAGGAACCTCACTCTCTAAAAGCGGTGCAGCGCTTTATGGGGTTCATTAATTACTATCGCCAGTTCATTCCGCATTTCTCTACCTTGGTAGCTCCCTTGGTAGCCCTCACCAAGAAGGGAGCAAATCCCAAATTGTGGTCGGAAGAGGTCTCCACGGCTTTCTCTTCTATTAAGTCTCATTTTGCTAGCGCTCCCATCCTACATCGCCCCGATGTTGATAAGCCATTTTTATTGGAGGTGGATGCCTCATCCGTTGGTGCTGGAGCAGTCCTCTTCCAAAAGGATGCTCAAGGTCGGAAGCATCCTTGCTTCTTCTTCTCTAAGACCTTCACTTCAGCGGAGAGGAATTATTCCATCGGGGATAGGGAGTTGCTAGCCATGAAGTTGGCCTTCTCTGAGTGGAGACATCTGTTGGAGGGGGCCCGTTTTCCCTTCCAAGTCTTCACCGACCACAAAAATTTGGTGTATCTGCAGACAGCTCAGCGGCTTAACTCTCGCCAGGCCAGATGGTCCTTGTTCTTCTCTCGGTTTAATTTCACACTCCATTTCCTCTCTGGAGAGAAGAACATTCGTGCCGACGCTCTCTCTCGCTCTGTGGTGTCCTCTGAAGAGGAGGTAGAGGAGCCTCGGCTTATTGTTCCCACAGAGAGCCTGAGAACAGTGGCTCCGGTTTCACTAGAGTCTGTGCCCCCGGGCAAGACTTTTGTGCCTACCAATTTGCGACCGGAGGTACTCTCTTGGGAACATTCGTCCAGGGTTGGTGGACATTTTGGGGCAAAGAGGACATCTGAATTGCTGGCGAGGACATATTGGTGGCCGCATAAGGTCAGTGATGTTGGGGACTATGTTCGGGCGTGTGTCTCCTGGGCCAAAAATAAGTCTCCACGACAACGGCCAGCTGGTTCACTTTATCCTTTGCCGGTGACAGACAGGCCCTGGGAGATGGTTGGGATGGACTTTGTGGTGGGCTTGCCCAAGTCTCGGGGCTGCACCATCATTTCGGCAATCACCGACCATTTCTCTAAAATGGTGCATCTGGTGCCACTACCACGGTTACCTTCTGCACGGGCTCTGGCAGCGTTGTTCGTTAGGCACATCTTCCGTCTACACAGCATGCCGGACAAAATTGTCAGTGACCGAGGTCCCCAGTTTGCGTCTCGGTTCTGGAGAGAGCTTTGTCGTCTACTCAGTATTGAGTTAAATCTCTCTTCAGCGTATCATCCTGAGACGAATGGGTTGGTAGAGAGGGCCAACCAGACCTTGGTCACCTATCTACGACATTTTGTCTCTGCCAGGCAGGATGACTGGGCATCCTTGCTACCATGGGATGAGTTTGCATTAAACAATGCTGTGGCTGACTCCACCGGACAGACTCCTTTCCTTCTGAACTACGGTCAGCATCCGCGGGTTCCGGTGCCCATGCCCGTGTCTTCCGCTGACTCCAGGGTGGCAGACTGGGCTGTGGAGGCATGGGACATTTGGGACCGTACCCAGGATGCCATTCAGGCATCAAAGGAGAGGATGAGGTTCTCTGCCGACGCACATCGGCGCCCCGCTCCAACATTTGCTCCTGGGGACTTGGTGTGGCTCTCCGCCCGTAACATCAGGCTGCAAGTTGAATCCACTAAGTTGGCACCCAGCTACCTGGGTCCTTTCAAGGTCCTCGAGCAGGTTAACCCTGTGGTATACCGTTTGGCTCTTCCACCACGCCTGGGTATCTCCGACACCTTTCATGTATCCCTCCTGAAACCCGTGCTCATGTTCCGGTTTTCTGAGTCATCTGCTGGGACTTCGGGTTCATGTACGGATGACCATGAGGTGAACGCCATCGTAGGATGTAAGGTGGTACGGGGCAAAAAGTTTTATTTGGTGGACTGGAGGGGCTATGGGCCTGAGGATAGGTCTTGGAAGCCTGCCGAGCATATTCACGCTCCGCAGCTCATCGCTGTCTTTGAGCGCAGCGAGGCCCAAAGAAGGGGGGGCCCTAGGAGGGGGGGTAATGTTAGGGTTCTATTTCCCGCTGCTGCACAAGGGGAGTCTCGAACCCGTCCCGCTGCAGTCTCCCATTCATCTCCGGCCGCAGTGGAGCCTGCTCAGCAGAGACGTTGGTCCAGGCGTCTTGCCCACTCCTCTACTGTGCAGTGACTTGCTGCTGCCTTTCCTGGATCTGCTATTATAGCCAGTGCTGGAGCAATCGTCTTTGAGACAAAGTCCTGCATTTTCCCATCTGAGCATGCCCAGAGTGAGATCTCTCATTGGAGATCAGGGGTCACATGTTCAGGTGCTGCAGCGGCTCCTATTGGTCCGCCAGGAAGGTCATGTAGCTACGTTTGTTTGTAACAGCTTCTCATTGGTCCTTGTTCCTGGAAGGTCCTGTAGCTGTTGCTATAAAAGGGTAGCATGGCTGGGCCGCCATGCGCTAATATCAATCATTGTATGCTATGCGCCAGTGTGGTCATGTGTATGTGTGGATAGGGACCCAGCTGAAATAAGCCACTAGAATACCGACTTAATCGGTGAGGAGTTTGGTATGGTAGCTGGTCAGGGTCGGTGTCCTAGATGCCCTAGATTACCGGCATAACCGGTCAGGAGTTTTGATTGCCGTATTCAGGGTCTGGCGTTCAGACGCCATAGATTGCGGGTGACTCCCGCGAGGACATTAGCACATGATCACGCTTTATGAACGCGTAGCACTTAACTGTGTACCTGAGAGTCTGACAGGACACAGTACTTTTTCTCAGCGGCCCTGTGACATAACAGGGTTCGCTTTCAACGCTAGACAGCGCCCTAGCATGTTTTCTTTGCCACTCAGTTGTGTCTAGTGAGTGCGCACACATCGCCATATAGCACTGCGGCTCTCTTTCTAGCGCTCTGTGGAGTAACAGAGTTCGCATTTATTGCCACAGCGCATTACGGCGTTTATGTTGGCGACTATGCGGGATAAAAGAGTTTGCTTCTCGCGCCATTTCTACTAGCAGCAGGCTCCGCTTGCACGGTGGAACCCGCGCTGCGAACGCACCTCTCTACTTTATATATTTGGGGCGTTCCGCAGACCCTTAACAAGGTGTAATTAGCTTCTCAGGCTGTGACGAGGCGTCTAGGACCAACGCAGGTACGCTCCACGGCTGCCTTTTGTTGTGGTGGTTAGTCAGGGTACTGCAATCCAGTAGATTCCAACCTCTCTGGTGTATTGCCTTTTTTGCCTGCTCTCCTCAGCTACCAAATCATAACAGTATCACCGGCCACACTGAAAATTATATGGTACTCACAGAAGGGAAAGATAGTGTAAAAAGAAAAAAAAAAAAAAAAAGTTGTCAGAGTTGTCAGAGATATGTATATATATTTTTTTCTTTCCCTCTTTTTCTCTGGGTGCTGAGGATTTTTTTTTCTCTCAATGGAGTTTGCACAGTTGTCTGGCCGTGTGGATCAGCTTGCCACTGAAGTTCGGAGTATTGCTACCTATCTTGCAGGGTTGCCGGTTGTGGAACCTAGGATCCCCATGCCAGATTTGTTTTTAGGGGATCGAGCTAAATTTCTGAATTTCAAAAATAACTGTAAGTTGTTTTTTGCCTTAAAACCTAAGTCCTAAGGGAACGCAGCACAGCAGGTTCAAATTGTCATCTCTCTCCTGCGCGGCGATCCTCAGGATTGGGCTTTTTCCCTGACACCTGGGGATCCTGTTTTGAGTAATGTTGATGCATTTTTTCTGGCTCTGGGGTTATTGTACGATGAACCTAATGTCACTGATCAAGCTGAAAAAGCCTTGTTGGCATTAAATCAGGGGCTTGAGGACGCTTCCGAAGGTGGGCAGTCCTGACCAAATGGAATGATGATGCTTTGGCAGCCCTTTTTCGGAAGGGTCTGTCAGAGAATGTAAAAGATGTTATGATGGGTTTCCCTGCTCCCTCTGGTCTCAATGATTCTATGTCATTAGCGATTCAAATTGACAGACGTTTGCGTGAGCGTAGAGGTATGTGTGGAATAGTGTTGCCTTGTGAACCAGCTTCTGAGCCCATGCAGTGTGATAGAGTGGCTTCTGGGGCACAGCGTCATGAGTTTCGAAAACGCAATGGGTTATGTTTCTACTGTGGTGACGCCTCTCATGCTATTTCAGTCTGCCCTAAGCGGGGAAGACGTTTTGCATGCTCAGTTGTCTTGGGTAGTGTTCAGACTAAATTTCTGTTGACTGTTACCCTGATTTGCTCCCTGTCCACATTTTCTGCTCAGGCTTTTGTTGATTCGGGAGCAGCTATTAACCTGATGGATTTTGACTTTGCTAAACGTTGTGGGTTTCCCTTGATACCCCTATGGAAGTCTATTCCCCTACTGGGGATTGATTCTACCCCTTTGGCTGAGAATAAACCCCAGTTCTCTACTCAGGTGATAATGAGGGTTGAACCTGATCATCAGGAGAGTTGCAAATTTTTGATGCTGTATAATCTGCATGACATTATTGTACTAGGTTTCCCTTGGTTACAGTCTCATAATCCTGTTTTGGATTGGAAATCAGTGTAACCAGTTGGGGCTGCCAATGTGTTAATGCCAACACTCCTGTTTTTTCTGCCTCTCCCCAGGCTCAGGATGTTCCTGACTTTTTGACTGATTTTTCTGATGTGTTTAGCGAAAGTAAATCTGCATCCTTGCCCCCCCATAGGAGCTATGACTGCGCTATTGAATTAGTGCCTGGTAGTAAATTCCCTAAAGGTCACCTTTTTAACTTGTCTGTATCTGAACATGACGCTATGCGGTCTTATATCAAGGAGTCATTGGATAAGGGTTATATCAGACCATCCTCTTCACCCTTGGGTGCTGGTTTTTTCTTTGTGGCCAAAAAGGATGGTTCATTAAGGCCGTGTATTGATTATCGTCTCTTGAACAATATCACTGTGAAATATCAATATCCGTTACCCTTGATTTCTGACCTGTTTTCCAGGGTGAAAAGTGCTACTTGGTTTACCAAACTTGACCTCAGGGGGGCGTATAACCTTATTCGCATTAAGCACGGGGATGAATGGAAGACGGCATTTAATACCCCAGAGGGGCATTTTGAGTACCTAGTGATGCTCTTTGGGCTCACTAATGCTCCTTCCGTCTTCCAGTCCTTCATGAATGGCATTTTCAGGGATTTTGTGGATAAATTTCTGATTGTTTATTTGGATGATATCTTGATTTTTTCCAATGACTGGGACTCTCATGTGAAACATGTTCGGACTGTGTTCCAGATTTTGAGAGAGAATGCTCTGTATGTGAAGGGATCAAAGTGTCTTTTTGGCGTACAGAGGATCTCATTTCTGGGATTCATTTTGTCCCCATCAGTTATTGAAATGGACCCGGTCAAGGTTCAGGCCATCTGTGATTGGGTCCAACCTACTTCTTTAAAGGCTCTTCAGACATTCTTGGGTTTTGCCAATTTTTATCGTAAATTTATTGGTAATTTCTCTGTTATTGTTAAACCATTGACTGATTTGACCAAGAAGGGTTCTGATGTGGTGAATTGGCCTCCTGAGGCAGTCTCTGCGTTTCAGGAACTTAAGCAGAGATTCACTTCTGCTCCTGTTCTATGGCAGCCTGATGTTTCTCTGCCATTTCAGGTGGAGGTTGATGCCTCTGAAATTGGGGCAGGTGCCGTTTTGTCCCAAAGAGATCCAGAGACCTCTAAAAGTAACCCTTGTGCCTTTTTCTCTCGAAAATTTACTCCAACTGAACGTAATTATTACGTGGGTAATCGGGAGTTATTGGCCATGAAGTGGGCTTTTGAAGAGTGGAGACATTGGCTGGAGGGAGCCAACATCAGGTGGTGGTCCTCACGGACCATAAGAATCTGGTTTATCTGGAATCAGCCAAGCGACTTAATCCTAGACAGGCCAGGTGGGCCTTATTTTTCACACGTTTTAATTTTGTGGTTTCCTTTCTTCCTGGCACTAAGAATGTTAAAGCGGATGCCCTCTCGAGGAGTTTCCTTGCGGACTCTCCTGAGTTATCTGATCCTGCTGTTATTTTGAAAGAGGGTGTAGTTCTTTCCGCCATCTCGCCCAATTTGAGACTGGCTCTGGAAGGGTGTCAGGAGGATAAACCCGAGCGCTGCCCTATTGGGAAATTGTTTGTCCCAGAACGGTGGAAAAAGAGTGTGATGTCTGAGATGCATTGTTCCGCGTTGGCCGGTCATCCCGGAATTTTTGGTACCAGAGACTTGGTTAGTCGGTCCTTTTGGTGGCCTACTTTGTCTCGTGACGTCAGGGAGTTTGTGCAGTCCTGCGGGACTTGCTCTCGCTCCAAGCCTTGCTCTCGCTCTAGTGGTTTGTTGATGCCATTGCCTGTGCCCAAGAGACCATGGACCCATATCTCTATGGATTTAATTTCTGACCTCCCTGTTTCTCAGAGAATGACCGTTATCTGGGTGATTTGTGATAGGTTTTCCAAAATGATACATCTTGTGCCATTACCTAAGTTGCTTCCTCCTCCGAATTGGTACCTTTGTTCCTTCAGCACGTGGTTCGGTTACACGGCATTCCTGAGAACATTGTGTCTGACAGAGGAGTCCAGTTTGTTTCCAGATTTTGGAGGACTTTTTGTTCTAAACTTGGTGTTCAATTGTCTTTCTCCTCGGCTTTTCATCCTCAGACCAATGGACAAACTGAGAGAACAAACCAGACATTGGAGACTTATCTGAGATGCTTTGTGTCTGCTGATCAGGATGACTGGGTCTCTTTTTTGCCTTTGGCTGAGTTTACTCTTAATAATAGGGCTAGCTCTGCCACTTTGATGTCTCCATTTTCTGCAATTTTGGGTTTCACCCTCGATTTTCTTCGGGACAGACGGAGGCTTCTGTCTGTCCAGGTGTTGACTCTGTTGTGGAGCATATGCAGCAGATTTGGGACCAGGTAGTGGAGAGGTTGTCCCTCTCTCAGGAGAGGGCCCAGCGGTTTGCCAACCGGCATAGGACTAATGGTCCTCGGTTTGAAGTGGGGGACTTGGTCTGGTTGTCCTCAAGAAATATCCCTATGAGAGTTGCATCTCCTAAGTTTAAGCCTAGGTTCATTGGACCTTATAAGATCATGGAGATTCTTAATCCTGTTTCCTTTCGTTTACTTCTTTCAGGGACATTTAAGATCCATAACGTGTTCCACAAGTCCTTATTGAAGAGGTTTGTCGAGCCAGTGGTTCCTATGGTTGCGCCTCCTGACCCTGTTTTGGTTGAGGGCAATCTGGAGTATGTGGTTGAGAAAATATTGGATTCTCGTTTTTCTAGACGGAAACTCCAGTATTTGGTTAAGTGGAGAGGTTATGGTCAGGAGGACAATTCTTGGGTGTTTGCTTCGGACATCCATGCTAGGAGACTGATCCGTGCGTATCACAGAGCTCATCCTAACCGACCTGGTTGCCCAAATGAGGGTTCGGTGACCCTCCTCAAGGGGGGGGTACTGTTGTGAATGTGTTAGAAATGAATTCTGAGCAGAAGCTCCCTCTGGTGGTTACAAACAGTACTGAACTATTCAATGAAGATTGTGAAGATTGGCAATCAGGTGTTACAGACTGGTCTTATATAAGGGAGGTTCCCTCCCATCATGCTTGCCAGTGATCAATTGTTCTTGTCTCAATTGTGGTTCCTGGTTCACTTGGAAGCTTGCTGTGTCTTGCCTGCATCTTCTGCTAGCAGATAAGATATTTTCTGCTTTTATTTTTGTGCTTGCTTTTTGCATTTTGTCCTGCACTTCTGTGGAGGTCAGCCAGGTCCCCTCCGGGGGCTTGTGCTCCTCTCAGTTTATCTGAGCCACTGTTATTTGTTCATTTGCCTTTTCCAGTTTTTTCAGTGGCTGCTGCTTAGTTTTGTTACACCAGAGAACTAATTTAGGTGGTAGAGGTCGTGTGATCTCAGGTGTTTTTGCAATTAGTGAGTTGGTATTTTTTTAGGGTTTTTTGGATTGCAGTAAGTATCCTTCCTATCCTTTTCTGTCTAGGCAGATTGGGCCCCAACGTTTGCTCATACTATTTTCTGTCTGTGTCTGTATTTCCTCTTGTCTTACCGCCATTACATGTTTGGGGGCTTCCTATGTTCTTTGGGGATCTGCTCCGGGGCATATAGTTTTCCTCTTTCTATCTTTAGGTGTAGTTAGCTTCTCAGGCTGTGACGAGGCGTCTAGGACCAACGTAGGTACGCTCCACGGCTGCCTTTAGTTGTGGTGGTTAGTCAGGGTACTGCAATCCAGTAGATTCCAACCTCTCTGGTGTATTGCCTTTTTTGCCTGCTCTCCTCAGCTACCAAATCATAACAATTAACATTACAGTAAGGCCCACATTTATTTATTTATTTTATGCCATTTTGCTTTTATTGCCAATTGTCCACTAATACCATTCTGCCTATTTGTCTTAATATGATGTTTTTCACATTTCTATTGTAAAATTATTAATTATGTTATGGTACACCTGACACTTTCTCTGAGCAGTTTCTGACCAGTGGTTTTATTTATTCTCAGCAATATACACACGTGGTCAAAATTGTTGGTACCCCTCGTTTAATGACAGAAAAACTCACAATGGTCACAGAAATAACTTAAATCTGACGAAAGAATTAATAAATCAAAAATCTATAAAAATGAACAAATGAACAAATCAACCGTTGGTTCCACAAAATTTAAAAAAAATAAAACTCATGAAATAGGCCTGGACAGAAATGATGGTACCTTTAAAGTAATATTTTGCTGCACAACCTTTTTGAGGCAATCACTGCAAACAAACGATTCCTCTAAGGGCCCCGTCTCACATAGCGACACACCAGCGATCCCGACAACGATCAGGATCGCTGGTGTGTCGCTACATGATCGCTGCTGAGCTGCCAAACAGGCAGCTCAGGCAGCGATCAGGACAGCGACACTGCGGGTAGCGTCGCCTAGTTACCCGCAGTGTACGTTGGATACCAGCCCGCTGATGCAGGGAGCTGGTAACCAAGGTAAACTTCGGGTTTCCAGGCGCTGCGCGGTGCCTGGAAACCCGATGTGTACCTTCGTTACCAGCTCCCCTGCAGCAGCACGCTGGTATCCAATGTACACATCGGGTTTCCAGGCACAACTACGCGCCTGGAAACCCAAAGTGTACCTTGGTTACCAGCTGATCGCTGGTCTCCTGCCTGCCACACGCAGCGATGCGCGCTGGCCAGCGGGAGACCAGCGATCTAAAAAAAGTCCAGGCATTTCTGACACGATAAGCGATTCACATCAGGGGCCTGATCGCTGGTACGTGTCAGACATAGCGAGATCGCTGCTGAGATCGCTGTTTAGCAGCGATCTCGCTATGTGAGACGGGACCTTAACTGTCAATGAGACTTCTGCACCTCTCGACAGGTATTATGGCCCACTCCTCAAGAGCAAACTGCTCCAGTTGTCTCAAGTTTGAAGGTTTCCTTTTCCAGATGGCATGTTTCAACTCTTTCCAAAGATGCTCAATAGGATTTAGGCCAGGGCTCATAGAAGGCTATGTCAGAATAGTCCAATGTTTTCCTCTTAGCCATTCTTGGGTGTTTTTAGCTGTGTGTTTTGGGTCATTATTCTGTTGCAAGACCCATGACCTGCGACTGAGACCATGCTTTCTGACACTGGGCAGCACATTTCTCTCTAAAATCCCTTGATAGTCTTGAGATTTCATTGTACCCTGCATAGATTCTAGACACCTTGTGCCAGATGCAGCAAAGCAGCCCCAGAACATAACAGAGCCTCCTCCATGTTGCACAGTAGGACAGTGTTCTTTTCTTGATATGCTACATTTTTCCATCTGTGAACATAAAACTGATGTGCCTTGCCAAAAAGTTCCATTTTTGTCTTATGTGTCCATAGGAAATTCTCCCAGAAGCTTTGTGGCTTGTCAACATGTAGTTTGGCAAATTCCAATTTGGCATTTTTATGATATTTTATTCAACAATGGTGTCCTCCTTGGTCATCTCCCATGAAGTCCAGTTTGACTCATACAACGAGGGATGGTGCGATCTGACACTGATGTTCCTTGAGCTTGACGTTCACCTTTAATCTGTTTAGAAGTTTTTCTGGGCTCTTTTGTTACCATTCGTATTATCCATCTCTTTGATTTGTCATCAATTTTCCTCCTGTGGTCACATACAGGGGTTGGCTACAGTCCCATGAAGCTTGAATTTCTGAATAATATGTGCAACTGTAGTCACAGGAACATCAAGCTGCTTGGAGATGGTCTTATAACTTTTACATTTAACATGTTTGTCTATAATTTTCTTTCTAATCTCCTGAGACAACTCTTTCCTTTGCTTCCTCTGGTGTAATACGCACCATTCATGTCACCAAACAGCACAGTGAGTATCTGTAGCCCTCTATACAAATACACTTACTGATTCCAAGATTGTAGACACCTGTGATGCTAATTAGTGGACACACCTTGATTTAACATGTCCCTTTTGTCACATTATTTTCAGGAGTACCATCATTTCTGTCCAGGCCTATTTCATGAGTTTTATTTTTTTTTAAATTCTGTGGAAGCATGGTTGGAAAGCAATCTCTGACTTTTTATTTATTAATTTTCTATAATTTTTGAATTATTATTACTTTCATCAGATTCAAGTTATTTCTGTCATTAAAAGAGGGGTTCCAAAAATTTTGACCATGTGTGTGAGACCATGAAGAATAATTTAGTTTGAGTTTCCCTCCAGAGTCTGAGGAAAGAGGGTAGTACTGTGACGACTCCTGGAGTGGACCCTCTGGGTCGCGATACCAACCCACCCTGGGCGAGCTGACCTAGTGAGAGCCACCCCCTATACAGGGAGCGTCAGGGGCAGACCCAGGGGAAAAAGTACCACGACTGCTGGAACCAGGTGGCCGGCTCACAGAAGACGGGAGTACGCAATTTTCGGAAGTGTGCAAAGCGAGGACACGGGAACATGCAGGAGTATGCAGGGTTCGGAAGTGTGCAAAGCAAGGACACGGGAACACGCAGAGTACAGGATAGTAAAAGGCGTGTACACGGGGGTACGCAACAGACAGGAATGCGTATAGTTGTGCCGAGAAGCACACTTGGGTAAGAGGCAAAACAGGGCTCGTGCGGGGATGCACGCCTGGGTATAAGGCAAGGGAAAGTGTGCACTGAGAAGCATGTCTGGATACAAAGCAAGGTAGAGTGCGCACTGGGAAGCACTTTGGGTGCAAAGTAAGGCAGAGTGCGTGCTGTGAAGCATGTTAGAGCACAAGGCAGGGGACCTGAGTACAGAAAGCAGCCAAGCAGGGACCAAGCAGGTCTAGCTAGGAAGCACAAAAATAATCAGGCGCCGCCTACAGCAAGAGGCAGCCTGATATAGGGCAAGTGTGCTGGAACTTCTGGCTCCGGTCCTCCAGGACCATAGAGACATCAGAGATGGAGCGGCCATAGTCAGGCTCAGGAGGAAGCATATGCACGCTGGACAAGGACCTGGAATCGAGTGAACAGCCACAGAGTCAAGCGTGGGAGCTTCGCGTGTGTACTCGACGAGACCCACGGACCTGCCACGATACCGGAAGTGATGACGTCGGGCACTGAGCCCTGTCGCCGGAGGAATGTGGTGAGAGCGGCATGACAGTACCCCCCTCTTTACGCCCCCCCTTTCTAAGGCTGGAAAGAAACTTAGACAAAATCTGGGGTACAGATGTAAAGGGAGGAACTTTTTGGGGTCGGTGGGATAAATTTACCTGTTATGGTGGTTTCTTCTGATTCATCCCTGAGTTCCTCTAAGGTTGAGATTGCTTGAATTTCCTTTTCGGTCCAATTTTCATCCGTATTAGATCTGTCATGCAGTTTTTTCAATACAAGTTTGCGAGCAAATAATTGAAGATCTTTTATGGCTGAAAATGAATCGAAAAAAGAAGTAGGTGAAAAGGATAAGCCAAGACTTAGAACTTCTAGTTGTGATGGAGTTAATTGTGTTTCAGAAAGGTTAATCACCTGTAATTTAGATGACGTTGCAGTTTCAGTGTGCTCAGTATTTTTTCTGGGGGTGTCATTTCTTCTCCTATAATTGTTTTTATGTAAATTGTGGAAACGCCCACGGGTATCATTTTCTTCCCTTGAGGATAGGGATGAAAGAGATGAGGATCTGGAGACATTATGCTCACTTCTAGTGGTTAAATTTTTAAAATCCTGCAGGTAGGTCTCTTTGAAATTTTTTCGCTTTTACGTCTTTAATTTCCTTCTCCCATACAAGGAATTGGGAGTCGATGTCTTTATTAAAGCTCTCCATTTCCTGAGTGGATAAGTTTTGCAGAAGTTTTTGGCACATATTTTCAACCTCTGAATCCAATTTATTAAGACTTTTTTTGTTGTTACCAATAAGTAGCTCTATGAAGGACTAGGAGCATGAAGTACATGCTTCTCCCCATCTAGTTTTGAATGTGTTGTCCTCAATAGGGAAAGAGGGCATGACGCGCACCCGTAGGCCCCTAGGAATGAGACCTTTAGCTAAATAGTTTTCTGGGGAGGCGTTGCTCCACCAAATTCAAGTGCTTTTCTTTAAAAAAAAATATTTCTTGGAGTTTTTAAGCTCAATTTTCTGCCCATTTTCTGTAATATCAGATTGCATTGTGTCCCCATTAAATACCGTATCTAAACAGGAAAGCTAGTTCTGATCCCTGGCCTTAATGTCCATCCTGGCAAAAAAGGAAAACTGGAAACGATGTACAGCAAATAAGCAATATTTCAAAGTCAACAATTGCCTAGAGAAATGGCACAACCAAAATACATACATCAAAGAAAGGAAAAGGGAAGCTATGTGCCAATAAAAACAAGAAACTTTATTCAAGTAGATTTAAATAATGACATAATAGATAAAATTCTGTAAATGGGGACAACAATACAAAAGAATTGCCGCACAAGAAAGAAAGGGCACAGTGTGTAAAAGTTTTTCCCTTGCACAATAAATATCAGATATGCGCCAATAAAAACAAGAAACTTTATTCAAGTATATTTAAATAATGATATAATAGATATGGTGTACAATAATAAATTATATTGTGGTACCGTGTTAGCCAGAAAACATTTCTCTGGAACTGGACATTGTATGACAGACTTAAAAGTCTTAATACTAAAAGGTCATTTTAAGGATGACAGGGAGAGAAAAATATGGGAATTCAAACTTATTAGGATGTTCAATACTTTGACACTAGGACTCAACTTAACACCCGGTTTTATGGTTCACTACATAGACACAGTTCACACCTTCACCAGAAGGACTCCAGATAGCTAAGAACACATTCCCACTAGCTCTCCATTTGTAAGAAAATGCTAATTCGATTTCCTTTGCTTATCTTTTGAAGGCATCACACCTCCCAGGTCTTGAACAAATTTCCTACTATAGTATAGTAAGCATCTAATGTGTCTTTCTTATTATTCCAAATGTAATCTTGCCTGAAGAAGGAGCCTCTGCGCTCTGAAAGCTAGCGAACATATAATTTTCTGGTTAGCCAATAAAGGTATCAACTTAAGAATGCTCTTGTCATAATTGGACGGAAAAGTATTCACATCGATATAATAGATACAATTCTGTAAATGGGGACAACTATACAAAAGGATTGCCACACAAGAAAAAAGGGCACAGTGTGTAAAAGTTTTTCCCTTGCGCAATAAATATCAGATAATTAGAGGATATATGTGTATCATTCAATATAAGGAGAAAAAGAGGCTTCCAAAGAAATTCGTATATGTGACCAATATCCCTAAGCATTAAAAGAGTGCAAATATGCATTCAAAGACCAGTGTAGACTGAAGTGCAGACAAGATATGTGCCTATGAGTTAAATGAATGCTGACAAATAAATGATGGAATGAATACTGATTAAAGATGCTAATTAGTAGCAGGGATAGAACACTGTACCTAAGGGCGGCAGACACACCGACGCGCGTTTCGCGGTTGGCTTTATCCAGGGGAAGCGTGTGTGTAAGTGCCATCTTGTTATCTTTATATAGCATGCCGGAATCATTGGCGGCAGTGGCTTGAACGCGGCGCATCCGCCCACAGACCCACGTGACGTCACCCTGGCTAGGAGTCACATGATGTCCGGTCTCTCTCCCACCCGTTGCATCAGAGCTGGAGGAGGAGCGGACAGCACAGATAGATGTGTCACCAGAGCAAAAGCACCGCAGGAAGTGAACCGAAGCGCACATCGCCGACCTTGTTTAGCTGCATGTTGATGGATGAAGTATTGAGGAAGGAGTGTGAGGAGAGGAAAATAAAGAATATTGGGGAAAAAAGTGAGCAATTCACTGGAGGATGTAAGAAATGGAGATTAAAGTGATATGTGCATGGTGTGACTTTAAAAATTATTTAAATATTGCATAAAGTGCTAGTGTGCTGATTAGAGGATGTGAGATATTAGGTTGAATAAGGGGTGAAATTAAAGGGCCAGATTGCATAAGTGCAAAGGAATTCCATAATGTTAACTGGAACACCAGAGAAGGACTATAATGCAAAAATGATGTTGCATAGGGCAAATTAGTGCATCCATTGAGAAAAAAGAGTATATGATAGTGTTAAATGTGCATTGATGGATTATAGTGCTATCAAATATATGTAAATACATAAAAATTACATAAAGTTACTAACAAAGTACATAAATGCATAGGACGAAAATGAAATAATTAGAAACGTGAAGATGTGTATATATAAAATATAATATAAAGGGAACAAGATAAAAATAAAAAAAAAAATAAAATAAATATATATGCGTCTATGCGTGCTGTACGTTCCTTCTCCCCCTTTGACAGCGTCGGGTGAGAGAGAGACATCATGTGACGCCCAGCCGTGGTGTTGTCATGCGGGTCTGTGGGCGGAAGCACCTCGTTCAAGCCGCTGCCACCATTGATTCTGACATGCTATATAAAGATAACAAGATGGCACTTACATACACGCTTTCCCTTGATAAAGCCAACCACGAAACGCGCGTCGGTGTGCCTGCCGCCCTCAGGTACAGTGTTCTATCTCTGCTACTAATTACCATCTTTAATCAGTGTTCACTCCATGATTTACTTGTCAGCATTGTCTTTGAATGCATATATACCTTCTTTTACTGCTTAAGGATATTGGTCACATATACGAATTTCTTTGGAAGCCTCTTTTTGCTACTTATAATGAATGATACACATATGTCCCTTATCTTCTCGTTATCTGATATTTATTGTGCAAGGAAAAAACTTTTACACACTGTGCCCTTTTTTTCTTGTGCGACAATTCTTTTGTATAGTTATCCCCATTTACAGAATTTATCTATTATGTCACTATTTAAATCTACTTGAATAAAGTTTCTTGTTTTTATTGGCACATAGCTTCCCTTTTACTCTCTTAGGTTTTCATGTGTATGGAAAAAAAAACCTTCTGCAGGCAGGTGCCAGCAGTGGCACCTGCGCTGCAGCATGATCGCATATGTAATGAATTATAAAGACATTTGTTTGATGTAATCCTGAAGTTCCTAAAAAAAATCTGTTTGAAAATGACCTTCTTTTTTACTTTCTAGCAAGATGGCGCCGCGGGACCCTGCGCTGTAGCAACTATCGGATCACCGATAGCTGCTACTGCGCAGGCACGGCCGGTGCCATTTTCAAATGGTATTTTTTTTTTTTAGAAACTTCAGGATTACATCAAACAAATCTGTATATAATTCATTACATATGCAACGGATTTCATCAACCAAGGTATTGGAGTTTACAGGAAAAAAATGCTAAGAAACATTATTTCCTCTATAATAACTTGTAAATAAGGCAAACATAAGGCAAAATGTAAAAAGGATTTTTGAAAAAAATATATAATTTAAATAAACTAAAATTGTGTTAAAGTCTATGGATGACTAACTGAATCCACAAAAAATGTTTTGAACTTTTTTTTTGAGTTTTATATGCCACCATAATGTAACACTAAGCACGTTAAACTTTAAAGTTGACTAATTGCATCCAGAAAAAATATTTTTAATTTTTTTTTATATGTACTATCTTAATGTAACACTAGCCATGTTAAACTCTACGGATGACTAATTGAATCCAGAAAGAAAATTGAACTTTTTTTGGAGCTTTGTATACCACTGTAATGTAACACAAAGCAAATTAAACTTTATGGATGACCTAATGGAATCCAGAAAGAAAATGTGAACTTTTTTTTTGTTTCATATACCTCCATCATGTAACACTAAGCAGTGCGTTAAAGTCTATGGATGACTAATTGAATCCACAAAAATATTTTGAACTGTATTTTTGGAGCTTTATATACAACTGTAGTGTAACACTTACTTTTTATTTTATTATTATGCATTTCTTATATAGCACTATCATATTCTGCAGCATTTTACATACATTATTAACACTAAACACGTTAAACCTTATGAATGACAATATAGTCAACCAAAAAAAAGAATGTGGTCATGTACAGCAGCTATATATTTGACAATGGACTGCAAAGCCCTGAGCCCTGCCTAGAGGCTGTATTCTGCCACTCTCCCTGCTCCTGCAACTGTCCCTAAACTAAATGCAGAACATATCTAATACAAACAGAAAAACTCAGGATTATCCAGAAGAAGGGCTGTTAGTATGATGGTTCACCATCAGCACCAGTATCAACACTAGAGAACTCTGATTAGTTAAACTGTGCACACACAGGCCTGGATAACTGCTCCCTCCCTCCAATTAGGACTGTCCTTGAGCTGTGCAATAGTGTCAGTCAGCCGAGCGTGGTGACACCTATCCTTTTATAACCTCTGATGAGGTAATGTGGCCAGCTAATCACAGTAATGCCACTACCAAGATGGCTACGGCATTAGAGTGACTGACAGGCAATCCCCACATGCTGATTGGTTGTTTAACAGGCACCAAATTTGTGGAATGGGGATTCAAGCTTCAAATCTGAACACTAGCCAATGCTCGTCGAGCACCCAAATACTCGAGCGATATCCGAGTATCATCATCCCTAATGATTTAATGAATTTTCATGTACTTTCAACTGCACCTAAATAGCACTTTTCTCCTTCTCATTTACCTCTGGGCCTTTCATTGAAAAAACATGTAGATCCCCTTTATTTTACAAATGTAGAATGAAAAGGTTTAAAATTTTTCAGTAACTTTGCATTACAATAAGTTGTTATATGAAATGGTAAGGGTAAATTGGCAGTTGTTGTAGTATTAGGCCTCTTGGGCTTTCTCTAACTACATTTGCTAAGAAAAAAACACCCTTATACATAATTGTTTACTCCAATTTATTGCTTTTATTTAAAATGCTAATGGAACAACATTTAAAGTGGATTGAACAATTACTTTTGAAGTATTAGAATGCTAAAATAATGCTTAGGATTATTCACAAAGTTCAAAATAACTGTATATAAAAAGTATATATGTTTAAAATTAAAAACAAAAATATCATCCTAAATATAATATTTTTACATTGCTATGGTTTGTTACCTTGTTTTTTCAATGTGTTATGTTCTTTTTATAAAAAGCCTGATAAACATTTGAGTAATAAATATTTGAACAAGATTAACTTATTTCTTCTGGCATGTGGCCAGACAACTGTTCAACCATTCTTGCCAACAGTCTAGTGCTATGGAGAACTAACTATTTTGTCTCAGATGAATAATGATATTTTCTATGAAGTACATATGCATAATGATATTCCCTGTCATATGTATCAAGAAACAAGTAACTGAAAAGTGGGGATGTTTCGCAAGCAGAGAGTTTAATCTTGCACGACATAATGAGGAATTTGTAGTGACTGACAGAGTTTGTCTTGCCAAGAGGAAACAATTCATGGGTTTATCATACACTTTGCAACCAGCAAGAGGATATCAATCAGTACGCTAGCAGATGCACAAGATATTTGTCAGTCTAGGTTTGATTGAAGTGTCTCTTGTATGAAGTATTATGTACTTTAAATGTTAGAATTTAAATGAGAGATTTGTATAAAGTCTGGAAACATTAGCCACACTACATCTCCACTCCTTTTTGGACATAGCAAAAACAAGTGGTGCAAGGTTGAATGAGTGTCCATTGTTTTATGAATCCTAAAAGCTACATTTGTATAGGACAAATGACAGCCTTGCATTTTCGGTTTAAGTCTTGATGCCATCGTTTAACTATTTGCTGGTGCCATCTGGCATACTTCAATATTGTGAGCCAAACTGTGGCTTTAAAGGGAACCTGTCATGGGGATTTTATACCTCAAACTAATGTTATGTATGCACAGGTTCTTTAATGCTGATTAAATCCATAACTTGATGTCACGCTGTCTAATGATATGTATACAATGTCAGTAAACTATTAATACAGGAACAACACTCTATACAACAACTAGTATAGCAACATCAGCATGTAAGTATAGAATAGATTTACCTGACACGATATCTGCTGAACTCAGGGTTAATCTTGAGGACTTGATGAGCTGAAACAGGAAAGAGGTGGACCGGGATCTAACCTGACCCTAAACTGGGGTCCTAACTAATCCCTCACCTTGGAGGTACTGATAATGGTTCAGAGGTCCAAGTCTCCAACCTAACCCTGTCTCCTATCAGACCCTGAACCCTGTAATCAGTCCTAAGAAGGATCCTGACTAGTGTTGAGCATTCCGATACCGCAAGTATCGGGTATCGGCCGATATTCGCGTTATCGGAATTCCGATACTTAATTCCGATACTTTTTCCATATCGTATACCGGAATCGGAAGTTCCCATAATTCTTTGAGAGGCAATGTGATTTTAGTCAGCCAATGAGGAATCCTACGAAGTGTGGGCACATCCTGTAATGCTGCGGTCATCTTAACTAATGGCATGGCTGTGATTGGCTGCTGAAATGATGTCAGAATGCACTATAAAAGGCGCCGCCGCCATTTTAGCGTCACTGTGCTGTGAACTCAGTAAGGGACAGAACGCTACTCTGCTCACTCTGAGGGACAGTTAGATATTGCGATTTTGTGTACTACTGTGCTTGAGGCAGGCTAGTTTACCAACCGCTGTGTAAAGCTTCATTTTGCCAGTGTTGTTTTAACAGCTCTGTGCAAGGTGTGTGTGTGACAGTGCAGGTGACGCTGCAGTTTGCTCTGCATCCACCGCTGTTTGTAGGCATCTGCACGTGTCACTGACTCTTTTTTTTTTATTTTATTTAGTGGAATTGGTGCAGCTCCATTATATTAGAAAAAAATCAAATCTATTAGTGTGACGTGCTTCCATCCGTATACAATACATTGGTTGCAAACACTATAGAAGTACACAAAGGAGCTTTTCACAGATAGTGAATAGTTGTGTTTCAGTGTTCACTGCAGTCTGTGAGGTTTTGATTTTTTGAGTGCAGATCACGCTCCAGTTAGTTCTTCAACCACTGCTGGTTGTAGTCTGCTGAGCGTGTGTCACTGCCTCATCCTTCACATTTTTCTCTAATTGGTGCTGCTCCATTTTAGTGGAAAAAAATCTAATCTATTAGTGTGACGCGCTTCCATCCGTATACAATACATTGGTTGCAAACACTATAGAAGTACACAAAGGAGCTTTTCACAGATAGTGAATAGTTGTGTTTCAGTGTTCACTGTAGTCTGTGAGCTTTTCATTTTGTGAGTGCAGATTACGCTCCAGTTTGTACTTCAACCACTGCCGGTTGTAGTCTGCTGAGCGTGTGTCACTGCCTCATCCTTCACATTTTTCTCTAATTGGTGCTGCTCCATTTTAGTGGAAAAAAATCTAATCTATTAGTGTGACGCGCTTCCATCCGTATACAATACATTGGTTGCAAACACTATAGAAGTACACAAAGGAGCTTTTCACAGATAGTGAATAGTTGTGTTTCAGTGTTCACTGTAGTCTGTGAGCTTTTCATTTTGTGAGTGCAGATTACGCTCCAGTTTGTACTTCAACCACTGCCGGTTGTAGTCTGCTGAGCGTGTGTCACTGCCTCATCCTTCACATTTTTCTCTAATTGGTGCTGCTCCATTTTAGTGGAAAAAAATCTAATCTATTAGTGTGACGCGCTTCCATCCGTATACAATACATTGGTTGCAAACACTATAGAAGTACACAAAGGAGCTTTTCACAGATAGTGAATAGTTGTGTTTCAGTGTTCACTGTAGTCTGTGAGCTTTTCATTTTGTGAGTGCAGATTACGCTCCAGTTTGTACTTCAACCACTGCCGGTTGTAGTCTGCTGAGCGTGTGTCACTGCCTCATCCTTCACATTTTTCTCTAATTGGTGCTGCTCCATTTTAGTGGAAAAAAATCTAATCTATTAGTGTGACGCGCTTCCATCCGTATACAATACATTGGTTGCAAACACTATAGAAGTACACAAAGGAGCTTTTCACAGATAGTGAATAGTTGTGTTTCAGTGTTCACTGTAGTCTGTGAGCTTTTCATTTTGTGAGTGCAGATTACGCTCCAGTTTGTACTTCAACCACTGCCGGTTGTAGTCTGCTGAGCGTGTGTCACTGCCTCATCCTTCACATTTTCTCTAATTGGTGCTGCTCCATTTTAGTGGAAAAAAATCTAATCTATTAGTGTGACGCGCTTCCATCCGTATACAATACATTGGTTGCAAACACTATAGAAGTACACAAAGGAGCTTTTCACAGATAGTGAATAGTTGTGTTTCAGTGTTCACTGTAGTCTGTGAGCTTTTCATTTTGTGAGTGCAGATTACGCTCCAGTTTGTACTTCAACCACTGCCGGTTGTAGTCTGCTGAGCGTGTGTCACTGCCTCATCCTTCACATTTTTTCTCTAATTGGTGCTGCTCCATTTTAGTGGAAAAAAATCTAATCTATTAGTGTGACGCGCTTCCATCCGTATACAATACATTGGTTGCAAACACTATAGAAGTACACAAAGGGGCCTTTCACAGATACTGAACAGTTGTCTGCAGGGTTCACTGTAGTCTGTGAGGAATAACCACACTTAGGCCTTAACTTTTCTGACTTTCTTTATCAATCTACCAAGATGAAGAAGTCAGTGAGTAAGGCACGTGGTCGTGGTCGAGGCCGTGGATTTGCAGCAGGGAGAGGACGTGGGGATTCTGTGGCTGCTGCCGCACCCAGTGACACAGCATCCACCAGTTTTCCCCGTGAGCGTTCCTTTATGCGCACTTTTGTAGGAGCTCAGCCTACCCCCCTGCTGCGTGAAGAACAAATTGAAGCCGTTGTTGGTTGGATGGCAGCCAATGCATCGACTTCAATACCTTCCACCTCCTCTCAGGACCACAGCACTGTTGAACAACCATCAGTCTCTTCACCGCCTGCCAAATTGCCCAGGCAGTCAGAGAGCTCTGTACAGGAGCCAGCTGAGTCTCTGCTTCTGTTCTCAGAATCTGTTGGCTTGGAAACAGGGGCCCAGCCAAGCAGCATTCTGGAATGTGAAGAAGAGGCAGTATGCAGTGATGCGCAACAGCTGTGTCTCTCTGAATCTGAAGAGGCGGGTGAGCCAGTGCCGATGGTCAGCACACCGCAGAACGCATCTGATGATGATGAGACTCAGTTGCCAGTTTCTGTTGAGCATGGTGCTGGCCAGACCACCCAACAACAGCAGGTGATGGAAGAGGGTAGTGGTGGAGATGATGAGGTCCAAGACCCAACATGGCGTGAGGAACAGGAAGGTGGTGGGAGCAGCTCTGAGGAAGAGATTGCACCAACGGTCCAAACAGTAGGGAGAGGTAGGCTGCAGACTCGCTTGCCTGTAGCCTCCAGTTTGGCACCCGTTCGGAGCAGTTCTCTTACAACAGCCAAACCGGGCGCTCCCAGGACTTGCTCTGCGTGGTCCTTTTTTGATACAGTTGCAGATGATATTTGCTATGTAAAATGCAAGCTGTGTAATCAAAAAATTAAAAGAGGTAAAAGTGTCAGTAACCTTAATACAACAAATATGTGGAAACATGTGCGGTCAAAGCACTTTGTTGAGTTACAAAGACACACTGGAGATGTAGGCCAACCTACAGCAGCACCTACATCTTCAGCTCCTGTTGGAGCCTCTTCCTCCAGTTCACACACAGCTGGTAAGGCTTCCTCAAAGGATCGCCATGGAAGAACCTCTGTCACTGTTGTCCAGAGACACAGTGTTATTCCACCCACAGCTGCAAGTTCCCTGTCATCCTCACACACCCAGGCCACAAAACAGCCATCGGTAGCACAGGCATGGGATAAAAGACGGCCATACTCGGCAAACCATCCACGAGCACAGGCTCTGAATGCTGGCATTGCAAAACTCCTGTCCCTTGAAATGCTGTCATTCAGGCTGGTGGAGACTGACAGTTTCCGTGAATTAATGGCATTGGCAGTCCCACAATACAATGTGCCCAGCCGATTTTATTTCAGCAGGCAAGCCGTCCCTGGTCTGCAAAAGCATGTTGAGGCAAAAATTAAACATGCGCTACTAAACGCCGTCAGTAGCAAGGTCCACCTGACCACCGATGCGTGGACCAGTACCCATGGCCAGGGACGATACCTTTCACTCACTGCCCATTGGGTGAATGTTGTGGAGCCGGGTACAGATCTTGCGAGTGGCGCTGTACGTGTTCTGCCAACTCCAAGGATTGCCGGAATCAAGTCTGTCCACATTGACTCCTCCTCCTACTCCAGTTCCTCAGAATCATCGCTGCAGGAGCCGTCACGGTCTACCTCCACATGGACCCGTGGACGCTTACCTGATGCGACCGATATGAGCACAGCCGTGGCCAAACGGCAACAGGCCGTTCTGAAATTAATTCCCATGGGGAATCGAAGCCACACAGCGCAGGAGGTCTGGAATGCCATCAAGCAGGAGAGCGACGTGTGGTTTTTGCCAGCGAATCTCCAGCCAGGCTTGGTAGTGTGTGACAATGGCCGAAATCTGGTGGCAGCTCTGGGCCTTGGCAACCTCACTCACATACCATGTCTGGCACATGTGCTCAACTTGGTCGTGCAGAGTTTTTTGAGGGACTATCCGGATCTTGATGCACTGCTGCACAAGGTCCGCCTAGAGTGCGCTCACTTGCGACGTTCCAGCATGGCCAGATCGCGCATTGCAGCTCTGCAACGCAGATTGCGCCTTCCTGAACATCGCATCATATGTGACGTATCCACCAGGTGGAATTCAACGTTACATATGTTGGAGCGGTTGTGTGAGCAGCAGCCAGCAGTTATGGAGTATCAGCTGCATCAGGCGCAATCAACACGCAATTTGCGCCGTCCACACTTCACCATTAATGAGTGGGCCACTATGAAGGACATGTGCCACGTTTTGCGTGCGTTTGATGAGTCAACGCGGATGGCGAGTGCAGATGATGCACTAGTCAGCCTGACTGTCCCCCTTATCTGCCTGCTTCAAAAAACACTGCAAGCAATAAGGGATGAGGTTTTGGAAGAGGTGGAGGATGAGGAGTCACAAATTCCATCACCTTCTGGAAAGTCAGCGCAACGTGGTTCCTCACAAAGGGCTGGCAGGGCTCACTTTGTGAGGAGGATGAGGAGGAGGAGTCAATGGAGGAGGAAGACATCGCTCCAGAGGGAGGTACACAACGCTCTAGTCAGTATGTAGAGCGAGGGTGGGGTGATGCAGAGCAGGCAGAGATAACGCCTCTTGCAGAGGACAGCGTTTCTTTGCCAGTTGGGAGTCTGCAGCACATGGTTGATTTCATGCTGCAGTGCCTAAGAAACGACCGCCGCATCGCCCACATTCTCACGACGTCTGATTATTGGGTGTACACCCTCCTAGACCCTCGCTACCGGGACAACGTCAAAAGCCTCATCACACCGTTGAACCGGGAGCGTAAAATGCGGGAGTACCAAGACACACTGGTGCAATCCCTAATGTTCTACCTTACTGCCGAGAGCACTGCTGCTGCTACTGCTTTACAAAGCAGCTCTGTGCGTCGAGGCAGTGTAGAGAGCTCTGCAACAAGAGGGAGCAC
The DNA here is from genome assembly GCA_033576555.1 of Oophaga sylvatica. Classification (NCBI taxonomy): domain Eukaryota; kingdom Metazoa; phylum Chordata; class Amphibia; order Anura; family Dendrobatidae; genus Oophaga; species Oophaga sylvatica. The sequence goes on from JARQOD010000006.1 coordinate 103,272,923, forward strand.
ACGCAGTGCCTCTGCACAGGGAAAGACCAGTATGTTCAAAATGTGGCAAAGTTTTGTGGCAGCGCCACAAATGTCTACACCATCCGAGAGGGCTCCAGTCAGCGGGAGGCAACGTATCCGTCAGATGGTGACAGACTACTTGGCTTTGCCTCTCAGTGTACTCCCAGATGGCTCTTCCCCATTCAAGTTTTGGGTCTCTAAGCTGGATACATGGCCAGAGCTTAGCCAGTATGCATTGGAGGTGCTGGCTTGCCCTGCTGCCAGTGTATTATCGGAGCGCGTCTTTAGTGCTGCAGGTGGTGTACTAACAGACCGTCGCATGCGACTATCCTCCGATAATGTAGACCGGCTTACTTTTCTGAAAATGAACAAGGCATGGATCTCGCCAGAATTTCTCTGTCCGTTTTCAGATTAAATAACTGGTTCGCAACGTTATCCATGTCTCCTGTTATGTTCATCTTTCTACCACCTGAACTCTACTCCCTGGGCTCCAACACTGCCAGTTGCTGCTCAGAAGTGTCGTGTCCACAGAACAAAACACAAGCTCTACTGTTAGTGGGGTTCAGTAACGCCAGCTGTTCCCCTGCTGTGTCAACGGCAAGAAGTGTCCTGTTCCCGACACATGGACAGAAAAACACATGACCAACATGCTCCAAATAGGGAAGAGCCGTCACCCTGCTTGTTATGCTGAAAACATGAAATTGTGAAGTTTTGCAGGCCTAGAATGATAAATTTTTATGACAAATATGGACAAATAATAATTTGTCATCACAGCGCATATCTGCACATGTCTATTAGAAATGGTAAAAAAATAAAAACATAGTCTACTCTTCACATTTTTAAATTAATGCATAAAAGTACATTTCAGACTTATGAATTAATGCTTTTTAAGGAACTTTATCTGTACCTGTAAGATAATGCACTCAATGGATGTACGAATCATTAAATCCTCATCATCATCATCACGAGGTTTATTTATGACAGACATTATAAAATACACATACTGATGCCAACTGTAACTTCAAACACCATATATGAAATGGCCAGCATGTAAACATGGTAATAATGTCCAATAATAAATTATTACATCTAGAAAGTGCATCATGCATACTGACAATAGGTACTTATACCTGCAAGTGCTGTTGAAACAACCACAAGAGATATAAATTAATACTGGTATATAGGTATCACAGTGCATAGTTACTCATGGACAATGTTGATGTAATACTGTATCTCAATTAAGTCAGCGTCAACCATTAGGCTTGTTAGTCTTGTACATTGTTAAAGAGGGAACGTAATTTTTTGGTTTGTCATAGGTGTAGTATTACACATTAAATTATTACTGCTGTATTTTTTTTTTGCGTCCCTAGTGCGCAATAACGCAGCCTAACCTCACATTTGATAGTCAGCTAATTGCCACACGCTACCCTACCCTACGCGTGACAGTAGGAAGGTAGTGTTGACGGATAAAGCTTTGCGCAACCAGACATTCTTTTACCCTCTTCAACACTCTACAAGCAAAAAATGCATGATTTCAGCCGCAGACTTTATTGACGTACAGTATAACATCGGCATTACCCATCAGAGGCTGTCCACTGTCTGATACAGACATAGAATATACCTTTGCTATCCGTAGCCTTTGTTTCACCTACACTTGCAGGCACACACTTAAATTGTGACAAACAATGCCTAATGTTTTTTTAAATGGTTATTTTTTATTGTACATTATTGTGTCATCAATCACATTGATGAGTCCATGCTGGACATGTCATACATGCTATAGAAAGTTACGATTTTATGAACTTAAATAATTGAATTGTCTGTGACTGTCACATAAAATTTGCGATGATGATGATGAGTGACTATTACAAAATCCATTGTCTTCACTATGTTATGGTTTAACATAGCGTTCCTTAAGCATTATTCATAAAAAAAAACATTTACTTTTATTCTTAAATTTACAACACTATATTTTGTTACCAATTTTTTGGGTGTTGTGTTGTTCCATTTATTTTTGGCATGTGCATATATGCGTTTATATTTGTATTTTCTTTATTTTTCCTTCTTGAAATTAGAAAACATGTGTATCTTTGTACCGTGTTAGCCAGTAGATAGAAAAATATTTAGACTTCAGAGTCAGCAGTGGTTGATACCTTTTTATGGATAACTGAAAAGATGGAAACAAATTGCAAGCTTTCAAGGCTACTCACGTCTCTTCATCAGGGAAAGACTAACTAAAAAAATTAAGCATCACATATTTCTATACACAACAGGACACAGGAATAGTGCAATAGGTAAGACAAGTAAGTGACGTGTATCAGAACTGTCATTATCTCACAGGGATGAACATAAATATTGGAACAGTTCCTAGATAAGGATAGAAAGTTTGATTGCCCTCTCATTGGCGTATTTTTTGGGGTTTTCATGACCCTGGAAGGTCATAGACGCAGATTCCTTAATTGATATAGAATGACATAAATCCATGTGATCTATTCATTCCATCACTAACAGTGTCAAAGGTCATGATGAGCTTATATTCTGAAACCTTTGTACGTTTCTCATATTTGAAGTTATATTTTAATACCAGTAATTCCATATCCATGATGCTATGACCGGGCATACAAAAGTCTTTTGCCACAGGTAAATTCATTAATTTATCTGTGATTGTGTGGCGCTGATAATTCATCCTTGTTCTCCTTTTTGTTGCCGGTCTCCCCTCACTTGTCCCTCCCTCACTTGTCTTAGCTATTCCTGTGTCCTGTTGTGTGTAGAAATATGTGATTCTTCATTTTTGGCTTTACTCTTAGCCTGATGAAGACACCTGAGTAGTCTCGAAAGCTTTGAATTTGTTACCATATTTTCAGTTAGCCATTAAACGTTATCAACCACAGAGGACTGTCAAGTATAAATATTTTTCTATTCTTGTAATTGAAATTCATCATTTTATTGTCGTAGTAAAACTTCATTTATTCTTGTTTGAAGTACATACATTTGCAATGGCCACGTAACAAGGCAATAACTCAATATTTTGTGCCTACACCCTCCTTGACCCTGGGCTTCAACAGCGCCAGTTGCTGCTCAGAAGTGTTAGATGCACAGATGAAAACAATCGCTGATGTGTTTGTGGGGTTCAGTAACGCCTGCTGTTCCCCTGCTGTGTGTCTGGCAAAAATTACTGCTGCTAACTACAACTTCAACTTCAAACGTCTCATACTAGGCCTCTGCCTACACCCTCCTTGACCCTGGGCTTCAACAGCGCCAGTTGCTGCTCAGAAGTGTTAGATGCACAGATGAAAACAATCGCTGATGTGTTTGTGGGGTTCAGTAACGCCTGCTGTTCCCCTGCTGTGTGTCTGGCAAAAATTACTGCTGCTAACTACAACTTCAACTTCAAACGTCTCATACTAGGCCTCTGCCTACACCCTCCTTGACCCTGGGCTTCAACAGCGCCAGTTGCTGCTCAGAAGTGTTAGATGCACAGATGAAAACAATCGCTGATGTGTTTGTGGGGTTCAGTAACGCCTGCTGTTCCCCTGCTGTGTGTCTGGCAAAAATTACTGCTGCTAACTACAACTTCAACTTCAAACGTCTCATACTAGGCCTCTGCCTACACCCTCCTTGACCCTGGGCTTCAACAGCGCCAGTTGCTGCTCAGAAGTGTTAGATGCACAGATGAAAACAATCGCTGATGTGTTTGTGGGGTTCAGTAACGCCTGCTGTTCCCCTGCTGTGTGTCTGGCAAAAATTACTGCTGCTAACTACAACTTCAACTTCAAACGTCTCATACTAGGCCTCTGCCTACACCCTCCTTGACCCTGGGCTTCAACAGCGCCAGTTGCTGCTCAGAAGTGTTAGATGCACAGATGAAAACAATCGCTGATGTGTTTGTGGGGTTCAGTAACGCCTGCTGTTCCCCTGCTGTGTGTCTGGCAAAAATTACTGCTGCTAACTACAACTTCAACTTCAAACGTCTCATACTAGGCCTCTGCCTACACCCTCCTTGACCCTGGGCTTCAACAGCGCCAGTTGCTGCTCAGAAGTGTTAGATGCACAGATGAAAACAATCGCTGATGTGTTTGTGGGGTTCAGTAACGCCTGCTGTTCCCCTGCTGTGTGTCTGGCAAAAATTACTGCTGCTAACTACAACTTCAACTTCAAACGTCTCATACTAGGCCTCTGCCTACACCCTCCTTGACCCTGGGCTTCAACAGCGCCAGTTGCTGCTCAGAAGTGTTAGATGCACAGATGAAAACAATCGCTGATGTGTTTGTGGGGTTCAGTAACGCCTGCTGTTCCCCTGCTGTGTGTCCGGCAAAAATTACTGCTAGCTACCTAATCATGGTGAAAAAAACATGACATCTCAAAGTGTCTAGTGCTACACATAGATATGAGGCTACACCATGATTTCTAAGCTGTAAACATTTGAAACGTCAACTTTCAAACCATAAAATGATTTGTCTGTCACAAATCGGTAACAAAATAATTGTGACATATTATTACAGATATGCACATGTCGAAAACAAATGCAAACACAAAAGCCTACTTATGCTATAGGATACTGATGGTCAACCTTGTCACTCCATAGCTTAGACAAATCCAACTCACATCATGATGACTCAAATACTGCAATGTTGGAAGTGCATAATGTGGGTTGAACTTTGACAACTGCTGCAGTGCGAAGGTTATACTTCAGTGTTCTTGCCTTTGAAATAAAAGCATACAAGTAAATATAATATCCAATGTTGATTAAGGGACGTGATGTACACCTGTAATATTGTGCAAACAATGCATGTAGGAATAGTCCTCTTCAACATTACTTATATTTGTGTCATTTTAAAAAATACATATTTGATTAGAAAGTTAACAGCCCATATCATAAAGGTCCTTCATGTAAACATGATAATCGCTAACAAAAATCATGCATTACCTTGGTAAAGTCAATAGTGCATAGTCACAATAGCAAAATATATACCTGTAAGTGGTGCTGAAAGAACGACAACTGATAGAATAGGTGAATGATATCTATTTATCAGACTGAATAGCGACACCTGTACAATGTCGATATAATACTGTACCTTAACAAAACAGCTGTGTCACACCTCACACGCATTTTTCTTGTAGCTTGTTATGTAATAGGGCACATGCGTGTATGTTTCATCATAGGTGCATGTTTACTGAGTAAAGCAGTCATGACAACGCCTTTGTGTTGTCGGTACGCTTGCGATGATGAACGATGCGCACCGTGAATGTTAGTCTGCGTCATAAGACGCACAGACGCTCCAATACCCAACGCGTCACAGCAGGAAGCCAGTCTGTGCGTCCAAACAAAGGCGCAAGCATACATGCACGTACCCTTTTATAAAGCTATATAAAAAAAGGATGTAGTAGTAACGCACACTTTATTGAGGTACAGTATTACATCGCCATTCACCATCTGTGGCTATGCAGACTCATCTATATATACCTTATCTATCCGTTGTCATGCTTGCAAGTCCACAGTCAGGCATAAATAGCTGTTTTCACTATGCACTTTTTAAAGGTTTTTTTTGTTAATATAAATGATTGGCACATATTATCAGTATTACATGATGGAAAATTTTAGATATTTTTAAAAACTTTTTAGTGATATTATTCAGCAAATGAAAATGGTGTACATACTGTTACTTATCCATCATTAATGGATTCTGATATGTACTTGTATGCTTTTATTTAAAACCGTATAGCAGATTATTTAACCGATTTTTATTGTGGTTTGCATTGCTTTTCAACATGTTAATGTATGCGTTTATGTTTGTCAATTATTAATTTACATATATTTTTTAAAGTAAAATCATCATCTTATGGTACTAAAGGTTATATTTCTCTTGTTTGGAGTATAGACATTTTTAATTGACACGTAACAAGGAAAATACTTGATCTAGTATTTAAACATCCTCCTTGACCCTGGGCTCCAACACCGCCAGTTGTTGCTCGGAAGTGCTGTTAGCACAGTTAACACTTGCTCCCGTGTTACTGGGGTTCAGTAATGTCAGCTGTTCCCCTGCTGTGTGAACGGCAAAAAGTCCTGCTGCCTCCACCATGTTCTCTTCTCATCCCTGGGTTACAACACCGCCAGTTGTTTCTCGGAAGTGCTGTTAGCACAGTCTACACTTGCTCCTGTGTTACTGGGGTTCAGTAATGTCAGCTGTTCCCCTGCTGTGTGAACGGCAAAAAGTCCTGCTGCCTCCACCATGTTCTCTTCTCATCCCTGGGTTACAACACCGCCAGTTGTTTCTCGGAAGTGCTGTTAGCACAGTCTACACTTGCTCCTGTGTTACTGGGGTTCAGTAATGTCAGCTGTTCCCCTGCTGTGTGAACGGCAAAAAGTCCTGCTGCCTCCACCATGTTCTCTTCTCATCCCTGGGTTACAACACCGCCAGTTGTTTCTCGGAAGTGCTGTTAGCACAGTCTACACTTGCTCCTGTGTTACTGGGGTTCAGTAATGTCAGCTGTTCCCCTGCTGTGTGAACGGCAAACAGTCCTGCTGCCTCCACCATGTTCTCTTCTCATCCCTGGGTTACAACACCGCCAGTTGTTTCTCGAAGTGCTGTTAGCACAGTCTACACTTGCTCCGTGTTACTGGGGTTCAGTAATGTCAGCTGTTCCCCTGCTGTGTGAACGGCAAAAGTCCTGCTGCCTCCACCATGTTCTCTTCTCATCCCTGGGTTACAACACCGCCAGTTGTTTCTCGGAAGTGCTGTTAGCACAGTCTACACTTGCTCCTGTGTTACTGGGTTCAGTAATGTCAGCTGTTCCCCTGCTGTGTGAACGGCAAAAAGTCCTGCTGCCTCCACCATGTTCTCTTCTCATCCCTGGGTTACAACACCGCCAGTTGTTTCTCGGAAGTGCTGTTAGCACAGTCTACACTTGCTCCTGTGTTACTGGGGTTCAGTAATGTCAGCTGTTCCCCTGCTGTGTGAACGGCAAAAAGTCCTGCTGCCTCCACCATGTTCTCTTCTCATCCCTGGGTTACAACACCGCCAGTTGTTTCTCGGAAGTGCTGTTAGCACAGTCTACACTTGCTCCTGTGTTACTGGGGTTCAGTAATGTCAGCTGTTCCCCTGCTGTGTGAACGGCAAACAGTCCTGCTGCCTCCACCATGTTCTCTTCTCATCCCTGGGTTACAACACCGCCAGTTGTTTCTCGGAAGTGCTGTTAGCACAGTCTACACTTGCTCCCGTGTTACTGGGGTTCAGTAATGTCAGCTGTTCCCCTGCTGTGTGAACGGCAAAAAGTCCTGCTGCCTCCACCATGTTCTCTTCTCATCCCTGGGTTACAACACCGCCAGTTGTTTCTCGGAAGTGCTGTTAGCACAGTCTACACTTGCTCCGTGTTACTGGGGTTCAGTAATGTCAGCTGTTCCCCTGCTGTGTGAACGGCAAACAGTCCTGCTGCCTCCACCATGTTTCTCTCTCATCCCTGGGTTACAACACCGCCAGTTGTTTCTCGAAGTGCTGTTAGCACAGTCTACACTTGCTCCTGTGTTACTGGGGTTCAGTAATGTCAGCTGTTCCCCTGCTGTGTGAACGGCAAAAGTCCTGCTGCCTCCACCATGTTCTCTTCTCATCCCTGGTTACAACACCGCCAGTTGTTTCTCGGAAGTGCTGTTAGCACAGTCTACACTTGCTCCTGTGTTACTGGGGTTCAGTAATGTCAGCTGTTCCCCTGCTGTGTGAACGGCAAAAAGTCCTGCTGCCTCCACCATGTTCTCTTCTCATCCCTGGGTTACAACACCGCCAGTTGTTTCTCGAAGTGCTGTTAGCACAGTCTACACTTGCTCCGTGTTACTGGGGTTCAGTAATGTCAGCTGTTCCCCTGCTGTGTGAACGGCAAACAGTCCTGCTGCCTCCACCATGTTCTCTTCTCATCCCTGGGTTACAACACCGCCAGTTGTTTCTCGAAGTGCTGTTAGCACAGTCTACACTTGCTCCTGTGTTACTGGGGTTCAGTAATGTCAGCTGTTCCCCTGCTGTGTGAACGGCAAACAGTCCTGCTGCCTCCACCATGTTCTCTTCTCATCCCTGGGTTACAACACCGCCAGTTGTTTCTCGGAAGTGCTGTTAGCACAGTCTACACTTGCTCCCGTGTTACTGGGGTTCAGTAATGTCAGCTGTTCCCCTGCTGTGTGAACGGCAAAAAGTCCTGCTGCCTCCACCATGTTCTCTTCTCATCCCTGGGTTACAACACCGCCAGTTGTTTCTCGGAAGTGCTGTTAGCACAGTCTACACTTGCTCCTGTGTTACTGGGGTTCAGTAATGTCAGCTGTTCCCCTGCTGTGTGAACGGCAAACAGTCCTGCTGCCTCCACCATGTTCTCTTCTCATCCCTGGGTTACAACACCGCCAGTTGTTTCTCGGAAGTGCTGTTAGCACAGTCTACACTTGCTCCTGTGTTACTGGGGTTCAGTAATGTCAGCTGTTCCCCTGCTGTGTGAACGGCAAAAAGTCCTGCTGCCTCCACCATGTTCTCTTCTCATCCCTGGGTTACAACACCGCCAGTTGTTTCTCGGAAGTGCTGTTAGCACAGTCTACACTTGCTCCTGTGTTACTGGGGTTCAGTAATGTCAGCTGTTCCCCTGCTGTGTGAACGGCAAACAGTCCTGCTGCCTCCACCATGTTCTCTTCTCATCCCTGGGTTACAACACCGCCAGTTGTTTCTCGGAAGTGCTGTTAGCACAGTCTACACTTGCTCCTGTGTTACTGGGGTTCAGTAATGTCAGCTGTTCCCCTGCTGTGTGAACGGCAAAAAGTCCTGCTGCCTCCACCATGTTCTCTTCTCATCCCTGGGTTACAACACCGCCAGTTGTTTCTCGGAAGTGCTGTTAGCACAGTCTACACTTGCTCCTGTGTTACTGGGGTTCAGTAATGTCAGCTGTTCCCCTGCTGTGTGAACGGCAAACAGTCCTGCTGCCTCCACCATGTTCTCTTCTCATCCCTGGGCTACAACACCGCCAGTTGTTTCTCGGAAGTGCTGTTAGCACAGTCTACACTTGCTCCCGTGTTACTGGGGTTCAGTAATGTCAGCTGTTCCCCTGCTGTGTGAACGGCAAACAGTCCTGCTGCCTCCACCATGTTCTCTTCTCATCCCTGGGTTACAACACCGCCAGTTGTTTCTCGGAAGTGCTGTTAGCACAGTCTACACTTGCTCCTGTGTTACTGGGGTTCAGTAATGTCAGCTGTTCCCCTGCTGTGTGAACGGCAAACAGTCCTGCTGCCTCAACTTTAATTTCCATGGGTACCTTCTGCTACCCATCCGGGTTCCAGTACCGTCAGCTGGTTCTCCGCAGTGCCTTTGGCCTAGGTGCCTCCATGTCGGTATCCGAGTTCCAGCAACGTCTGCTGGTCCTTGGTAGTGCTTTGGAGCACAGGTACCTCCTGCTTAGTAACCGTGTCCCAGTAACGTCAGCTGGTCCTCGGTTGTGCCATTGACTCTTTTCCTTCTGCTGACCCTCCGGGTTCCAGCACAGTCAGCTGGTCCTCATTACTTTCATTGGCTCTTGTACCTTCTGCTACCCATCCGGGTTCCAGTACCGTCAGCTGGTTCTCCGCAGTGCCTTTGGCCTAGGTGCCTCCATGTCGGTATCCGAGTTCCAGCAACGTCTGCTGGTCCTTGGTAGTGCTTTGGAGCACAGGTACCTCCTGCTTAGTAACCGTGTCCCAGTAACGTCAGCTGGTCCTCGGTTGTGCCATTGGCTCTTTTCCTTCTGCTGACCCTCCGGGTTCCAGCACAGTCAGCTGGTCCTCGTTACTTTCATTGGCTCTTGTACCTTCTGCTACCCATCCGGGTTCCAGTACCGTCAGCTGGTTCTCCGCAGTGCCTTTGGCCTAGGTGCCTCCATGTCGGTATCCGAGTTCCAGCAACGTCTGCTGGTCCTTGGTAGTGCTTTGGAGCACAGGTACCTCCTGCTTAGTAACCGTGTCCCAGTAACGTCAGCTGGTCCTCGGTTGTGCCATTGGCTCTTTTCCTTCTGCTGACCCTCCGGGTTCCAGCACAGTCAGCTGGTCCTCGTTACTTTCATTGGCTCTTGTACCTTCTGCTACCCATCCGGGTTCCAGTACCGTCAGCTGGTTCTCCGCAGTGCCTTTGGCCTAGGTGCCTCCATGTCGGTATCCGAGTTCCAGCAACGTCTGCTGGTCCTTGGTAGTGCTTTGGAACACAGGTACCTCCTGCTTAGTAACCCTGTCCCAGTAACGTCAGCTGGTCCTCGGTTGTGCCATTGGCTCTTTTCCTTCTGCTGACCCTCCGGGTTCCAGCACAGTCAGCTGGTCCTCGTTACTTCCATTGGCTTTTGTACCATCACCAACAGGACAAAGAAGGTTAAGACAAACTACAAGATACAGAACAAGAGACAGAAGAACAATAAGCAGAAGATCAAAAAGCAGAAGAACATTAAGTATAAGACCAAAATGAAGAGCAAAATATATGCTCTAAATTCTAAGCAGAAGAAGACTAAGCAGTGTATGGGGTGAGTCCGTTCCTCCTCGTGGTGCCCCTGGAAAATGCCTGATGCTGCTGCAGGCTAAACTGAACGCGGACAAATACTGTTGTAATTAAAATCTTTCGTGACAGCAAGAACGGAAGGATGAAAATTCAGAGTTTTACAGATTACAAGTACAGGAATGTCTGTCACAAATAAGAATATGATGAAAAGGATGAATAGGAAGAACATGAAGAAGTAGAATATGAAGAATAATAACTGTTTAATAAGAACAATATAAGTAATGTTAACAAAAAGATGAATAGCAAGAAGTTTTAGAAGATTAATAAGGTGAAGATGAAGAATAATTTGATGAGAAAGATGATGCTGCTGAAAATTATGAAGGAGAAAGTGTGTGAAAAGTTAAAAAGGTGAAGACCATGGAAGTTGTGAAACAGACATATTTGACAAAATAGAAAAAAGGTTAACAACATTGTCAATTTGTTCGTCAATCCGAACGTATTTCCTAAAAAAAAAAAATTAATGCTATTCCATTGGATTGGGTCAAACATCTATGCCTTTAATGTCTCCTCAACCTCCCCCAATACATTCTACATTACTCTTTCTTGTTTTCCTTCATGTACAATTAACCAACAAGGCAAGAATGGGTTTTTTTTAATTTCGATATTTTGTTCCCATAGACTTACATGGGACTTCCGGTATCGGTATCGGGTATCGCCGATATTTTAGTGATATCGGCGATACCATTACGATTCCGATACTTTAGGATATCGGAAAGTATCGCTCAACTCTAATCCTGACTACCACCAAAGGGATATGGGCTGATCTCAGCTAAATACACAGATTAGACATATAAGACAGACAGGATAACACTCGCTTGCATACACACTCAAACACCAAAGGAACATAAATGATCTGGGAAATAAACTCTAACCAAGTTGAGCTTAGAACAACTAAGGAGCTCACAACTAAAGTCTATACAGATTCATTCCTATCTGTGGTCTGCATGAAGGTTTCACTGGCAACTCCCCAAGCAGACAACCAGGAATTTAAAGGAAACCAATCAACAAATAATCAATTGCAGCCGGGAGAAACTGCACCCAGTCCCAGCACCGAGCACAGACAGAATTAACTCCCTAGCTGCCAAACACAAAGAAACAGCAGCTCAGCTGTGAGAAGTCAAAATGTGCAACCGCGACGATCTTCGTGGCAATGCACACATGACAGTACCCCCCCTTCTACGAGGGGCCTCCGGACCCTCAGGGCCAGGCCTGCCCGGGTGAGTTCTGTGGAAGGTCCGAACCAAACGATCTGCGTTAACATCAGACGCAGGGACCCACGTCCTCTCCTATGGACCATACCCCTTCCAATGCACCAAGTACTGAAGGGACCGGCGATTCAGACGTGAGTCAATGATCTTTGATACTTGAAATTCCAAGTTACCATTGACCAACACAGGAGGAGGAGGTAGAGGTGACGGTATGACTGGTGCCACATACCTTTTAAGTAATGACTTGTGGAACACCTTATGAATTTTAAACGTAGGAGGGAGGTCCAGACGAAATGCCACAGGATTAATTATGGAACTGATCCTGTACGGCCCGATGAATCTGGGACCCAGTTTCCAGGAGGGCACTTTAAGTTTTATATTCCTGGTAGACAACCATACCAGATCGTTCACATTCAGATCTGGACCAGAAACTCTCCTCCTATCAGCCATACGTTTGTAACGGTTCCCCATCGCACTCAGATTATTCAATACACCTCTCCACACAGAAGCAAGTGACGACGAGAAACGCTCCTCCTCAGGAACCCCAGAAGGCCCCCCCCCATTGAAAGTACAAAACTGGGGATGGAAACCATATGCCCCAAAAAACGGGGACTTACCAGTGGACTCGCTCCGCCTGTTGTTAAGAGCGAACTCTGCCAGAGGCAAGAAAGAAGACCAGTCCTCTTGGTTCTCTGAGACAAAACACCGGAGATATGTCTCTAAGATCTGATTCAGACGCTCTGTCTGACCATTGGTCTGCGGATGAAAAGCCGAGGAAAATGACAATTGCATCCCCCGACGTAAACAAAATGCCCTCCAAAATTTGGACACAAACTGAGACCCCCTATCTGACACCACATCAGAAGGCAACCCATGAAGTCTAACGATCTCTCTAATGAACACCTGCGCCAGAGTTTTAGCATTAGGGAGTGCAGGAAGAGCAACGAAATGTGCCATCTTACTGAACCTGTCAACAACCACCAGTATGACAGTATTCCCTGACGACGGAGGAAGGTCCGTAATGAAGTCCATAGATAAATGAGTCCATGGACGCTCCGGAAGTTTCAAGGGTAAAAGGGTCCCAGACGGACGGGTATGAGGGGTTTTAGAGCGAGCACACACCCCACATGACACGACAAAAGTTATAACATCTTTATTAGCATTAGGCCACCAAAACCGGCGAGAAAGGAGATCTAAAGTAGCCTTACTCCCTGGATGTCCTGCTAGAGCAGAATTATGATGTGCCTCAATAACCTTTTGTCTCAACAGATTTGGGACAAACAGTCTCCCTGGAGGTCCTGCAGGGGCGTCCCCCTGAGCCTCTAACACCTCCTCCTCAAGCTCAGAAAATACAGCCGACACTACCACCCCCTCCTGAAGGATAGGACTCGGGTCATCCGTTTTCCCGGCCCCTGGGAAACTGCGAGACAAGGCATCAGCCTTTACATTCTTAGACCCCGGGCGATAAGTGACGACAAAATTAAACCTGGTAAAAAACAACGACCATCGAGCTTGTCTGGAATTCAGACGCTTAGCAGATTCCAAATACAACAGGTTCTTGTGATCAGTAATAACGGTAACCGGGTGGACTGCCCCCTCCAAAAAGTGACGCCATTCTTCAAAAGCTAACTTAATGGCCAAAAGTTCCCTATTGCCGATATCATAATTCCTTTCGGCGGACGACAATTTCTTAGAAAAGAAAGCGCACGGATGCCATTTACCAGGGACGGACCCTGGGACAATATAGCACCCACCCCTACGTCAGACGCATCCACCTCCACAATGAACGGCTGAGATGCATCTTGTTGGATGAGAACGGGTGCCGAAGCAAAACATTTCTTCAAAGAGGAAAAGGCTTGGCAAGCTTTGTCCGACCATTTAGAAAAATCCGTCCCTTTTCTTGTCATGTCAGTGAGAGGTTTGACGACAGATGAGAAATTACAAATACATTTCCGGTAGTAGTTAGCAAACCCCAAAAAAACGCTGCAGAGCCTTAAGATCCCCTGGCTGATCCCATTCAAGCACTGCTCTCACCTTTTCAGGGTCCATACGGAAACCGGAGGCTGACACCAAAAAACCCAAAAACTGAAGTTCCTGTACGGCAAATACACACTTCTCCAGTTTGGCGTATAGTTTATTGTCTCGCAAGATCTGCAACACCTGTCTCACATGCTCCTGATGAGACACAAGATCTGGCGAGTAAATTAAAATGTCATCCAAATATACAACCACAAACAGCCCCACAAGGTGACGAAAAATGTCATTAACAAAATGTTGGAATACTGCTGGTGCAGTAGTCAGACCAAAAGGCATGACTAGGTTCTCATAATGTCCCTCCGGCGTGTTAAACGCCGTTTTCCACTCATCCCCCTCTTTTATCCTAATCAGATTATACGCCCCCCTGAGATCCAATTTAGAAAACCATTTGGCGCCAACAATTTGATTGAAGAGATCAGGAATAAGAGGGAGTGGATACGGATCTCGAACAGTAATCCGATTAAGTTCGCGGAAATCCAAGCAAGGGCGTAGGCCTCCATCTTTCTTCTTCACAAAGAAGAACCCCGCGGCTACTGGGGAAGATGAAGGTCTAATATGCCCTTTGGCCAGACTTTCAGAAATATAATCTTTCATAGCCTGCCTCTCAGGACCAGAAAGATTATACAACCTAGCTTTAGGCAACTTAGCATCAGGAAGGAGATTAATAGAGCAGTCATACACGCGATGAGGAGGCAACTCCTGACACCCCTCCTCAGAGAAAACATCCCCAAAATCCTCCAAAAAAGGAGGCAATGTACTAGGCACGACCGCACTGATGACTGTGTTCATGCAGTTGCTTTTGCAAAACTCACCCCATTGGCTTATTTCTCTGGACTGCCAATTAATCACAGGGTTATGTTTAACCAACCAAGGAAGTCACAACACAATGGGAGTAGGTAGACCCTCCAACACATAACAAGATAATTGTTCCCTATGTATTGCCCCTACCCGAAGGTCAATGTTATGAACCTCATGAACAAAGCTACCTTGGCCGAGAGGCCTGGCGTCAATGGAGAATATAGGGATCGGTTTGACCAATACACTCAGATGCATACCTTGAGCCTGAGCAAACTGAGCGTCAACCAGATTAGCCCCGGAACCACTATCAAGAAGAACAGACAATCTCTCCACTCTCGTACCAACTACCACCTCCACTGGTACAAGGAACTGAGAAGAACTGGCGGATGAAATACATACTCCCAGGTTGTCGTCCACCACACAACCTGGGATTAACAGTTTTTCCGGCGACTTTTGGCTCAACAAGGCACGGGATGGACATTCTCCAACAAAATGTCCCTCTTTCCCGCAGAAAAAACATCTTCTAGTCCTGCGGCGTACCACCAATCCCCTCCTACGAAAATATGTCCCTCCCAACTGCATAGGCTCATCCGAACAGACAAGGGGAACCTCAACATAAGGGACTTTAGTGGTAGGTGGAGAAACAACAGGGAGTGGGGTTACCTCACCCCTCTCCCGAAGCCGTCTATCAGTACGGATAGCTAAGGCCATAGCAGCCTCCAGAGAAGGAGGAGACTCATACTGAGCCAAAACGTCTTTTAATTTATCAGAAAGCCCATGACAAAACTGGCTCCTAAGAGCTGGGTCATTCCACTGAGTATCTGTGGCCCATCTACGAAACTCAGAAGCAAATTCCTCTGCCGGACGATCTCCCTGCTGTATCTTACGTAATTTTGTCTCAGCAAGAGAGACCCGATCTGGGTCATCATATACCAATCCCAGGGCAGTAAAAAATTGATGTACAGACAGTAGAGCCGGGATCCCGGAGGAAGGGAAAATGCCCAGGATTGAGGGTCCCCTTGCAGAAGTGAGATAACAATTCCCACTCTCTGCTCCTCACTCCCTGATGATCGAGGCCGAAGCCGAAAATACAATTTACATGCCTCCCGGAAGGTGAAAAATTTGTCTCGCCCACCAGTGAACCTGTCCGAGAGAGCTACTTTAGGTTCAACTCTGGTTTGCTCCAGGGGAGACAAAACTTTGGACTTAATGTCCGTCAGCTCCATGGATAATCCCTGCAACTGCAGAGCCAGCTGGGCTACTGGATCCATGGTAACTCGAGATAATTTTTATGGCCAGTGAAAATGTCACGCTGTCTAATGATATGTATACAATGTCAGTAAACTATTAATACAGGAACAACACTCTATACAACAACTAGTATAGCAACATCAGCATGTAAGTATAGAATAGATTTACCTGACACGATATCTGCTGAACTCAGGGTTAATCTTGAGGACTTGATGAGCTGAAACAGGAAAGAGGTGGACCGGGATCTAACCTGACCCTAAACTGGGGTCCTAACTAATCCCTCACCTTGGAGGTACTGATAATGGTTCAGAGGTCCAAGTCTCCAACCTAACCCTGTCTCCTATCAGACCCTGAACCCTGTAATCAGTTCTAAGAAGGATCCTGACTACCACCAAAGGGATATGGGCTGATCTCAGCTAAATACACAGATTAGACATATAAGACAGACAGGATAACACTCGCTTGCATACACACTCAAACACCAAAGGAACATAAATGGTCTGGGAAATAAACTCTAACCAAGTTGAGCTTAGAACAACTAAGGAGCTCACAACTAAAGTCTATACAGATTCATTCCTATCTGTGGTCTGCATGAAGGTTTCACTGGCAACTCCCCAAGCAGACAACCAGGAATTTAAAGGAAACCAATCAACAAATAATCAATTGCAGCCGGGAGAAACTGCACCCAGTCCCAGCACCGAGCACAGACAGAATTAACTCCCTAGCTGCCAAACACAAAGAAAAAGCAGCTCAGCTGTGAGAAGTCAAAATGTGCAACCGCGACGATCTTCGTGGCAATGCACACATGACACTTGATTGATGAAATCCATTTTGCCATTTTAGAGAATTTCACCTCTGAAATTCAAAGCAAATGAGTTGCATGTGCTTTGGGATGTGGAAGAGGCTTTGTCCTTAGAGCTATCCTGCCCTCTCTCTCTATTCCACACCCACAGGTCATTCTTTTTACAGTGGAACTTCCTGCTCTCTCTGACATCTCTCGCAAGTGCCGTACTACTTGAAAAGTAGGGTACTCATGACTTCGCAAGACCCAGTGTATTGATATGCTCATGCAGTGGCCCCAGTTAGAGGAGATGAACAACAGTGAAGTGGTGTCAGTATCAGATCAGGGTACACAGATCACTGAAACAAGAATGATCTTACAGTATGACACTGTATGGATACGATACAGTGTTATACTGTAAGATCATTCTTGTTTCAGTCACCTGTATAATCCATACTGATTTAATCCATTCTAACAAAGTATGGATTAAATCAGCATGAAATTCCCTGTACATACATGCCATTCGTTAGAGGCATAAAATCCTCATGACAAGTTCCCTTTAATACACCCTTCAACATTAAAATTGCAACACCAAGAAGGAAAGGTTATAGAATTATAAAAATCAAAGGATCAAATGGCAGGCTAATGATATACAAGTAGAAATGAGCAGATCAGTTTGCAGAGGATAGAGTTTGTGTCAAATTTCCTGAAATTTGTGGTTTCACATGAATTTGAACAGTTTGTGATTCTATTTGCAATTTGCCAAAAATAACTTGCCCAGCACCATTTCTCAGACTGCTGAAGCATCAGAGAGCATGCAAACATTCTTTTGCATTGTTGAGTGGACTTCCCCATAAGGCCCTGCAAGTATGACTTCTTACAAATCATACCTTGTACAGTGGTGGTCAGAAACTGGGTCATCAGTTTCCAGTGGAGCACAGTTTGTAAGGCAGAGTCATTTTCCATCTTCAGTCAGTGGATAAGTTTCTCTCTTGTGTAGAAAGTAAGCTCTTATGGTCAGTGGGGTTCTCTCCCTCTTTCTTTCTTACATCATTAGAGTGTGAGTCATCTCTCTCTTGCCTGTAAAGTGTAAGCTCTTATAGTTACCTAGGATCTCTTTTTCCTCTCCCTCATGTGTAGTTTATGAGCAATTACAAGCTTCCCAGTATGGAAATCCATGCAAATTTATTCACCGCAAATCAATTTTTTGAGGAAAATATGGCAAAGTCGCAAATTTGAATTTCAAAAGATCTTCTCATCCTATATAGTAATGAGCAAGTATACTCGTTGCTCAGGTTTTCCCGAGCATGCTCTGGTGTCCTCCGAGTATTTTGGTGTGCTAGGAGATTTAGTTTCTGTCGACGCAGCTGCATGATTTATGGCTGCTGGACAGCCTGAATACATGTGGGGATTCCCTAACAAACAGGCATTCCTCACATGTAAAATCCAAAAACCCGAGCAACGAGTCACTAATCCTATATAAGTGATGAAAACAACAGTTTTTAAAAACTTTACTTTTTCCAGTATAGAGCACTATTGACTTGGGCAGAAATGTACACACTTGCAAGCCATTATTGAGATTATTAATGGTTGTGTTAGGCCTCTTTCACACATCCGTTTTTTGCCGTCAGGCGCGATCCGGCGCTTTTTTAAAAAACGGATCCGGTTTTTTAAACCGCCGGATGCGTTTTTTGTCATTGACTATCATTAGCGCCGGATCGCGCCGCATGTCATTGCGTTTAGTCTGTTTTCTGCCGGATCCGTCATAGATTTTAATTCCGGCGGCCGGACAGGACGCATCATGTAACATTTTTTTTTGTGCCGGAAACGCTTGACAGCACCTGAAGCGGCGCATCAGGCGTCAGGAAACAATAGAAGTCTATGGTACCGGATCAGTCTTTTGTGCAATCCGGCAAAAGACTTATCCGGATTCTGGAAATCAAGTATTACTACTACTACTACTACTACTACTACTACTACTCATTTTCCGGGCAAAAAAAGGTCAAGACGGATCCAGCTAAAAAACGGATCCGGCACATCAGTTTTTTACAATCTGCACCGGATCCGTCTTTTAAACAATTCGCCGGATTGTGCCTGATTACAAAAAACGGATGTGTGAAAGAGGCCTTAGGCACCGGGATCCTCCTGCTGCATAGGGTGGATCCCAAACTTTGTCTACTTCTGCAGTCCCCCACTCAGCCTGAGCCACAGTGGGTGCTGCTCAGCAAAGACGTCAATCTCAGTGCCTTGCTCAGACTCGTGCTGTTCGTTTAGTTACTGCTGGCTCTCCAGCCAAAGCTATAATAACTAGCAATAGGCAGCGGCGAACAGACATTCCTGAGACTAAGTCCAGGAATCACCCTACTGAGCATGCTCGTGAGGTGGCGACCTCTCATTGGTGGTCGGTCGTCAGCTGCTCGGGTGATGTGGCAGTTCCAGATTGGTCCACAAGCAAGGTCCTGTCTGGCTGGACTTAAGCAGAGCATATAAAAGTCTTTGGGGTGCACGTCAGTGTGCTAAGATCCTTTATGCTGTGTGTGTCAGTGGATACATTATCACTCTGTGTGCACGTGTGCCGCTACTAGCACAGCGATTGTATGTCTAGGCAGGCAGTGTAGGTGGTAATTCCCGCTTGGCTCAGCATTTGACTCCGGATGACCTGTGGTCATGCATGCAGTTAGCATAACCGAGTGTCAGAGCGAGCACAACCACCAGCTTTCACTTCCCTGAAGGTTAGCTATAGGGACCCCAACTAGTATAAGCAGAGGCAATGAGATTCAATCAAGATCAAATATGAATGGAGCAGATTGATCAAAAATTATAAAACTTAACCTTTATTAAGTAAATGAGTAAAATCCAAGGTGCCGAAAGTGCTATAAAGTGCAAGTGCAAAGACAAAACCAAACCACAGCAAACAAAAAATCATCAAGATAAAATGACATCCAAAATAACAAGCCACTGGTTTACCAGAAACCTTCAAACAAGTCCTAAAAAATGCCTGTCCACACTAAATTAGGCTTGCTGATGTTCTCAGAATATCTATGCTCCAGCATAGCACAATATAGACTCAAAATGATATATGCTGAACTGTAAATATCCTGAATTTTTTGGTGGGATGTCCCATATTCAACAGCCCCCATATATGTATAGATATCAGTTATGCATATATTATGGTTTATGTGGCAATTGGATGGCTACCCATGTGTAGAAGCAATGTTTAGGTGCTGTCTCATATCACAGTATCTCTCATTACATGGGAGTCAAAATAAGATACTGTCTCATGTCATGATAATGAACAATGCATGATTGTAATGCAGATCGGTATCATCCCATCTGTGGAGTTTAAAAGTGGAAGTACAGTCCCTTCTAATTTCACTCTCACTGTGTTTTTTTTAAATTATCATATACTCATCTGCGGCATCTATTAGATAGGCATCGTTCCTTATCGTTCGTGCTTAGTTCAGGGGGAGACCCACCGCAACCATGTGAACCATGCTGGATGGTCTCGACCCCTTACAGTGTCTCCCGACGCGTTTCATCGAACAGGAATCATCAGGGGAGGAAGAGTTCATTAGAAAAAAACAGGGCATGGCGCCATGTTACCTGACCAACCTTTTGTAAATGCCGCGGCTTGGTCTCCACTTCCGGACGCCAGTGTGATGATTTCCGGTAAATGGAACGCATCGGAGCCAGCTTGGATCGCATGCATCATTTCCAGAAACTGTCATGCACCCCAGGGACGTCACTTCTGGTTTATACGTAGTGGTTCTTGCGATACTTTGAAGCCTGAAACAGTTTTAACGAAAAAGTCCCTATGATACCTGCATCTGTAAGTAGATGGCATAAATCAGTCACATCTACTAATAAACAGTTTTAGCAGAATATGTGTGACGTGTTCTAGTGGCGTCATTTTATATATATACAGCGCCAATAGATAAGTGCCTTTTTTATGGACAATCACATGGAAATACAAATCCATTTTTTGTGCAAGTATTTTGGGATCATCGGATCATAGGCACACGAGAATTTCATTACATAGGTGCAAAAATACCCAGAAGATGATGAGTTAACATGGGCAAAGAGATGTTAGGGAAATGGAGAGGATTAGAATGAATCTACGAATGAGAAGGAGAATGCAAATAAGTAGGTGAATGGAAGGGAGGATGAATAGTTGGAAATCTGTAGGAGACAGCATATTAGGAGACATTATAAATGATCTATAGGTAGGTATATACAGGGGTTGGACAAAATAATGGAAACACCTAACGTTTTTGCATCATAATCTTCGAACATGTTATAAACATGCAAATCGTGACATATGGTAATGTTTTGTAGTTGATTATTTGTGTTATGTGATATGTGTATGTAAATTAACTGTTTGTTTTGCATAATTGCAAGAAAATTGATGAGAATATCCCCCATCCTCTGGAATTCCACACCTCAACATGTACGATTATCCACCACCCTTGGACCCTTCAGACGGAACCTGAAAACCCATCTCTTCAGGAAAGCCTACAGCCTGCAATAACCATTCCGCCTCACTGCCACCACCATAGCTTCCGCCTCGCCGCCACCACCCGAGCTGCCACCTCGCCGCCATCTCCCGAGCTGCCACCTCGGCGCCACCACCCTAGCAGCCGCCACGCCGCCACCACCAGAGCTGCCGCCTCGCCGCCACCATCACCAGAGCTGCCGCACCCCCGACCTTCTGTTTCTTCCCCATTATTCTGTAGAATATAAGTCGGCAAAGAACAGGGTCGTCTCCCCTCTGTACAAGTCTGTCATTGTAAATTTGTTTACTATAAACGATATCTATAACTTTGTATGTAACCCCTTCTCATGTACAGCACCATGGAATTAATGGCGCTATATAATAAATAATAATAATAATAACCTGATACCAGTGGGAGACCTCTCGGATTTTCAAAGAGGCCAAATTGTTGGTGCTGGTATGGCAGGCGCTAGTGTAACCGAAAATGCCTGAATGCTTGACGTGTCAAGAGGTACTGTCTCCAAAGTAATGACTGCGTTTGAAAGAGAAGGAAAAACGTTTGCAGCAAAGCACAGATCCGGCCGAAAGTCGAAGTTGACTGAGAGAGACCGTCGGACTCTTAAGCGAATTGTGAGAGTGTATCGCAAGACCACGGCCCCGAAAATCACTGCTGAGCTCAATGAACACCTACAGAACCCAGTTTCCATGAAAACTGTTCGTTGGGAGCTGAACAAATCTGGATTCCACGGAAGAGCTGCAATTCGAAAACCGCTGCTCTCAATGACAAATGTTTCCAAGCGTTTAGAGTGGTGAAGAACCCTCCAGAATTGGTCCCTCGTGCTGTGGAAACATGCGATATTCTCAGACGAATCATTGTTTACCCTATTTCCGACCTCCGGCCGCGTGTACGTTTGGAGACAGCTGAAAGAAGCATTCCATCCAGACTGCCTTCTCCCAATCGTAAAACATGGCGGAGGTTCTGTGATGAGCTGGGGTGCTATATCGTGTAGATCCGCTGGGTCAATGATATCCCTTCATGGAAGAATTACCAGCCGCGATTATTTAGGCATTTTGGGCGACCAAGTGCATCCTATGGTTCAAGCACTGTTCCCGGAGTGGAACGCCATCTTTCAGGATGATAATGCACCAATTCATACAGCTAGAATCGTTAAAGCATGGCACAAGGAACATTCTAATGAAGTTGAGCATCTCATCTGGCCCCCACAATCCCCAGACCTCAACATTATTGAGCATTTATGGTCGATTTTAGAGATTCAAGTTAGACGTCAATTTCCGCCGCCATCGTCGCTCAAAGAACTGGAGGGTGTTTTCACTGAAGAATGGGCTAAAATTCCTTTGGAAACAATTCACACCATGTATGAATCCATACCTCGGAGAATTGAGGCTGTAATTGCGGCAAAAGGTGGACCTACACCATACTAAACTAACTTTTGTTGATGTTTCCATTATTTTGTCCAACCCCTGTATGTGTTGAATGTATGGCGGACACGACTGACCTTCTTGTGGGAAGGATAGCGAGGGTGCACACTGCAAACATTCCTATTATGCCCTACCTAGTATGTCCCTGCTTCATGCGGAGGTTGGCACCCTAAAACCTGCACAGTGGCGACCCCACTTGATGACGGCTCACCCTAGTTTAGACGCCCTAGGGAGCCCTACACTAGAGGAAGGAAGAAAAAGTAAGCTGTTCATTAAGACCCTTAGGGTTTGTTGTCTGGAGGCGGAAAATCCAAAAGGTTTCCCTTTGGAGAATCCGTTTATCCCAATCGCCTCCTCTTTGGGTTTTCTGAATTTTCTCAATCCCCATAAATGAAAGGGCTTTGAGGTCACCCCTGTGTACATGATTCAGGTGATTTGCTACAGGTGTATCTCTCTTGCTGATGGTGTCTCTATGATGTTCACCTATTCTTTTCCTCAGTTACCTTCTGGTCTTCCCTATATATTCAAGGCCACATCTACAGGTCATTTTGTAAATTACCCTGCTGACTTGCAGTTGATAAATTGTCGAATGGGGTAGACATAATTTGTGGGATGGTAGGAATGACATTGGTCAGATTTCTATCCATCCGTAATATTGACCAGTGTCGTTTGATGATGTCTCTTAGATCCTTAGACCTATTGGAAAATTTGTGATGAACCTAACAGTACTGTCCTAAGCTGTCCTTTGAGTGGGGGCAAAGAGTTCCTTCCTATCACATGCCAATGCTGTTTTGTATGCGTTTTTCAATACATTATCTGGATAACCTCTCTCAAGAAAACGATTTCTCAAGTCATCAGCTTGTACTTTAAAGAGGGTCTGATTGGAACAGTTCCTCTTTATCCTGAAGTACTGTCCCTTTGGAATACGTTTTTAAAGGGGGATTGGATGATTCGATTCCCATCTGATCAAAGAATTAGAGGAGGTAGGTTTCCTATATGTTTTAGTAGTCAGATGGCCTCCTTCCCCCTTTTCAATCAAAATATCCAAAAAGGACAGACTTTGCTCATTGGCCTCAAAAGTGAAGTATAGGCCGATGTCATTGTTATTCAGTTTTTTAACATAACTGCCAAAACTTTCTTCATCATCCCTCCAGATGACGAAGACATCATCAATGTAGCGGAGCCACAAAACAATTCTGTCCTCCTCTACATCTGTCAGTTCACCAAAAATGACATTCTCCTCCCACCAGCCCAGGAGCAGGTTTGCGTATGAAGGCGCACATGGCTACCCATAGTCGTGACCCTGAGCTGGTGGAAGTATCTGCCGTCAAACAAAGAGTAGTTCTTGGTCAAACAAAACTCAAGGGCTTTGATGAAAAATTGATTGTGTTCATTAAACTGGCGTCCTCTGGATCTAAGATAGTATTCAGTAGCCATAATGCCCCTGTCATGGGGAATTGAAGAATAGAGAGCCTCTACATCAATTGATTCCAGAATCATGTTATCGACTAGTTCGATGTTATCGATTTAAAGAAGGTCAGTCGTGTCTCGGACGTATGAGCTAAGAGAAGAGACAAACGGCCTCAGTATCTTGTCCACATATATTCCCAAATTCTGGGTAAGACTGTCGATATCTGACACAATTGGTCTACCTTTAAGAGGGTTCATGCCCTTATGCCCCTTAGGTAGACAATAGAAGATGGCAATTGTGGGGTGGACCGGGACAATGCAATCTCTTTCATCATTACTGATAAGTTTCTTATGAAATGCCTCATTAACAAGAGATATGAGTTCACCAAGATATAAATTTGTAGGATTATTGTCTAGTCTCTCATACCCCATTTCTTCTCCTAGCAAGGAGTGACATAGTGCCTTATATTGGGAAACATCCATAACCACAATGTTACCCCACTTATCAGAGGGTTCAGTCACTAGGCTTTTGTCCCTCTCTAAGTCATTCAGTGCCTTCATCTCTCTTTTAGTAAGATTGTGGAAGCTTCTTTTGATTGACTTCTCTAATTCCAAAATATCTCTGGAGACTAGTGTTGAGCGATACGATACTGCAAATATCGGGTATCGGCCGATATTAGCTGTATCGGGCTTTCGATTCCGAGTACCGATATTTTCGTCATATCGGATACCGGAATCGGATTTGTCACTGTCACTGTGAGTGTCCGTCGGTCGGGTCTGTCAGGAGTCAGCGGCACTTACCTGCAGAAGATCTCCGGCGGTCACGTCCTGGACTGCTTGATGGCCGCCATTATCTTCTCCCTGGCGGTCACATGCAGTTTTTCGCGATAACTGCAGTGACTGCAGGGTAATCCCGGCCGTAAATCAGTCCGATGACGTCACCGCCGGGGAAGCAGGTAATCAGCTGTGCTGCGCCGGGATGACAGGCTCTGCCTGCCTGCCTGCCTCTGATGTCATTCTGATGTAGCAGAGCTGGATCGTCGTGGGACACTCGTTACTATGGACTGCGTCGGACAGGTTGTATACTGCTGTTTTTTTTTTTCATTTTTTTACAGGAGATCGATGGCGTCGCAGGATGAGACTGTAATAAAAGTAATGAAAACTGTGTTGTTTTTTTTATTAAATTAAAAAACTTTTTTATGAACATTCACCCGTCCGGGTACATCAACAATTTAACTATTTACATACAGGGACCCTGTCCGGGTTATTTATAATTCTTTGGCAGGGGTGTTCCAGGTACCACCTGGTACTCTTCTGATGCTTGCCAAACATCCGAGACACCAAGGACCACCAGGACCTGATGACGTCGTGTGGCCTGTACAGTCAAGTCGTGACCCGCTATCTGTGTCTGTGTGGCCACCTCTTTCGTCTCCCTCCGGGTCTGGAACCCTATGTCCCGGACTGTACGAACCCCAGGGGGCCTAACAGGCGCCGGGTACGGGCCAGCTATCATTATCATGTCCATAGCTGGGGCTGCTGAGGAGACCACTGAGGGAGGCTGGGGAGATTTACGGCGTGGGGTGGGCACTTGTGCAGAGGCCTGGATGTAGGAGGCTGAAGGCTCCGAGGGTCTCACAGGTTCCTGACACTCTGGGGACCAGGGGTCGCACCTGGTGACATTTAGGGCATACCATCCATTGTAACCCCAGTGTCGGGTGTAAGTTACCAAGTCTCCTGGCAACAGGTCCCTCCCCGGGTGTCCTTCTGGGAGGTGAGTCTCCACGTCCCGCCGGGTCACAAACACTTCTAAATAAAGTCCAGGCTCCTGGATGAAGCCCCAACCAGCTTTCAATTTAAAGCTCCGTACTGCACCCTTACGCTGCGGCTCTTCACCGTACTTTTATCTTTTCTCATCCGGTCCTTATCTGCCCGGTCCTTCTCGATGTGACGTTGGCGAAGCTTCTGGGATTCGCGCTGCTCCCTTTGTCGCTCGGCTTCTCTCTCCCGACGTCTCCACTCTTCCTCCTGACGCCGGTTGTAATTCTCCTCCACCAGCATCTCCATGTCTCCACCATCAAACTGCAGCTTACGATGTCCGGTTTGCGGCAGCTCTCCTGGCGCCCGACAGTCCTGGCGGCGCTCACCTGCGGAGGAAGCAGCCGGCTCTGGAACAGATGACAGTCGGGGCTCCGGTACAGACAGGTAGACCTCTGGTGCCTGCGTGGCCTCCTCCATGAGGACGGGTGTCGCTTCTTCTGTCTCAGCGACGGGGCAGACAGCGGGATCTGGGGTGCTGCCGGTGCAGCGTTTTTTGCAGGAACGGGTGCCTCCACTGCGACAACGTCAACCGGATCACATTGCAAGGGCTGGGATGCCCGCACGGACTCCTCTACTAGAACGGGTGCCTCACCTTCCGGTACAGACGCTTCAGGTAAGAGGGATTGGCGCCGCTCCAAGTTTAGTTTTAGGGCACGCCAACTGGCTTCCATCCTGGCGACCTCCTCCCGGTGCCGGGCCAGGCCTCTTAGGGTATCCTCCGCTTCTTGCAGCGTAGGAGGGTTTCCAGGTCGGGTGCCCAACGGTGGTTCCGTGGCGATCGGGTCGCTTCCGTGGGGGGAGAGCTCTGACTGCTCCATCCCTTCACACTTCTGCTCGTGTCCATTAGCCATCTCTGCCAAGTCACATGTGTCATTAGCATCTGGAGAGGGCCCCTCTTTTGTAGTGAGGCGGGACCTTCGTGTTAGTTTCCGCACACTGAGGAGGATGAGGAGGCGGAACTCAAGAGCTGTGGGGCACGATCTTACATTGCAGTACCATTTAGAGTGGTCGGCCATCGTTTTCGCGCCACTGAGTGAGTGTACACCCACGAAGAGCACGCCCTTCTTCTTCACCAGTGCCTCGTCGTGACGCAAATATGGCTGAAAAATGGCAAATACATTCTCTGATGATTTTAGCAATTCTCAAGCACAAAACCAGTTCAATTCAGGCACACAGGACTCGCTTATAGCGAGCTACAGAATCCTGTTCGTGACGCCCAAGTTGAGTCGCACAGAGCCAGAGGTTTTGGGGGTACTCGGCACCGAGCCCATCGACTTCTATGGGGTATCTCACGGCTTTACCCGGCAATTGAATCAGAGTCTATTTTACTATGTAGAAGTGTATAAACTATAAATATATGTATATATATATATATATATATGTCACAATGACATGTATATATATATATATATATATGTATTCTATGTGTGTATATTTTGTGTTTACAACGAAAGAAAGTGTTTTTTAGTTGCGATATTTTGTTCCCATAGACTTACATGGGACTTCCGGTATCGAAATCGGATATCGACGATATTTAGTGATATCGGCGATACCATTCCGATCCGATATTTTTAGATATCGAGCAGTATCGCTCAACACTACTGGAGACCAAATTGGAAAAAATATCAATGGCGCTCACATTGCCAATCGGGGGCTTATATTTTTTAGGTCCATGAAAGGTCCCTCTCCTTGCTCATTGGTGACCGGGTCTCCCAGATGATATAAAAATCTAACATCTCCTAGCATACTCTCATCAATGCCCATTTCAGCACAGCTTTTTCGATCTAAATTAGCAAAGTGTTTTTTCCATTTAAGTTTTCTAGTGAAGAGATACAAAACCTTAGTCGCTTCAAAACTATCAAAATCAGAGGTGGGGACAAATGATATGCCTTTATTCAATACCGTCATCTGTTCTTTGGAGAGGGGCTTCGAAGAGATGTTGACAATCAGTTTACCTAAGTCGGGTTTCGTTTGTTGAACCTGGTTTTGAGTTGGTACCCTGAGTCTAAAAAATGCTCTGTCTGTTGGGGGCTTCGGTTAGACCCTCTTACACCCCGTGTGCTCCCTCTTCCTCTCCCTCTACCTCTGGTGCTTTTATATTTAGTCTCGGAGTCTGAAAATTCGGCTTCTGAAGAATATATATCAGTGTCCTGAGGTCGGTGTGCTTTGATATTATTGACAGTGTAAGACTTATTATCACAGAATTCCTGTAAGTCCCTTATGAAATACTTATGTTTTCTTTCTTTAAGGTGATATTGGAATTTTTCAATAATGTTTTGTAAATTAGTCTCTTTTATGGCAAATTCAGGTTCGGCTGAAAATTTCTTTGTAACCTTTATTTGCTCTTTAAGCCGCTCATTAAGGTTGCTGAGTATTGATTTCTTCTCCTAAAGAAAGATCCTCATCAATCTGAGTGAGCTGTCAGTGGTTTCTTTTTCTAGTTTAGCTACAGTGTTCTTGTATCTATAGCCAAAAGATAGTACAATCCTGAGATGCCTGGGTACGATACCTGCCCTAATGTAACTATCAAGGCTTTGCACCTCCCACTACAAAGTCACTTGTTCCTTATACACCTTGGTGAGTTATTTCAAAGCTGCACTGAATGAGGGTATGTATCTCTTCTGAGTAAAAGCACCGTCTGAGAAAATATCCTTAGCCTCGTTGATCCACTGATTCTTGTCTATGCCTGTGGATAAGAATCCTGCCATGTCCACAAAAACAATTTGTATAAGCAGAGGCAATGAAATTCAATCAAGATCAAATATGAATGGAGCAGATTGATCAAAAATTATAAAAACTTAACCTTTATTAAGTAAGGGACCCCAACTAGCGTCATTACTCGCTGTACTCCAGTAACGTCTAACAGGGTATAGCTCCGAGTGCTCTGTTATTGTACTGCTCTGTGTAGCAACCGAGCAGGTACTTTGCACTCTTTCCACACGGAGTGACCTTTAACTCCATGTCTTTACAGTGTTTGCACTCAGCATTGCTCCACCACTGTTTACTAGCTGCAGTTCCTCCATCACCGCATGGTGGACCTCGGGTTGTAATCGCACCTTCTCATAATTTATATTTGGTGCGATCCGCAAACCCTAACAGTATCTTAGCGCCAGGGTCTGGCTAACAATGGCAGACGAGCAGCAGCTTCTGTAGAATATCCAGCAGCTGGAGAGCAGTTTGTCAGCATTAGACAGAGCAAATTCAGCTGTGGATCGATCCACAGTAGCAGCACAGGCAGCCAGTGAAGCCGCTACTAGGGTTTCAGCTGCGACTCCTGTTTCATTTTTTTTCCACACTTCCCGCTCCCCAATAAGTTTTCTGGGGATAGCAAGGCTTGCATGAGATTCGTGAACCTGTGCTCGATCCAGTTGGAGCTACTGAGTTCACGTTTCTCGTCTGAACAGGCCAAAGTGGGATTTGTGGTTTCCCTTTTGACGGACAGGGCATTGGAGTAGGCTATGCCATTATGAGAACGTAAGGACCTGGTGGTCCAGAGCGCCTCTCGTTTTCTGAATGCCCTGAAACATGTCTTTCTTGGATGCCAGGTTACCCATTACGCCGCACTCCAACTCCTGGCTTTGACGCGGGGCTCTTGTCCGACCAGCCAGTTTGCTATTGTTTTTCGGACATTAGCTTCCGAGCTGGAGTGGCCAGATAAGGTCTTGGTCCCGGTGTTTTTGGATGGGCCTTGCAGACGCTTTGGCCACTCGGGAGATTCCAACTACACTGGAGGATTTAATATCCATATCCACTTGTATCGACCTTCGGTATGCCGAGAGAAGGTTGGAACGGGCCCAGTGTAGGCAAAGGATTCGGTTGGCACCAAATTTTACCAATCTTTTGGGGTCTCCGACTTGGACTAACGTACTGGGGAAGCCTCTGGTGGGTCATCGGGCGGAGGCTAAATCCCATCCAGTACGTTCTCCTCCTACTTGTCTTGTCTGTGGGCAGCGGGTCAATTTGCCAACAGGTGTCCCAGGCATTAGGGAGAACGTCCGTCTCTAGTGGCTATTGGAGGAGGCGCTCCTGATTCATCGGACGTGTCCTCCAAACTAATGTTTAAGATGGCACTGTTCTATGGGTTGTCCTCACTCTCTTCAGAGGCTCGCGTGAATTCCGGGGCAGAGGGTAATTTTATGTCCTCCTTCACCCAATGGCACGCAACACCCCTATTGATGCTCTCTAAGCCTGTTACCATCTGAGTGGTTAATGGTTCTGCATTATCCTCTCAAATTAGCCATCAGACCATTCCGCTAACCCTCTAGTTTTTTTCCAAAACACCTTGAGATAATCTCTTTGCTGGTCATCTCCGAGGGTATTGATGAGGTATTGCTAGGTATGCCTTGGTTGCGTCACCATTCATCCCATATTGATTGGACTACTGGGAGTATACGTGGATGGAGTAGGTCATGCGAGGGACAATGTCTCAGGGCCCAAGTTCGGGTTGGGTTGTCCGAGATTCCTGCAGATCTAACCTCGCTTCCCAATGACTACTGGCAGTAAGCGGATGCGTTCTCTAAGAAGGCCGCGGAGACTCTACCTCCCCATCATCACTATGATTACCCGATAATATAAATGGATCCGGCACTCAAAAATCAGATGCTAAACGGAAATTTTATTCATGTACAATCCAAACATGTAACGTTTCTGTCAATCATCTGACCTTCTTCAGAGTGGGACATGTAAATAAATGAATACATAACCCAGAAAAATTAATGTCCTGGTAGTATTTAAACAGCCATATCACATAGCAAAACAAAAAATATATAATAGAGTAAAACATATTGTGTAATAAATTATAATTAATGACACCCATAGTAGGTATGTGGCATCTAAAAAGAGAAAAATGTAACATTAGCTAATGGATTAATAACAGTAATCCAATGTTATCAAAGGAATATTAAACAAAAAATATATACAAAGAAATATATACAAAAAATGTATCAAGAAAATACATGTGTACATGAGACCTACAGAAATCCCATAAAGGTATGATCGCACATGAGACATACAAATGTCACAAAGATGAAAATAAGGGGAAAAAGGGGAAAAAATAAAGGGGAAAATAAAGAATACTAGAATTGATACTCTTACCAGATTGTAGTGGAAAATGAGGCAAAAATAAGTCTGTGGAAGTCTGTGAAGGAGGAATGAGACCGTATCAATTCTAGTATTCTTTATTTTTCCCCTTTTATTTTTCCCCTTTTTTCCCCCTTATTTTCATCTTTGTGACATTTGTATATCCCATGTGACGATCATACCTTTATGGGATTTCAATAGGTCTCATGTACACATTGTACCGTATATACTCGAGTATAAGCCGAGATTTTCAGCCCATTTTTTAGGGCTGAAAGTCCCCCTCTCGGCTTATACTCGAGTCGTATACAGGGGTGAGGCGGAGCGCAGCTGTTCTATATACTCACCCCTCCGATGGCGCAGTCTCTGCAGCCCCTGCTCTTCTCCCACGGTCTCCCATGCCAGTGTTCAGCGGTCAGATGGTACCGCTCATTAAAGTCATGAATATGCACCAATTCATGACTTTAATGAGCGGTACCACGTGACCGCTGAACACTGCGCCGGAGACCGCGGGAGAAGAGCAGGGCAGAGACGCGCCGGCGGAAGGGTATAAGTATAAGCGATATTTACCTGTCCCGTTCCACCACTGCTCGCCGCTGTGTACTCGGGTCCTCTTGCTGCGATGTTCAGGCACAGGGGGCATGACCTGGTTTTCGCGCCGCGCCCTCTGCCTGATCATTCACGCTGGGGACCCGGAAGACAGCGGCGCCAGCATGGGCCCGGGACGGTAAAATCCAGGGCCGACGCCCGAGCGGGGGGTGCACAGGGACCGTCCCCCCAAGCCGCCGGTTTCCCCGCCCTCAGGGCACCGGGCCCTTGCCCCCGGACAGAGGTGAGTAGGCTTTTTTTGCAGCCAGCACTGGGGGTAAAGGGGCCTATTCAATGCAGCTCTATGGGGCCTATTCAAAACGCACTAGGGGGCATAAAACTGGGCAACCCCGAGGGCAAATACATGGGGGCAACAAGAGGCAAAAAAGGGCTCATGGGGGATAATAAAGGGCATCTAGGGGCATAATCTAGACATCTTGGGCATAATAATGGGGCACTATGGGGGCATATTCAAGGAGCATCTAGGGGGCATAATCTGTGAACATCTTGGGCATAACAGGAACACTATGGGGCAAATACTGGAGCATCAAAAGGGGGGTAAACTAAGGGGCTTTTATGGGGGGATAATACAGGGGGTCTATTGGGCATAATACTGGGGGACTATGGGGGCAAACTTGGACATCTAGGGCATAACTAGACACTTGGGGGCATAAACATGGATTATCTATGGGGCACAATCTATGGAGCAACATGGGGGGACAAACATGGGCCATATGGGCACAATACAGGGGGCATTTGGGCACTACATGGCAGCTATGGGGGACATACCTGGGGGACATATGGGGGACAATACAAGGCAGATATGGGGGACAAAAACATGGGCAAAATTGGGCACAATACGGGCACAATGGGGCACAAACTATGGGAGCACTTGGGGGCCCG
>JARQOD010000006.1:103305362-103407959 GCA_033576555.1 Oophaga sylvatica
AAAGTGTACTGTGAAAAAAGGGTCATCAAATAGTTGGAAACTTAGGAAGAGGCTTCAGAAACAAAAAAGGGTTGTAGAGTCTTAGTACAACAAAGTGCCTGTAGTTATTACACCACAGTGAGACAACATATTATACCAGAAGAGGAATTCAGAAAAGTGGCAGGGGCATTATCCTGGCAGCGAGTAAAGCTTAGTGGAAAACTCGGAGCGTCCCAAAGGAACATATAGTTAGGAGCAACAGTACAACAGACCGACAGACAGTCCTGAGATTACTGTGGACTGGACATTGCTGTCCTATACGAGTGGTGGATTGTGAGTTGCCAAACTAGTGTGAATGATTTTGAAAGAGAAATCTATGTCTTGCCTCATTGGAGTATCTGGGAAGGTAGATGCTGCAGTCAGTGTGCAGAATATAGTAAAGATAGATACTACTGATATGGATTTGCATGATTGTGAGATTGCAGTTAAAAAGAAATGCAAAATGTTGCTGCATTTAACCATTTGTGTAAAAACTTTGAATCTATGAATACTATCCAGTCTGATGCTGGTTACCTGTTATGTCTTTCCAAGTACATCTACTGATATAAAACACATTCTGCTGTTAATAATAATGGCTTCGCCTGTCATAAGCGCCACTACAATACTGCTGGCTGTTGCCGCAAATTACGTTTCATGCTTGTACTTATGCGGCAACCTCTTTATTTGAGGTTTAGCTTTTGTTTTAGTTTAGGTTTTTTTGTCAAGGGTGGATGAATTTTAAACCAAAAATTGGTTGTTTGTTAACAAAGTATATAAAAAAATTAAATGTTATACTTTTATCCAAAGTGTATGTTAAATCCAAACATGGCACTGGAGATGGATTTGGCATGAATGACTGAAAAAAAAATATATCAAGCATAAGACTGTGGTTGTTGCTAGCCATAGTTCTAACGCCACTGGTAGTACTGGAAGCAACAATTCCAGCAGTAGCAATACCAAATGGAAGTCATATTTAGCCTAATTTGCAAACTATAGCAAGCATATTAGTGGGGAGGATGCAAAGAGCTCAGTTCAAATGCTCTGCTGTTGCCAGCATTATGCTCAGTCCACTTCCTCAATTGCCACAACAGATAAAGTTGTACGGAGCAAAATTTCCAATCCATTAATGACACCTGTTTCTATTCTGCCCTAAAGTGCCTACCCACAGCACCCTGGGTGCTAAGAAACATTTTACACCAGAAAAACGTCTTCAAGTTGATATTTTGGAAAACATGCACAGTCAGTTAATTGTTCTTGGAAGACGTGGTGGCAGAGGAGATGGTGCCAAGATTCTAGTGCCAATCTGTTATGCGGGCTCTGTGAACCGAAGTGGCAGGGACACTGTCTGTGGCAGTAGTACTCCAAGCCATGGAATGTAGGTGGGAATCAGGCAGGGGTGCAAGGAGCGCTGGCCATGTCACATACAGAGGCACCTGCCAGCTAAATCAGGGATGAAAAGGAAGATGATGAGGATGAGGATTCTGTGTTTGACAGAACCTGATAAACAGGCAGGGGTGATGAGCAGTTGAGGTCATTAGTGATGAGCGAGCACTAAAGTGCTCATTGTTCGGGTCGAGCAAATTGGAATACTCGGGTACTCGACCCGAGCAACGAGCCCAATGTAAATCTATTGGAAAACCGAGCATTTTTACCGCGATCCCCCCCGGGGGTCCCTTTAGGGTCTAAAAACGTCTGAAATCGATGGGAACAGTGCTCAAATGACATGGGAACATCATGGGGAATACCCCTGGAAGCATTTCTGACTCCTAGGTCACTGCTGTGATGTTGTTAGAGTGTGACACCACTTTTACATTTGCACACTAAAACATACAAAAACGAAACCAAAATGGATTTTCCAGGGAAATATGTTAAGGAACATCCTTTCCAGGGTAATAATTTGTATGTAAGGCAAAAGCAATAACCCCCCCAAAATGTACCTCCACCACCTAGGCTATGTTCACACGTAGCGTTTTTGATGCGTTTTTCAACTGTAGCATTGCTTTCAACCAATACAAAGGAATTCACTGGGAAATGTTATTTTAACATTTAACAACCATAGCTGGCCATGTGGTGTGTGACACATCATCAGACACATCCTGTTTAATTTATGAAGCAAGGAGTCTGAAAGTCACAAAGCCTATTTTTATAGGGGCATCAGGCAGCATTAATCTTCTTAAAGGGCTATCAGCTGGCTATGCTTTGTTGCTCCCATTATTAAACAGTGGGTCTCCTATATTGTTATTGCCTATGCAGAGAGTGGCTGGGCTGCCAAAAATTAGGACGCACCCCCATACCCCTTTGACGAGACATACAAGAGGGCCTCATGAAAAAGTGTTCCAATTATAAGAAAATGGGTCTCCCAAGTGTTAGCCTATGCATTGAATGCAAGGCCTGCCCTGCACCAAAGTAACATGCATCCAAATAAGCCTTTGAACCCACGTACTGGATGGCCACATGAAAACCAAGTTCACATTATTTATTTGGTACTCCCATACTGTTTGCCTATGCATTGAATGCTAAGGCCTGCCCTGCACAAAAGTAAAACGCACCCCAATAACACTTGAAACAGACGTCCTGGATGGCCACATGAAACCAAAGTTCCCATTTTTTCCATTTGGTACTGCCATACTATTAGCCTAGGCATTGAATGCAAGGCCTGCCCTGCACCAAAATAACACGCACCCCAATAAGCTTTTGTACCCACCTACTGGATGGCCACATGAAAACCAAGTTCACAATTTTGGCATTTGGTACTGCCATACCTTTTCTTTATGCATTGAATGCAAGGCCTGCCCTGCACCAAAGTAACACGCACTCCAATAAGCCTTTGAACCCACGTACTGGATGGCCATGTAACGAATGGAAGCGGAGGCAGAGATGATGAAGTTCACATTCGTCTTTTATTTTTAACGTGGAACCTCAAGACCGCGGGGGGCTCCGAAGGGGGTGTGACTAGTGAGCCCCGGGTACCCATAGTAAGGCCCCTCGAACAGGACCAGAATGGAATACCCGGAGGACACAGGTGCTACCTCCAGTTAGACCCCGGACACGTGGCAGCTGTCCCAAAGGGAACTAAAGGGGTAACAGGTAAAATAGCAGAAACCATGGAGGGTTAGACGGAGATGAGGAAGGTCCTGGTTCAGGAGGAATGGTAGCAGGCTGGCTCCAGTGACCTTGTCACAGTCCACGGATACGGATGGCTGATGGCGGAACGGGATGACACTTGTGCCAGTAATAACCGAGATTGTCAGAGATAGCTGGGTACAGGATACCAATGATCTGTGGAGACAAATAGAATGAGCGAAGCACAGAGACTGCTAATGCAGCGCAGACAGATCAGAGTCAGAATTGGATGTAGCAATGATAGAAACACATTGCTCCGGCACTCCCCTTATGGTGGAATGACCAGATATAGTAATGAGTGCGCTGCCATTGGTTGATTGACATATTAAAAAAATGCACGCTGCCCCTTTAAGAGATACGGTGGGAGCGGCCTCGCGTCCTAAGCATTCCTCCTAGAGGCCTGCTGGCAGCGTGCCAGGAACTGGGAGAGGAAGCAGGACGCTGAGAAGCAGATGGAGCAGGGGACTTCAGCCTGCACACAGACTGCTACAAAGGGACAGCTGGAGGAGCAGAAGGTAAGAGACCAGGAGGGAGTACAGAGCTAGCACGGGGACCGAGTGTAACAGGCCACGTGAAAACCAAGTTCATATTATTCATTTGATACTCCCAAACTGTTTGCCTATGCATTGAATGCAAGGTCTACCCTTCACCAAAGTAACACGCACCCCAATAACACTTGGAACAGACTTCCTGGATATCCACATGAAAACCAAGTTCACATTATTCATTTGGCACTCCCATACTGTTTGCCTATGCATTGAATGCAAGGCCTGCAGTAGTGTAGGAGGGGTACCTTTCGTCAAACTCAATCTGACAGGTCGTCACGCCCCCTATCATTTAATCCGTCTCTTTGTGATTTGATCTGTCTGGGAAATCAGGAGTGTTGAATCTGGGAAGTTCTATCAAAGTGCTTCATGAATTTATTTGGCTCTATTTATATTTTATCCATCTCCTTGTGGATTTGATCAGTCTGTGGTGTGGGGGAAAGGTGTATCAAGGCGAATCTTATTATATAAGGCTCTTTTTGTGGAGGCTCTTTTAAGTCCACCAGTAAATGTATGTAAAGGATTTTCTAGCATGGTATTAAATCTGAGTGTGTGCTTCACTCGCTGGAAAGTTATATTTTAGTAGTCTATGTACAGGCTAAAAGGAGTTTATTGTACAGTATTATTCAGTATATAAGAAGTTAGCAGGGCTGCACCAGGGATGTGTCGTGACATGTCTAGTTCAGGACAATTGACAGAAGTTCGCATCTTAACATGCTATTTAGATATGGTAATTCACTTGATAGAAATTACGCATAGTAATTAGCACTGTATTGTGTATAGCCAGGCATACTCAGCTATATTGTGTATAGCCCGCACATGTGGACCAGGCATGCCCAGACATGTCCTTTAAATGGTCACGGGCATATTATGTATATGGCCGTGTTACAATATTACACACGCGAATGTTTTATTCGTATTTTTAAAAAAGCAATGTCGCGGTATTGTAAAACATGATTACAAGATTTTATTGCAATAAATAAATACATCTCAAAGACATTTCAAGCACTGAACTAATTGTGACACCAAAATGGCGATACAAATGGCGAATTCAAGCTGTATTAAATTGAATACTAACACGATTCCAGCAACTTGATGACAAATTCAGAGCAAATTCGTTATTTCGGGACGTGTATCGGCCTATTTTGCTACATGCCCACTCCTACGCAGCGATTTTGACCACCATTCAACAAAAATCGGGTACAAACTTTTTAGCATAGCTGTGTTTCTGATTCTCAGCTGCTATTTTAATAGTTACCATACGAATATTGTAGCGAATCAAGCTGTATTAAATTGAATACTAACACAATTCCAGCAACTTGATGACAAATTCAGAGCAAATTCGTTATTTCGGGACGTGTACCGGCCTATTTTGCTACATGCTCACTCCTACGCAGCGATTTTGACCACCGTTCAACAAAAATCGGGTACAAACTTTTTAGCATAGCTGTGTTTCTGACTCTCAGCTGTTATTTTAAACAGTTACCATACCGATATTGTAGCGAATCAAGGTGTATTAAATTGATTACTAACACGGTTCCAGCAACTTGATGGCAAATTCACAGCAAATTCGTTATTTCGGGACGGGTCCCGGCCTATTTTGGCACATGCTCCACTTTACTCTGATTCAACACGATATATTCAACGCGATATTTGTAAAGCTAGGTTATTTTAAATAGTTAACATACCGATATTGTAGCAAATCAAGGTGTATTAAATTGAATACTAACACGATTCCAGCAACTTGATGACAAATTCAGAGCAAATTCGTTATTTCGGGACGTGTACCGGCCTATTTTGCTACATGCCCGCTCCTACGCTGCGATTTTGACCACCATTCAACAAAAATCGGGTACAAACTTTTTAGCATAGCTGTGTTTCTGACTCTCAGCTGTTATTTTAAACAGTTACCATACCGATATTGTAGCGAATCAAGGTGTATTAAATTGAATACTAACACGATTCCAGCAACTTGATGACAAATTCAGAGCAAATTCGTTATTTCGGGACGTGTACCAGCCTATTTTGGCACATTCCCACTCCCACGCAGCGATTTTGACCACCATTCAACAAAAATCGGGTACAAACTTTTTAGCATAGCTGTGTTTCTGACTCTCAGCTGATATTTTAAATAGTTACCATACCGATATTGTAGCGAATCAAGGTGTATTAAATTGAATACTAACACGATTCCAGCAACTTGATGACAAATTCACAGCAAATTCGTTATTTCGGGACGGGTCCCGGCCTATTTTTTAACGATGCTAACCCCCTCAGATATGAAAGACAGGCAGCTCTTTTTCAAGAAAACTGTCACTGTGGTGCTTTTTGCTAGCCTTCATCAGTGTAGCCGCTAGGATACATGGACCCCTACAGCTCATCCCTATGGTGTAGTTTAATGTAGGGGGCAAACAGATCATCGCTGGTGTTTGGAAAATACCATATTTCATAGATGGTGGTGATCCGCTGAATCATTTTTAAACATTTCACGCCACTCATGCACCCAAATCACACTTATGGTGCAGTTAGCGCTTTTTAGCTAAAAAAGGCATGCTATAACTGCCCGCAGGTGATGTTTGTGACCTTATTTGCATCATTTTCATTATAGCACGACGAACAGCCATGGAAAAAACAACCCTGAAATTCAAAAACTATGTGCTGGCCGTTAACATACGCATAGTCATCTAGAAAATATTGAGCGAGTTGCTTCACAAACCCTCTCAAGGCATGCTGAATGTCAATGTTCTCGGTATGCGCTACATACATGACCCACTGTATAGCCTGGGATGAGTAGCGTTCTTGCTGCACAGGCCTATTTTTAAAGATGCTATGCCCCCTCAGATATAAAAGACAGGCATGTTGGGACGTGTCCTGGCCTATTTTGGCACATGCCCACTCCTATGCAGCGATATTGAGCACCGTTCAACAAAAATCAGGTACAAACTTTTTAGCATAGCTATGTTTCTGACTCTCATGCCATGCCAGAAAGGCCTATTTTGGCACAGGCCCACGTCTATGCAACGATTTTGACCAGCATTCAACAAAAAATTGGGTGCAAACTTTTTAGCATACCTGTGTTTCTGACTCCCATGCCGTACCAGAAAGGCCTATTTTGGCACAGGCCCGCGCCTATGCAACGATTTTGACCAGCAGTCAACAAAAAATTGGGTACAAACTTTTTAACATACCTGTGTTTCTGACTCTCATGCCATGCCAGAAGCACCCTGTGCAGTGTACTCTAGCCCATAATATTTCACATCGGTATGGGACCTACATAGCTTTGTTTTCTCAGGTATTAAAAAAGTGTGGAAAACTGAAAATCCCGCGGCCTGAGGTAATTTAGTGAGCTTCATGGGGATAAAATTTAGCGAGTCTATGAACCTTATAGACAAATCGGGTATCATCACACACAAGACCACGACACCTCGGGCTATCACATTTACCGGTAGTTTTCAAAAACCACTGCCTTAACAATAAAGTAAGAATCGTGTCGACCTGCATTGTGGGCTATAAATGTATACCCTGAAAATTTACCGTTGGTAAAGAACAGTAAAAAGTCGTGCGTACAACTATCACCCTCAAACTCCCAGCGCTATCACAAACACTATTACCTACAGAGGCCCCCCACGAGAATTTCTGTATGTGTGTATCAAGATGCTCCCTGCTTTGACCGATTGTTTGCTCATGAATGCTGCCATCTCCAGGGCATCATAGTTGTGTAAATGCGCTGTGAGATCGTGTATCGGCCCCTAGGGTGTAATGCGTGAGCATTTTAATTATTTTTTCAATTCATAACCATACGTTCTCAGGCAGACAGGTTTATTTCACAGAAGTTGACTGTACATTTGCATAATTTTGTTTAAAATCGCACAGTTCTGCGATAATTTCGGATGTTGGACACGCACTTATCAGTCTTTCATACGTGTCGCAGAAAGATTTTAGTCTGTTCTGCGCGAGTTTATTATGCACGTACTGTGCAGACATGTCAAGAAACATTTTGGCGTGTTCAGCAGTCCATACGGGTGTTGGTGTGTAAGGTGATCGACCATCATCCTTCTGCTTCTTACTTACACGACGGCGCGATACCGCGCGTTTCTTTGGCGCTAATGCATCGGCTGAATTGGCAGCTGCTGCTTCCGCGTAGCTATTTACAGATTCTGTAGCTTGACACAGACGTATATTCTCACGCCTACTACTCTCTGCATTCCCGGGGTGGGCGGTTGGCGCGTCGCTTTCTTCACGATCTGGGACACACCTGAGTGAAAGAGGTTCCGTTCTCACATCCGCTCTGTTCTCAAATCCATAATTGCGCTGTTGCAAAACTCGCGAATGACGATCCTCCGTAACTAAAGAAAAGATACGTGGTGTAGTTAACCGCTAAGCGGGCGAGATATAGGAAAAGTTACATGCTCCACTTTACTCTGATTCAACGCGATATTTGTAAAGCTACCAACACCGATTATCTGTGAAACCGATGCATGATTGTTTGTATAAGTACACTATAGAGCAGCCTAGACATATATACTTACAAGTATGCCCCGGGTGCTGATCTACAGAGAATGCTGAATTAACAGATATCACGCTGCCCGGTCGCCACCGTATGGGGCTGATTTCTCCCTCAAACTGCAACCTCACGGGTGATACTTTAGCAGCTGTAAATAAAATATAACATACATGAATGCGCAAAACACTCACAAAGCTAACTTGACACACGTAAATAAAATATATCTACTAGTTACCGCAGAAATTTTTATCTGCATGTATAAGTACACTACAGAGCGGCGTAGACATATATGCTTACAAGTATGAGACGTGTAGTGTACTTCAGAGATTGGTGAATTAAGCGGTGTGGAGTTGCTCGGTCGTTGTCGTATGGGGCTGTTTTCTTTTTCAAGCTGCAGCCTCCTGCACGCTAGTTTAACAGCTGTAAATAAAATATAACTATTAGTCGCCTCAGAAATTATATCTGCACGGGCCACACGCACAAAGCTAAATTCGCAAAGCTACCGTAACGCGCGTAAATAAAATATATCCAGTAGTTATCGGTGGGGGACGCAGGCTACAGAGAATACAAACACATATCACGCGTGTTTCAAGGACCCGTTACCTTTTCTATTCCAGCGCCGTGTGCTTATCGAATCACCCCATCTTTTAGGAGCGTAGGGTATCGCGCGAGTTAGAGGATTATAGTCTGGTTCTACGAACTCGACATCTGAATCCTGGGGACCCTCCACGATCTCAACATCGGAATCGTGATGCTCGAGCGGCTCAGCCGCCACAGTGTTTTCAACCGCCCAGTCCGCTTGGAGGCGAACTGTATCCTATTAGAAAATGTATTTAATTACCCGTCTAGATACATAGGTTTAAAACATCTGATATAGCTATAGGTTTCTTGCCTGTGACAGACTGGTGAGAGCTGGAGAGGGTTTGTGAAGCAACTCGCTCAATATTTTCTAGATGACTATGCGTATGTTAACGGCCAGCACATAGTTTTTGAATTTCAGGGTTGTTTTTTCCACGGCTGTCCGTCGTGCTATAATGAAAATGATGCAAATAAGGTCACAAACATCACCTGCGGGCAGTTATAGCATGCCTTTTTTAGCTAAAAAGCGCTAGCTGCAGCAGGCGTGGGTACACCATAAGTGTGCTGTGGGTGCATGAGTGGCGTGAAATGTTTAAAAATGATTCAGCGGATCACCACCATCTATGAAATATGGCATTTTCCAAACACCAGCGATGATCTGTTTGCCCCCTACATTAAACTACACCATAGGGATGAGCTGTAGGGGTCCGTGTATCCTAGCGGCTACACTGATGAAGGCTAGAAAAAAGCACCACAGTGACAGTTTTCTTGAAAAAGAGCTGCCTGTCTTTCATATCTGAGGGGGTTAGCATCGTTAAAAAATAGGCCGGGACCCGTCCCGAAATAACGAATTTGCTGTGAATTTGTCATCAAGTTGCTGGAATCGTGTTAGTATTCAATTTAATACACCTTGATTCGCTACAATATCGGTATGGTAACTGTTTAAAATAACAGCTGAGAGTCAGAAACACAGCTATGCTAAAAAGTTTGTACTCGATTTTTGTTGAATGGTGGTCAAAATCGCTGCGTGGGAGTGGGAATGTGCCAAAATAGGTCGGTACACGTCCCGAAATAACGAATTTGCTCTGAATTTGTCATCAAGTTGCTGGAATCGTGTTAGTATTCAATTTAATACACCTTGATTCGCTACAATATCGGTATGGTAACTGTTTAAAATAACAGCTGAGAGTCAGAAACACAGCTATGCTAAAAAGTTTGTACCAGATTTTTGTTGAATGGTGGTCAAAATCGCTGCGTAGGAGCGGGCATGTAGCAAAATAGGCCGGTACACGTCCCGAAATAAACGAATTTGCTCTGAATTTGTCATCAAGTTGCTGGAATCGTGTTAGTATTCAATTTAATACACCTTGATTTGCTACAATATCGGTATGTTAACTATTTAAAATAACCTAGTTTACAAATATCGCGTTGAATATATTGCGTTGAATCAGAGTAAAGTGGAGCATGTGCCAAAATAGGCCGGTACACGTCCCGAAATAACGAATTTGCTGTGAATTTGCCATCAAGTTGCTGGAACCGTGTTAGTAATCAAATTAATACACCTTGATTCGCTACAATATCGGTATGGTAACTGTTTAAAATACAGCTGAGAGTCAGAAACACAGCTATGCTAAAAAGTTTGTACCCGATTTTTGTTGAACGGTGGTCAAAATCGCTGCGTAGGAGTGGGCATGTAGCAAAATAGGCCAGTACACGTCCCGAGATAACGAATTTGCTTTGAATTTGTCATCAAGTTGCTGGAATCGTGTTAGTATTCAATTTAATACAGCTTGAAATCGCCATTTGTATCGCCATTTTGGTGTCACAATTAGTTCAGTGTTTGAAATGTCTTTGAGATGTATTTATTTATTGCAATAAAATCTTGTAATCATGTTTTACAATATCGCGCCATTGCTTTTTTAAAAATACGAATAAAACATTCGCGTGTGTAATATTGTAACACGGCCATATACATAATATGCCCGTGACCATTTAAAGGATATGTCAAGGCATGCCCGGACATGTGCGGGCTATACACAATATAGCTGAGTATGCCTGGCTATACACAATACAGTGCTAATTACTATGCATAATTTCTATCAAGTGAATTACCATATCTAAATAGCATGTTAAGATGCGAGCTTCTGTCAATTGTCCTGAACTAGACATGTCACGACACATCCCTGGTGCAGCCCTGCTAATACGTATCCTATCTTTTCTTTAATTCTCTATGGGGAAAAACTTCTTATATACTGAATAATACTGTACAATAAACTCCTTTTAGCCTGTACAGTCATGGCGAAAAGTTTTGAGAATGACACAAATATTAATTTTTACAAAGTCTACTGCTTCACTTTTTCTAATGGCAATTTGCATATACTCCAGAATGTTATAAAGAGTGATCAGCTTAACAGCAATTACTTGCAAAGTCAATATTTGGCTAGAAAATGAACTTTATCCCCCAAAACACATTTCAACATCATTGCAGCCCTGCCTTAAAAGGACCAGCTAACCTCTTTTCAGTGATTGCTCCATTAACACAGGTGTGGGTGTTGATGAGGACATGGCTGGAGATCAATCTGTCATGATTAAGTAAGAATGACACCACTGGACACTTTAAAAGGAGGCTGGTGCTTGGCATCATTGTTTCTCTTGTGTTAACCATGGTTATCTCTAAAGAAACACGTGCAGTCATCATTGCAATGCAAAAAAATGGCCTAACAGGGAAGAGTATCGCAGCTAGAAAGATTGCACCTCAGTCAACAATCTATCGCATCATCAAGAACTTCAAGGAGAGAGGTTCCATTGTTGCCAAAAAGGATCCAGGGCACCCAAGAAAGACCAGCAAGTGCCAGGACCGTCTCTTAAAAGTGTTTCAGCTGCGGGATCGGCTACCAGCAGTGCAGAGCTTGCTCAGGAATGGCAGCAGGCAGGTGTGAGTGCATCTGCACGCACTGTGAGGCGGAGACTCTTGGAGCAAGGCCTGGTCTCAAGGAGGGCAGCAAAGAAGCCACTTCTCTCCAGAAAAAACATCATGGACAGACTGATATTCTGCAAAAGGTACAGGCAGTGGACTGCTGAGGACTGGGGTAAAGTTATTTTCTCTGATGAATCCCCTTTTCGATTGTTTGGGACATCAGGAAAACGCCTCATTCGGAGAAGACAAGGTGAGCGCTACCACCAGTCTTGTCTCATGCCAACTGTTAAGCATCCTGAAACCATTCATGTGTGGGGTTGATTCTCAGCCAAGGGAATCGGCTCTCTCACAGTCTTGCCTAAAAACACAGCCATGAATAAAGAATGGTACCAGAATGTCCTCCTAGAGCAACTTCCCCCAACCCTCCAAGAGCAGTTTGGCGATCAACAATGCCTTTTCCAGCATGATGGAGCACCTTGCCATAAAGCAAAGGTGATAACTAAATGGCTCAGGGAACAAAACATAGAGATTTTGGGTCCATGGCCTGGAAACTCCCCAGATCTTAATCCCATTGAGAACTTGTGGTCAATCATCAAGAGACGGGTGGACAAACAAAAACCTAAAAATTCTGGCAAAATGAAAGCATTGATTGTGCAAGAATGGACTGCTATCAGTCAGGATTTGGTCCAGACGTTGATTGAGAGCATGCCAGGGAAAATTGCAGAGGTCCTGAAGAAGAAGGGTCAACACTACAAATATTGACTTGCTGCATTAACTCATTCTAACTGTCAATATAAGCTTTTGTTACTCATATGTTTGCAATTATATATCTGTCTGTGATAAAAACATCTGTCAAACACACACATAAAAACCAGAGGGCAGCAGATC
The DNA here is from genome assembly GCA_033576555.1 of Oophaga sylvatica. Classification (NCBI taxonomy): domain Eukaryota; kingdom Metazoa; phylum Chordata; class Amphibia; order Anura; family Dendrobatidae; genus Oophaga; species Oophaga sylvatica. Next base: position 103,317,937 of record JARQOD010000006.1, read on the forward strand.
ATGTGAAAATATAATATTTGTGTCATTCTCAAAACTTTTGGCCATGACTGTACATAGACTACTAAAATATAACTTTCCAGCGAGTGAAGCACACACTCAGATTTAATCCCATGCTAGAAAATCCTTTACATACATTTACTGGTGGACTTAAAAGAGCCCCCACAAAAAGAACCTTATAAAATCAAGACTCGCCTTGATACACCTTTCCCCCACACCACAGACTGATCAAATCCACAAGGAGATGGATAAAATATAAATAGAGCCGAATAAATTCATGAAGCACTTTGATAGAACTTCCCAGATTCAACACTCCTGATTTCCCAGACAGATCAAATCACAAAGAGACGGATTAAATGATAGGGGGCGTGACGACCTGTCAGATTGAGTTTGACGAAAGGTACCCCTCCTACACTACTGCCTGCCCTGCACCAAAGTAACACGCACCCCAATAACACTTGGAACAGATGTCCTGGATGGCCACATGAATCCAAAGTTCCCATTTTTTCCATTTGGTGCTGCCATACTGTTAGCCTAGGCATTGAATGCAAGGCCTGCCCTGCACCAAAGTAACATGCACCCAATAAGCCTTTGAACCCATGTACTGGATGGCCACATCAAAAACCAAGTTCACATTATTCATTTGGTACTCCCATACTGTTTGCCTATGCATTGAATGCAAGGCTTGCTCTGCACCAAAGTAACACGCAGCCCAATAAGCCTTTGAACCCATATACTGGATGGCCACATGAAAACCAAGTTCACAATTTTTCCATTTGGTACTGCCATACTGTTAGCCTAGGAATTGAATGCAAGGCCTGCCTGCACCAAAGTAAGATGCACTCCAGTAAGCCTTTGAACCCACGTACTGGATGGCCACATGAAAACCAAGTTCACAATTTTTGCATTTGGCACTGCCATACTGTTTCCTTATGCATTGAATGCAAGGTCTGCTCTGCACCAAAGTAACACGGAGCCCAATAAGCCTTTGAACCCATGTACTGGATGGCCACATGAAAACCAAATTCACATTATTCATTTGGTACTCCCATACTGTTTGCTGTTGTGAATATGCTGGAGGCGGCTTCTAAGCTGGGACTCCCTCCGGTGGTTGCTGAGGGTAATGAACTGATTACCGAATGGCCTTCAGCTGGCGCTGAATGGTAGGATATAAGTGGCCTGAGTTCCCAGCAGCCTTGCCGGTTATCAATTGTTCCTGCTGGTCTTGCTTGAGGCACTGCTAGTTTCCTGCTCTCCTTCAGATAAGTGTTTGCTGTTTTTTTTCTCTGTTTGATTTTTCTCTGCTGGTTTGCTGCTTGCAGTGGACTGCAGCCTGTCCCCTTTTGGGGGTCTGGTGCTGCAAATGTGCTCAGTTTGTGTCTGCACTTTTGCTTTGCTCCTTTGTTACTTTTTATTTGCTGAATAGCGTTTTGTTACACCAGAGATCTGATTTAGGTGGATGAGATCGTGTGATCTCAGGTTTTTTGGCAATCAGAAGTGTTGGTATTTTTGTTAGGGTTTTTTTTGGATTGAAGTCAGAATTCTTTCCTGTACTTTTCTGTCTAGACAGATTGGGCCCCAGCGTTTGCTCATTCTATTTTCTGTCTGTGTCCGTGCTTTCTTCTTGTCTAACCGCCATTACATGTTTGGGGGCTTCCTATTTTCTTTGGGGATCTGCTCCGGGGCAGATAGCTTTCATATTTCTGCCTTTAGATGTAGTTATCTCTCAGGCTGTGACGAGGCATCTAGGATCACCGTAGGAACGCTCCACGGCTACTTCTAGTTGTGTGGTTAGTTCAGGTTACTGCAATCCAATAGGTTCCAGCCTCTCTGGTGTATTACCGCTTTTGCTATTTTTTTGCTATTTCTCCTCAGTTACCGAAACATAACAGTTTGCCTAAGCTTTGAATGCAAGGCCTGCCCTGCACCAAAGTAAAATGCACCACAATTACACTTGGAACAGATGTCCTGGATGGCCACATGAAACCAAAGTTCCCATTTGTTCCATTTGGTACTGCCATACTGTTAGCCTAGGAATTGAATGCAAGGCCTGCCCTGCACCAAAGTAACACACACACCAATAAGCCTTTGAACCCACATTAACTGGATGGCCACCTGAAAGCATTGTTCCTATTAATTTGGTACTCCCATATTGTTTGGGTACGCATTGCATTGTTGATACTGAAGAACCTGCATTGGAGAATGTCAGTGTTGACGATGAAGACCCAGCAGTGGAGAACGTCAGTGTTGAGTCTGGAAAACCTGCAGTAGATAATTTCAGTGTTGATGCTGAAGAACCTGCAGTGGACAATTGCAGTGTTGAGGCTAAAGACCCAGCAGTGGAGCATTGCAGTGTTGAGGCTGAAGACCCTGCAGTTGACAATTGCAGAGTTGAGGCTAAAGACCCTGCAGTGGACAATTGCAGTGTTGATGCTAAAGACCCTGTAGTGGCCAATTGCAGTGTTGATGCTAAAGACCCTGCGGTGGAAAATTGCAGTGTTGAGGCTGAAGACCCAGCAATGGACAATTGCATTATTGAGGATGAAGACCCAGCGGTGGCCAATTGCAGTGTTGAGGCTAAAGACCCAGCAGTGTAGCATTGAAGTGTTGAGGCTGAAGAACCTTTATGGCAGCATTGCAGTGTTGAGGAATAACACCCGGCAGTGGAACATTTCAGTGTAATGTTGAGCCAAAAGAACCTGCAGTAGAGAATTGCATTGTTGAGGCTGAAGACGCGGCAGTGGAGAACTGCAGTGTTGAGGATTAACACACAGCAGTGCAGATTACAATGTTGAACATGGAGAACCTGCACTGTAGCATTGCAGTGTTGAGGAAGAACACAAAGCAGTGGAGCATTTCAGTGTTGAGCCTGAAGAACCAGGAGTGGAGAATTGCAATGTTGAGGCTGAATAATCTGCATTGGTGAATTGCAGTGGTGAGGCTGAAGACTCAGCATTGTAGCATTGCAGTGTTGAAGATGAACAACCAACAAAGTTCACATTATTAGGAAGTGGGTCTCCAAGTGTTTTCCTATGCAGTGAATGCAAGTCCAGCCTCAAATTTGGACGTACCCAAATAACACTTGGAAGAAATCATAGAAATCATAGAAATCATAGAATGGTAGAGTTGGAAGGGACCTCCTGGGTCATCTGGTCCAACCCCCTGCTCAAAGCAGGATTCTCTAAATCATCCCAGACAGATGTCTATCCAGCCTCTGTTTGAAGACTTCCATTGAAGGAGAACTCACCACCTCTTGTGGCAGCCTGTTCCACTCATTGATCACCCTAACTGTCAAAAAGTTTTTTCTAATATCTAATCTGTGTCTCCTCCCATTCAGTTTCATCCCATTGCTTCTAGTCTTTCCTTGCGCAAATGAGAATAAAGATGATCCTTCTACAATGTGACAGCCCTTGAGATATTTGTAGACAGCTATTAAGTCTCCTCTCAGTCTTCTTTTTTGCAAGCTAAACATTCCCAAATCCTGCAACCGTTCCTCATAGGACATGGTTTGCAGACCGGTCACCATTCTGGTGGCTCTTCTCTGAACTTGCTCCAGTTTGTTGATGTCTTTTTTAAAATGTGGTGCCCAAAACTGGACACAGTATTCCAGATGAGGTCTGACCAAAGAGGAGTAGAGGGCAATAATGACCTCACGTGATCTAGACTGTATGCTTCTGTTGATACATCCTAGAATTGCATTTGCCTTTTTTGCTGCTGCATCACACTGTTGACTCATGTTAAGTCTGTGATCAATTAGTATACCCAAGTCTTTTTCACATGTGCTGTTACTTAGCCCTATTCCTCCCATTTTGTATATGCTTTTTTCATTTTTATTGCCCAGATGTAGTACTTTGCATTTTTCCCTGTTAAAATCCATTCTGTTAGTTGCTGCCCACTGCTCCAGTTTATGTATATCTTTTTGAATCCTCTCTCTCTCTTCTCTAGTATTAGAAGAGAAGTGGAGGAAGTCCTACTAAAAATCTGTTTACATTACAAAGGAGCAGGACTCATATACTTGTAATGGCCATACACTAATGCCCCCGTCTCACATAGTGAGATCACTAGCGAGATCACTGCTGAGTCACAAGTTTTGTGATGCAATAGCGATCTCCCAAGCGATATCGCTATGTGTGACATGCAGCGATGATCAGCCCCCCTGCTGAGTGTCGCTGATCGTCGTCGCTGATTTTTTTAATCGTTGGTCTCCCGCTGGCCAGCACGCATCGCTGCGTGTGGCAGACGAGAGACCAGCGATCAGCGAGCTGGAGCTGGTAACCAAGGTACACATCGGGTTTCTAGGCGCCGCTCCCTGCACCAGCGCGCTGGTATCTAAGGTACACTGCAGGTAGCTAAGCGAAGTGCATCGCTTGTTACTCACATAGTCGCTGTCCTGATCGCTGCTGAGAGCTGCCTGTTTGGCAGCTCACCAGCAATCATGTAGCAACACACCAGCGATCCTGACAAGTTAATATCGTTGTCGGGATCGCTGGTGTGTCGCTATGTGTGACGGGGCCCTTAGTGTATTGGCTGTCAAACAATTCCCCCTGGGGTACGCATCATGCTACTGTGCAAATATTTTTTGTTCCGAACATCCAGAACACCGTTGCAAAACAATATAGTGGCTGTTGCATCATGGAACACGTTCACCCTGGTGATCTAGCGGTGGTGTCTGAAAAGAGTGGAGGATGGCCTCTGAAAAAGGTCTTCCCAGTTTAAAGGAGTGGGTCTCCTATATTGAAATGCCCATACACTAAGTGTATGGGCTGACAAACATTTCCCCCTGGGGGGTACACATTTACCTACTGTGTAAATATTTTTAATGAAATGGGCATCAAAAACACCCTTTTACACATTAAGTTGGCTGTTGCATCACGGACCACGGTCACCATGTTGATCTAGTGGTGGTGGATGAAGGAGGAGGATAACTCGCCACCACCACCCTAGCTGCCGCCACACCACCACCACCAGAGCTGCCACATCGCCGCCACCACCAGAGCTGCCGCACCCCCGACCTTCTGTTTCTTCCCCATTATCCCGTAGAATGTAAGTCCGCTAGGACAGGGTCCTCTCCCCTCTGTACCAGTCTGTCATTGTAAATTTGTTTACTGTAAACGATATCTATAACTTTGCATGTAACCCCTTCTCATGTACAGCACCATGGCATTAATGGCGCTATATAAATAAATAATAATAATAATAATAACACACCAAATAGCAAAAATCAGGAAGCGTATACTCATGTGTGGGTGTGAAGAGGTGCATGGTAATACACCTCCCAAAAAAATACACTGTATTGGAGGTTATGTTTCTTTGTTATCATTCAGTGGTGGAGAGAATTCTGCCCCAATCCAGCCATTGTTTATTTTATAAGAGTCAGCATGTCAGCATTTTCAGTTGACAGGAGTGGCCCACCTTTCTACATGCGGTGATTCCGCAAGTGTTCATTGAACACATGCAGAATCACGGCATCATATCCATAGACTGTATTATTTATCTGGCGGAGACGGAGCATCTCAGCAAGATAAATAGACATGCTGCGTTCTATAAAGACGCTCCACATGTCCAGTTTCGTGGGTCTCACCCGTATTTTAGTACGCATAGTGGAGACGGGATTTCTTCAAATCCCCTCCACTATGCTGTAACATCTGGCGCTACGTATTAAACGCTGCGGCTGTACAATCCGCAGCTAATCCGGATGTATTCCGGAACATGGAAACATACCCTCATTATTCAATCATCTCAAAAAGGAGTAATGGTGTGTTCAGCCCTTTATTGGTTTTCATCCCTATTTTTTGATGTTTTTGGACAATTTCAAATTACAATGCTGACTAAATCCCAATAAAACACAATTAAAAATTCATGAGAATAAATATAAAAAAAGAAAGCGAGCACATTTTATTGTTGGATATTTATTTTTCTTCTGTTCTTTGTAGGTTGGTTAGTGTGTATATTGAGTTAATATTGTTCTCTCAATGTTTTAGACTAAAGTTTAAAAAGAATTCTAAAAGATCACCATCTTTCTAAACATAGTACAATATAAGTTCTTCAGGCAGGCTGTATCTTTAATGTGCATCACCTAGTGAGTCTTAAATAATCAGTAAATTGATCGAATCCAGTGATATTTATCTTCTAGAGAAAGAGAAAAAATAATTCCCACTGAAAGTAATTGAGCAAGCAATGTTTATCTTTAATAGAATGTCAGTGAGTAAATGTTATCACTGCAAAGGAGATAATTTCAGCAATCTATATTGCTTGCCATATTTACTGCCTGACAGTTTATGATGTTTAACACTGAATTTAATTGATATTAATATATAGCTTATTAGAATAGGCAAAACTCAAAGCCATTGTGCATGGTTATAAGTGACTATAGTGGAATTATTCAATATCACTTCTAACATTTTGTCAGGCAATGGAAGGTAAGCTGCCAGTAATGTGCGATTCAGCTACCTAGACTGTCACCGAAGTGAACGTGAAAGTTCTCCTGTTACATTACACCATGATATAGGGCAGAGTGATAACTGTCATTGCAAGGAAATGTTAAATACTAGTCAGAGACATGTAAAATAGAGCAATCAGGTTAATAAACTTCTGTACTTATCCCACAGGTGTTTCTAGTTTTATTGATTTATGGTTAGGGATACGCGGACACGTGGAAGTTCGGTTCAGGGTCCAGAACTGTACCAGAACTTGAATCAGGACCTGAAGCCCACTGAAAACAATGGGGTCCCAAACTTTTGATCTGGAAAATTCTCTCTGGAACTCCAAACATTACAATGGACTTTTAAGTTCGGGTTCACTAATCTCTATTTACAGTCTATATTTTATGACAATTTTTGCCCTGCAATCAGGATGGGGTGCCTTTAACCCCTTAATGACCAGGGCTATTTCAGTGTTTGAATTTCCATTTTTTGCTTCCACTTATTCCCAGAACCATAATATTTTTATTTTTTTGTAAATATGGCCATATGATGGCTTGTTTTTTTTATGGGAAAAGTTGTACTTTTGAACAACACCATTGATTTTAATATATTGTGTACTGGAAAACGGGAAAAAAATTCCAAGAGTGGTGAAATTGCAAAAAAAGTGCAATTCCAAAGATTTTTTTTGCCATGTTCGCTAGATCCTAAAACTGACCTGCGACTATGATTCTCCAGGTCATTACGAGTTCACAGACAGTGGTGAAAAAAAGATCCAAAATTTGTTTAAAAAAAAGTGCCATTTTCAAAAACCTGTAGCGTCTCCATTTTTCGTGATCTGGGGCTGGGTGAGAACTTTGTTTTTATGCACCAAGCTGTCGTTTTTATTGATACAATTTTGGTATAGATTCGATCTTTTTATTGCCCGTTATTGCATACTAGAAATAGGCCCGATGCTATTGCATTGGGAGTGCGGTGAAATGAACATCTGTGTATTCTTAGTGGTGTTAACACCTCCGGGAGATCCGCAATACCGCTAACAGCTGATAGATCAGCAACCCGGCGGCGGACGACTAGAGTTGAGCGATACTTTCCGATATCCAAAAGTATCGGTATCGGAATGGTATCGCCGATATCCAAAAAATATCGGCGATACCCGATACCGATACCGGAAATCCAATGTAAGTCTATGGGACAGAAATATCGTAACTAAAAAAACCTCTTTCTTTCCTTGTAAACACTAAATATACACACATAGAATACATATATATATATATATATATATATATATATATATATATATATACACATGTCATTGTGACATATATATACATATATTAATAGTTTATACACTTCTACATAGTAAAATAGCCTCTGATTCAATTGCCGGGTAAAGCCGGCTTTTGTGAAAAGACAGAAGCACCCGACATGAAATGACACTTGGTTTACATAGAATTAACCATGTCTTTTCATGTAGTTTGATATCTGATTTGCACAAACAATTACATGAGTGGCTGTGTGCAAAATTTCACACCTGTAGGGGTTAATTAAAGGTGTAAATTCGTTGTAAAAAAAACGGACTTTTTTGCTACGAATTTACACCTTTAATTAACCCCTACAGGTGTGAAATGTTGCACACAGCCGCTCATGTAATTGTTAGTGAAAACAATAGATCAAACAACTTGAAATGACATGGTTAACTCTATGTAAACCATGTGTCATTTCATGTCGGGTTCTGCATTTTCACAAAAGCCGGCAATTGAATTAGCGGCTATTATACTATGTAGAAGTGTATGAACTATAAATATAAATATATATATATGTGTCACAAATTCAATGACATGTATATATATATATATGAGGTGTAAAATTGTTGAAAAAAAATGCGTGGGCTCCCGCCCTATTTTCGCAACCAGACAGACAAAGCCAGCGAGTGGGGGCAGACCATTATTTTTGCCCCCCCCGGCTACTAACATCTGCCCCCAGACACCCCAGAAAAGACAAATCTATAATTAGATTCGCCCTTTCTGGCACTTTGCCCGTCTATTCCCATTGCCCTGTAGCGGTGGCGAATGGGTTAATAAGGGGTTAATGTCACCTTGCTATTGAAAGGTGACCTTAAGCCAGGTTAATAATTGAGAGCTGTCAATTAGACAACTATCAATTATTAATCCTATTGCATGAAATAAAAATAAAACACACACACTTTAATTAAAAATCATTTTAATGAAATAAAGACACATGTTTTTGACCATCTTTTATTTTACTGCAAAAACCATTTCCTGTAATAAAAATAAAATAAAAAAGCAAAATTATTCTTACCTATCCCATGCACAGTCAGGTCCCACGGTGTAATCCTTCAGAAAGGGTTAATGTTTACTGCAGGGACCGCAGCTAATGCTGAAGCCTCACAGTAAACCCCCAAATGAATGAGTTCCTCTCCTGGCTGACAGGAGAGGAAGTGGAAAGCTTAATTGATTGCTTTCCACTTTCACTTCAGGTCAGCCAGGGACACAATCAGTGACGTCAGAGGGAACTGATTAACAAAAATAGGGGTTCCCTTCGAAAAAAAAATGGCGTGGGGTCCCCCCTATTTTTGTTAACCAGCCAGATGAAGCAGACTGCTGAGCAGTGGCGTACCGTGAATGAAGCAGACCATGCAGCTGCTATGGGGCCCGGACAGGTGAGGGGGCCCACGACGGTCGGGTAGCTGTGCTGACACAGTAACACCAGGGGTCGGCGGGGGAGGGGGAGCGCAGCTCTTCTATATACTCACCCTTCCGCCGGCGCAGTCTCTGCAGCCCCTGCTCTTTTCCCACGGTCTCCGACGCCTGTGTTCAGCGGTCAGGTGGTACCGCTCATTACAGTCATGAATATGCACATATTCATGACTTTAATGAGCTGTCCCGCGTGACCGCTGAACACTGGCGGCGGAGACCGCAGGAGAAGAGCAGGGGCTGCAGAGACCGCGCCGGCGGAAGGGTGAGTATAAGGGATATTCACCTGTCCCGTTCCACCATTGCTCGCGTCTTCTTGCTGCAATGTTCAGGTCAGAGGGCGCGATGACGTCGTTAGTGCGCGCCGCGCCCTCTGCCTGATCATTCACTGCGGGAGGACCCCGAAGACAGCGGCACTCAGCAGTGGAGAGAGGACAGGTAAATATCTCAGGTGCCGGGGCCCTGAGCGAGCGGTGACATCGGCACCTGGTGTCACCCCTGCTCAGGACACCGGCACCTGGCCCCCAGCGACGAGAGGTGAGTATGTCTTTTTTTTTTTTTGGCTGCAGCAGCTGCGGCAGCATAAGGGCCTATACTATGGAGCATCTATGGGGCACAATCTATGGGGGCATGATCTATGGAGCATCTATGGGGGCACAATCTATGGGGGCATAATACATTTTTTTGTTTAATGTGTCCCCTCACTGTGCTGGCACTTTACATTTACAATGGCTCTGGGTTTTTTTTTGGGGGGGGGCCCATTCAGACTTTTGCTATGGGGCCCCATGATTTCTATGTACGCCCCTGCTGCTGCTGAGGCATGGTATTTAAGGCTGTTAAGGAGCCAATATCCATGGACCTTGCCAGCAGCGTCGGACTGGAGTACCTTGGGCCCACCAGAGAAAAATTATTCTTGGGGCCCACCATCATACTTCCCAACCTTTGAAGAAGGGAAAGAGGGACAAAAGCTGTGGCACGCTGTGCCTGCTGCAGCAAATTTTAGGCCATGCCACGTTGCACCACAGACTGTCCAGGAGTTGGTGGATGCTTTAGTCCAGGTGTGGGAGGAGATCCCTCAGGAGACCATCCGTCGCGCTCATCAGGAGCATGCCCAGAAGTTGTAGGGAGGTCATACAGCATACCTCCCAAGTTTTGAAGACAGGAAAGAGGGTTAAAGGCTGCGGCGCGCTTAGCGCGCCGCTGCAAATTTTAGGCCACGCCCCGACCACACCCATTTCACAGCTAATCACACCCATATCCTCGCCCAAGCGTACCCATTTAGCACTGCTGATCACACTGACTGGTAATGAGGGCACAGTGGCTGGTACTGAGGAAAAGAAAGAAAGAGCAGCGAGAGAGAAAGAACAAACAGAGAAAGAAAGAGAGAAAGAAAGAAAAGAGAGAGAGAAAGAAAGAACAGAGAGAAAAAAGAACAGAGAGCGAGAAAGAAAGAACAGAGAGCGAGAAAGACTAGAGAGAGAAAGAAAGACTAGAGAGAGAGCCAGAGGCGTAGCTAGGGTTTTGGTTTAGTGGGGGCGAAACTTCTGAGTGGGCCCCTAATCAGAGAACCTCAGCAAATGACCGCGCTGTTGCCAAAAATAATCTATATATAAAAAGACCAATATTGATATTACCGCCATATGGTCTGTGGTAAATAATACAGAACATATAATAGATTACAGCACAGGTACAGATAATGACTTACCGCTGATGTTCTTTCTAATGGAATTGTTCACTTTTCATGTCTTTTCCATCTGGCCCAGACCGACATGATGACTTCTCCAGCCAGGACTCGACTGCAGAGATTACAACAAAGACACATTTCACTTCTCATATTTTTAGCACTGTCACGGTCACCAATTGGACTATTCTCAACCTGCACAAACACCTCATCCTGCTGATACCCCAATACTGAGCCGCTGCTGCCATATGTGTCCCTATTTCTGCACCTGATACCCCAATACTGAGCCGCTGCTGCCGTATGTGTCCCTATTACTGCACCTGATACCCCAATACTGAGCTGCTGCTGCCGTATGTGTCCCTATTACTGCACCTGCTGTGTGGTTCTGTGTGACCTCTAAATTTTAAAGCACCCCTCTAGAATATAGTAATGCCGGGTGCAAGTGCCCTAGAAAACAGTGCCCACATTTTGTCCCCTAGACTGTAATAATGCCCTGTGTGCCCCTTTGACAGTCACAGTAACCCGAGTTCCCCTATAACAATAAGTGTCCACTTTACATTTAATAATGTCCCAAGTCTCCCCCTGTACATCTCCCCTATACACAGAATAATGCCCCCTCACTGGATATATACTGACCCCTTAATGTCCCCAAACTATTTAATGGGTCCAACACTGTATGATGGCCCCTAGATAGCATCCATACAGCATAATACACCAGATAGTCCTCAATATAGTATAATGCACCCCCATAGGCAGCCTCTATATTATAATAAACCCCCATAGGCAGAGTCTATAATATAATGCACCACCATAGGCAGCCGCTATATTATAATGCACCCCCATAGGCAGCCTCTGTAGTATAATGCATCCCCATAGGGAGTCTCTGTAGTATGATGCACCCCAATATGGAGCCTCTGTAGTATAATGCAGCCCCCATATACAGCCTCTGTAGTATAATGCACCCCCCATATACAGCCTCTGTAGTATAATGCACCCCCATTAAATAAAAAAAAAAAACAATACTCACCTCCAGGCTCCTGTGCTGCTCACTGTTCTCCCTCTCAGCGTCTGACAGCGGGCGCTGGCAGGTGATGTCATCGCGCCCGCTGTCAGACGCTGAGAGGGGGATTATGGGAGAGAAGGAGCGCTCGCTCCTTCTCTCTCTATGCGGTCAGCTGTATCGGCTGGATGCCGATACAGCTGACCCTCCGATGAAGGGTGGGGGGCCCACTGCTGGCACCGGGTCCCCCCACTGCCTGTTCAGGCCCCATAGCTTCCGGGCGGCAGAGCAGGGAGAGCGATTCTCCCTGCTCTGCCGCAGAATGTAACTGTATCGGCGTGCTGTGCGACCTATCCTTTCAAATCAGGGCCCACCACGCAGGAGCTGGGGCCCACCAGAGGTTTCTCCGGTGTCCCGGTGGCTCAGTCCGACCCTGCTTGCCAGACTGATAATACCAGGCCACAGCAGTCTGCTTATCTTTGCTGGTTAACAAAAATAGGGGATCCCGTCGAAAAAAATTGGCGTGGGGTCCCCCCTATTTTTGTTAACCAGCCAGATGAAGCAGACTGCTGAGGCCTGGTTTTTCAGGCTGGTAAGGATCCAATATCCATGGACCTTGCCAGCCTGATAATACCAGGCCACAGCAGTCTGTTTAGCTTGGCTGGTTAACAAAAATAGGGGATCCCCTCGAAAAAAAAAACGGCGTAGGGGTCCCCCTATTTTTGTTAACCAGCCAAGTAAAATGCAGACTGCTGCGGCCTGGTATTAAAAGACTGTCAAGGCCCATGGATTTTGGCCCTCAACAGCCTGATAATACCAGGCTACAGCAGCCCCACATTTGGCGCATCAAAAGATGTGCCAATTGTGGCACTTTACCCGGCTCTTCCCACTTGCCCTGTAGCGGTGGCAAGTGGGGTAATAAGGGGTTAATGTCACCATTGATTGCATGGTGACAATAAGCCCGGTTAATAATGGGAGGCGTCAATAAGACACTGATCCATTATTAATCCCAAAGTTTTTAAATGTTTAAAAAAAAGACACAGCCAGAAAAAAGTATTTTAATGAAATAAAAGAGACAGCACAGTTTTCATTAATTTTATTACTCTCTCATTCCTGCGACACCATCGATCTCCTGTAAAAAAAGAAAAAAAACAAACCAACAGTATACCACCTGTCCGACGTAGTCCATAGTAACGAGTGTCCCACGACGATCCCGCTCTGCTACATCGCAATGCCAGGCAGAGCCTAACATCCCGACGCAGCACAGCTAATTACCTGCTTCCCCGGCGGTGACGTCATCGGACTGCTTTACGGCCGCGATTACCCAGCAGTCACTGCAGTTATCGCGAGAAACTGCATGTGACCGCCAGGGAGAAGAGGTTGGCGGCCATCAAAGCAGTCCAGGACGTGACCGCCGGAGATCTTCTGCCAGGTAAGTGCCGCTGACTCCTGACAGACCCGACCGACGGACACTGACAGTGACAGTGACATTCCGATTCCGGTATCCGATATGACGAAAATATCGGTACTCGGAATCGGAAGTCCGATACAGCTAATATCGGCCGATACCCGATATTTGCAGTATCGGAATGCTCAACCCTACGGACGACCAATCACATCAGCTCCTAGCGGTATTCAAATCTGGCGCCAATACCGCTAGCAGCTGATTGGTCATCAGCCTTGGCAGGGGATTCAAATCCCGCGTGGCACACTCATTGGCAGTACTAAGGGACTGTGCTATGCATAATAAGGCTATATCCCTGTATCTGTGTGCAGTGTTGATGTGCTGCCCACTTTTACATTACGCATTGATCATGTCCTATTCTGATCCTCAAAATTGGATCAGAACAGAACATTCTCTGACCCTCACGGAATTTATTCTCAGATCAGTGATTTTCATGTATGTGTGAATGAACCTATAAAACTCTATGAGTCCGTGTGCCATCCGTTAAACAAACCTGGAAGCACATGGACATTTCACACAAATATGAGAATATAGAATAAGAGATTTTACAAAAAAAACATCATTTATCACTCCACGTTACACAGTGCAGATACAGAATAATATTTACATCCAGGTACTTACCGATGACGTCTCGTCTGATTGGAGCCGTTTTCTTCTGTTTCTTCTCCATCTGGTCAGACCTTCATATCAACATCTCCCAGCCACGACTCGTCTTGTCATGATGAGCTTTGCAACTCTGAAAATAACAAGGTCACATACATTGTATACATACATGTCTCCCCCGAATACAGATATGTACCCCACCATTAATATACTATTAGCCACGCACCAGTAAAAATAGAAAGTGATAAGCAGCACTGTGTCCCCCATTACCTATAATCACCGCCACCCAATAATATAAATTATTCAGTCTGTGACTCTCCCCAATTAACTGTAAGGCTATGTGCACATGGTAAATGGTAAATGTGCAAAGTTTTACAGTACAAGAAAAGTGACTGATATCCCTGAAGTCTCATGCACACGTTGCTTATCTTTTCCTTGCAGATTTGCAGCAGATTAAAATCTGCATAATGTCAATTCTTGCAGCGTATTTCACCTGTACTAATGGGGAAAAATACGTGACAAAAGGATGGCAAAAATGTAGAAAAAATAAATAAATGTATTTTACGCAACTTTCTTCCAGCCAACACATTAGTATATGCAGCAGAATTTTCTCCTGCAAATCCTGAACATGTGCACATAGCCTTAGTGCCTGTCCTGTGTCCCCATTATTCACTATAAGCACTTGATAGCATCAAAATGAATTTGAAAGTAGGAGAAGATGCTATCAGGTACTGAGCATCCTCTGCCACCTCCCAATTCATTACAAATCCATGACAGCATCTTCTTCCACTTTTCAATTCATTATAAAGGGTCATATGCACCTTACTGCCTTCTCTCCCAATCCAAATAAAATTTTAAATTCTCGATAGCATCACGATGAGGACACTATCAGGGGCTTAGCACTCTCCTCTACCACCAAATTCATTTTACATCCATATCTAACATCCTCCTCCCCTCCCTCTGTTCATAAGTTCATTATAAGTCCCCCTTCCTCCCATCCCAATCCCCCACACCCCTCATTGTCCTCCTCCCCCCACATCCCATTATTGTCCTCCTCCCAACTCTATCATTGCCCTCCTCATCACCTCCATCATTACCATCTTCACCACCATCTCCATCATTGCCCTCTCTACCACCTCTGTCATTGTTCTTCCCTCCACCTCCATCATTGCCTTCTCCCCCACCACCCATCATTGCCCTTTCCACCACCTCTATCATTGTTTTCTCCCCCACCAACCCCATCATTGCTCTCTTCAACATCTCCATCATTGCCTCTCCCCCACCACCCCCATGATTGCCTTTTTCACCACCTCTATCATTGCTTTCTCCCCACCACCTCCATCATTGTTCTATCCTTCCACCACAATCATTGTCCTCTCCACCACCTCCATCATTGCTTTCTCCCCACCATCCCATAATTGACCTTTCCACCACCTCCATCATTGCCTTCTCCCCCACCACCCCATCATTTCCCTTTCCACCACCTTTATTGTTGCTTTCTCCCCATCACCCCATCATTGTCCTCTCCACCACCTCCATCATTACTTTCTCCCCACCTTCCCCATAATTGCCCTTTCCACCACCTCCATCATTGCCTTCTCCCAACCACACCGTCATTGCCCTTTCCACCACCTCTATCATTTCTTTCTCCCCCCCCATCCCAATCATTGCCCTCTCCATCACCTCTATCACTGCCCTACCCACCACACACACAGCACCACTCATCTTTCCACACATATCCCGAAGTGGCAGTATATTTGTCGCCAGCAGCTTTCTATCTGACATAGACGCTGCAGAGATCACTCCCTGTCCACCGCACATGAAGGCAATCTGGCAATGGGCCCAGGGAGTCTCAGGGCTTAAAAAACAGGCCAGATTGCCCTCAGTGTTAGCGGCCCTGCAGGGCCCCCTCAACCTCTGGGCCCTGGTGCAGCTGCACATGCAGTATGTCCACCCCTGAGCTAAACTGAACCAGAAGGTTTTGCTAACCCTGAGCAGGGCGGATCCCTACAGCGGCAGAGGCTGTGAGATACCATTTTGTTTTGTTTTCCTTTTTTTGCCTGAAGGGCTGTGTTTATTTTCTGGTTCATGTTGCTTTATGCTGTATATACAATAAACCAAAGGAAGATTTAAGGAGACAGTGTACCTGTGTCCACCTCAGTGCGCAGCAGAGTGAGCCAGTCTAATACAGGATTGAAGATGGTTAGTGTGGGAGGGACAGGCATCCAGGCTCTGAGGGGACAGCAAAAATATCCTGATGGATATGGTTGATTTTGTCAAGGAAATAAGTGGCAGAAGTGGAGAGCGGAATATCAAAGAGGATGTTAAAGTCCCCCATGCTGCTCTTTGTAGTGTATTGTGTAAGTGGCACATTTTAACATTTTTATTTAGGGCACTTGTGTGGGTGTGGTCTAAGAATAGCACTGTTATTTGGTTAGTATACTGAATGACAGTATTTATGTATTCATACACTGAATGACAGTACATTATTTATTTGGACAGCATGAGAAAGTACTACATAGGGTGATAATTGTAAGGCTGTCATAAAATAATGTGCCCACCTTACATGTCATTACCTTTTTTGTGTTCCAAAATTATAGCCATGATAGAGATTAACTTTTATCGCAGGTTCACTTTGAATATGTCTTTTTGTAGATGTGCCAAGTCTTTAAAGTGTATATTTTAGTACAGATTTATGGCCCATCAAATGATATTTAAAGGATTCAGCCACTCATTTAAAAACCAAACATTTCTTTTAATTACTGCAAATTTTATCTCTTGAGTAAAGAGTTCTTACTCACAATGCCCTTGTATCTCTCAACATTAGCACTGTGTTCCTCAGAGGCCTCTGCACATTAATATGTCTATTATTTTTAGGAGATGGGATTCACAGCACTACAGATAATCCTTGAGTTCAGCAAATGTAAAACTTCTAAAAGTTGCACAGATTTGTTTTATATGCAAAAGATTTTTATGTTATATTACTCAATTTAGAGTTCACTAAAAAGTCACATGATGAAAGTTTCCGACATGTTACTGAATAAAACCAATGTTCTTCAACAGGAAAGATAAATGATGAAGAAACCAAAAAAAGTTACCTAATCGGTAATAACCTGCCATGAGCAAATTATGACAGTTATAAAATATTTTTTTCCAACAAATACAATTTTAGTTCTTTGTTTTACTGTAGTAACACGCTTATACTTTTATACAGGAGCCCCAATTAGGTTCTTTGCAATACAGTTGTCCAAACAGAAATAGTATGCACCCTTGACTTAGGGTTAGGGCAAATATATGGTGGGCAAATAATCTTATGTCTATGGCTCTTTATTAGTGTTGAGCGATACGATACTGCAAATATCGGGTATCGGCCGATATTAGCTGTATCGGCCTTTCGATTCCGAATACCGATATTTTCGTCATATCGAATACCGGAATCGGATTTGTCACTGTCACTGTGAGTGTCCGTCGGTCGGGCCTTTCAGGAGTCAGCGGCACTTACCTGGCAGAAGATCTCCGGCGGTCACGTCCTGGACTGCTTGATGGCCGCCATTATCTTCTCCCTGGCGGTCACATGCAGTTTTTCGCGATAACTGCAGTGACTGCAGGGTAATCCCGGCCGTAAACCAGTCCGATGACGTCACCGCCGGGGAAGCAGGTAATCAGCTGTGCTGCGCCGGGATGACAGGCTCTGCCTGTCATTCTGATGTAGCAGAGCTGGATCGTCGTGGGACACTCGTTACTATGGACTGCGTCGGTCAGGTGGTATACTTTTTTTTTTTTTTTTTCATTTTTTTACAGGAGATCGATGGCGTTGCAGGATGAGACTGTAATAAAAGTAATGAAAACTGTGTTTTTTTTTTTTTATTAAATTAAAAAACTTTTTTATGAACATTCACCCGTCCGGGTACATCAACAATTTAACTATTTACATACAGGGATCCTGTCCGGGTTATTTATAATTCTTTGGCAGGGGTGTTCCAGGTACCACCTGGTACTCTTCTGATGCTTGCCAAACATCCGAGGCACCAAGGACCACCAGGACCTGATGACGTCGTGTGGCCTGTACAGTCAAGTCGTGACCCGCTATCTGGGTCTGTGTGGCCACCTCTTTCATCTCCCTCCGGGTCTGGAACCCTATGTCCCGGACTGAACGAACCCCAGGGGGCCTAACAGCGCCGGGTACGGGCCAGCTATACTTATCATGTCCATAGCTGGGGCTGCTGAGGAGACCACTGAGGGAGGCTGGGGAGATTTACGGCGTGGGGTGGGCACTTTTGCAGAGGCCTGATGTGGGAGGCTGAAGGCTCCGAGGGTCTCACAGGTTCCTGACACTCTGGGGAGTAGGGGTCGCACCTGGTAACATTTAGGGCGTACCATCCATTGTAACCCCAGTGTCGGGTGTAAGTCACCAAGTCTCCTGGCAACAGGTCCCTCCCCGGGTGTCCTTCTGGGAGGTGAGCCTCCACGTCCCGCCGGTTCACAAAAACTTCTAAATAAAGTCCAGGCTCCTGGATGAAGCCCCAACCACCTTTCAATTTAAAGCTCCGTACTGCACCCTTACGCCGCGGCTCCCACAGGGTTCCTTTATCTTTTCTCACCCGGTCCTTATCTGCCCGGTCCTTCTCCAGCTGACGCTGGCGAAGCTTTTGGGTTTCTCGCTGCTCCCTTTGTCGCTCTGCTTCCCTCTCCCAACGTCTCCACTCTTCCTCCTGACGCCGGTTGAAATTCTCCTCCACCAGCAGATCCATGTCTCCACCATCAAACTGCAGCTTACACTGTCCGGTTTGCGGCAGCTCTCCTGGCGCCCCCCAGTCCTGGCGGCGCTCACCTGCGGAGGAAGCAGCCGGCTCTGGAACAGATGACAGTCGGGGCTCCGGTACAGGCAGGTAGTGCTCTGGTGCCTGCGCGGCCTCCTCCATGAGGACGGGTGTCGCTTCTTCTGTCTCAGCGACGGGGGCAGACAGCGGGATCTGGGGTGCTGCCGGTGCAGAGTTTTTGGCAGGAACGGGTGCCTCCACTGCGACAACGTCAACCGGATCACATTGCAAGGGCTGGGATGCCCGCACGGACTCCTCTACTAGAACGGGTGCCTCACCTTCCGGTACAGACACTTCAGGTAAGAGGGATTGGCGCCGCTCCAAGTTTAGTTTTAGGGCACGCCAGCTGGCTTCCATCCTGGCGACCTCCTCCCGGTGCCGGGCCAGGCCTCTTAGGGTATCCTCCGCTTCTTGCAGCGTAGGAGGGTTTCCAGGCTGGGTGCCCAACGGTGGTTCCGTGGCGATCGGGTCGCTTCCGTGGGGGGAGAGCTCTGACTGCTCCATCCCTTCACACTTCTGCTCGTGTCCATTAGCCATCTCTGCCAAGTCACATGTGTCATTAGCATCTGGAGAGGGCCCCTCTTTTGTAGTGAGGCGGGACATTCGTGTTAGTTTCCGCACACTGAGGAGGATGAGGAGGCGGAACTGAAGAGCTGTGGGCACGATGTTACATTGCAGTACCATTTACAGTGGTCGGCCATCGTTTTCGCGCCACTCAGTGAGTGTACACCCACGAAGAGCACGCCCTTCTTCTTCACCGGTGCCTCGTCGTGACGCAGATATGGTTGAAAAATGGCAAATACATTCTCTGATGATTTTAGCAATTCTCAAGCACAAAACCAGTTCAATTCAGGCACACAGGACTCGCTTATAGCGAGCTACAGAATCCTGTTCGTGACGCCCAAGTTGAGTCGCACAGAGCCAGAGGTTTTGGGGGTACTCGGCACCGAGCCCGTCGACTTCTATGGGGTATGTCACGGCTTTACCCGGCAATTGAATCAGAGTCTATTTTACTATGTAGAAGTGTATAAACTATAAATATATGTATATATATATGTCACAATGACATGTATATATATATATATGTATTCTATGTGTGTATATTTTGTGTTTACAACGAAAGAAAGGGTTTTCTTTGTTGCGATATTTTGTTCCCATAGACTTACATGGGACTTCCGGTATCAGAATCGGATATCGACGATATTTAGTGATATCGGCGATACCATTTCGATACGATATTTTTAGATATCGAGCAGTATCGCTCAACACTACTCTTTATTATACGACTTTTAGAAAATATTGAGCAAAGAAACAGAACTAAGAATTGTTGCGTAGCCAATCTAACAAGTTAGTATTAAAGAAAATCACAAGGGCTTATGTTTACAAGGGTCTTTCTTTATTTCAGGTAAAGATATATATTACAGTTTAATCAAAAGAATACTGGCTTTTTACAATCTTTTAACTAAGACTGATTTAGATTACTGGAAATCCACTTTAAAAGTCAGGGCTGAATTGTTGAAACTTAGAGGAAAACAGCTTTACCGTCTCACACAATCATCATTTTTCTATTTCCATGATATACATGTTCTGGCAACAAGGCAGGAGAGGCAATTTCATTAAGATTAACTTTCAATGTCTGCTGGAGCTATTATTTTGACATTTTGACAAAGGAAGACGATCCAGCTTCAATGACCTAATCAATATCACCATTCTCTGTCTTTAACAAGTGTCAGCTGTACCAATTACCTGCCTGCACCCAATGCATTTTCATCTAAGTATACAATTAAAATCTGGTGAATGTACAATGACATTTATTTCAAGAGTGTAAAAAATACAGGCAGCTTGTAATGTAGGCCTGAATACACAAAATGCTGTAAATAGACAAAAACATGGTATCTATCATACACATTGCAGTCATGATAATCCATGCCATAATCATAAAGGCTGCAAAATATGAAGTTACCTTAATTTATATTCTAAGGTGAGCTATGTTCTAGCTCTCTTTCTCAAGGTGTGCACTATTAATAAAATATTACTGCAGAGTTAACGGGTGAAGCACATAATTCACATAAGCACAAGGCGCTATGGATACAGGCACTCAAAGAAGTTTTTTTTTTTCATTTACAACCCTAATACCAAGAAAGTTGAGGCAATTGGTAAAGAGTAAAGAAAACAAGAATGCAATGATTTGGAAATCTCTCATAGCCATAATTATTTCACAACATAATATAGAACACAGATCAGAAATTGAAGTTTAGACATTTTTCCTTTTCATTTGAAAAAAATTATTAGTGGTACTAATGAAAAACAGCTTTAGGGTCAATTTGCAACTAAGTCACATGACAGTGTATAAAAAGAGCATGTTAGAGAGGCCAATTTTCTTAGAAGTAATGATGGTCAGAGGAACAATATCAGAATAGTATTCCTAAATGTAAAATTGCAAAGACTTTGAATAGCCCATGACCTACATTACACAAAATCACCAAAAGATCCATATGCAAATTGCCTCTTCAAAAAAAGAGGACTTGTACTCTATAGCGCCACCTATTGGAAGTAGCGATCCTACAAGTCACAATCAACCCTTTAACGAGTCTTGTAATATGACTTAGGATAAAAGCCAAATCAGTATCTCCATTTGCAGACACGGTGTTTCGGACTATTGGTCCTCTCAGTGCAAAGTAGGAGAGATCTGATTTGGCTAGATGAGAGGCTCTGGACTGAGATCTAAGGGGTAAGGTCTCTCCTTGTGGAGCGTGACATACCAGCTCTGGCGTGTCAAGGTAAGGAGGCTTATTCGCTGTGCAATGCTCCTCTGGGAAATTTAATATGCAAATTGCCTCTTCAAAAAAAGAGGACTTGTACTCTATAGCGCCACCTATTGTAAGTAGCGATCCTACAAGTCACAATCAACCCTTTAACGAGTCTTGTAATATGACTTAGAATAAAAGCCAAATCAGTATCTCCATTTGCAGACACGGTGTTTCGGACTATTGGTCCTCGTCAGTGCAAAGTAGGAGAGATCTGATTTGGCTAGATGAGAGGCTCTGGACTGAGGTCTAAGGGGTAAGGTCTCTCCTTGTGGAGAGTGACATACCGGCTCTGGCGTGTCAAGGTAAGGAGGCTTATTCGCCGTGCAATGCTCCTCTGGGAAATTTATTTTGCAAATTGCCTCTTCAAAAAAAGAGGACTTGTACTCTATAGCGCCACCTATTGGAAGTAGCGATCCTACAAGTCACAATCAACCCTTTAACGAGTCTTGTAATATGGCTTAGGATAAAAGCCAAATCAGTATCTCCATTTGCAGACACGGTGTTTCGGACTATTGGTCCTCGTCAGTGCAAAGTAGGAGAGATCTGATTTGGCTAGATGAGAGGCTCTGGACTGAGGTCTAAGGGGTAAGGTCTCTCCTTGTGGAGAGTGACATACCAGCTCTGGCGTGTCAAGGTAAGGAGGCTTATTCGCCGTGCAATGCTCCTCTGGGAAATTTAATATGCAAATTGCCTCTTCAAAAAAAGAGGACTTGTACTCTATAGCGCCACCTATTGGAAGTAGCGATCCTACAAGTCACAATCAACCCTTTAACGAGTCTTGTAATATGACTTAGGATAAAAGCCAAATCAGAGAGAGAGATCTGATTTGGCTAGATGAGAGGCTCTGGACTTTTTGAAGAGGCAATTTGCATATTAAATTTCCCAGAGGAGCATTGCACAGCGAATAAGCCTCCTTACCTTGACACGCCAGAGCTGGTATGTCACTCTCCACAAGGAGAGACCTTACCCCTTAGACCTCAGTCCAAAAGATCCAGGGATTCTCAAAAAATGTGTGTGCTTAACCCCTTAACCCCCAAGGGTGGTTTGCACGTTAATGACGGGCCAATTTTTACAATTCTGACCACTGTCTCTTTATGAGGTTATAACTCTGGAACGCTTCAACGGATCTTTGCGATTCTGAGAATGTTTTCTCATAATATATTGCGTTTATTTATGAAAAAATGGAAATATGGCGAAAGTTTTGAAAATTTTGCAATATGTCACACAAAATAGTTGCTAAATAACATTTCCCACATGTCTACTTTACATCAGCACAATTTTAGAACCAAATTTTTTTTTGTTAGGAAGTTATAAGGGTTAAAAGTTGACCAGCGATTTTGATTTTTACAACAAAATGTACAAAACCATTTTTTTAGGGACCACTTCACATTTGAAGTCGCTTTGAGGGGTCTGTATGGCAGAAAATACCCAAAGGTGACACCATTCTAAAAACTGCACCCCTCAAGGTACTCAAAACCACATTCAAGAAGTTTATTAACCCTTCACGAGCTGAAGCAATATGGAAGGAAAAAATGAACATTTAACTTTTTAGTAACAAAAATGATATTTTACAATTTTTTTTATTTTAATAAGGGTAAAAGGAGAAAATGGACAGATAAAGTTGTTGTGCAATTTCTCCTGAGTACGCCAATGCCCCATATGTGGGGGAAAACCACTGTCTGGGCGCACGGCAGGGCTCGGAAGGGAAGGAGCGCCGTTTGACCTTTTCAAACCAAAATTGGCTGGAATTGAGATTGGACGCCATGTCGCGTTTAGAGAGCCCCTGATGTGCCTAAACAGTGGAAACCCCCACAAGTTACACCATTTTGGAAACTACACCCACTAAGGAACTTATCTAAATCTGTTGTGAGCACTTTGAACCCTCAAGCGTTTCACAAAAGTTTATAATGCCTAGGTGTGAAAAAAAACAAAAATTTCCACAAAAATGATTTTTTAGTCCCCAATTTTTTATTTTTCCCAAGGAAATTGGACCCCAATAGTTGTAGTCCAATTTGTCCTGAGTACGCTGATACCCGATGTGTGGGGGGAAAATACTGTTTGGGTGCACGGCAGGGCTCGGAAAGGAAGCAATGATGTTTTGAAATGCAGACTTTGATGGGTGTCATGTTCAATTTGAAGAGCCCCTGATGTGCCTAAACAGTGGAAACCCCCCATAAGTGACCCCATTTTGGAAACCAGACCCCCAAGGAACTTATCTAGATGTGTGGTGAGAACTTTGAACCCCCAAGTGCTTCACAGAAGTTTATAACATAGAGCCATAAAAATAAAAAATCATATTTTTTTCCACAAAAATGATAATTTTGCCCCAATTTTTTATTTTCCCAAGGGAAACAGAAGAAATTAGACCCACGAGTTATTGTGCAATTTGACCTGAGTACGCTGATACCCCATATGTAGGGGTAAACTACTGTTTGGGCACATGGCAGAGCTCAGAAGGGAAGGAGCACCGTTTGACTTTTTCAATGCAGAATTAGCTGGAATTGAGATCAGACGCCATGTCTCGTTTGGAGAGCCCCTGATGTGCCTAAACAGTGGAAACCCCCAATTCTAACTCCAACCCTAACCCCAACACACCCCAAACCCTAGTCCCAACCCTAACCATAACCCTAACACACTCCTAACCCTAATCCCAACCCTAACCCTATTCTTAACTTTAGCCCCAACCCTGACCCTAACCCTAATGGGAAAATGGAAATAAATACATTTTTAAAAATTTTATTATTTTTCCCTAACTAAGGGAGTAATAAAGGTTGGTTTGATTTACTATTTGTAGCGGGTTTTTGTGTTTGGCAGCTGTCACACGCTAATAGATGCTTTTTATTGCAGAAAATAGTTTTTGCATCACCACATTTTGAGAGCTATAATTTTTTCTTATTTTGGCCCACAGAGTCATGTGAGGTCTTATTTTTTGAGGGACGAGTTGACGTTTTTATTGGTACCATTTTTGGGCACATGACATGTTTTGATCGCTTTTTATTACGATTTTTGGGAGGTTAGAATGAACAAAAATCAGCAATTCATGAATTTCTTTTGGGGGGGGCGCTTATACCTTTCCACATGTGGTAAAATAGATAAAGCGTTTTTAATCTTTGGGTCAGTACGATTACGGTGATACCTCATTTATATCAATTTTTTATGTTTTGTCGCTTTTATACAATAAAAACAATTACATATAAAAAATAATTATTTTTGCATCGCTTTATTCTGCGAGCTATAACTTTTTTCGCTGATGATGCTTTGTGGTGGCTCGTTTTTTGCAGGACAAGATGATGTTTTCAGCGGTACCATGTTTATTATATCCGTCTTTTTGATCGCGTGTTATTCCACTTTTTGTTCGGCTCTATGATGATAAAACATTGTTTTTTTGCATTTTTTTTTTAAGTGGTTCACTAAAGAGGTTAACTAGTGGGACAGTTTTACAGAGCGGGTCGTTACGGACGCGGCAATACTAAATGTGTGTACTTTTATTGTTGTTTTTTTTTACATTAAAGAAATAAATTTATTTGGGAATATTTTTTTTTTTATTTATTTAGGATTTTTTTTTTACACATGTTTATTTTTATTTTTTTTACATTCTTACTTTGTCCCAGGGTGGGACATCACTGTATAATATCAGATCACTGGTCTGACAGTTTGCATAGCACTCTGTCAGACCATAGATCTGACAGGCACTGCAGCAGGCTTTCTCAGTGCTTGCTCTCAGCAGGCACTGAGGAAGCCGCCTCCCTGCAGGACCCGGATGGACCCCGCGGCCATCTTGGATCTGTGGGTTGCAGGGAGGAGGCCCTTGGAATAGCGCGATCACATTGCGCTGTTCTGAGGGTCTAAGGGAAGCACGCAGGGAGCCCTCTCCCTGCGCAATGCTTCCCTATGCCCCTGGTACACTGCGATCATCTTTGATTGCAGTGTGCCAGGGTTAATGTGCCGGGTGTCATCTGTGATAATCAGCTGACACCCGGCCACGATCAGCTGCGCTCCCCCCGGGAGCACAGCTGATCGCCTCTGATGTACTATCCCGTCCTTGGGAATTAAGTCCCAGGGCACATGGACGGGATAGTACGTCAGATGACAGAAAGGGGTTAAGAGACAAGGCCAATCACTCAATATGCTTAGGAGTAATTCCAGAAATCCTTATCTGTAAACACAGTTTGAGGTGTTATTTACAAATGCCAGTTAAAGCTCTATCATGCAAAGAAGAAGCCAAATATCAACACAATACAGAAACGCTGCCGTCTTCTCTGGGAAAAACTCAGTAAAAATAGACTGAATAAAAATGGAAAAAACTGCTCTGTGGTCAGATGAAGCAAAAGCTACATTATAAATCTATCACAACAGTATGACTTTGCAAAGAAGAGTTCCTGTGGTGAACTGGCCACCTGCAGTTTAGGCCATACATCAACAGAAAACATTTGCCGCATTATGAAATGAAAAATCCAGCAACGAAGACCTGGCACTGTTGAGTTGCTACAATCCTACATAAGACAAGAATAGGACAACACTTCTAAGACTTCAGCAATTGGTCTTGTCACTTCCCAAAAGTTTGCAGACTGTTGAAAAAGAATAGGGGATGCTACACAATGTTGGACACGGACTTGTCCAAACTTTTTTGAGATGTGCTGCTGCCATCAATTTCTAAATGACTTACCATATATACTTGTGTATAAGCCGAGATTTTCAGCCCATTTTTTAGGGCTGAAAGTCCCCCTCTAGGCTTATACGCGGGTCATATACAGGGGTCGGCGGGAGGGGGAGCGGGGATCATACTCACCCCTCCGCTGGCGTGGTCTCTGCAGCCCCCCTGCTTCTCCCACGATCTCCGGCTCCTTCCTGCAGCGGTCACATGGCACCGCTCATTAAAGTCATGAATATGCACATATTCATGACTTTAATAAGCGGTACCATGTGACCGCTGTAGGAAGGAAGCGCTGCGGAGTGCGCCGGGAGAAGAGGAGAGGCCTCAGAGACGCACCGGCGGAGGGGTGAGTATAGCGATATTTACCTGTCCCATTCCACCGCTGAACGCTGCGTTCTCGTCTGACTCCTCTGGCTGTGAATGATCAGGCAGAGGGCGCGATGACGTCGTTAGTAAGCGCCGCGCCCCCTGCCAGATCATTCATATCCAGAGGAGTCAAACGGGGACGCAGCGTGCAGCGGTGGAATAGGGCAGGTAAATATCTCAGGTGCCGGGGTCCTGAGCGAGCGGTGACACCGGCACCTGTCCCCCATAGCGCGCCGGTGTCACCACCTGCTCAGGACACCGGCACCTGGCCCCCAGCGACGAGAGGTGAGTATGTCATTTTTTTTTTTTTTTTTGCAGCAGCAGCAGCATATGAGGCCTATACTATGGAGCATATGGGGCATAATTGTGCAGCATATAGGGGCATAATCTGTGGAACATATGGGGGCATAATCTGGAGCATATGGGGGCATAATTTGGAGCATATGGGGGCATAATCTGTGGAACATATGGGGCATAATCTGGAGCATATGGGGCATAATCTGTGGAACATATGGGGCATAATCTGGAGAATATGGGGGCATAATCTGTGGAACATACGGGGGCATAATCTGGAGCATATGGGGCATAATCTGTGGAACATATGGGGGCATAATATAGAGCATATGGGGGCATAAGCTGTGGAACATATGGGGCATAATCTGGAGCATATGGGAGCATATGGGGGCATAATCTGTGGAACACATGGAGCATAATCTGGAGCATATGGGGGCATATTCAGTGGAAGATATTGGGGCATAATCTGGAGCATATGGGGGCATAATCTGTGGATCATACGGGGCATAATCTGTAGAATATATGGGGGCATAATCTGGAGCATATGGGGGCATAATCTCTGAAGCATATTGGGCATAATCTGGAGCATATGGGGGGCATAATCTGGAGCATATGGGGGCATAATCTGTGCAGCATATTGGGCATAATCTGTGCAGCGTATGGGGGCATAATCTGTGGAGCATCATATGGGGGCATAATCATTTTTCACCCTAAGCTTATATGCGAGTCAATAAGTTTTCCCAGTTTTTTGTGGCAAAATTAAGGGGGTCAGCTTATACACGGGTCGGCTTATACATGAGTATATACGGTAATTTTTCAAATGAAATGAAAAAATGTCCATCTCTCAACTTGTGATTTGTGGGTTATGAAGGTTATGAATAAAATATGGCTATAAAAAATTTCCAAATCATTGCATTCTTGTTTACATTTTACACAGTATCCCATTTTTTTTTTAGCAATGGGGGATGTGTTAATGTATTACATTTATTTATAGTCATGAGAAAAACTAAGTGCAATCTCTTTAAATATTATGGATTTTAGTATCAGGAAATAATAAAACAAATACATCAAACCCTTTGAAGGTCCTAAAATTAACTAAATACAACCTCAGATGAACACATGACAAATTACATATTGTCATTATTTATTTGACAAAAACTATACCTAAATACAGGAGGAGTGTGAGAAAAATTGAGTACACCCTTACTGCTCCATAAGATGTAAAAGGACAAGTAGTAGTCAGGTGCTGCTAATCACATTGACAACCTCTAAAAAAGCAGAAGTTTTGGTAATTTGCTGGTTTGGAGAATTCAGACATGTGCTAACACAATGTCAAGTAGGAAAGGCATCAGCAATGGTATTAGAGAAGCAATTGTTGTTGCCCATAAACTGGGAAAGCATTATAAGACCATTTTCACATTTTTAACTAGGCTATTCACAAGTAGAAAAATTAAACAAAATTGATTATCTTCCCAGGAGTGGACATACCAGCAAATTCACTCCAAGGTCAGTCCATGCAATGCTCAAAGGAATTGCGACAGACCCAAGAGATGCAGCTCAGACTCTAATAGCAACAACATTTTAAATGTTTAAGTTTATAATAGTAAAATTAGAAAAAGGCAGAGCAAGTATGGCTTGTTTAGAAGAAGGACCACTTGCTAGTAGAAAGCATTGTCTTTCTGAAATGAACATGTAAGCACTACTAAAGTTCTGGAACAATGCCCTTTGAACAGAGGTGACCTAGGAAGAGCTATTAGCACATGATGCCCTGTGCCAGACATAGAATATCAGCACAAACATATTATAACACCTGTCAAGCACATTGGTGAAGGGGTATTGATCTGGAATTGTTTTGCTGTTAGAGGGTCTGAGCAACTAGTAGTTATTAGCGATGAACTCCTCCGCATGCCAAATTATTTAGCGTCAAATGTGAGTCCATCACTTCAAAAGTTAAAGCTTGGCTGAAAATTTTTAGTGCAACAGGACAATAAGCCCACTAGCAAATCTACATCATAATGTCTGAAAAGGAGAAGAATCATAGAATCATTGAATGGTAGATTTGGAAGGGGCCTCCTGGGTCATCTGGTCCAACCCCCTGCACAAAGCAGGAGTCACTAAATCAACCCAGACAGATGTCTGTCCAGCCTCTGTTTGAGGACTTCCATTGAAGGATAACTCACCACCTCTCGTGGCAGCCTGTTCCACTCATTGATCACCCTCACTGTCAAATTTTTTTCTAATATCTAATCTGTGTCCCCTCCCATTCAGTTTCATCCCATTGCTTCTAGTCTTTCCTTATGCAAATGAGAATAAAGATGATCCTTCTACAATGTGACAGCCCTTGAGATATTTGTAGACAGCTATTAAGTCCCCTCTCAGTCTTCTTTTTTGCAAGCTAAACATTCCCAAATCCTGTAACCATTCCTCATAGGACATGGTTTGCAGACTGGTCACCTTTCTGGTCGCTCTTCTCTGAACTTGCTCCAGTTTTTTATGTCTTTTTTTAAAATGTGGTGCCCAAAACTGGACACCGTATTCCAGATGAGGTCTGACCAAAGAGGAGTAGAGGGCAATATTGACTTCATGTGATCTAGACTGTATGCTTCTGTTAATACATCCCAGAATTGAATTTGCCTTTTTTTGCTGCTGCATCACACTGTTGACTCATGTTCAGTCTGTGATCTAATAGTATACCCAAGTCTATTTCACATGTGCTGTTGCTTAGCCCTATTCCTCCCATTCTGTATATGCAACTTTCATTTTTATTGCCCAGATGTAGTACTTTGCATTTTTCCCTGTTAAAAACCATTCTGTTAGTTGATGCCTACTGCTCTAGTTTATTGATATCTTTTTGAATCCTCTTTCTCTCCTCTAGTTTTACCAATCCTTCCTAGCTTTGTGTCATCAGCAAATTTAATCAGTTTACCCTCAATACAACAACAATGGAGGGCCCAGAATAGAGCCCTGTGGTACCCCACTTGAGACATTCTTCAACTGGATGTGCAGCCATTTACAACCACTCTTTGGGTCCGTTCATTATGCCAGTTATGAATCAGTTGCCTTGTCCATTCCATACTTAGTCATTTCTTCAATAAGGATTGTGTGAGATACTTTGTCAAATGCTTTGCTGAAGTCAAAATATACTGTATCTACAGCATTTCCCTGATCCATCCAGTCAGTGATTCTGTCATAGAAAGAAATTAAGTTAGTCTGACATGACTTATTAGTTACAAACACCTGCTGACTCTGGTTAGTTACTTCATTCTTATCCAGGTAATTACATACATGTTTAATAATTTGTTCAAAGATCTTTCCTGGTTTAGAAGTCAGACTCACCAGCCTATAGTTCCCTGGGTCCACCTTCTTCCCCTTTTTGAATATAGGAACAACATTTGCTCTTCTCCAGTCTTCTGGGACTTCTGCTGTTCTCCAATAATTTTCAAAGATTATGGGGAGTGGTTCAAAAATTTATTCTTCTATCTCCTTGCTATCTCATGGCCCAGTCAAAGTCCAGACTTCAATCCTGTTGAAACACTGTAGCAGGATCTTAAAGAGGATGACAAGAGAATTTCAGCTTTTACCAAATGAGATAAGAAGACATCTGAATCCGAAGTACAAGTTTCTTTATTACTTGTAGATTACTATTGGAGATTGTAAGCTCTCACGAGCAGGGTCATCTTATTTTGCCTTAATTATTGTATTGTTAATGTTGTTACTTATGGCTTGTGTTTTGAAACTGTTAAACTGTAAAGCGCTGCGGAATATGTTGGCGCTATATAAATAAAGATTATCATATTATTACTTGCTAGCAACAGAGACAACAGAGTAATTGAAGTATAAGCATGGTGTCTGTCGTTAATACATTTTGATCAAGCTTAAGTAAGTAATATAATGAATGGTTAACATACCTAATACTCATATATACTGCTCAAAAAAATAAAGCAAACACTCAAATAACACATCCTAGATCTGAATGAATGAAATATTCTCATTGAATACTTTGTTCTGTACAAAGTTGAATGTGTTGACAATAAAATCACACAAAAATCATCAATGGAAATCAAATTTATTAACCAATGGAGGCCTGGATTTGGAGTCACACACAAAATTAAAATGGAATGTAATGTCCTTAAAACAAGTCAAAATGATGCTCTGTAGCGTGTGTGGCCTCCACGTGCCTGTATGACCTCCCTGTGTCTGTATGACCTCCCTTCAATGCCTGGGCATGCTCCTGATGAGGCGGTGGATGGTCTCCTAAGGGATCTCCTCCCAGACCTGGACTAAAGCATCCGCCAACTCCTGGACAGTCTGTGGTGCAACGTGACGTTGGTGGATGGAGCGAGACATGATGTCCCAGATGTGCTCAATCGGATTCAGGTCTGGGGAACGGGCGGGCCAGTCCATTGCTTCAATGCCTTCATCTTGCAGGAACTGCTGACACACTCCAGCCACATGAGGTCTGGCATTGTCCTGCATTAGGAAGAACCCAGGGCCAACTGCACCAGCATATGGTCTCACAAGGGGTCTGAGGATATCATCTCGGTACCTAATGGCAGTCGGGCTACCTCTGGCGAGCACATGGAGGGCTGTGCGGCCCTCCAAAGAAATGCCACCCCACACCATTATTGACCCACTGCCAAACCGGTCATGCTGAAGGATTTTGCAGGCAGCAGATCGCTCTCCATGGTGTCTCCAGACGCTGTCACATCTGTCACATGTGCTCAGTGTGAACCTGCTTTCATCTGTGAAGAGCACAGGGTGCCAGTGGCGAATTTGCCAATCCTGGTGTTCTGTGACATATGCCAAGCGTTTTGCACGGTGTTGGGCTGTGAGCACAACCCCCATTTGTGGACGTCCGGCACTCAGACCATCCTCGTGGAGTCGGTTTCTAACCGTTTGTGCAGGCACGTGCACATTTGTGGCCTGCTGGAGGTCATTTTGCAGGGGCAGTGCTCCTCCTGTTCCTCCTTACATAAAGGCGGAGGTAGCGGTTCTGCTGCTGGGTTCTTGCCCTCCTACGGCCCCCTCCACATCTCCTGGTGTACTGGCCTGTCTCCTGGTAGAGCCTCCAGCCTCTGGACACTACGCTGACAGACACAGCAAACCTTCTTGCCACAGCTCGCATTGATGTGCCATCCTGGATGAGTTGCACTACCTGATTCACTTGTGTGGGTTGTAGAGTCCGTCTCATGCTACCACAAGTGTGAAAGCACAACCAACTTTCAAAAGTGACCAAAATATCAGCTAGAAAGCATTGGTGCTGAGATGTGGTCTGTGGTCCCCACCTGCAGAACCACTGCTTTATTGCGTGTGCCTTGATAATTGCCAATAATTTCCATCTGTTGTTATTCCATTTGCACAACAGCATGTGAAATTGATTTTCAATCAGTGTTGCTTCCTAAGTGGACAGTTTGATTTCACAGAAGTATGATTTACTTGGAGTTATATTCTGTTGTTTAAGTGTTCCCTTACTTTTTTTGAGCAGTGTATTAAAAGCAGCGTAATCCTGTTCTTGCAGCAAGCTATAGATACTATACTAAGAATACAATGTTCCACAGGTGCAGTTTACTGTTTCTACACACTTCTCAGAAATTCAGTCTTGGGTCAGAGATAACATCTGTTATGTTGCTTACTTTCCAGACACACTATAAGCCTTTTGATAAAACTATATTTCTATAACTAAGGTTATACAGTTTTAATCACTCAAAATGATCATATTACTATAATGAATAAATTATGCACTTACTACAACATTTTTTATAAATTTCCCTTTTGTAAATTTCAATATAATTTCTGCATACACAACCCGGCTCTTGTTTTCCTATTATGGTTTTTGCAAGACCCTTCACACTTCAGAGTCTTGATTATTTTCGGGAAGGTTTAATATTGATAATCATCAAGTTCCATAGTCTCTGTTCTCTAATACATAGTCTTTGTTATGGCAGAGTTAGTCTGATTCGACCACATGGCTGAGTAGTTGTCACAGTGGGATAAATTGATCTGTTCTCTACAAAAGTCGCCCTGGACCTTTTTGAAGTCGTGTTCTTTCCCTGGAAGACCAAAACAAATATAGTTACCAGGTTAAGAAAGCAGCTGTGGTGGGATAACCAGTTTCTTAGGCTGTGGTTCCACGGTCCGGAACCACAGCGCTTTGGACGGAGCGGAAATTCCGCTAAGTCTAAGCCCCGCCCCCTTTATGACGCGCGATCTTTCCGGAGGTGTTCAGGACACCTCCGGAACACCTCCGGAAAGAGCGCAGGGCTACATAGCCCTGTGTTAATTCTGTTGTGGCGACGCACCGTCGCCGCAATACGCGAGGACATGCTGCGGTCTAAACAGACGCGCCGCATGTCCGTTTACGCAGGTCTGCCACCTGCGTATTGTTACGCATAGTGGAGACGGGATTTCTTGAAATCCCCTCCACTATGCTGTAACATCTGGACGCTGCGTGTTTGGCGCTGCGCCAGCGCACAGCGCCAAACACGCAGCGTTTCCTGACCGTGGAAACTCACCCTTAATTGGTGGGAATAAGAGTGATAATGTCTTGCATTTTCCTTCCTTTTCAGAGGTGACATAAGTGTTATTATACAATTTAATTATGCACTGTAACCCTTCTGGGTCCTCCTGATCATTCACGGGGTAAAGGACCGTCCCTAGCTGTGGTCTTGCTGTTGTGTAAACTATACAATTTGTTTTTTTAAGGCTTTTCGCAGTGTATCTAAGCCATTCTAGTCATTAATGTTTCTCCTCATAGTCTCTAGAGCTAGTTTATCTTCATAAGTCAAGTTAATGAATTTAACTGTGGGCTCAATGGATTTTATTGAGGTTCTTACTGGCATGCTCTTCTTGGGTTGTGGTTTGGTATTGTTCTGAACTTCTATGTAGAATTATCCTATTGGGTCTGTTACTGATACATCTGCTCCAATGGCATATAACCCTTGGTCACTCATCTTAGGATTGCTTAAGGTTAACAGCAACTGGTTACAATTATCCTTTTTGTGCAAGGTAAGGTTTCTTTATTCCTCATTGAGAACCTGTTTTTAAATCTGTGTGGTTTAATAATGCAACTCAATTGGGAGTGATCTGAGGTATAACAGGAAGTATTTCTATTTAAAGTCTGGCTGGTTTATTTCACTCTTCATAGACCACATCACAGGAAGCTCAAAGCCCTTGTCCAGCATAAAATAAAACATAAAACAACAAGTCCATACTATAGTGCTGGTTAGCCCACCTGGCTTAGAGTCCAGTTCTTAGTCCTTTAACAAAGGCACTCAATCCATGAGATCTGCACACCTCCCCACACACAGCCATGTGTAAGACAAACAAGTCTCATTTTACCAAGTGAACCACACCCAAGGGTGGAGATATGGTGAGCAGCCATTCATATGCGCCTAATCAACCTGTCATGGCTGATTAACTCCTTTTAGTCCTACATGTACCAAATTGCTACTCCGGGTTTATCTTCCATCCACTATATATCTATCAGCAACCTTACAGTGGCCATAAACACCCATAATTTCGGTCAGCGGTTTTACAATGGACCAGTTAGTGCACATCCGGGCTCCCATGTTATTTTGGCTTATGTCACAAACATACTTATCTGAGCATGTTAGTTTGATAGCTTGTTCCCTATTTCCGCATCCTTTATATAACAGGAAAACGTCCACCATAAAGGTGGACTGTTATGATTTGGTAACTGAGGAGAACAGCAAGGCAGCCGAACACCTGAGAGGTTGGGAACTAATGGGTTGCAGATCCCTAAACTAACCGCACAACTGGAAGCAGCCGTGGAGCGTACCTACGTTGATCCTAGTGTAAGGTTCTATGTATATATTCCTGAAACTCAGTTTGTTCGTCAGCCATTTTACTTTCTGTCTTGCTGCAGCTATCTTGCCCTCAGTCAAAATGGAGTTTCCAGCTTGCATGTTCCCGCCCTGATTCTCTCCTTTGCTTCTTAAGCAGCCACAGCTGAGCAATCAGTGCTTCAGAATCTAGCCTGCAGTGAACCTGTGACTTGACTCCTGTAAGCCTTGGACCTTGTACTCCAGCTATTCCTACTGAGGAACTCTGAAGCACTTGTGGACTCTGAACCCTGCTCTTTGAAAGACCCACGTTTGCATGGACTTACGGTAACAGAGAAGAAGATCCTGAATCTGTATTGGAGAGTGATTGCTGAGCTTGGATTGCTCTGGCCTGCTGTGTCTCCTGTTTCTGTGTCTGCAAACTGTGTGACTATTTCTGCCAACTTGTATGAAGTAATACAGGACTTTTCTATATCAAACCTGTGTCTCATGTATGTTCATCGCACCCAAGCACAAGACGCAATATGAACTGTACTACATACATTACAAGATTCTGAAGCCAAAACGTTAGTGTCTGCTGGGTCTGGAAGGCTGTGTCTGCTGTACTGTGGATATCAGACGTCCGGTTGTACTTTCTGTGATGACAGTGGTTGTGACTTCTCACAACCATTCCAGGTGAGCAATTCCCTTAAGTTTTTTCTTTTTGCAGTGTTACCACAGGTAAACACTATTGTTTTTTTTTTTTTTCCTTTCTTTTCTCTTTTTTGTCTGCTGTAACTCTGGATATCAGATGTCTGGTTGAAACTTGCTGTGATGATAGTGGTTGTGACTTCTCACAACCATTCCAGGTGAGCAGTTCCCTTAATTTTTTTTTCTCTCTGCAGTGTTGCCACAGGTGAACACTATTGTTTTTTTTTTCTCTCCTCTTCTTCCAGTAATCCTGTCTTAAAAGATCTGGAAAATGGAGGCCCGCATAAAGGAACTTTGCGGAGTGACTGATAATATCCTTGCAGATTTGCAGAATATAAAGACCCGTTTTACAAATCTACAGGACCTCAATAATCACAATTTGCAAGTGGTTGGACAGACTACCCAGGATTTGCGAGCCAGGATTGAGGTTCTAGAGGGGCGAGTCCAGGCTCCTGCCGTAGCCCCGAGTGCTGGGATTCCCAAGTTGCCCCCTTTTCGTTTTGGCAGTGAATGTGAGAAATTCAGGGGATTTATTAATCAATGCAATCTTTTTTTTTCTGCACATGCTTCACAATTTCCCACTGAACGATCTAAGGTGCTTACTATAATTATGTTGCTTACCAACAAGGCTTTAATGTGGGCAAACCCTCTGATTGAGACTGAGGATGATTGTTTGAATCACCTTGATGATTTTATTTCAGCCATGGGCAGGTGTTTGATGACCCCAATCGAGGTGCAACAGCTGAAGCAGCCATGTTAGCTTTGCGCCAAGGTAAGCACTCGGTAGCTGAATATGCCTTGGATTTCAGGAGATGGGCCCTTGATACCACCTGGGACAGTTCCGCCAAAAAATCTATTTTTCGAAAGGGGTTATCTCCACTGATTAAGGATGAACTTGCTCGTGCCGACCCTCCCACTGCGTTAGGTGACTTTATTAACTACTGCATCCGTATTGATACTCGTCTGACTGAACGCAGGCAAGAGAGATGGTTCGAAAGCAATCGTACTAACCTTTTCCTACCTTCCTCTCCAGCTAAGGAACCTTTGAGTAGGATTACACGGGAACCTGAACCTGAACCCATGCAGGTAGACTCTTTACAACGACGGGTTAGTGATGCACGCAAGGAACATCGTTTTAAGGAGAATCTATGTTTCTATTGTGGTAAGTCAGGGCACTTCATTATAAACTGCCCCAGCCGTTCTCGTAAGACTACTGCAGCACTCATTCATTGTGAGTGTTGCGAGAGGGGATCTGTCAGGTCCAAGCCTCAGGCTCCAGAGAGATCTGCAGCAGCAGATCTTGATTTCTCGGACTTAAACTCCGTTACCTCTGAGGACGTTGACTGTGTAAATGCTGCCATTTTTCAAGTTTCCTCAGCGGTGTCCCAGCTGAGTTGTAAGAAAAACAATTCTCATTGCTTTCTTTCCATCAAA
Source organism: Oophaga sylvatica (assembly GCA_033576555.1). Taxonomy (NCBI): domain Eukaryota; kingdom Metazoa; phylum Chordata; class Amphibia; order Anura; family Dendrobatidae; genus Oophaga; species Oophaga sylvatica. Next base: position 103,354,689 of record JARQOD010000006.1, read on the forward strand.
CTCTGGGTTGACTCAGCTTGGGTGTCTAGCTCTGCTATGATCGACTCAGGGGCAAGTGGAAATTTTATGGATGTCTCCTTTGCTCTGAAACAGGGAATACGTTCAGTGAAGAAGGCTACTCCAGTACAGATGGAAACTGTGGATGGCTCCCTGCTGACCTCTGGACCAGTGGATCAGGAAACAGAGCCTTTGAGGGTTCTTATGGGTAAAGATCATCAAGAGAAACTGTCCTTTATGCTTATCTCTTCTCCCCACTTTCCCATTATTCTAGGGCTACCATGGCTGCAGGCTCAGAATCCTACCATTAACTGGGAGACCAAGGAATTACACTTTCCAGAGAAACAGATGAGTCCAAAAGTTTCAGCTTGCTCTGTTCCTAAAGGAATCATGTCAGTCCCTGAACTACCAGCTGTATACCAGGACTATGTGGATTTATGTGACAAGAAGAACGCTGACCAGCTTCCTCCTCACCGTCCATATGATTGTCCAATTGAATTATTGCCTGGAGCAGAGATACCTTTTGGTAAGATCTACCCCCTGGCGGGGCCCGAGCTAAAGGCTTTAAAGGATTACATAGATGAAAATCTAGCCAAGGGCTTCATACGCCCCTCTTCATCTCCTGCAGGTGCACCCATCTTCTTTGTAAAGAAGAAAGATGGATCTCTGAGACCATGCGTAGACTATAGGGAACTCAATAAGGTTACTATTAGAAACCGTTATCCATTGCCTTTAATCCCTGAGTTATTGGAGAGAGTGCGACATGCCAAAATTTTTTCTAAACTAGATCTTCGTGGGGCCTATAACTTAGTCCGTATTAGACCTGGGGATGAATGGAAGACTGCATTCAGGTCACGCTATGGACACTTTGAATATCTAGTTATGCCTTTTGGTCTGAGTACCGCCCCAGCCACTTTCCAACACTTGGTGAATGACATCTTCAGGGATCTCCTAGATATATTCGTGGTAATTTATTTGGATGATATTCTAATTTTTTCTAACTCCACAGAGGAACATCATGGACATGTGAGAATGGTCTTGGAACGTCTAAGACAAAATCATCTTTACATCAAACTTGAAAAGTGTGAATTCCATAGGACCGAGATTCAATTTCTGGGGTATGTACTGTCTACACAAGGAATTAGTATGGATGGAAGCAAAACCCAAGCCATCAAGGATTGGCCAAGTCCTAGAAATGTGAAGGAGGTACAGCGCTTCATCGGGTTTGCCAACTTCTATAGACGTTTCATTAGAAATTTCTCTGAGGTAGTGTCACCTATCACTCAACTTACCCGGAAAGAGTCTAGGTTTTCCTGGACTCCCCAAGCCCAGGAAGCATTTTCCCGTCTAAAAGATAAATTTACCACTGCACCTATCCTAGTACATCCCAACCCCGAGCTTGCCTTCATAATAGAGGTGGATGCTTCAGACTGTGCCGTTGGAGCTATACTCTCTCAGAGAACAGGTGAGAAGAATGTCTTGCATCCCTGTGCCTTCTTTTCCCAGCAGTTGTCTTCGGCTGAGAGGAACTACGATGTGGGCAATAGAGAGTTGTTGGCCATTATTGCCGCCTTCAAAGAATGGAGACACCTTCTTCAGGGAGCTGCACAGCAAATAGTCATCCTGACAGACCATCGTAACCTTGAGTTTATCAGGTCGGCTAAGTGCCTGACTCCTCGCCAGGCTCGCTGGAATCTTTTCTTAAACCAATTTAATTTTATCATCTCTTATAGACCAGGATCGCGCAATGGAAAGGCTGATGCACTCTCTAGGATTTACTCAGCAGAGACACGTCCAATTACTCCTCCTAAGACTATTCCTCCTGACTCTAGATTCCTAGGAGTAATTCATAATCAAGACCTACTTAAGGACATCAAGGAAGCATACCATGCGGATTCCTTTTTGGCACAACCCCCAAGGGACGTAAGTCTTGTCTTTAAGAATGGTGTGTGGATTCAGGGACAACGCCTGTATATTCCTGAAACAGTCAGATTGAGAGTATTGCAACTCATTCACGATTCCAAGATAGCTGGGCATAGAGGAATTCTAAAGACACAGGAATTTCTTTCTCGTTTCTTTTGGTGGCCCACTTGCAGGAAGGATGTTTTGAATTATGTCACTTCATGTGAGGTCTGTGCAAGATGCAAAACACCTCGCTCCTCACCAACTGGTCTGTTACAGCCTCTTCCCACCCCGTCCCGCCCGTGGGGATCCATTTCTATGGACTTCATTGTGGAGTTACCAACCTCTCAGGGGAAGAACACCATTCTAGTGGTGGTTGACCGTCTAACAAAGGCAGCTCATTTTATCCCTTGTGTCGGCTTACCCACTGCAAAACAGACATCAGATTTGATGATTAAAGATGTGTTTCGCTTACATGGAGTACCGGATGAGGTTATTTCGGATCGAGGGGTGCAATTCACTTCTAGGTTTTGGCAAAATTTCTGTGCAGCATTGGACATTAAAGTAAACCTTTCTTCTGCTTTTCATCCCCAGACTAATGGACAGACCGAACGAACCAATCAAACCCTGGAGCAGTATCTCCGCTGCTTTATCTGCCACCTACAGGATGATTGGGTGGATCTACTTCCATTAGCTGAGTTCTCGTATAACAACTCTCAGAGTGCCTCCACTAAACAGTCTCCTTTTTACTCTAATCTAGGTTATCATCCTAACATTCTACCACGATTTCCCATAGAAACGCCTTTACCAGCAGTAGCTGAAAGAATCACGTCTTTACAGAAGAATATGGATCTTCTAAAGGAAAATCTGGAATCGGCTCAAGAAAGGTACAAGAAAGCAGCAGATAAATTTCGTAAACCTGCACCAGCTTTCAAGGTAGGAGACTTGGTCTGGCTGTCAACCAGAAATCTTAAGTTAAGGATTCCATCGTCTAAGTTGGGACATAAGTACATTGGACCCTATAAAATCAGTAAAATTATAAGTGCCGTTGCTTGTCGTCTTCAACTGCCCAGAACTATGAGAATCCACCCTGTCTTTCATGTATCCCTACTAAAGGCTGCAACACCCAATACGTTTCCTGGACGTTCCTCTCCTTGCCCTGACCCAGTGCTAGTCGATGGTCAGGAAGAATTTGTGGTGGAAAGGATTTTAGATTCCAGGTTGTATAGAAATCAGTTACAATATCTGATTAAATGGCAGGGCTACCCAGTGGAGGACAACTCATGGGAACCGGTCAATAACGTTAATGCTCCTCGCTTGCTCCGTCAGTTTCATCAGAGGTACCCACACAAGCCTGGTCTGAGGTCATCCGGAGGTTGTCCTTAAGGGGGGAGTAATGTAAGGTTCTATGTATATATTCCTGAAACTCAGTTTGTTCGTCAGCCATTTTATTTTCTGTCTTGCTGCAGCTATCTTGCCCTCAGTCAAAATGGAGTTTCCAGCTTGCATGTTCCCGCCCTGATTCTCTCCTTTGCTTCTTAAGCAGCCACAGCTGAGCAATCAGTGCTTCAGAATCTAGCCTGCAGTGAACCTGTGACTTGACTCCTGTAAGCCTTGGACCTTGTACTCCAGCTATTCCTACTGAGGAACTCTGAAGCACTTGTGGACTCTGAACCCTGCTCTTTGAAAGACCCACGTTTGCATGGACTTACGGTAACAGAGAAGAAGATCCTGAATCTGTATTGGAGAGTGATTGCTGAGCTTGGATTGCTCTGGCCTGCTGTGTCTCCTGTTTCTGTGTCTGCAAACTGTGTGACTATTTCTGCCAACTTGTATGAAGTAATACAGGACTTTTCTATATCAAACCTGTGTCTCATGTATGTTCATCGCACCCAAGCACAAGACGCTATATGAACTGTACTACATACATTACACCTAGACACCTCGGCACAGCCGGAGAGCTAGCTACACCTAAAGATAGAAACAGGAAAGCTAACTGCCCCGGAGTAGAGCCCCAAAGAAATAGGCAGCCCCCAAACATATAATGGTGGTTAGACAAGATGAAACACAAATGCAGGCAGAAAATAGAGTGAGCAAACGCAGGGGCCAAACACTGACTAAATAGGACAGGAAAGAACAGAATACTATCTGCAGCCCAGCAAAACCCTAGCAAAACTTCCAACACTTCTGATTACAAAAATGCTGAGATCACACGATCTCGCCACCTACTAAATCAGATCTCAGAGTGAACAAGGCTAACCCACAGCCACTCAAAAAGCAGGGAAAGAGAAATTGAACAATTAACAGTGGCTACAGAAAACAGAGAGAAGCACAGGCCCCAGGAGGGGACCCGGCCAACCTCCACAAAGGTGCAAACAAAAATGGAAATAGCAAACACAATAGAAATAAGCAGAAAATATCTTATCTGAAAGTAGCAGACACAGGCAAGACACCAGCAGACTTCCAAATGAACCAGGAAACAACAATTGATCACCGGCGAGGATCATGGGAAGGCAGCTCCCTTATATCAGTCCAGTCAGTGACTCCTGATTGCCAGGTATCGCTGCCAGCTGAGGAGGCCCAGTCATTCGATACAGCTTCAGTACCGACAGCAACCACCAGAGGGAGCCTCCGCTCAGAAATTGTCTCCAATACCTTCACAACAGCGGACTCTGACCGATTTTAAAAGTCAGATTCAAGGTCTTGAATCTAATACCTTTTCAATGCACTGAACTTTCTCACCCTGATGAATATATTACTCTTCAATTTCCAATTACCATGGATAGAAATAACACGCATATGATTAACCCTAATAGATGCATCTGCGACACCTGCTAGAGCTGTGAGGTACTCGGACCGGGTTGGACAACTCTTAAAGGGATGGTCATGGCTGGAGTCACCCGGTCCGTGGCCCTGGGAGTGTAATGGAAATGGTGAGGGGCAGTTTAAGGGAAAGTTTTGTGATGCCACTCATGGTATTCGGCAAGGGATAGCCGACACTGCAGTTCAGATCCTCTGGGGCCGATGGCTGTGCAGCAAAGGTGTTACCATTCCCCAGGGCAGATATGGCAGGCTGTGAGGGAAGGAGGATGTTGGGGTGCAGGACTGAGGATTCAAGGAATGACTGACGGACACAAAGGCTGTTGTTTCCTTTACATTTTACTAAGTAGTGCAGGTACAGTCCAGGGCTTAGGTTACAGATGGTACTGGAGCCGGTCAGCCTGGAAGCAATTTGGGAATCTCCCCAGCCAGGTGGGTTGTGAGGCATCCTTTCTGGCGCTGTTCTCTGAGGTACTTGCTGTTAAAAGCTCTGTTCAGGTCCCTCTTTATATCTGATATTTCGGTAAAACTCCACTTGCATGACAGGCAGCTTGAGTCTGCTTCAGGGGTCGCTCCAGTCTGGCGGCTCCGGCTCTCACATGCTGCTGTGTCATCGAGTATCAGTTGGGGCCAGGGGACCTGCAGTTTCCTGCCCTCCGGATTCTGCTTCCGGGGCTTTAGACCCGCACAGCCTCGGGCTGCAGTGCCCGGTCACTGGCACTCAGGCCTGGGTGAGCTCAGCTACAGCTCTGCTCCCAGGTTCTCTCCACACGTCCTCTCTCAACCTCGCTCAGGCTCTAACTGACTAACCGCGCCTCCAAGCCAGAATTTACAAGGCATCTCTCCTGAAACAAGGTGACAGAGCTCCCCTTTCCGGTCTGGAGTTGGAAAAAGTGTTGTGTACTGGATCTACCTGTAAGGGGACCCCTTTTTGCTTCCAGGCATGACATCACTCCCCCTTGGAGGGAGGCAAGGCCATTGTGGCAACCAAACTCCTGGGGTGCCACATATCCTAGATCTGACTGTTTTGTCTAGGGATGGGGATAGAGAGGAGCTTTCACCAGCTTGAGGCAGGTTTTCAGTTGTGGAAAACCTACATTTGCAGCTGGGTTTCTGACAAGCAGATCAGATCCTATTTTGCCCCTACCTGTTTAAAAAGTTTACCGTGTGAGGTGGTTCAGTGAGGTTCATTCAGCAGTTTTGATTGCAATAGGAGTAGTCAATAAGACTTGGTAAAAACCTTCCCACTTAGGTTGGTGCCAGGGTTTCTTTATCACCTTCACAAGGACCCAGTCAGCAGGTTTCATGGTTTTGTTAGTGCTTCTCCTGGAACAAAATTAGGGGTAGAGAGTGACTTCTTTGTGGGTTAGTATCTTAGCCATGAATTCTGCTAATGTGCTGTCTGCTTCCTTATTTATTATCTCGAAGGGCTTTAGTTGAGGTAACAGAAAGCGTCTCCCATATATTATTTCAAAAGGATTCAGCCCTACAGATGTTGCAGATGTTGGTGTGACTCACAAGTTTAGTAGGGATGAGCGAATGTGCTCGGTGATACTCGGTTATCACTCGAGAATCAGGGTACTTGGATGTACTCTTTTCTCAGTGAGTAATGGACAGTGCTCTATGTAAAACTATAATCTCCTCCCAACATTTTTGACACCTGTTATACAGCCATTAAGCATGAGGGGATTTACTGCACATCACTGAATGCCGTCACCATCTTGGTTGTGGCATTACTATGATTGGCTGGCAGAGTGACATCATCAGGGCTTGTAAAAGAACATGCAGACTGGCACTATTGCACAGCTCTGTGACACTTCATATTGAGGGGAGAGACTGCTTGTCTAGGCCTGTGTATGCAAAGTATAACGAATCAGGGCCCCAGAGGAAGCCACTTTTAGTGGCGACACGCATCGGGCACTCTCTCAGCCCTCATCTTGTGACTCTTACTCAGGCAGGACCATGCCTTTGCACATTCCTTGTGAGGTATCGATCTCTTAGGCACCTTGATATTTTCCTCTGCATTCTTTATTATCTGTTTGCACTACACTACTGAGTCTGTGATCCCAGTGTTTAATACATTGTTGTTTGTATATATTCATGTTTTCATGGCGCATTTATTGTTTAGATTTCCATGTGAACTCTGGTTGTTACACCTTAGAGGGTGCATACTTGTAACAACACCCTACATACAGTGTTAGGGGAATGTTCAGCTTGTATTCTATATACCATGCAGGTACTTTTTCATTTTTTGGAATACCTCATTGTATAATTGCATACTTATAGTGGGAATTGTCCTTTCCATGATACTCTTTATTATTTGGTATGACATCTAATTAAGGAGTATATTTTCTGGTGTGCTGACCATATAGGGTTAATAATTTTGTATTTATAACTGATTTGAGTATCAATTTTCATGTCATGTCACTTGATTGAAGGCTGTGGCTTTGATGTGGGCTATTTGTACAATACTCATTTTATGACTTTTAAATGTTTTTATGTTTATTCCAGTTTTTGTAGTACGAAATAAAATATTAGTGCATTTTAGGTGATCCCTGTGTACATGGCTTGTCTCTTTTCTCTTCTTTGATTTAGAATCAGAGGCCTGTAGTGTTGATACTGGTGCTGAGGCTGAGCCATCATACTAACAGCACTTCTAAAGGGTAATTTTTTTCTTTGCTGTTTGTATCACATACAATCTGCAATTAGCCTAGGGAAGAAGATTGAGCCGCAGGATAGTGACAGAATCCAGTCTGTAGACAGGAATCACGGCTATGCAGTCCATTGAGAAAAATATAGCTGCCGCTTTTTGGGGGAGGGTGAAAAAAATTGTTATATTTTGATCCATCAAGTATTATGTGATTCTTGCTACATTTTTGTGTTATATAACACTCCAAAAAATCGTAAATAAAATTCCCTGGGTTAAAGTTCTTACCCATTATTCTGTGCTATGGATTCGTTTATATATATATATATATATATATATATATATATATATATATATACATACTCTGTGTGCAGAATTATTAGGCAAGTTGTATTTGAGAGGATTCTTTTTATTATTGAACAACAACTATGCTCTCAATCGCCCCAAAAGACTCATAAATATCAAAGCTTAATATTTTTGGAAGTTGGAGTGGGTTTTTTTATGTTTGGCTATCTTAGGAGGATATCTGTTTGTGCAGGTAACTATTACTGTGCAGAATTATTAGGCAACTTAATAAAAACCAAATATATACCCATCTCACTTGTTTATTTTCACCAGGTAAACCAATATAACAACACAAAATTTAGAAATAAACATTTCTGACATTCAAAAACAAAAAAAAAATCAGTGACCAATATAATTAGCCACCTTTCTTTACGATGACACTCAGAAGCCTTCCATCCATAGATTCTGTCAGTTGCTTGATCTGTTTACAATCAACATTGCGTGCAGCAGGCACCACAGCCTCCCAGACACTGTTCTGAGAGGTGTACTGTTTTCCCTCCCTGGAGATCTCACATTTTATGAGGGACCACAAGTTCTCTATTGGGTTCAGATCAGGTGAACAAGGGGGCCATGTCATTATTTTTTCTTCTTTTAGACCTTTAGACTCCACGCTGTGGAGTATTTGGATGCATGTGATGCAGCATTGACCTGCATGAAAATCATGTTTTTCTTGAACGATACCGACTTCTTCCTGTACCACTGCTTTAAGAAGGTGTCTTACAGAAACTGGCAGTAGGTCTGGGAGTTGAGCTTCACTCCATCCTCAACCTGAAAAGGTCCCACAAGTTCATCTTTGATGATACCAGCCCATACCAGTACCCCACCTCCACCTTGGTGGCTTCTGAGTTGGAGTGGAGCTCTCTGCCCTTTACTGATCCAGCCTCGGGCCCATCCATCTGGCCCATCAAGAGTTACTCTCATTTCATCAGTCCATAAAACCTTAGAAAAATCAGTCTTAAGATATTTCTTGGCCCAGTCTTGACGTTTTATCTTATGTTTCTTGTTCAAAGGTGGTCGTTTTTCAGCCTTCCTTACCTTGGCCATGTCCCTGAGTATGGCACAACTTGTGCTTTTTGATACTCCAGTAACATTGCAGCTCTGAAATATGGCAAAACTGGTGGCAAATGGCATCTTGGCAGCTTCACACTTGATTTTCCTCAATTCATGGGCAGTTATTTTGAGCCATTTTTTATCAACACGCTACTTGCGACCCCTTTGGCTATTTGCCATGAAACGCTTGATTGTTCGGTGAACACGCTTCAAAAGATTGGCAATTTCAAGACTGCTGCATCCCACTGCAAGACATCTCACAATTTTTGACTTTTCAGAGTCCGTCAAATCTGTCTTCTGACCCATTTTTCCAAAGGAAAGGAAGTTGCCTAATAATTAAGCACACCTTATATAGGGTGTTGATGTCATTAGACCACACCCCTCCTCATTACAGACATGCAAATCACCTGATTTACATAATTGGCAGTTGGCTTTCAAGCCTATACAGCTTGGAGTAGGACAACATGTATAAAAAGGATGATGTGATCAAAATACTCATGTGCCTAATAATTCTGCACACAATGTATATATATATATATATATATATATATATATATATATATATATAACACTCCAAAAAGCGTTTAAAACGTTTTACAGGCTTAAATTTGTCACATGTCCAGTATTACATGGTCTGGGGAACATTTTCTGTGATCTATAAAACTGAAAAAAGCATTAAAAAATGTTGCAGTCTTTTATTTCTCAGCCATTCAGTTTCATGTGTTCTGTGGTACATTTCTGTGATATCTAACACTCCAAAAAAGCATTAAAAAATTAGTTGGATTACATTTCTCACACATACACTATTCCGTGGTCTGAAGTAAGTTTCTGTGATATTATCTAACGCTTCAAAGAAGCGTTTAAAAATTTTGCTTGTTAAATCTCTCAGTCATACAATATTATGTGCTTTGTGGTACATTTCTCTGGCATATAGCACAGATATAACAAGTTGTCCTTTCCTCAGTTCGAAATGTTATTCAGAAATGACAGTTAACAGGAACCGTGGAGGTCAAGATAATGTCTGGAAAACCAAGCAAAATTTCAGTGAGAGCTGTTGGTAGGATTGCTAGAGGCAAATAAGAACTCCCACTTGACTGCAATAAACCTTCAGAAAGATTAAGCAGACTCAGGAGTTGTGGTACATTGTTCTGCTGTTCAGAGACACCTGCACAAATATAGTCTTCATGGAGGAGTCATCACAAGAAAACCTCTCCTGCTTCCTAACCATAAAATTTGATATCACAAGTATGCAAAAGAACAGCTCTGCAAGCCTGATGTATCTTGGAAACAAGTCCTGTGGACCTATGAGGTTAAAATAGAACTCTTGGGCCACAATGACAAAAGGTATGTTTGAGAAAAAAGGACTCAGAATTTCAGGAAAAGAATAACTTGCCAACCATTTAGTATGAGGTGGATCAATCATGCTTTGGAGTTGTGTTGCAGCCAATGGAACATTTCATGGGTAGAGGGAAGAATAGATTCAATAAAATTTCAAAAAACTCGATGCAAACATAGCACCATCTTTGAAAAAGCTGAACATATCCTAAAGATATAGACCGAAACAAATGGCACTTCCCATTATGAATGTAAATCCAAAAAGCACTGGAAGCATATAGCCATAAATACAACTCTTTATTAGAAAAACCTTCACACAGATAACAATTAACAAATAAAATGTATAAAAACGGGATGTATGTCCAGTATGCTCCCATAGGTAAATATGCAAACTATGGCAAATCTATGTAATAGGGTCTGATGTCTAGAATATACATTAACACTGTGTGTCACAAATGCTAAATGAAATGATTTGAGAAATTAATATAATATGGTCTGATGTCTTAAATGTACATAAGCACAGTGTACCACAAATGCTAAATGATTTGGAGGAATTAATAATATACAAATGCCAGAATAATTCAATAGTATCCCAAAGTCCGATGCTGCATAAAAGCATGCATATAGACCGTAATTCACAATAGTACTGTGTATAGTAACATATAGCATATGATGACAGACATTGTGGTCACTGTGGGAGGGCCATAGTTCACAACGACACAGTGTCAGGTAACATATAGCACATAATAATGCCCACTATGGCCACTGTAACAAGACACAGTGATTCTAGTCCTAGAAACCGCCATTCAATATAACATGATAATGCAGACATAGTCATAGCACACATACGACCTTAGGTAGAGCCTGGGTTATATTGAATGGCGGTTTCTAGGACTAGAATCACTGTGTCTTGTTACAGTGGCCATAGTGGGCATTATTATGTGCTATATGTTACCTGACACTGTTTCGTTGTGAACTATGGCCCTCCCACAGTGACCACAATGTCTGTCATCATATGCTATATGTTACTATACACAGTACTATTGTGAATTACGGTCTATATGCATGCTTTTATGCAGCATCGGACTTTGGGATACTATTGAATTATTCTGGTATTTGTATGTTATTAATTCCTCCAAATCATTTAGCATTTGTGGTACACTGTGCTTATGTACATTTAAGACATCAGACCATATTATATTAATTTCTCAAATCATTTCATTTAGCATTTGTGACACACAGTGTTAATGTATATTCTAGACATCAGACCCTATTACATAGATTTGCCATAGTTTGCATATGTACCTATGGGAGCATACTGGACATACATCCCGTTTTTATACATTTTATTTGTTAATTGTTATCTGTGTGAAGGTTTTTCTAATAAAGAGTTGTATTTATGGCTATATGCTTCCAGTGCTTTTTGGATTTGAAAAAGCTGAAGTTGAAAAGAGAATGGCTTCTACATATGGATAATGATCCTAAACACACCTCAAAATCCACAATAGACTACCTTAAAAGGCGTAAGCTGAAGGTTTTACAATAACTGACACAGTCCTCTGATCTGAACATCATTGAAAATCTGTGGCTAAACCTCAAAATAGCAATGAATGCAAGACAATCCAGGAACCTCACAGATCTGGAAGAATTTCCAAGGAAAAATTAATGAAAATCCCTCAAACAAGAATTAAAAGACTCTTGCTGGACAAAATGGACAAATTTAGGGGGAAAGGTTATGAGGAAAGATTTCTTCTAGATGAAAGACAAAAAATACATTATCTCCCTAGAGATATCTTAATTAAAGGTAAACCTAACCATAATACACAAAATTACATTAATGATGATTTCCCAACTATAACCCAGTATAGTGCAAATACCTATATTTTGAGAAAAATTGTGAGAAAGCACTGGGGTATCTTAAAGGAAGATAAGTCAATAGGAGAATTATTACCAGTAAATCCAAAATTTATATACAGTATATAGAAAGGCAAAAAATCTGGGAAATTTAATAGCACCATCAGTACCTATGTACAATTTTAGAAAAATATCCTCACTAGGTCCCCTAAGATATAACCCGGCTATTACCCATGCCGTAGATGTAAGATTTACAAATCTCTTCAATTAGTAAAACAGCTAACCATATCTAATGGAAATGAAATATTTAATATCTGTGATTTCATAACCTGCACTACATCAGGAGTCATCTACTCTTTAAGATGCCCCTGTGATAAATTATATGTAGGGCGAATAAAACGGCCATTGAGGGTCCGGTGTTATGAATGGGCTAGAGATGGTTTCTGAGCAGAGGCTCCCTCTGGTGGTTACAGACAGTACTGAACCTTTCAGCGAGGAATGGCAATCTGGGATCACGGACTGGTCTGATATAAGGGAGGTTCCCTCCCATGATGGTTGCCGGTGATCAATTGTTCTTGTCTCAATTGTGGTTCCTGGTTCATTTGGAAGTTTGCTGAGTCTTGCCTGCATCTTCTGCTATCAGATAAGATATTTTCTGCTTTTATTTTTGTGCTTGCTTTTTGCATTGTTCCCTGCACTTCTGTGGAGGTCAGCCAGGTCCCCTCCGGGGGCTTGTGCTCCTCTCAGTTTATCTGGAGCCACTGTTGTTTGTTCATTTGCTTTTTCCTGTTTTTTCAGTGGCTGCGGCTTAGTTTTGTTACACCAGAGATCTGATTAGGTGGTAGAGATTGTGTGATCTCAGGTGTTTTTGCAATCAGAAGAGTTGGTATTTTAAGGGGTTTTTTTTGGATTGCAGTGAGTATCCTTTCCTGTACTTTTCTGTCTAGACAGATTGGGCCCCAGCGTTTGCTCATTCTATTTTCTGTCTGTGTCCGTGCTTCTTCTTGTCTAACCGCCATTACATGTTTGGGGGCTTCCTATTTTCTTTGGAGATCTGCTCCGGGGCAGATAGCTTTCATCTTTCTGCCTTTAGGTGTAGTTATCTCTCAGGCTGTGACGAGGCGTCTAGGATCAACGTAGGAACGCTCCACGGCTACCTCATAGTTGTGTGGTTAGTTCAGGTTACGGCAATCCAATAGGTTCCAGCCTCTCTGGTGTATTGCCGTTTTTGCTTATTCTCCTCAGCTACCAAAACATAACAGTATCACCGGCCCAAACTGAAAATTATATGGTACTCACAGAAGGGAAAAATAGTGTGGAAAGAAAAAAAAAAAAAAAAGTTGTCAGAGTTGTCAAAGATTTTTTTCCCTGTTTGTTGCATTTTTTTCCCTCTTTTTCTCTGGGTGCTGAGGAGGATTTTTTTTCTCTCAATGGAGCTTGCACAGTTGTCTGGCCGTGTGGATCAGCTTGCCACTGAGGTTCGGAGTATTGCTACCTATCTTGCTGGGTTGCCGGTTGTGGAACCTAGGATTCCCATGCCAGATTTGTTTTTGGGGATCGGGCTAAATTTCTGAATTTCAAAAATAACTGTAAGTTGTTTTTTGCCTTAAAGACTAAGTCCTCAGGGAACGCAGTACAGCAGGTTCAATTTGTCATCTCTCTCCTGTGTGGCGACCCTCAGGATTGGGCTTTTTCCCTCACACCTGGGGATCCTGTTTTGAATGATGTTCATGTATTTTTTCTGGCTCTGGGGTTATTGTACGATGAACCTAATGTCACTGATCAAACTGAAAAAACCTTGTTGGCATTAAATCAGGGTCTTGAAGACACTGAGCTGTACTGTCAGAAATTCCGAAAGTGGGCAGTCCTGACCAAATGGAATGATGATGCTTTGGCAGCCCTTTTTCTGAAGGGGCTGTCAGAGAATGTAAAAGATGTTATGGTGGGATTCCCTGCTCCCTCTGGTCTCAATGATTCTGTGTCATTGGCTATTCAAATTGACAGATGTTTGTGTGAGCGCAGAGGTATGCGTGAGCTAGTGTTGCCTAGTGAGCCAGCTTCTGAGCCCATGCAGTGTGATAGAGTGACTTCTGGGGCACAGTGTCATGAGTTTCGAAAGCGCAATGGGTTATGTTTCTACTGTGGTGACGCCTCATGCTATTTCAGTCTGCCCTAAGCGGGGAAGACATTTTGCACGCTCAGTTGTCATGGGTAGTGTTCAGACTAAATTTCTGTTGACTGTTACCCTGATTTGCTCCCTGTCCACATTTTCTGCTCAGGCTTTTGTCGATTCAGGAGCAGCTATTAACCTGATGGATTTTGACTTTGCCAAACATTGTGGGTTTCCCATGATACCCCTGCGGAAGTCTATTCCCCTACTGGGCATTGATTCTACCCCTTTGGCTGAGAATAAACCCCAGTTTTCTACTCAGGTGATAATGAGGGTTGAACCAGATCATCAGGAGAGTTGCAAATTTCTGGTGCTGTATAATCTGCATGACATCATTGTACTAGGTTTCCCTTGGTTACAGTCTCATAATCCTGTTTTGGATTGGAATCTCTGTCTGTGACCAGTTGGGGCTGCCAATGTGTTAATGCCGACACTCCTGTTTTTTCTGCCTCTCCCCAGTCTCAGGATGTTCCTGACTTTTTGACTGATTTTTCTGATGTGTTTAGTGAAAGTAAATCTGCATCCTTGCCCCCTCACAGGAGCTATGATTGCGCTATTGAATTAGTGCCTGGTGGTAAATTTCCTAAAGGTCGCCTTTTTAATTTATCGGTACCTGAACACGATGCTATGCGATCTTATATCAAGGAGTCATTGGAGAAGGGTCATATCAGACCATCCTCTTCACCCTTGGGTGCCGGTTTTTTTTTGTGGCCAAAAAGGAAGGTTCATTGAGGCCGTGTATTGATTATCGTCTCTTGAATAAGATCACTGTGAAGTATCAATATCCGTTACCCTTGATTTCTGACCTGTTTTCCAGGGTGAAAAGTGCTAGTTGGTTTACCAAGCTTGACCTCAGGGGGGCGTATAACCTTATTTGCATTAAGCACAGGGATGAATGGAAGACGGTGTTTAATACCCCAGAGGGGCATTTTGAGTACCTAGTGATGCCCTTTGGGGTCACTAAGGCTCCTACCGTCTTCCAATCCTTCATGAATGATATTTTCAGGGATTTTGTCGATAAATTTCTGATTGTTTATTTGGATGATATCTTGATTTTTTCCAATGACTGGGACTCTCATGTGAAACATGTTCGGACTGTGTTCCAGATTTTGAGAGAGAATGCACTGTATTTGAAGGGATCAAAGTGTCTTTTTGGCTTACAGAAGGACTCATTTCTGGGATTCATTTTGTCTCCGTCTGTTATTGAAATGGACCCGGTCAAGGTTCAGGCCATCTGTGATTGCGTCCAACCTACTTCATTAAAGGTTCTTCAGAGATTTTTTGGTTTTGCCAATTTTTATCGTAAATTTATTGGTAATTTCTCTGTTATTGTTAAACCATTGACTGATTTGACCAAAAAGGGTTCTGATGTGGTGAATTGGCCTCCTGAGGCAGTCTCTGCGTTTCAGGAACTTAAGCAGAGATTCACTTTTGCTCTTGTTCTACGGCAGCCTGATGTTTCTCTACCGTTTCAGGTGGAGGTTGATGCCTCTGAAATTGGGGCAGGTGCTGTTTTGTCCCAAAGAGATCCAGAGACCTCTAAGAGTAACCCTTGTGCCTTTTTCTCTCAAAAATTTTCTCCAACTGAACGTAATTATGACGTGGGTAATCGGGAGTTATTGGCCATGAAGTGGGCCTTTGAAGAGTGGAGACATTGGCTGGAAGGAGCCAAACATCAGGTGGTGGTCCTCACGGACCATAAGAATCTGGTTCATCTCGAATCAGCCAAGCGACTTAATCCTAGACAGGCCAGGTGGACCTTGTTTTTCACACGTTTTACTTTTGTGGTTTCTTTTCTTCCTGGCACTAAGAATGTTAAGGCGGATGCCCTCTCGAGGAGTTTCTTTGCGGACTCTCCTGAGTTATCTGATCCTACTGTTATTTTGAAAGAGGGTGTAGTTCTTTCCGCCATCTCGCCCAATTTGAAACTGGCCTTCGAAGGGTGTCAGGAGGATAAACCTGAGCGCTGCCCTATTGGGAAATTGTTTGTCCCAGACCAGTGGAAGAAGAGTGTGATGTCTGAGATCATTGTTCCGCGTTGGCTGGTCATCCCGGGATTTTTGGTACCAGAGACTTGGTGAGTCGGTCCTTTTGGTGGCCTACTTTGTCTCGTGACGTCAGGGAATTTGTGTAGTCCTGTGGGACTTGCTCTCGCTCCAAGCCTTGCTCTCGCTCTAGTAGTTTGTTAATGCCATTACCTGTGCCCAAGAGGCCATGGACCCATATCTCTATGGATTTTATTTCTAACCTCTCTGTTTCTCAGAGAATGACCGTTATCTGGGTAATCTGTGATAGGTTTTCCAAGATGATACATCTTGTGCCATTACCTAAGTTACCTTCCTCCTCCGAATTGTTGCCTTTTTGTTCCTTCAGCACGTGGTTCGGTTACATGGCATTCCGGAGAACATTGTGTCTGACAGAGGAGTCCAGTATGTTTCCAGATTTTGGAGGACATTTTGTTCTAAACTTGGTGTTCAATTATCTTTCTCCTCTGCTTTTCATCCTCAGACCAATGGACAAACCGAGAGAACAAACCAGACCTTGGAGACTTATTTGAGATGTTTTGTGTCTGCTGATCAAGATGACTGGGTCTCGTTTTTGCCTTTGGCTGAGTTTGCTCTTAATAATAGGGCTAGCTCTGCCACCTTGATGTCTCCATTTTTCTGCAATTTTGGGTTTCACCCTCGATTTTCTTCGGGACAGGCGGAGGCTTCTGTCTGTCCGGGTGTTGACTCTGTTGTGGAGCGAATGCAGCAGATTTGGGACCAGGTAGTGGAGAGGTTGTCTCTCTCTCAGGAGAAGGCCCAACGGTTTGCCAACCGGCATAGGACTGATGGTCCTCGGTTTAAAGTGGGGGACTTGGTTTGGTTGTCCTCAAGAAATATCCCTATGAGGGTTGCATCTCCAAAGTTTAAGCCCAGGTTCATTGGACCTTATAAGATCATGGAGATTCTTAATCCTGTTTCCTTCCGTTTGCTTCTTCCAGGGACATTTAAGATCCATAACGTGTTCCACAAGTCCTTATTGAAGAGGTATTTCGAGCCAGTGGTTGCTATGGCTGCGTCTCCCAACCCTGTTTTGGTTGAGGGCAATCTGGAGTATGTGGTTGAGAAAATATTGGATTCTCGTTTTTCTAGACAGAAAATCCAGTATTTGGTTAAGTGGAGAGGTTATGGTAGGAGGACAATTCTTGGGTGTTTGCTTCGGACATCCATGCTAGGAGACTGATCCGTGCCTATCACCGAGCTCATCCTGATCGGCCTGGTTGCACAAGTGAGGGTTCGGTGACCCCTCCTCAAGGGGGGGTACTGTTATGAATGTGCTAGACATGGTTTCTGAGCAGAGGCTCCCTCTGGTGGTTACAGACAGTACTGAACCTTTCAGCGAGGAGTGGCAATCTGGAATCACGGACTGGTCTGATAAAAGGGAGGTTCCCTCCCATGATGGTTGCCGGTGATCAATTGTTCTTGTCTCAATTGTGGTTCCTGGTTCATTTGGAAGTTTGCTGGAGTCTTGCCTGCATCTTCTGCTTTCAGATAAGATATTTTTTGCTTTTATTTTTGTGCTTGCTTTTTGCATTGTTTTCTGCACTTTTGTGGAGGTCAGCCAGGTCCCCTCCTGGGGCCTGAGCTCCTCACAGTTTTTCTGCAGCCACTGTTATTTGCTCATTTGCTTTTTCCTGTTTTTTCAGTGGCTGCGGCTTGGTTTTTGTTCACACTGAGATCTGATTTAGAGGGTGGTGAGATCGTGTGATCTCAGTATTTTTGTAATCAGAATTGTTGGATTTTTGTAGGGTTTTCTGGGTTGCAGAAAGTAATCTCTCCTGTCCTATCCTATTTAGTCAGCTTGTGGCCCCAGCGTTTGCTCAGTCTATTTTCTGCCTATGTTTGTATTTTCATCTTGTCTAACTGCCATTATATGTTTGGGGGCTTCCTATTTTCTTTGGGGATCTGCTCCGGGGCAGATAGCTTTCATCTTTCTGTCTTTAGGTGTAGTTATCTCTCAGGCTGTGACGAGGCATCTAGGATCAACGTAGGAACGCTCCACGGCTACATCTAGTTGTGTCGTTAGTTTAGGAATCTGCAACCCATCAGTTACCAACATCTCAGGTGTTCGGCTGCCCTGCTGTTGTTCCTGTCCTCCTCAGCTACCGAAACATAACAACGGGCCTTGCTTTCGGTTAGGCATCAGATTTTCTCTGCTGTTCAGGCTGCTCAACACTGGCACTGGAGTATTACCAGTGCACGGCACCTTCAGGACTCATGAAGTAGTCAGTGAAGGTTTCTCGCACACGCACACCCGAGTTGGATTGCCTTCCTTGACCCAAGTTGTCAACTCCAGTTAATTCTGAGAGCTCGTACTCCACATCTACGTCCGTGGTGTAATCACTAGCGTAGTTGTGGAGTACACAGCATGCCTTTATTACAGTGTCAACGGTCTCGGTATCTAACTGGATGGCAGTGTGAAATATCCTCCACTGACTACATATGATCCCGAAGGTGAATTCCACATATCTTCGTGCACGGGTCAGCCGATAATTAAAAATCCTCCGCCCGTCATCTAGTGCCCTTCGTGGGTATGGGCGCAGTAGGTTGGTCTTTAAGGGAAACGCCTCATCCGATACCATCACAAAGGGTACTGGATGTGTGGAACCTGACAAAGGTCTTGGGGCTGGGAGCGTTCCGCCATATTGAAGAATTTGCAGTCCAATCTGTGATGATTGCAACACCCGAGAGTCCCCTGAACTGCCATAAGCACCAACGGCGATGGCAACAAATTTGTTATGTGCATCAGCCACCGCCATCAGGACCACAGAAAAATACTTCTTATAATTAAAGATTAATCCTGAATGTGGTGGCTTCAGCACTCTCACACGTTTGCCGTCGACAGCACCTATGCAGTTGGGGAAATTGGCCACAGTTTGAAAGCCTGCTGCAACCTGCAGCCAAGTCTCCTCGGTTGGGGTAGGCATCACGATGGGCTGCAACTTCTGCCAGATGACAGTACATGTGCACCTCACAATTTGAGAGATGGTGGATTTACCAACCCTAAATTGGAGGTGCAGTGATGTGTAGCTCTCTCCTGTGGCTAAAAACCTGAAAAGAAAAAAAAAATTATTTTAGAAAATAACAAACAAAAAACAGAAGGCAAACTTAGAATAGAACATTATACATTTATATGGAAACATATATGGTGTTTTTCATAAATAAGATTCAAGCACTGAGTGACCTTTTTATGTTGCACTGTGGCTGGCAGTATTATGGGGCACTGTGGCAGTAGAATTAGGGGGCACTCTGGCAGTATTATGGGTGCACTGTTGCAGGCAGTATGTGGGCAAAATGTGTTTGGAAAAAATAATGTACACTTACCGCAAGGTGATGAGCAGCCTTTCCTCAGCAGAGATGGCTCTTCGCATGACTGTATCCGCATAAGTTAAATCTTGAGACAGAAGGGCAAGTCGGCGATCGAATGCTTCTATTGTGAGCCTGCAAAACTGGACAAATTTGTCGGGATAACTTTAAAAAAAAAATTTTTAGCACATGGATTACAATTTGACATACCACCAAACAAAACATGAACGGAAAAAAAATTAGGTGCACACGGATGACCATATACCTTTATCCCATAATATATCTTACCTCCTTAAATCTTGGTAAAGGAGACGGAAGTGACCCTTTTCTGTCCGCTCCTGAACAATGGGGTGCACCCACATTCTTCTTCGCCTCATCCTCCTCTTCCTCCGAGAGCGCTCCTATGGGAGAATATAGTGTTTATTACAAATAAAAAAAATGGCTATGTGCACACATTCGAGCTTGCGGCGGGAAATACGCATGTTATTGGTATGCGTATTCCCACTAAAAACTAGCGTTTTGCAAGCGTAATTACCTTGCAGAATGCTAGCGTTTTCCATGCGATCTGTAGCATTGCTTGGATAACTGATTGACAGGTTGGTCACACAAGTCAAACATAGTGTTTGACAAGTGTGACCAACTTTTTACTATTGATGCTGCCTATGCCGCATCAATAGTAAAAAGATCTAATCTTAAAAATAATAAAATACAGAAACGAATAGTGATATTCTCACCTTCCGGCAGCCCTCGCAGCCTTCCTGCTCCTCAGCGACTCTCCCGGCAACTCCCGTTCCATGTGATGCCTGGCGACAATGACCCCAGATGACGTACCATGACGCAAGACCGCTATGTCATCTGGGGTCATTGTCGCAAGGCATCACTGGGAACGGGAGTTGCCGGGAGCATCGCTGACGAGCGGGAAAGCTGCGGGGGCCGCGGGAAGGTGAGAATATCACAAAATGTTTTTTTAATTATTGTTTTAACAGGGATATGGTACCCAGGGCCTGAACGTGTGCACATAGCCTAAGGCTGAACGTGTGCACATAGCCTAAGGCTACTTTCACACTTGCGTTTTATCGCGCAGCGCATCGTGCGCTACCGGTCGCACGTGCAATGTTCCCCTATCTTTAACATGGCAGCCGCAGGGTCTAGCGCTTGCACGCGTTCATCTGCGTTCGTCGTGCGCTGCACATTTTCCAGGTGTGCGCCCAGATGTGCTAGACGCTACATGTTGCATTTTTTTTTCCAACCAACCACTTTAAAAAAGCGCAAAAAAATAACATTACAGTCTATGGGGGTGCTGGCGTGCGCATGGTGATAGAGACAGAGATGATAGAGACAGAGATGATGGAGACAGAGATGATAGAGACAGAGATGATAGAGACAGAGATAATAGAAACAGATGATAGAGACAGAGATGATAGAGACAGAGATGATGGAGACAGAGATGATAGAGACAGACATGATAGAGACAGAGATGATAGAAACAGATGATAGAGACAGAGATGATAGAGACAGATGATAGAGACAGAGATGATAGAGACAGAGATGATAGAGACAGATGATAGAGACAGATGATAGAGACAGAGATGATAGAGACAGAGATGATAGAGAGAGAGTTGATAGAGATGATAGAAATGTGACACGTAGACAACCCATGTGGTGAAAAAAGCAAACGCATGCAAAAATGCTTGAAATCGCATACAATTGCACACAAATGTTGCATTTTTTTGTCGTAATGCGCACGCTGATGCGACAAAATTTTGCAGCATCTACAAACAATTGCACTCGTTTTTTTATACGTTTGATGTGCGCTCAAAACGCAGTGCAAAAAGGCGCTAGTGTGAAAGTAGCATAACAATAAAAAAATGTAATGAGGGTATATTACCTGCTCGCTGTGGTAGTGCAGCAAAATGAGTGAAGTCAGCAGCAAAATCTCCATGTTTGCTTGACTGAGACGCCACTGGGGCTGCACTTGTGGCATCTTATTACAACAAGAAAATAAAATGGAGAACAGGGGTTGGACTAGGAAATGACCTCATCATTTTTTATCTTTTTTTCCAAACTTTATTTGTTCTCCCAAACGCTAGAAAAACGCCAAAAAAACGCTTATAAAAACAGCATGAAAAATGCGTCAAAAATGCATAACATAAAAAACGCGCGTTTTCCTCTGGCAAGGGTGTCAGGTTTTGTTCAGGAAAATTCTGCTTCTTTTCTGCAACGTGTGCACTTAGCCTTACAGGGTTTTTTTTAAACACAAACTAATTTTATTGCTACCATTTTGATACGTGTCTTTTTGCAGGAGGTTGTTCTTCACTAATAGGCAATAGTTTTTTTAGAAAAATTGAATACTTTTTTTTATTTTTACACACAAAACTTTTTATTGATTTCTTTACCTAGTAGCCCACAAGGGGACTTAAACATTGGATTTTTGTACTGCATTGACGATATATTGCACCACTTACGTACCTCAGTACATTACCTAGGCTGTTGCTGTGTGACTTACAGGTAACCTAATAACCACTGCTTCTGGAAGGATTTGATAGACTAAGCTATATGGTAGACAGGAGGCCATTGCTAGACCTTTGGTTGTCATAGCAACCCATTGTCAGCTCGTGATCACATTGCGAGGATGCTGTTTCTTTGACAGAGCGAGGGAGCGCTCTTTCAAACTAACCACAAGCCACTGTCACTATTGACAACAGCATAAAGTTTAAAGCATTGTGAACTACATCCTGTGTTAGTCTATAAAGATTTTAAAAAATAAACTGTTTTCATTTTAATATCTTGCAGTTTTGTTTTTTTTTTCAATTCTCAGAAACTGACACTGCAAATTGCAAATTCTTACGGATATTAAACAGTGACAAGCCAAAATAAGAAAAATCATTGTACCAACCCTGTACTAACCTACCGGCTTCCTTACACCTACCCTTTTCATTACAGATAAAAAGTAAATATTATATATACATAACTCACAAAAATAGGTGTTTTACCTTATAGAATTCCATGGAATACCAAGCAGCATATTAAAAACTGGTTTACTTAGAATGATGAACCTAGAAAGACAGAGCTCTGATAATGGCTTGCCATGTTGAAAAAAGTGTTGATTAATGTCTCTTTTTAGTTGCATTCAACCAGTCTATTAGATGAATAACTCAACTTCAAAAGGGATAAAGAGCTAAAAAAATGATGGTAACAGCTTAGCGAATGAAAAATAATAATTTCACAATATCTCAGCCCTATAAAAGCTAAAATCAGTAAGAACATTAAGAATTGTACAATCTGATGTTGATAAAAAGTGAGTTGCAAAATAGTTATGTGCCAATCCATAGAATATTTGAACTTTATTAGTGAGCAGTAGTGATGAGTGAGCGGTAAACTTCTCGGGTGCTCGGTACTCAAGTGGAGCACTTTGGAATGCTTGGTGCTCGAGTCACTTCTACTTCCACTCGAGTGAGTGAGTGACCGCCGGCATGCACAGTGATAAGGTGCTTTCACCACTCCCAGTGACTCGCCTCGCCTGCGCTTAAGAAGCCAATGCTCATAGTATGGTGGAAAAGTGATGTGCAATCACGCTATTGCAGGGCGCAGGTGTGGGATTCTGAGGCCATCACTACATGTCACAGAGCAGTGTGACGCTGATGGGAGAGGGCTTGTATGATAATAAAGACCATAGGCAAAGTTTTCTTCCAGGCACTGTATGCCTTAGAGCTTAGAACACTGATGGCAAACCTATGGCACGTGTGCCAGAGAGGGCACGCAGAGCCCTCTCAGCTGGCACCCGGGCTCGCCTAATCCTTGTTCCGGACTGCAGCTTCCTGCCTCACACATTGAGCGGTGCAGCGTCGGAGCTGAATGATGATGTCATCCAGTCGCGGCCGCTTCGCTCAGTGTGTGAGAGGAAGTGAGAGGAAAGAAGCTGCCGGCGCGGAGAGGTGAGTGTAGCCGCTGTGGTGTGTGTATGTGTGGTGACTGTGGCCACTGTGGTGTGTGTGTGTGTGTGGTGAGTGTGGCCACTATCATGTGTGGGGGTGTGTGTGTGAATGATGGGGAGAGGGCCAATGAAGGGAGTGATGGGGAGAGGGCCAGTGATGATGGGAAAGGTCCAATGATGGGGAGAGGGCCAATTGATGGCGGTGATGGGGAGAGGGCCAATTATGGGAGTGATGGTGAGAGGGCCAATGATGGTGGGGAGAGGGCAATGATGTGGTGATGGGGAGGAGGAAATGATGGAGGTGGTGGAATGGACAGTTTCTACATGAAGGGGATCGTGATGGGGTACATTTCTGCTTGAAGGGGATCATGATGGGGCATATTTCTGCATGAAGGGGATCATGATGCGGCATATTTCTGCATGAAGAGGATCATGATGGGGCATATTTCTACATGAAGGGGATCATGATTGGGCATTTGGCACGTGTTGACACTTCGTCATAAATAATTGGGTTTTAGGTTGCAGTTTGGGCACTCAGTCTCAGAAAGGTTCGCCATCACTGGCCTAGAAGAACTCATTACCATAACAGAATAAAAGATGATTCCTATATTAGATTATTGCTGATATAAGGCATAGAGGTATGACTGTTTTTACAATCTTATCAACTGTATCCCATATTAATAGGTTAAAAACGTCCCAAGGGTGACAGATTCCCTTTAAGATTCCTAGGGAACGATGATGGAAGCTGGTGTCTGGTTTTGCATCACATTTGTAGCAGATCATAAAAGTGAAATCTACTCTGCTAAGTATTAAAATTTTGTCATGAATGGTTGAATAATTCTGAGACTGCAATACTCTTAAAAGTTGCTAAATTTGGAGAAACCACTTCTTCTATTAGTTAAGTTTGGACATTTTGATAATGAACCTGATTTTAAACCCCTTAACGACCAAGCCATTTTGTAGGTTAAGGACCAGGCCTATTTTTACAATTCTGACCACTGTCACTTTATGTGCTTATAACTCTGGAACGCTTCAACGGATCTTGGCAATTCTGAGATTGTTTTCTCGTGATATATTGTACTTCATGGTAGTGGTAAAATTTCTTCGATATAACTTGCGGTTATTTATGAAAAAAATGGAAATATGGCGAAAATTTTGAAAATTTTCAATTTTCAAATTTTTAATTTTTATGCCCTTAAATCACAGAGATATGTCACAAAAAATAGTTAATAAATAACATTTCCCACATGTCTACTTTACATCAGCACAATTTTGGAAACAAAATTTTTATTTGTTAGGAAGTTATAAGTGTTAAAAGTTGACCAGCAATTTCTCATTTTTCCAACAAAATTTGGATTCCACACAAGTTTCACAGCAGCACAGCTCTTATCTCTAACAATGTCATAGACAGAGTGATAAGATGTAGCTGAGCTACTGTTTGCAGCATTTGACACACTGCTGTGATTAGATCAGGGGCGGACATATCGCCGGTTCAGCCGGTGCAACTGCACCAGGGCCCAGAGGTGGAAGGGGGCCCCTGCAGGCAGGGGCGTACTGCCCATAGCGGCAGAGTATGCAGCCGCAATGGAGCCACAGAGTCTAGATTGCGGGCGGGAGTGTAAGGGGCCCGCACCAGTATTATGCAGCATCGGGCCCCTCTCACTTCCTGCTGTAATCACACCCAGAGCCGGGCAGAGAGCGGCGCGCGGAGTGAGGAGTTCAAAAAGGGGGCGTGTCATGCAGGCAGAGACACTGACCAATGAACGCTTTCCTCACCAGACTGAGCAGAGCGCTCACTGGCTGCTGTCTCTGTCCTCCTCCATGGCGGGTCCCAATGGTGGTGAGTGCTCACCGGTTGTCAGGGGCCCGGGCCGCACTGCACACTGGGGACAGTAGTGGAGGAAGAGCAGGACTTACAGTGTGTACTGTTCTGCTTCCTCCACTGTGCCATTCCTGGCAGGCTGCAGCATTTCTGAGAACAGGTCAGGGGAAGAGGCTCACTGGGGACATCTCCCAGAGAGGAGGTCGGGGGAGGGGAGCTCACTGCACTGGAGAGCAGGGCTGCAGCAGGGAACTAAAATCCTCTGTGCTCTGAGTCCCCATCCCCCACAGTGGGCCCAGCACTATGCGGCCGACATCCATGGCTCATCTGAACAAAACACCTGAAGTCCTAGATTAGTGTGAGTGTTTGTATATATCCATATGTGTGTGAACAGTATACCGTATGTATGTGTGTGTGAAAGTATATGTGTGTGTATGTATATATGGTATATGTCTATGTGCATGTATGTAAGTGTGTTTGTAAATGTACATATTTGTGCGTACAGTATATGTATGTGTGTATCTGTGTATGTACGGTATATGTGTGTGTGTATCTGTGTGTATCTGTGTATGTACGGTATATGTGTGTGTATCTGTGTGTATCTGTGTATGTACGGTATATGTGTGTGTATCTGTGTGTATCTGTGTATGTACGGTATATGTGTGTGTATCTGTGTATGTACGGTGTATGTGTGTGTATCTGTGTGTATGTACAGTATATGTGTGTATGTATCTATGGTATGTGTGTAGGTATGTACGCTATATCTGTGTATATGTATGTATGGTATATGTATGTACTGTATATATGTGTTTATCTGTGTGTATGTATCCTGTATGTATGTTATGTATGTGTGTATGCATATACGGTATTTGTATCTGTGTGTGTATGTACAATATATCTGTGTGTATGGTGTATGTATGTACTGTATATAAGTGTTTGTGTGTATTATGTATGGTGTATGTATGTTGTGTGTATGCATGTACGGTATATGCATGTGTATCTGTGTGTGTATGTACGGTATATGTGTGTATGTATGGTGTGTGTACTGTATGTGTATGCATGTACAGTATGTGTATGTACGGTATATGTATGTACGATGTATGTGTGATCCAGCAGATCATGGATATCTAGCTGACTACTGGGGATTCAACTACTGGGCCCCCCAGCTCTATTCATGATCTATAGCGCTGCTGAATGCTGCTCTCGCTATTTCCATCAGTTCCATAGACAATGAATAGAGCAGATACCAGATGATACAGGCACCAGACATACTGTATAATGTAATATATACATGTTCGGGCTCTGCTGCTTCCAGCAGTTATCACGTAACCACGAGGAGGTGCTCTGCACACTTGCTGTCGTGTCAGTCGCGTCTGTAGTGTTCTAGTCACTGACAGCGGACACTAGTTGTCACTTGGCTGCAAGTCTGACTGCGCTGGAGCCAGCAGAACTGAATGCTAACGGATATACAGTACAGACCAAAAGTTTGGACACACCTCATTCAAAGATTTTTCTGTATTTTCATGACTATGAAAATTGTAGAATCACACTGAAGGCATCAAAACTATGAAGTAACACATGCGGAATTATACATTACACTTTACAAAAAAGTGTGAAACAACTGAAAATATGTCTTATATTCTAGGTTCTTCAAAGTAGCCACCTTTTGCTTTGATTACTGCTTTGCACGCAGAAAAGGTGAACGGATGGACTCTACATGCCTGGTTCCCACCGTGAAGCATGGAGGAGGTGGTGTGATGGTGTGGGGGTGCTTTGCTGGTGACACTGTTGGGATTTATTCAAAATTGAAGCGGTGAGCGGTCCAGCTCACCCCAAACCATCTCGATTGGGTTCAGGTCTGGTGACTGTGGAGGCCAGGTCATCTGGCGTAGCACCCCAACACTCTCCTTCTTGGTCAAATAGCCCTTACACAGTCTGGAGGTGTGTTTGGGGTCATTGACCTGTTGAAAAATAAATGATGGTCCAACTAAACGCAAACTGGATGGAATAGCATGCTGCTGTAAGATGCTGTGGTAGCCATGCTGGTTCAGTATGCCTTCAATTTTGAATAAATCCCCAATAGTGTCACCAGCAAAGCACCCCCACACCATCACACCTCCTCCTCCATGCTTCACGTGGAAACCAGGCATGTAGAGTCCATCCGTTCACCTTTTCTGCGTGCAAAGCAGAAATCAAAGCAAAAGGTGGCTACTTTGAAAAACCTAGAATTTTATTGTCATGATCCGTTCCAGGGTTTAGTCCTGTCTGCCCTTGGTCTGGGCGGATCATGTCAAGGGTTAACTTTGCTCTGCCTCATTCTGGATTCAGGTTGGCTATTTAGCTCTCACACATCCTGCTAGCAGTGTGAGCTATACTGCTACCTTTCTTCTTGTGAACCTGACTGGTAACCCTTGATTTGTCCTGCTGTTATCCCTGACTTGTCCCGTGTCTGTTGTTCCCCTCTGTCTGCCCGGTTCCCTGCATTTCCGTTTGTCTGTTTGATTCTCTGGTTTTTAACTCGGCCTGTATTCGGACTCGCTTCTGCTTTCTGTCTTTGTCTTATCTGCTTCTGACCGTTGATGACCTCCTGGCTTTCTCCTGACCACGTGTATTGCTTATTCCTTTTGTCCTGCTGCCTCCGTACGGTTTTGACTTGGCTTGCCTGACCACGCTCCCGCCACTTGGTGGCGCCGGGTGTTTCTGCTCTGTAGAGGGCTTGCTGAGACCTCTGATACTTCAGGTGACTGATTATTCCTGACTCAGTCTTGGACGTTTTTGCTGCCACCTGGTGGTGGTTTTGGCTGCTGCAGTGCAGGCCTACTCTGGAAGTGTGTAATCCCTTCTCCCCTCTGTAACCTACAGGTGGAGCACACACCAGCCTGCATTACATCTGCTTGACAATAAGACATATTTTCAGTTGTTTCACACTTTTTTGTAAAGTGTAATGTATAATTCCACATGTGTTAATTCATAGTTTTGATGCCTTCAGTGTGATTCTACAATTTTCATAGTCATGAAAATACAGAAGAATCTTTGAATGAGAAGGTGTGTCCAAACTTTTGGTCTGTACTGTATATATTTATGTATTACACACACAGTATATATATATATATATATATATATATATATATGTATATATATCCATCTCAGTGAAAAAATATAAATAAATATATTTTTTAGAGGTGTGGGGCCCAAATAGAACTTTTGCTATGGGGCCTTGTGATTGCTATGTACGCCCCTGCTTGCAGGGCAGTAATATTGACGACAATCTGCCTCGTTTCTCGGAGTCCGAGGCTCCAGGAGTCCCATTGCCAGACTGTACTCATCATAAGAAACGTAGCAAATAGGGAGGGGGGCCCTGACACATTTCTTGCACAGGGGCCCCAAGCGGTCAGTGTCCGCCCCTGGATTAGATAGTTACATTTAGTATCCAATTACAGCAGTCAGAGATGCAGAGATGCTGTCATTGGTCCCTGCATCTCTTCACTGACCTCCAAATGAAGTGATCACTCATGATCACGGCATCAGCAGGGTTAATCAGTCGGGGGCAGTGCTCAGCTCGTCCCTGGCTGTTCCAGCACCTCCCCCCTGCTCTCACAGCAGCAGATCAGCAGCTTCCACTGCCAGCTTCTCCTCTGATCGGGTAGGAAGTGCTGCATCTCCTGTGCGATCATGCTATGTTTGGTCAGTCAGATTGACTGACCAATCACAGCGATCTGGATGCAGGGACCGATGTCATGGGTCCCTTCACTTCTTCCCCTGCCTCTCAGCTGTCATAGACAGCTGTCGGCACTAAACTACCACTGTTTGTTTACACACAGTGGTAGATCAAAGCCATGACGTGCAGAGTCCATCAAGGTGCCAAAACTGACACCTGGCCATGACGGACTCTGCACGTCAGTGGACATTAAGGGTTAATGGGGTTGAATAATCTTGTTTGCATCTAGAAAACTTGTTTGCAATGAGGGCAGGGTTATTTGAGTCATTTGAATAAAGGAACCGCTTTTTTTACATAGCCCAGAAAAAGTTAGAATGGTATCTTAAAGACTTTGTCTTGTTGAAGACATTTATGACTTATTGTAGGATATAACTAATATATATATAATTCAATCAGTGGGAAATGCATGAGGCAACAATGGTGTTTAAAAAGGTGTCATACTACCACCCGGTATCACTGTATGTAGAGATAGCCACCAACTACTGAGTAGGACCGCCCACTAGACTCCTTCCTTGCATTCCAGTAAGCTGAAATGTAAATGAATGAGTTATTTTTACTAAAGTGAACTTTTTCCAAAACACCATATAGCAATCTGCTCAAATCCTCCTGATCTGTGGCATGTAGTCTTTAGATTAAACCATATGTTAAACATGACTATTTTTTTCAGAAGATACCAGAAGTGTCGCCATAAAAGAAACAAACTTTTTGAGACACAAGATAAAAAAAACCATTAAAAACAAGATACATTCCAATAACCAACCCCTGGGAGAAGGCTAACGTGAAACGCGTGTCGGGGAGCTGCACTCCTACTGTCAGGTCATAAGTCCTTTTCTTTACTCAGTCTGTTTTGCATTATTTATACTCTATATGCCTATTACGTATGCCTTCATAGCAATTAGCAGGTATTTATGTATGTATGTACACATGTACTTTACACTTGACCTCATTCTCCTGCAGGCCACATGGCAATGTAGTATTGGGCTATAATCCGTGCAGACTGTGTATATATGATTATGTATGCGTTAGGAGGCACAGTCCTCACATAGCCTCACATGCTTGGACTGGTAACTAGTGTGCCTTACATTCATCTTGCAAGGTTTGCTTTGGATACATATATTTTCAACTTGTACATTTCAGAAGGGTGCTCAAATTTTGTTTGCACATTCATGTTATATACACTAGTAGTTCAAACTATCATTGTGGTCAATTTTATGGACGTATAGGCCAGTGTGGCAGTTATTGGAATGTATCTTCTTTTTAAATGTTTTTTTTATCTTGTGTCTCAATAAAGTTTGTTTATTTTATGGCGATACTTCTGGTATCTTTTCTGATCTAATTAATATTTTTTCTGAAGTGCCATTTTCTTAGGCCTTATATAGATTATTTGATTGGTATTTTTTTCAGAAGATGACAACGGGATAACTCTTGCCATGAATAAAGATGCAGTTAGGTTGTGCGCTTTGCTCTCACTATCATCCATATAAATAAGACCAGTCCATAGTGATAGCCATTGCAATGTCTCATTTCTTTTTGATGTTATACATTATAATTATTCAAGAAAAAAGGCGTCCGTAATATATACTGGCACTTCAAAAATCAACAACACAATGATGCATATAGACATCAAAGACAAAGTGATACCAATAAAATTATATCTTTATTACACAAATTATAAAAGACAAAAGATAAAAACAGAGATACACAGAATGTCCCAATGAGGACGCCATCGCAAAAATTATCTATATGAGATATAAGGAGTCAAGATTAAATCAAAATATCTTCAAGATTTATAAATAATCAATTTTATAAAAAATCAGTGTTTATATTACATAGAGCGTTATAACAGGATATAGACTCCTAGATAGTGTTGAGCGATACGATACTGCAAATATCGGGTATCGGCCGATATTAGCTGTATCGGGCTTTCGATTCCGAATACCGATATTTTCGTCATATCGGATACCGGAATCGGGATTGTCACTGTCACTGTCTGTGTCTGTCGGTCGGGTCTGTCACTGTCAGTGTCCGTCGGTCGGTCTGTCAGGTGTCAGCGGCACTTACCTGGCAGAAGATCTCCGGCGGTCACGGCCTGGACTGCTTCATGGCCGCCATCATCTTTCCCCGGCGGTCACATGCAGTTTCTCGCGATAACTGCAGTGACTGCTGGGTAATCCCGGCCTTAAAGCAGTCAGTCCGTTGACGTCACCGCCGGGGAAGCAGGTAATCAGCTGTGCTGCGTCGCGATGACAGGCTCTGCCTGTCATTGCGATGTAGCAGAGCTGGATCGTCGTGGGACAGTCGTTACTATGGACTGCGTCGGACAGGTGGTATACTGTTGTTTTTTTTTTTTTCTTTTTTTACAGGAGATCGATGGCGTCGCAGGAATGAGAGTACAATAAAAAAATGAAAACTGTGTTGTCTCTTTTATTTCATTAAAATACTTTTTTCTTCCTTTGTCTTTTTTTTATGCATTTAATAACTTTGGGATTAATAATGGATCGGTGTCTTATTGACGCCTCTCCATTATTAACCGGGCTTATTGTCACCGTGCAATCAACGGTGACATTAACCCTTTATTACCCCGCTTGCCACCGCTACAGGGCAAGTGGGAAGAGCCGGGTAAAGTGCCACAATTGGCACATCTTTTGATGCGCCAAATGTGGGGCTGCTGTAGCCTGGTATTATCAGGCTGTTGAGGGCCAAAATCCATGGGCCTTGACAGTCTTTTAATACCAGGCCGCAGCAGTCTGCATTTTACTTGGCTGATTAACAAAAATAGGGGGACCCCTACGCCGTTTTTTTTCGAGGGGATCCCCTATTTTTGTTAACCAGCCAAGCTAAGCAGACTGCTGTGGCCTGGTATTATCAGGCTTGCAAGGTCCATGGATATTGGATCCTTACCAGCCTGAAAAACCAGGCCTCAGCGGTCTGCTTTATCTGGCTGGTTAACAAAAATAGGGGGGACCCCACGCCAATTTTTTTCGAGGAGATCCC
The DNA here is from genome assembly GCA_033576555.1 of Oophaga sylvatica. NCBI lineage: Eukaryota > Metazoa > Chordata > Amphibia > Anura > Dendrobatidae > Oophaga > Oophaga sylvatica. The sequence goes on from JARQOD010000006.1 coordinate 103,386,628, forward strand.
CTATTTTTGTTAATCAGCCAAGATATGCAGACTGCTGTGGCCTGGTATTATCAGGCTGGCAAGGTCCATGGATCTTGGCTCCTTAACAGCCTGAAAATCCAGGCCTCAGCGGTGTGCTTCATCTGGCTGGTTAACAAAAATAGGGGGGACCCCACGCCAATTTTTTTCGAGGGGATCCCCTATTTTTGTTAATCAGCCAAGATATGCAGACTGCTGTGGCCTGGTATTATCAGGCTGGCAAGGTCCATGGATCTTGGCTCCTTAACAGCCTGAAAATCCAGGCCTCAGCGGTCTGCTTCATCTGGCTGGTTAACAAAAATAGGGGGGACCCCACGCCATTTTTTATTCGAAGGGAACCCCTATTTTTGTTAATCAGTTCCCTCTGACGTCACTGATTGTGTCCCTGGCTGACCTGAAGTGAAAGTGGAAAGCAATCAATTAAGCTTTCCACTTCCTCTCCTGTCAGCCAGGAGAGGAACTTATTCATTTGGGGGTTTACTGTGAGGCTGCAGCATTAGCTGCGGTCCCTGCAGTAAACATTAACCCTTTCTGAAGGATTACACCGTGGGACCTGACTGTGCATGGGATAGGTAAGAATAATTTTGCTTTTTTATTTTATTTTTATTACAGGAAATGGTTTTTGCAGTAAATAAAAGATGGTCAAAACCATGTGTCTTTATTTCATTAAAATGATTTTTAATTAAAGGTGTGTGTTTTATTTTTATTTCATGCAATAGGATTAATAATTGATAGTTGTCTAATTGACAGCTCTCAATTATTAACCTGGCTTAAGGTCACCTTTCAATTGCAATGTGGCTTTAACCCCATATTAACCCATTCGCCACCGCTACAGGGCAATGGGAATAGACGGGCAAAGTGCCAGAAAGGGCGAATCTAATTATAGATTTGTCTTTTCTGGGGTGTCTGGGGGCAGATGTTAGTAGCCAGGGGGGGGCAAAAATAATGGTCCCTCTCTGAGCTATTATTATCTGCCCCCATTCGCTGGCTTTGTCTGTCTGGTTGCGAAAATAGGGCGGGAGCCCACGCATTTTTTTTAAACAATTTTACACCTCATATATATATATATATATACATGTCATTGAATTTGTGACACATATATATATATTTATATTTATAGTTCATACACTTCTACATAGTATAATAGCCGCTAATTCAATTGCAGGCTTTTGTGAAAATGCAGAACCCGACATGAAATGACACTTGGTGTACATAGGGTTAACCATGTCTTTTCATGTCCTTTGCTATCTGATTTGCACAAACAATTACATCAGTCTATGTGTGCAAAATTTCACACCTGTAGGGGTTAATTAAAGGTGTAAATTCGTAGCAAAAAAGTCCGTTTTTTTTACAACGAATTTACACCTTTAATTAACCCCTACAGGTGTGAAATTTTGCACACATAGACTGATGTAATTGTTTGTGCAAATCAGATAGCAAAGGACATGAAAAGACATGGTTAACCCTATGTACACCAAGTGTCATTTCATGTCGGGTGCTTCTGTCTTTTCACAAATGCCGGCTTTACCCGGCAATTGAATCAGAGGATATTTTACTATGTAGAAGTGTATAAACTATACATATATGTATATATATATGTCACAATGACATGTATATATATATATATATATGTATTCTATGTGTGTATATTTAGTGTTTACAAGGAAATAAAGGTTTTTTTTAGTTGCGATATTTTGTTCCCATAGACTTACATGGGACTTCCGGTATCGGAATCGGATATCGGCGATATTTAGTGATATCGGCGATACCATTCCGATCCGATATTTTTAGATATCGAGCAGTATCGCTCAACACTACTCCTAGATCATCAAAATATATTAGAAGCTATCCCAAGGTAAATATCACAAACAGGAAATAATTATATCAAGAGGTCATAGATATCAGGCCAAACTAAGATACTAGAAATTGAACAGTCCAGGTGTAAACTGAGGTCCATATATCTTAATAACAACAACAGTGTGCATAGGTCAATGTAATGATTTGGACTGCATGAAGACAGGACCGTTCAATGAAAATGGGCATCATAAAGTGCACATGTGGCACATTCAAGTATTACTAGATATAGCCATAGCAAAGACCAAGAGGTAGAGTGGTTAAAGTTATATACCTGGTAGCGTGCTGCGATGGAGTCCACCCACCCCATATTTTGATGATCTAGGAGTCTATATCCTGTTATAACGCTCTATGTAATATAAACACTGATTTTTTTATAAAATTGATTATTTATAAATCTTGAAGATATTTCGATTTAATCTTGACTCCTTATATCTCATATAGATAATTTTTGCGATGGCGTCCTCATTGGGACATTCTGTGTATCTCTGTTTTTATCTTTTGTCTTTTATAATTTGTGTAATAAAGATATAATTTTATTGGTATCACTTCGTCTTTGATGTCTATATGCATCATTGTGTTGTTTTCAGATGTTATACATTAGCCTAATGGTGTCTTAATGCTCTAATTGAATTGTTCAGGTGGGTTCACATGACTGTCTTTAGTAACATTAGCCCAGATGTCTAAGCATGCAAACAGTAACCGTATGATTTGATAGCTAATGCAATCATTCATCTAAGAGTCAATATTTTAAATCCTTAATCGATACCACTTGAAATCGAATAATAGGTTAATTCCAAAAATTGACTTGAATCATGTGCTTTTCAATGTTTATTGAGTTCACATAACAATTTTCTGCCTCAGGAGAATAATTCAAACACCTCAAGCCAAGATGTTTAATTTTGTGCATCACTACTTTCCAGTTTTTTAATCATTTACTTTAATACATTTTCCCTCTTGCCTGTTATGTGCTTTGCAGTAGGCAGCGAGGTTGAAGGTTAGTTTAGTAGGCAGAAGAGCACTGTGAGGAGATAAGATGACTTTTTTTTTAAGATGACTTTTTTAATCATTATTTCTAAGGGCACTGAAGCTGGTCTAGAGGGACTGTAAGATATGGTACTTAGTGGCTACTTTGATCTGAAAAAAAATAGAAGTTAAAATTTTAGTATTATATTGAAAAAAATCAAGGATAGCAAGACTAGTATCAAAGATGGCCCAAAATATATCATTTAAAATTTGGAAATAAAATGTTAAGGTTACATCAAAACGACATCGCTGTACACAATTTCCATCTCATGTCACTTCCTTTAACTGTTCCAGGGTTTGGAAACCTCGCAGTTATTAAAAGAAGTAATATGCCCATTCTTCGTTTGGAAGCCGCCTGCATTAAATATTTGTAAATATAGAGAAAAGATGCCAGTGGTAGAGTAGCTGGAAAAATGACTGGAAAAGATGCTGGCAAAGACACTTCAGGAAAATGACCTCTGGTGTCTTCCTCAAGCGTTTTCACCTTGAAAAACTTGGTGGTTCCATAGGCTTCTTAAAAGCAGGATAGCAAGCTCTGCCACAAGTTGCATCATCTTTATGGGAATAAAAAGTGATTTTTCTTTTCCATTAAAGTGATGGAAACCTAAATGGAAACCAAACATAGCCTATTATAGTCAGTGGCATCCATTATCTGCTATTTGCATTCATCATCAAATGGATGGGTTGTTGTAGCAATTAAATTTTTCTCTTCCTGTTATGGAATACAAAAACTGAACTTTATACATCAGAGTAAATCATGCCTTAGTTGACTTGAGCGGTAACTTGTTCACAATATGCATGTCTGTCCCTACATTCTTAATGTGGCTATCCAATGCATCAAGCTGTAAAAACATTAAAAGCATATAAACATAGAGAACACACCTAGTCTGTGATGTATGGTATCTTTTAGTTCTCGAACCCAGAACTACATAAAAAATTAAGCAGCAAATATGCATAATGTGGACAATGTCACTCAGTCTCCACCAGTTTTTTTTAATTAATTATCATATTCATTGAGATTTGTATTAATAATGTGAATGTAACTCAGTATATTGATTATATACTTTAGGATTTCTATGTCCATTTGATTTCATTGGATACATACAATATGTGTATGACCATTATGCATGCTCTGAAAGACGTTGATGGAGATGAAGCTCAGGTCGGATTATTTAAAACAAAATCTCCAAATGGAGTGGAATATTTGTCACTGCTTTTATTTCTGCAACAGTGACCTCCAAGGCCAGATCATGGCTGAAAGTCCCGTCTTAGGCTTAGCAGGCCAGGAAATATGTGCTCATGAGTCATGATGAGGGAAAGCAGTTCTGAATACCTGACAGCAGGCAGCAAACAGCAAAGAGGCCATACAGGTGATCAGTGAGGTGAGTGTAACTTTTTTTTTTATTTCTTTAATTTTGCCGACCATCTGCAAAGTGGCAGCCATCTGGTAAAGCGAATTTACAAAAATACGTATTTCCAAAACTGTGGATGTTTGTATATTTGAGAAGAATTCAATTCCACTTGAATAAGTTTGTTCATCTCTAATCATCAAATTAAACTATATTTTCACCAAGTTATACTTTAAATTGTAACTTGCCTCAGAGTCTTAAAGAAGACAAATGTCTTCATTGGCCAAATTTGAATATAAAATCACGTGTAGGTGTCAATGTTAGGCAATATGTCATTGTCTCTCCTGTAAGCCATGCAGTGTTTTTCCTAACATTGTTGTGATTTCCTATGTTGTGATTATTTATTCACCATTATTAGACAAGTAGGACTAACCTGACACCAGTGACCGGAGGTAAACTTTATACCTCGATCATAGCTGTGCGCTCACACTGTCTTTTGACAGCGTGGGAACTGCGGCTCCCTGACCGGCAGTAATGATTTCACTGCCAATCAGAAGCGGTGTTTGATGTGCTGTAATGTGCATGAGAAACACCTGGTGTTTGGGCAGCCAATCACAGTAATGCCACACCAAAGATGGTGTCAGCATTGCTGTGATTGGCAATCAAGCCCAGCATGTTCATTGGCTGCAAATAAAGCGCCAAACATGCTGAGCATGTCACTCGAATATACTGAGGCGAATAGCAAATTACTCGCTGAGTAACGAATAGCCTGAATACAGTACTATTTGTGCATGTAATGAATAGAGCCGAATGTATTTGCTCATCACTACTTATCACACTATATACATTACACAAGAACATATTACATTTCATATGACATTACAACAATAAAACTTGTCTTTACGTTGGAAATGTGGACAGCATTTCCATATCTTTACACAAGGAATACTATTGCAAGATTCTGGATGACAAAATGGGGGCTACAAATAAAGATTATTGGATTAAAAAAATCATCTTATACAATCATGATGAACCTGGCTAGATTTAAAGACAGAGAGAATATTGCAGTATTTAAATAAAGATGGAGCAAAAGGCAAAGTTTCAACAAGATGGCATCTCATAAAATAACTTGGTCACAGGGAAATTAGAGTGAAATATTGATAGGTTTTCTCTCTCTACTTGAAGACATAGTGGAAGGAGGGGGAAGATCAGGGAGCTAATTATACAGGGAGTTCAGAAAATATTCAGCCCCTTTACATTTTTCACTCTTTGTTTCATTGCAGCCTTTTCGTAAATTCAAAAAAGTTCATTTTTTTCTCATTAATGTACACTCTGCACCCCATCTTGACTGAAAAAAAAAGAAATGTAGAAAATGTTTGCATATCTATTAAAAAAGAAAAACTGAAATATCACATGGTCAGACCCTTTGCTCAGACACTCATATTTAAGTCACATGCTGTCCATTTCATTGTGATCCTCCTTGAGATGGTTCTACTCCTTCATTGGAGTCCAGCTGTGTTTAATTAAACTGATAGGACTTGATTTGTAAAGGCACACACCTTTCTAAAGAAGACCTCATAGTTCGCAGTGCATGTCACACCAAATAAGAATAATGAGGTCAATGGAACTGGCCAAGGAGCTCAGAGACAGAATTGTGGCAAGGCACACATCTGGCCAAGGCTACAAAAGAATTTCTGCAGTACTCAAGGTTCCTAAGAGCACAGTGCCTCCATAATCCTAAATGGAAGAAGTTTTGGACCACCAAAGTCTTCCTAGACCTGGCTGTCCAGCCAAACTGAGCAATCGTGGAGAAGAGCCTTGGTGAGGCAGGTAAAGAAGAACCCCAGATAACTGTGGCTGAGCTCCACAGATGCAGTAGAGAGATGGAAAAGTTCCACAAAGGCAATTATCACTGCAGCTCTCCACCAATTGGGCCTTTATGGCAGAGAGGTCAGACGGAAGCCTTCCTCAGTGCCAGACATGTGAAAGCCCGCATAGAGTTTGCTAAAAACACATGAAGAGCTCCCAGACTATGAGAAATATGATTCTCTGTCTGATGAGATGAAGATAGAACTTTTGGTGATAATTCTAAGCGGTAAGTGTGGAGAAAACCAGGCACTGCTCATCACCTGCCCAATACAATCCAACAGTGAAACATGGTGGTGGCAGCATCATGCTATGGGGTGTTTTTCAGCTGCAGAGATAGGACGACTGGTTGCAATTGAAGGAAACATGATTGCGGCCACGTACAGAGATATCCCGGATGAAAATCTCTCCAGAGTGCTCGGACCTCTGACTTGGCTGAAGGTTCACCTTCCCATAAACAATGACCCTAAGCACACAGCTAAAATAACAAAGAAGTGACTTCAGAACAACTCTGTGACCATTTTTAACTGGCCCAGCCAGAAACCTGACCTAAACCCAATTGAGCATCTCTGGAGAGACCTGAAATGGCTGTCACCAACGCTCACCATCCAACCTGACGGAACTGGAGAGGATCCGCAAGGAAGAATGGCAGGGATCCCAAATCCAGGTGTGAAATACTTGTTGCATCATTCCCAAGAAGACTCATGGCTGTACTATCTCAAAAGGGTGCTTCTATGCAATACTGAGCAAAGGGTCTGAATACTTATGGCAATGTGATATTTCAGTTTTTCTTTTTTAAATAAATTTGCAAAAATTACTACATTTCTGTTTTTCAGTCAAGATGGGGCAGAGTGTACATTATACATTAATGAGAATGAACTTTTTGAATTTACCAAATGGCTGCAATGAAACAAAGAGTGAAAATGTAAAGGGTCTGAATACTTTCTGTATCCACTGTATCACTCTTATGCACAAGCAATTCTTCCAAGTAAAGATATGTTGTATGTTGAACGTAAAATTGTCCTAGTTTTGATCTCCGCTGTAAGGCTTCCAGGACCTCTGTGTACACTTTGATAGATCTCTAAAAAGCATAGCTGTGAACACTTTTATACTGCGAAATTCTATTTTTCTGGATTTGGACCTGTCTTTTACTACGAGACACACTCACATTATTTCCAGTATCAGACACCAGAGCATTTAACCCATTTTTCTGTCCATGTAAATTTGTATACCATTTAGTAAAAAGGTTCCTGAACAAAAATATTGACCTTCCCAATATGTTTTCCATCTAGAGTTGGATAGGGAATTACTTAAAGAAGCACTTGGAAAATATGTAATCAAGTTAGGAAAAAACAATACATTTCAGTGAACACATGATAAATAATCCATTGCTTTAGAAGACAGAGGTGAAGGAATATTGTTGGACTATTCAGACATGGTGATAGCCTTGTGTTGCTGATATTCAGACCCTGTAATATATGCTATTTTTACAACAGTCAGAGACAGCTCAACAATAAACTTCAGACTCTTGAGAGAGGTCAGGACTAAACTCCTATATTTCAGTAAGAGCCCAATGGCATATTTCCTCTTACGCATGAATTTGTCGTGCACCTCTTGAACTCTAAAAACTCTAGATAATGTTTTCTGGTTCTGAAATGCACCATAAAATACAAGAGATAAGGAACCTGGGAGGTTATTTGTATTACACAGTTTACTATTTGACAAAACCCAGGGGAGGAATATATAAAGAAAAGGGATTATTCTTGTGATGCATAACTATAAACCTCAATTTCTTATATGAAAAAAACAATCTAGCAGATTTGTTAAAACAAGAACAAGACCCAATGCAGCACTAGATTAGGATATTTATATTTTACCATATGTATTAATCTCTACATGTATTAATCTAGAAGCATACCGATCCCATAGTAGATATACCACGTATAGATCAAGAAGTGTTATTTAATTGAGAATTTTAAAACATATTACTTTATTGTAATCATTCTAAAACATACATAGATAAAAAAAACAGAGTGCTCAAACCATAAAACACAACAGAGGTTAGCTGGCAGTGTGCAAAAATACACAGAATATGTATATATATGGCCAAATATATCATGCCAATCAATTTGCATACATATAACACATTGAAGTAGTTTACAATTGTGAGACACCTATAATTCTAAAATCAAAGATAAATCAACACGGTATACCTGCCCAGAGAGAATCCACAATATAATATATTACAGTATATCCTTACATACCACATATAGAAGAATTGTATGCACTAGCACAGTATATACAGTACAGACAAAAGTTAGACACACTTCTCATTCAAAGTTTTTCTGTATTTTCATGGCTTGAAATTGTAGATCACACTGAAGGCATCAAAACTATGAATTAACACATGTGGAATTATACATTACACTTTACAAAAATGTGAAACAACTGAAATTATGTCTTATATTCTAGGTTCTTCAAAGTAGCCACCTTTTGCTTTGATTACTGCTTTGCACGCAGAAAAGGTGAACAGATAGACTCTACATGCCTGGCTCCCACCGTGAAGCATGGAGGAGGTGGTGTGATGGTGGGGGGTGCTTTGCTGGTGACACTGTTGGGGATTATTCAAAATTGAAGGCATACTGAACCAGCATGGCTACCACAGCATCTTGCAGCGGCATGCTATTCCATCCGGTTTGCGTTTAGTTGGACCATCATTTATTTTTCAACAGGACAATGACCCCAAACACACCTCCAGGCTGTGTAAGGGCTATTTGACCAAGAAGGAGAGTGTTGGGGTGCTACGTCAGATGACCTGGCCTCCACAGTCACCAGACCTGAACCCAATCGAGATGGTTTGGGGTGAGCTGGACCGCTCACCGCTTCAATTTTGAATAAATCCCCAACAGTGTCACCAGCAAAGCACCCCCACACCATCACACCACCTCCTCCATGCTTCACGGTGGGAACCAGGCATGTAGAGTTCAACCGTTCACCTTTTCTGCATGCAAAGCAGTAATCAAACCAAAAGGTGGCTACTTTGAAGAACCTAGAATATAAGACATATTTTCAGCTGTTTCACACTTTTTTGTAAAGTGTAATGTATAATTCCACATGTGTTAATTCATAGTTTTGATGCCCTCAGTGTCATTTTACAATTTTCATAGTCATGAAAATACAGGAAAATATTAGAATGAGAAGGTGTGTCCAAACTTTTGGTCTGTACTGTATATAGAGGCTGCTGCTGCTGGGGTGTATATAGAGGCTGCTGCGGTGTTTATAGAGGTTGCTGGGGTGTATATAGTGGCTGCTGGGGTGTATATAGAGGCTGCTGGGGTGTATATAGAGGCTGCTGCTGGGGTGTACGTGGAGGCTGCTGCTGGGGTATGCGTGGAGGCTGCTGCTGGGGTATGTGTGGAGGCTGCTGCTGCTGGGGCATATGTGGAAGCTGCTGCTGCTGGGGTATATAGAGGCTGCTGCTGGTGGGGTGTACATGGAGGCTGCTGCTGGGGTTTACGTGGAGGCCGCTGGTCGGGGTACTTTCACTGCGAGCCGGTCATCTCCCGGCTGCATCGCCGCTGACCTCCGTGTGGCAGATAAGCCGCTAACGGCCGCCATCTTTTTTCTGAAATCTTGCCTCGCTGATTGGCAGCGGCCGGACCAATCAGTGACGCGGGATTTCCTGGACAGAAAGACAGACAGAAAGACGGGATAAGACGATTATATATATTAGATAGATGTTACTGTATATTACCTCATGTCACTGTGTATTACCTCATATTACTGTGCATTACCTCATGCTACCGTATATTGCCTCATATTACCTCATGTTACCTGTGTATTACCTCATATTACTGTGTATTACCTCATGTTACTGTATATTACCTCATTTTACTGTGTATTACCTCATGTTACTGTATATTACCACATGTTACTGTATATTACCTCATGTTACCTGTGTATTACCTCATGTCACTGTGTATTACCTCATGTTACTGTGCATTACCTAATATCAATGTGTATTACCTCATGTTACCGTATATTACCTCATATTACTTCATGTTACCTGTGTATTACCTCATGTTACTGTGTATTACCTCATATTACTGTGTATTACCTCATGTTACTGTATATTAACTCATTTTACTGTGTATTACCTTATGTTACTTATGTATTACCTCATGTCACCTGTGTATTACCCATGTCACTGTGTATTCCCGTGTTCAGTAAATGTGACAGAAGTACATCAGACACTGTAACTGACAAAACATGTTCAGTACATCATGGGCAGTTGGTGAGTCACATGACCACATGGGCAGAGTTAGCCCTGCATCGCTGATTGGCCACTGCCGGACCAATCAGCGATGCGGGATTTCCTGGACAGACAGACAGACAGGATAAGATGATTATATAAATAGATATATACAGTTATATGAAAAAGTTTGGGCACCCCTATTAATCTTAAGCTTAATGTTTTATAAAAATTGGTGTTTTTGCAACAGCTATTTCAGTTTGATATATCTAATAACTATTGGACACAGTAATGTTTCTGACTTGAAATGAGGTTTATTGTACTAGCAGAATATTTGCAATCTGCATTTAAACAAAATTTTACATGTGCATAAGTATGGGCACCCTTATCATTTTCTTGTTTTAAATACTCCTACCTACTTTTTACTGATTTACTAAAGCACTTCTTTTGGTTTTGTAACCTCATTGAGCTTTGAACTTCATAGCCAGGTGTATGCAATCATGAGAAAAGCTAATTAAAGTGGCCACTTGCAAGTTGTTCTCCTGTTTGAATCTCCTCTGAAGAGTGGCATCATGGGCTCCTCAAAACAACTGTCAAATGATCTGAAAACAAAGATTATTCAACATAGTTGTTCAGAGGAAGGATACAAAAAGCTGTCTCAGAGATTTAACCTGTCAGTTTCCACTGTGAGGAACATAGTAAGGAAATGGAAGAACACAGGGACAGTTCTTGTTAAGGCCAGAAGTGGCAGGCCAAGAAAAACATCAGAAAGGCAGAGAAGAAGAATGGTGAAATCAGTCAAGGACAATCCTCAGACCACCTCCAGAGAGCTGCAGCATCAACTTGCTGCAGATGGTGTCACTGTGCATAGGTCAACTATACAACGCACTTTGCACAAGGAGAAGCTGTATGGGAGAGTGATGCGAAAGAAGCTGTTTCTGCAAGCACGCCACAAACAGAGTCGGCTGAGGTATGCAAAAGCACATTTGGAGAAGCCAATTTCTTTTTGGAAGAAGGTCCTGTGGACTGATGAAACCAAGATTGAGTTGTTTGGTCATACAAAAAGGCATTATGCATGGCGTCAAAAAAACACAGCATTCCAAGAAAAACACTTGCTACCCACAGTAAAATTTGGTGAAGGTTCCACCATGGTTTGGGGCTGTGTGGCCAATGCCGGCTCCGGGAATCTTGTTAAAGTTGAGGGACGCATGGATTCCACTCAGTATCAGCAGATTCTTGACAATAATGTTCAAGAATCAGTGACAAAGTTGACGTTACGCAGTGGATGAATCTTTCAGCAAGACAATGATCCAAAACACCGCTCCAAATCTACTCAGGCATTCATGCAGAGGAACAATTACAATGTTCTGGAATGGCCATTCCAGTCCCCAGACCTGAATATCATTGAACATCTGTGGGATCATTTGAAGAAGGCTGTCCATGCTCGGCGACCATCAAACTTAACTGAACTGGAATTGTTTTGTAAAGATGAATGGTCAAAAATACCTTCATCCAGGATCCAGGAACTCATTAAAAGCTACAGGAAGCGACTAGAGGCTGTTATTTTTGCAAAAGGAGGATCTACTAAATATTAATGTCACTTTTCTGGTGAGGTGCCCATACTTATGCACCTGTCAAATTTTGTTTGGATGCAGATTGCACATTTTCTGTTAGTACAATAAACCTCATTTCAAGGCAGAAACATTACTGTGTCCAATAGTTATTAGATATATCAAACTGAAATAGCTGTTGCAAAAACACCAATTTTTATAAAACATTAAGCTTAAGATTAATAGGGGTGCCCAAACTTTTTCATATAGCTGTATACACATGTCATTGAGACACACATATATATATATATATATATATATATATATACAGTATATATATTTTTATAGTTCATACACTTTCAATTCAATTGCTGGCTTCTGTAAAATCATTACAGAACCCGACATGAAATGACACATGGTTTACATACAGTAAACCATTTGATTTCATGTAGTTTGTTATATGGTTTTCACTAATAATTATATGAGTGTATGTGTGCAAAATTTCATACATGTAGGTGTTAATTAAATGTGTAAATTCGTTGAAAAAAAATGTGTGGGCTCCCGTGGTATTTTCTGCACCAGACAGGGAAAGCCAGTGACTGAAGACAGATAATAATAGCCTAGGGAGGGAGCATTTTTTGTGCCCCCCCGGCTACTAACATCTGCCCCCAGCCACCCCAGAAAAGGCACATCTAATATTAGATGCGCCTTTTCTGGCACTTAGCCCGTCTATTCCCATTGCCCTGTATCGGTGGCTAATGGGTTAATAATGGGTTAAGTCCACCTTGCTATTGGAAGGTGACATTAAGCCGGGTTAATAATGGAGAGTTGTCAATTAGACAACTCTCCATTATTAATCCTATTGTATTAAATGGTTAAAAAAAACACCACACATTAATAAAAAATTATTTTAATGAAATAAATACACATAGTTTTTGACCATATTTTATTGTACTGGTAATCCTTCTGAATCCCTTGTTCTCCTGTAATAAAAATAAAATAATAAAGCAACAATATTCAGAAGGATTACCAGTACAATATAATATGCAAGGTGGCCTTAACCCATTATTAACCCGTTAGCCACCGCTACAGGGCAATGGGAATAGACGGGCTAAGTGCCAGAAAAGGCTCATCTATGTTGGGGGGGCAGATGTTAGTAGCCAGGGGGGCACAAAAAAAATGCTCCCTCCCTAGGCTATTATTATCTGTCTCCAGTCACTGGCTTTCCCTGTTTGGAGGAAATACCGCGGGAGCCCATGCATTTTTTTTTCAACGAATTTACACATTTAATTAACACCTACATGTATGAAATTTTGCACACATACACTCATATAATTATTAGTGAAAACCATATATCAAACTACATGAAATGAAATGATTTACTGTATGTAAACCATGTGTCATTTCATGTCGGTTTCTGTAATGATTTTACAGAAGTCGGCAATTGAATTAGCGGCTATTATACTATGTAGAAGTGTATGAACTATAAATATATATATATATATGTCACAATGACATGTATATATATAATATATATATATATATGTATTATATATATGTATTCTATGTGTATATATCTATTCTAAATATATATATATATGTCACAATGACATATATATATATATATATATATATATATATATATATATATATATATATGTATTCTATGTGTATATATCTATTCTTTATTAAACCTGTCAGTGTGATTTTACAGTATAGCCGGGGATGAATTGCCGGCTTTTCTAAAGGACACCGGTGCGTATTTCTCGCAAGTCACACTGATGGTCCGTGTGTAATCCGATGTTTTCACGCACCCATAGACTTGTATTGGCGAGTCTCAGCCGTAATACGGTGCAAATCGCAGCATGCTGCGATTTCACTCACACGTGTAAAACGGGCGAGAAAAAATCTGATGCTCGGAGCTACCCCATAGATTAACATTGGTCCGAGTGCAATGCGATTTTTTCTCGCATTGCACTCGTCCATATTTCTCGCTAGTGTGACTGCGGCCTTAGAAAGGATATGGTCTGTACAGCACCTTCTTTCAGAATTCTGGCACACACTGACTGACTGACAGTATGCCAAATGCCAACCAAAAACTGGTCTAAATTTTCGACTAGATAGTCTTAAAATATGATGTCATATAACAAAGACAACTTTGCTAAATCTGGAATATTTTAAGGCTGTCTACTACTACTTTGCTATATCTAAAGGAGCAAAACAGTAAAATTATCGTGAATGAGGGCCCTTAAGATTGCCTGCTTGTGAAAATCGTTCAGTGAAAAAAGACTGTTGATCACCTGATGACTGAACAAAATGCTCATCTATTGGGGAAAATATCATCGTTCTCAGCAGCGAAATGTAAACATTACTCACACTGAAACACTGGAAAACTTTGCACGTATACCAACTTATGCTCCTCCTCATTTCTTTGGTTTTGCATTAATTGTTTTGTACTGTGGCATGCCCACCCACCTTCCTTTCTGAGCTAATCATTTCATCAATATAACTTCCCATAGACAGGTGTCTGAACTAGTCAGGCTCCTGTCCTTCTCTGCCCTTATTCACATTGAGATCGATTGACACATAGTAAGGTTTTAATACTAGATACAGGAACATCCCGACTGTTTATATCAATAAATATTTACCAATCAAGAACTGTTAGGGACTAAGTGGCACAGATAACTAGTCGTACAAGCGGGTCCCCGGCGGCTTCTCCCGACCTGCTGTCTTGCTCACTGACAGTGACTAGCAAGCCTCTACCTGCATGCTTGAGTAGGCAAAGGCTTGCCAGTCACTGTCAGCAGATGGCGAGAAACTGCCGGGGAACCTCTTGTACGACTAGTCATCCATGTGACTCGGTCCCTGTCAGCTATTAAAAGTGTGTTTTTTTCTGAAACATCACAATGTTTCAGAGACAAACATACCTGGCTGGGATACTAAAGCCAGTGGTTGATACATGTTTCCCACAGTTTGAGCAGCATGTATCAGTTGACAGGTTCACTCCAAGTCTTGTTTCAAACAGCAGTATTTCATGGTGTATACATGGAGCACAATGCCTGGATTACCTACGGATATCCAAACCCAAATTTACTGCCTCAACATGCCTATGAGGCTATAAGTTCGGGTTAGTAAACTAGAGAACAGTCTCGGCACTGTAGTTGATATAGAGAGCAAGAAAATGCAGCCTTCTGAACCGGAACTTACTCTTTATCAACTCTTTTGGGAGGCAGTAAAAAAAAAAAAAACAATTCCGCGGTTTTTGTTTTTTTACATTTTAAATTGTCCAGTATTGACTGTGTGGTAAAATAACATGTTACTTTCTTTCTGTGGATCAGTACGATGGTGGATTTATACCCCAACATTGTAATCTGTTTGTGCAGTCAAAGTCTTACCTATGTTCATACTGACGGTTTACACGTCACATGATATACAACACTAAGACTGCACCAAAAAGTTAACTTATCTGCATTAAATATAGTTATGTCACTGAAGAACTGATTAATTCAATCTTAAGGGATATTTTTTCCAATCATGATTGTAAGCTTCTCTGAATTCTTCCAGCTAACTATTCTTATTGTTATAGGGTGAGTATGGTGACGTGGTTGTGAGGGCACAGCTTGGTCTAAGTAGAATCATTTGTTTGTATCTCACCACTTATTCAAAAAGCATTAAAACAAACATACAAATCAATATAATGAATGTTGAGTCCAATATGACTGTTAATTGTAAAACAATACAGATTTATTGCTGCAAATGTAAATGAGCACATAAAATTGCACAACAATCATCAATACCATCACAGCAATTATAATATCATTAAAATATTATAATTATAATATAATTAAAATATCACAGCACAAAGTTAATTTGGAGTGTAAGTGGGGGAAGAATTAAACATACTTGTAAAATATCTAACTGTAATAAAAACTAAATAAAAGCATAACAAATCACAGTCCAAATCATGAAAAAAGGCTACCGTAAATTATTTTTATATAGCAATAAGAATAATAATTGACATCCCATTTTGAGAATATATTTGGATGCATTATATTTGGATGAATATCTTAAATGCATTCTTAAATCCAAATATATGTCACAACGTTTGTATATCCCTCATCTATATTCCTTTACACATACAGATTTTTTTACATGATTTTGTCGCTTAAATAAATACAACTGCTGAACGCCAATATTTTATATTTTTGTGGTTTCTAATGTAGAACGTTCTCTTGTGGAGAGTGCCTAGACAGCGTAAGGAGACTTATAGGCCATGCTATGTTCCTGATAAAATTCAAATCTGCAAATAGACTTTTCAAAGTGGAAGAGGAGTTTAACACTAGTGCTACTTTTTGGATAACACTCCTAAAAGTCATTTTAAAGAATTTACCAAGCCTTACCGCATGCAGTGCCAGGACAATATTTTGGTGCTCTAGGCAGATGAACCCAATGGCACACCTCTCATCCCTAACCCAAGAAAAGGAATGTGTCAGAGACTGATGTAACAGGACCCTTAACACACCCCCTACCTACCCGATGCTTCATGTAACAAGCTCTAAAGACCACTTCCATTAGAATTGTTTCCAAAAAATACCAGCAAAAGTTAAAAAAAATGATGTAGTTTAGGGGTGAGGATCTACAGGGAGTGCAATGTCACAGTTAGACATAGGATCATTCATTGTTTGACGACTGTTTACCCAATTCCAATACTTATTAGGTGTATCAACTCTAAAGGCACTGTCACACTCAGCGATCGCACCAGCGATCACAACAACGACACGACTGGGCGAGATCGTTGGTGCGATCGCTATATGATCGCTAGTTAGCTTCCAAACACAAAGATCTCATCAGAGATCAGCGATCTGTAAAACGACCTCTGCGGTCGTTGGGAAAACCTAGTCCCACCTGCGACGCTGGTAAAGTCGTTCATAAAGGGTGTCACACTCAGCGATTCAGGCTCACCAGCGGGACACCAACGACCAAAAAACGACTCAGAACGCTCATGAGCGATCAGCGACATCGCAGTGGGGGCCACATCGTCGCTACATGTCACACACAGCTGTGTCGCTAACGAGATCGCTACTGCGATCTCGTTAGCGATCTCGCTTAGTGTGACATGTACCTTAAGTCCTGCAGCAAGATTTGATAAAGAAGCAGTTAAACTAGGATCTTGGGGTATTGTGAAAATAAAGTAGATAAACAGAGTGAGTTAGACAATAGGGGTGAATGAGGGTTTGGGAGGGACAGGAATATTTAAGGAAAGTAGGGAAGTGAGCAGGACTAATAAATGTGCTAATAGTAACATAGTAACGTAGTAACATAGTTAGCAAGGTTGAAAAAAGACATTTGTCCATCCAGTTCAGCCTATATTCTGTCAGAATAAATCCCCAGATCGACATCCTTCTAAAGAACCTAATAACTGTAAGATACAATATTGTTATGCTCCAGGAAGACACCCAGGCCTCTCTTGAACCTAGTATTAATTATTTGCTGGCAAATGCAAGATGTCTTGCAAAGAAAATGAATAAATTGGAGACTCTTATGTCAGCCATGGTTTACGATGTAGTGGGTATTATGGAAACCTGGCTGGACAAAAGGCATGACTGGGTGACAAACGTACAGGGTTACAACACATTCAGAAAGGACAAGAAAGGCAAGAAAGTTGCAGGGGTGTGTATTTTCATTAAATTCAACTTAAGCCCTCTGATTAATGACAGCATTGTGCCGTTGTGACAATGTAGAGTCAGTATAGGTAAATGCATATGGGCATGGCAATAATGGAAAGCTGCTACTTGGAGTTTGCTATAAGCCTCCTAATATAGCTGAACAGGTAGAGGATGAAATGCTGCAACAATTTAATCAGGAAGCAAATAATAATAGGGTCCTTATTATGGGGGATTTTAACTATCGAGATATTCCACAAGAGATAGATTCTCCTGGTTGTCAAAAACTGCAAGTCTTTATCCACAGTTCAAGATATTTACCTCTCTCAGATGGTAGATTAACCTACAATGGGAGATAATCTTCTGGATTTGGTTCTGTCAAAAATTTCAGATCTACAGGTTTGGGAGCATTTGGGCAGCAGCAGCCATAATATGATAAGTTTCAATGTAATATTTAACCCCTTCACCCCAAGGGTGGTTTGCACGTTAATGACCGGGACAATTTTTACAATTCTGACCACTGTCTCTTTATGAGGTTATAACTCCGGAACGCTTCAACGGATCTTCGCGATTCTGAGATTGTTTTCTCGTGACATATTGTACTTCATGTTAGTGGTAAAATTTTCTTCCATATAACTTGCGTTTATTTTTGAAAAAAACGCAAATATGGCGAAAATTTTGAAAATTTAGCAATTTTCAAACTTTGAATTTTTATTCCCTTAAAACAGAGAAATATGTCACACAAAATAGTTAAGAAATAACATTTCCCACATGTCTACTTTACATCAGCACAATTTTGGAATCAAAATTTTTTTTGTTAGGAAGTTATAAGGGTTAAAAGTTGACCAGCGATTTCTCATTTTTACAACAAAATTTACAAAGCCATTTTTTTTAGGGACCACCTCTCATTTGAAGTCACTTTGAGGGGTCTACATGACAGAAAATACCCAAAAGTGACACCATTCTAAAAACTGCACCCCTCAAGGTACTCAAAACCACATTCAAGAAGTTTATTAACCCTTCAGGTGCTTCACAGGAACTAAAGCAACGTGGAAGGAAAAAATGAATATTTAACTTTTTAGCCACAAAAATGATCTTTTACAAACTTTTTTTTTTATTTTCACAAGGGTAAAAAGAGAAAATGGACAGATAAGGTTGTTATGCAATTTCTCCTGAGTACGCCAATACCCCATATGTGGGGGAAAACCACTGTTTGGGTACACGGCAGAGCTCGTAAGGGAAGGAGCGCCGTTTGACTTTTTCAAACTAAAATTGGCTGGAGTTGAGATTGGACGCCATGTCGCGCTTGGAGAACCTCTGATGCGCCTAAACAGTGGAAACCCCCCACAAGTGACACCATTTTGGAAACTAGACCCCTAAGGTACTTATCTAGATCTGTTGTGAGCACTTTGAACCCCCAAGTGTTTCACAAAAGTTTATAATGCCTGGGTGTGAAAAAAAAAAAAAAAAATTTCCACAAAAAAGATCTTTTCCCCAATTTTTTTTTTTCCAGGGTAACAACCCAAAAGTTATTGTGCAATTTGCCTGGTACAGATACCCCTAGGGGGGTATCCCATTTTTGGGGTGTGGGGTTTAAAGGAAGGAGCGCCTTTCCCCTTTTTAACGAAAAAGGCTGGACGCAGTGGGTTTTGGGAGCTCCTGTCCCCTAAAAGGGAAAAAAAACCCCCCCAAAAATGACCCTTTTGGGGAAAAAACCCCCCAAAGGAATTATTAAGTGTGGTAGAACTTTAAACCCCCCGGGTTTTCAAAAAGTTTATAACGTACAGTTTAAAAAAAAAATCTTTTTTTTTTTAAAAAAATTTTTTTTCCCCCCCAATTTTTTTTTAAGGGTAACAAAAAAATTGGAAAAAAAAAAAAAAAATTTTTTCCCAATTTCCCCTGAGTACGCGTCCCAAATTTGGGAGAAAATAGTTGGGTCACCAGGGCTGGAAGGGAAGTGTGATTTTGGATTGCGATTTGAGGAAGGGTCTGGAGGCTATGTCGCTTTGGGCCCCCCCTTATACCCTTTAAAAGGGAAACCCCCCCACAAGTGACCCCTTTTGGAAATCCCCCAAAAGGAAATTATTAGTTGTGTGGTGGACTTTAACCCCCAAAGTTTTTCAGAAGTTTATAACGAAGGGTTTTTAAATAAAAAACCTTTTTTTTTTAAAAAAATGTTTTTTTCCCCCCCAATTTTTTTTTCCAAGGGGGAAACAGGAGAATTGGACCCAAAAGTTTTGCCATTTCCCCGAGTACGTGAACCCAATTGTGGGAAAAATACTGTATGGGGCGGTCGGGTGGAAAGGGAAGTAGGCGTTTTGGATTGAACTTTGAAAAGGTCGGGGGGCGTCTGTGCTTGGGGAGCCCCCCGGGGGGCCCCAAAACAGGGGAAAACCCCCACAATGCCCCCATTTTAAATACCCCCCTAAACTTCCCAGAGTGTGGGAGCACTTTAACCCCCCAAGTCTTCACAAAAGTTATAAGCACAGGAAAAAAATAAAAATCTTTTTTTTTTACAAAAATGTTTTTTTCCCCCCCCAATTTTTTTATTTACAAGGTAAAAAAAATTGGCCCCCAAAAAGTTTTTCCCCTTTTCCTAGTCGTGAACCCAATATGTGGGAAAAAAATATGAGGGGCTGTAGGCTGGGAAAGGAAAAAAGTTTGACGTTTTGGATTGAGTTTTGAGGAAAATGGTCTGGGGGGTTTATGTCGTTTGGGAGCCCCTGATCCCCCCAAACAGGGAACCCCAAAAATCCCCCCATTTTGGAAAATCCCCCCAACGGGGAATTTTTAGATGTGGGGAGGCTTAAACCCAAGGGTTCAAAAAAGTTTATATTACAGGTAAAAAAACAAAAAAAAAATTTTTTTTTTTTTTTACAAAAAATTTTTCCCCGTTTTTTTTTTTCCCCCAAGGGAACAAAAAATGGGAACAAATTTCAAATAACTCTTGGGTCGGGTACGGATCCCCATATTGGGGATAAACTACTGTTTGGACGCTTTTCCGAGCCCAAAGTGAAGGAAAACGTTTGTTTTTTTAAAACAGAATTGGTGGGTGGGTCAGCGCCTGTCAATTTGGAGACCCCCGATGTCTAAAAGCGGAAAACCCCCCCAATTCTAATAAAAACCCAACCCCCAAAACCCCCAACCTAGTCCCCCCAATCCCAAACCCAACCCTTTTAAAACCAAACCCCCCTAATTAATTTTTGCGAACCCCAACCTACTTTGCAAAAAAAACCCCTAACCCTAATGGGAAAATGGAAAAAATAATTTTTTTTTTTTTTTTTTTTTTCCCCCAATAAGGGGGTGAAAAGGGGGGTTTATTTTATTTATAGCGGTTTTTTTGATTAGCTGTCACGAAAAAGACGTTTTTTGCAAAAATGTTTTTTGCTCCCCAATTTTTTGAAGTTTAAAAATTTTTTCATTTTTTGGGGCCCACATCAGTAGGCTTAATTTTGCGGGCGAGGTAAAATTTTTTTGGGCCCTTTTTTAGCAGGACTTTTTTGATCGCTTTTTATTTCGTTTTTGGGGGGGTTTGAATGAAAAAAAAGAAACAGAATTTTTTTGGGGAGGCGTTTTTAGTTCCCGGTGGTAAAATTTTTAAAGCATTTTATTTTCGGGGGAGTAATTATGGGATACTATTTTATTTTTTTATGTTTTCGCGCTTTTTAGAATAAAAACAATTTTATATAAAAAAAAATTATTTTTGCCGCTTTTTCTGCGGCTTTTCTTTTTATTTTTTTTCTTTGGTTTGGGG